>JANRMT010062819.1:61862603-61910946 GCA_026402145.1 Polypterus bichir lapradei
TTTTAAATATTAAAACAGATTCCAACACAATTATAGTGCTAGTCTACAGACCACCAGGGCCATATTCATTGTTCATGACTGAATTTAGCAACCTTCTGTCTGATTTGGCTATAAATTATGATCACGTAGTTCTGATGGGGGATTTTAATGTACACATTGATGTGGAAACTGACACTTTTAGCAAATGTTTTACTTATTTGTTAAATTCAGTATGATTTTGTCAGATTGTCAAAGGTCCAACTCATAATCATAACCACACATTAGATTTAATTATAACTTACAAAGTTGAAATTCAAAATTTAAATATTACTCCATTAAATGTAGTTATTTCTGATCACTTCTTAATTACATTTGATTTAGTTCTGCCCATGCCACCGCACTCACAGATTAAAACAAAGACAGTGCGACATCTAGATTGTAATTCTGCTTCAAAATTTATAGACACCTTGAGTAAGTCGAGTGTAATTGTGGAAAACCAATTAGATCAGTTAACATCAAATGTAAACATGGAAAACAATTTAGATCAGCTAATATCACATTATAATGTGACCTTGAGAGATGCTCTGGACACAGTGGCTCCCCTTAAAACAAAAGTGATCAAAGCGCATAGAAACTCTCCCTGGTTTAATGAAAATACTCGAGCTCTTAAATTAGAGTGTCGAAAACTGGAGCGTAGATGGAGAACAACAAAGCTACATGTCTTTCAAATTGCATGGACAGAGAGTGTTAATAAATATAAAAAAAGCCCTCTTTAAAGCTCGCTCAGAATACTATTCTACATTAATAGATAGCAATAATAAAAATCCTCAGGTACTGTTTAGAACAGTGGCTAAATTAACAAATGGCAATTCAGATCAACAGTGCAAAATACCAACAGATATTAGCAGTACAGACTTCATGAACTTCTTCAATGAGAAAATTAAAAATATAAGATCCCAGATCTCAGCATCACAGTACAAACCAAATACTAGCTTAGCAGACCCTGCTGCACATTGCATTCAGCACTTTAGTAATTTTAATCCTGTAACTGAGCAGGAAGTCTTAACTTTAATTACTAAAATGAAGCCCTCTACTTGTTCCCTAGATCCAGTGCCAACAAAACTAGTAAAAAGTGCAATGGATGTTCTTGCAGCACCTATTCTAACCGTTATCAATAGTTCATTACTGCATGGCACAGTACCTGATGCACTAAAAGTGTCAGTCATTAAACCTTTACTTAAAAAGTCAGACCTAGACCCACACATACTAAATAATTATAGGCCTATTTCAAATTTACCATTTCTCTCTAGAATACTAGAAAAAGTAGTCGCCAGTCAGCTTCAGTCACACCTTATGCATTACAATTTATTTGAGAAATTCCAGTCTGGTTTTCGCACTGGTCATAGTACAGAAACTGCACTAACACGGGTTGTAAATGACATTCTGATATCCTCTGATGAAGGAAACTCCACTGTAATTATGTTATTAGACTTAAGTGCAGCATTTGACACCATTGACCATTCTATTTTACTGCACAGGCTAGAAAATGATGTTGGTCTTACAGGCCACATGCTCGCTTGGTTCAGTTCTTATTTATCAAATCGATTCCAATATGTACAGAAATGTGCTGACAGTACTCCATCATTATACACAGAAGTTCAATATGGTGTCCCACAGGGCTCAGTACTGGGACCTTTACTGTTTTCACTTTACATGCTTCCACTGGGATCTCTCATTAGGAAACATAATGTTAATTTTCACTCGTATGCAGATGACACCCAGTTATACCTTTCATTTAAATCAAATGAAGTTTCTCCGATGTTGTCTTTAATTAGTTGTGTTAGTGAATTAAAGGAATGGATGAATGAGAACTACTTGTCTTTAAATACAGATAAAACAGAGATGTTAATTGTTGGAGGGAATGACGCTGATCACAGCAATATTTTGTCGACATTTAACTCAGTTGGAATCCCAATTAATTTTACTGAATCAGCCCGCAATCTAGGAGTTATCTTTGATTCTAGCATGTCATTTAAAGCACATATTACAAAGTTGTCCAAAACATGTTTCTTCCATCTTAAAAATGTTAGGAAATTAAGGCGCTTTCTAAATAAACAGGATTGTGAGAAATTAATTCATGCATTTATCTCTAGTAGGATTGACTACTGTAATGCGGTGTTCACTGGCTGTTCAAACTGTTCTTTATACAGCCTCCAGTTAATCCAAAATGCGGCTGCAAGAATTATTACAAGAACAAGAAAATATGAACACATAACTCCAGTTCTTAAATCCTTACACTGGCTCCCGGTTAAGTTTAGGGCAGATTTCAAAATCCTCCTTTTAACATATAAAGCATTAAATGGCCAAGGTCCGGCTTACTTGTCTGAACTTATCATGACTTACAAACCTGAGCGCACATTAAGATCTCAAGATGCCGGTCTGCTTATGATTCCAAGGATTAATAAAATAACAGTGGGAGGTCGAGCTTTTAGTTACAGGGCCCCTAAACTGTGGAATGGTCTTCCTGCTTCTATAAGAGATGCCCCTTCGGTCCCAGCCTTTAAATCCCGGCTGAAGACTCACTACTTCAGTTTAGCATATCCTGACTAGAGCTGCTGATTAACTGTACATACTGCATCTCTGTTGTTAGTCATTAGCACTAAAACATAAGTAACATGATAAGTATAATTGAATACTAACCCTCACCTATTCTGTTTCTGTTCTCGGTACTCAAATGTGGCAATTGGTGCCACGGCCCACCTGCCAAGTTGTTTGCCTGCCTATGGTAAAGTCATCCCTGGTGGAGGATCACAGGAATCATGGGAAAGAGGGGCCCTTTCATCGGATTGGCTGGCCGAGCAACGTTTCAGCCGTGGAATGGCCAAATGGGGAGGCAGCTTGACGGATGAGGTCTCCAGCACTCTAAAAATATCAAAATCTTATTATATGATATCATCTACTGTTAAATTCTGCTCTGTACTTCTAAAATTTTTATTATTATGCTTTATTAAGGATTTGTTCTGTTCTGTGTATTGTATTGTATTGAACCCCTTCTTTTGACACCCACTGCACGCCCAACCTACCTGGAAAGGGGTCTCTCTTTGAACTGCCTTCCCCGAGGTTTCTTCCATTTTTCCCTACAAGGTTTTTTTTGGGAGTTTTTCCTTGTCTTCTTAGAGAGTCAAGGCTGGGGGGTTGTCAAGAGGCAGGGCCTGTTAAAGCCCATTGTGGCACTTCCTGTGTGATTTTGGGCTATACAAAAATAAACTGTATTGTATTGTATTGTATTGTATGCCATACCAGGGTGGCCGCTATGAAGAGTGATACAGTGTGTTAGATCTCCACTCATAATTCTCCAAAATGCAAACTACTATCAAATTTGTAAGATAGGACCAGTGCTTGTGGTCAACCAATCTGTACAATTCATCATCTGAGCTCCACCTTATTAAACGAAAAGTACATATCCTGTAGTAGGAGCTAAAAAAAGTACCTGAAACAACCTGTCAGGATTTAATAATAGCCTACGTTCATGTGCTTGGAATGCTACAAAAGTTCAAGAGTTTCTAAAAGTTCCTGGTTCCTGAAATAAAGCTCCTGTGGTTGGAAATCGACTAATGCTTTTCGAAAAGCTAGCATATTAGCAGCATTGGAGTTAACTACAATTTGATGGGCCCTAATGGAGACAATTAAGTTAAGCCCACTCATGTGAAATGAATTTACATCTAAGTAAACAAATCAATGAGACATGTCAAGGATATAAGGTACATAAAAGGTCAAAGTCATAATTACGTTTTATGAAGTTGTGGGAATGACGTCACCATTAACTTTTTTATTCTAACATCAAGTAGGCAAGGATGTTAATAATAAACTGAGTGCTTAGTGGTTGTGTGTAGAGCATTTGACTCTGCCAGTAAGCACATTCCAAAAGTTTCAACAGAACATAAAGCAATAGAAGGCCCGCACCCTGTTTCAACCTGCAGTGCTGTTTTTCTGTTTAGTGCAACAGTAATAGACATTTTGTGATCAATTGCTTTATCCAGCCATATACTGTAGTTATATCACTGAACTAGTTAAAAATCTTACTTGGTAGTAAAGTTTAGATTTTGTAGTTCAGTGTAGGCAATGCTAATAATGGCAGAGGTTTAGAAGCAAATAGCAGCTACAGAGCAGATTCATAACTGTGGATTGCCAAGAACCATTTTAAGGTGCAGTGGTGTTAGTGAATTGACGTGATGAATAAAACGTAAGGCAAAGTTGAGCAAAATGTGAACTGTGACAACAACCTGGGGGAATAATATGTATAAGTATTGCAAGTGGTATGCCTGAAAAGTGGTATGCTAATGAAAACTTGCTTATCAAAATGAGTTGTTTTGTGCCTTTTTAAATCTGCACTATTAGTACTGCTTTACTTCATATTTTTAGGACATCCCAACATTGCCTCCCTTAACACAAGGCCCACTTTACAACGCACTCTAATGGAATGTCCTCCAACAATTGCACATTAAATGTACCATGCTTTAATTCTGATGTACACTGTATATATATAGGCACACATGAGAAAATGTCTGTTATTTCCAGGTATTAAAATGACATAATTTACAAGGTTAATCTGCAGCCTCTGGAGAAAACTTTGATCAATATTTACTTAACTTTATCAATGTCTGTCTTCTTTTGTGCAATCTACTTGAATCACAAGATGTGCTGGAGGCATAAACAGTGCTGCTGAAGAATGGCTGGCAAATAGAAAGGCCTACTGCTACGGATATAAAGGACCCAAGAGGTACAACATGTTACTGTATTTTTAATATTCCTGAACGTTGCATAATGCTTATTTCCACCTGATGAGGGTCTTGTATCTTGTGTTTTTTCGGCTTCTTCAATGTTCAGAAATGCTACTAATTTACCAAAATAGTGGTGGCTCCAAGGTATATGATATTCAGCGGCATTCAGTGGCAACTGGGAATCAAATTTCCACTTTGAGTTACATAGTATATCTACAAAGTAGCTCCATTACCTTAAAAATTTTCAAATGGCCCAATGGTACACAATTAAACTTCATGAACGCAATGAAGAACTTTGTATGTCATTGCTAGTGTTGCTTGGCAAAAGCTTTTTTATAGCAAACATGCTGTGTTCATTGGTGTAGGAAAGTGTGAATGATGTGAGAAAAAAACACTGATTGATTGATATTAATCAGTTAATTGATTGCCAGTTTTGCATTTAGCAATGTCAGTAATCCAGTAGATAATTTGGTAAGGCTCCCACTTCCCTTTCTCTGCAGGAGGGCTTTCCAACCATAATACTTATATGGAGGTAACTGAAGCACACTCCTTTTAAGAAGCCAGTATAATACAATTTATTGATTAAAAAAACAACTTGAGTGGTGTGAGTACGGGGAGAGCCTTAGTGAGATCATGCCTCCTGTCTGCAAGAAATGTTACTGTTCTGATACTTATTACTATTCATTTTATCTCAGGGAGACTCAGTGGTGCTGAGGTTAGCACAGCTGCCTCACAGCTTAGGATACAAGAATCAGTCCAGCATGGTTTGGCTGACGTTTCCCTAGGGACACGTAAAAGACCATTGTCACATTATAATCCAGTTAAAACTAGTTTAGTTTCTCCATCCCCATTGCTTTTAATGCATTTCACATAGTTCGGCAAAGTTCCCAAACATTTACATGATTTCACCAAACATGAGGTAAAGTAAATTCAACAGGGTTCACTCATCACTAATCATCACCCAAGTTTCTATTGATCGATTTACTTAAAAATTAAGACGGTTCATGAGTGATGTTAATGTGATTTTTATGGCTTTCTTTGCACATAAAGAAAATATGTTTTAAAGTTTATAGAAATCGCTGGACACAATTTTGCATAGCAAATGCATATACTGTATACCAGTTTTGTGAAGAAAAAATCTTGGACTTGAAAAATACTGAACTTATCCTTTAACCATGGCAAAACCTGATTCAAATTGCTCAGGATACTTTTTTTTTTAACAATATATTACTTTGTAGAAGGATAACTTCGATGTGTAAAAAAATATTGGAACAAATTAGCAATTAGATAACGAAACAAGTTTGAGGGATTGAATTTCCTGCTGCTGTATTTTTACACTTCAGCTTCACTATTGATAGTAATGGCTTTTGGTAATTCAGCCCCCGTACACAGACAGACAGACACCAAATGTCCAAAAACATACACGTTTAATAATTCTCTGCAACATACAGTGATCTCCCGTCTATCGCGGAAGTTATTTTCCAGACCCATCAGCAACAGATGAAAATCTGCGATATAGAAAGACCATATAAGTAAACATTTTTTAATAGTTTTAACCTTAAAATATCCCTCCCACATGCTTTAAACACATGTAAACTTGTAATGGCGAGTGACGTCCGTGTAACGCTTTCCTTCCCGAAGCATATCCAGGAATTTTACCTTCTCTTGAATGGTCAAGGTCCTCCTCTGGTGCTTAGGCCCATTACCACCAGAAGGCTTAGAAGATGCAGGACACTTGGGAGCCATCGTAGGGCTTAAAACAAAACGAAAAGTTCACGAAAAGTTTGCTCACAACAATCGGACCACTAGCAAGGTACGCAATACACAGAGAACTGAGATGCGCTGGGCACCCATGCTTGCTGTTCTTGTGAGATTACACCACGTTAGCAGTAGCCAATCAGAGTCCAAGAGAATGAAAATCCCACTCTGATTGGTTGAGTCTCCTCTTTCAGCCAATAACGGGCCTTGTAAGAAATCATCTGGGTACTGTAATGCAAAACTCTTTGTCTACCGTAGTGTACAATGTTAGTATATTTAATGATTTTCTGTACTGTATTGCTTACAGTAAATGTTCATTATTTTATATACATATTGACTTTTTACTGCATTTTAGTCAATATTTACAGTTATGTTATAGTTATTATAAATTATAATACATATTGTTCTAACAAACTCTTGTCTAACACGCATAGTGACAAATGAAAAGCATATGTACATTTTGTTATTAATTGCGACCCTATGTATTCCTGTATGTATCGGTATGTTTTATGATATTTTAGTTTACTGTATTGCTTAAATGTTACATATACGATAGTTATTATAAATTATAACATTTTTGTTACTTTTGTCTAGCACATGTAGTGACTGCTGAAAACCGAATACTTTGTTATGAATTGGCTGCAAAGTACACTACAGGTAGGATGTACTGTACTTATTGAATTTTTATTTCATTTTTATTTATATACAGTACAGTATGTTATAGTTACAGTAATACATTATTATTATTAATAGTTTAGCATAGAAAAATGCTTATTCCAATGTAAAAAGTTGTCAAAAATTCATAAAAAACGATCACTATAAAACCACAATTAGATATGTTCCACAGAAAAGTCTGCGATAAAGCGGGGGCGTGATAGTTGAACCACGATATAGCGGGGGATCACTGTACAGCACCTCACAATGCTCAAACCAGGCTAATACTCAGTCCCTTCTTTCTCTCTTCTTCTCCTTCTACCATCCTCACTCCTCCACACACAAGCTCCGTCCTCTTCCACCCGTCTCCAGCTCGCCTGCTGGTTTCACAGCAGTCCTTTATACAGTATAGTCCTTGACCTGGAAGTGCTTCTGCTCCTCTGTCCATATGACCTGCTAGTACTTCTGGGTCAGACTGAGAACTTGCTTTTTCCTCGCGACTTGGGAGTACTTCTGGGCTAGGGTTGAGGCATGACTCCTCCAGTCCTCTTGCAGCAGCCCCTGGTGGCATTCATGGCATCCAGCAGGGCTGCGTTGTTGGAATCCATGTCCCATAGTGCCCTGCGGGAATCCAGGGCACTGCTGCATTCCAGGGAAGCTGCCATCTAGTGCTTTGGGGGAGGCAGTATCCACAAGTAACTGTCTTCCCCCATCCTTTTATTCTTTGGGCATCCCGGCCTGGTTGAGTTGCCAGCCACCCATCACAGGCTTTAAAAAGTATGTTTCAAAAAAACTTAAAATATATTAAATTAACAATATCAAATGAAGATAAAAAGGTAACCCTGAGTGGGATGATAAACTGATTCAGAAAATGTCCTGATATTTGGATGTAAAGAAAAATATTTTATTGGGTAACTTAACTATTCATACTGAAATGTAAGATGTTCCATTTGGACTCATTAATACAATTAATCATTTAGTTAGCAACCAGTCTTTCCGTAGATAATATCCTCTTCCTCAAATGCAAATGCTTCAAAGCGACAGCATAAACAGCAGTCTCCAGATCAGCCTGAGTGTAACTAAAGTGTTCAAAGGAAGGTCAGCCAGAAGGATACTGCAGTAATCCAATCTGCAGGTAATAAATATATTTTAGGAGAACTCTGCAGTAAGACTACTCTAAGCCAGATACATGCTTTTGAGGAGTGAAGATGCTCAAAGAATAACAACAACGTGTATGTTTCACTTCAATGGTAAGGTTTAATACACATATAATATGTCTCTATATTATATTTAGATATTTAGTTAATACAGCACTCCTAAAAACTTATTTTCTCACAGTACTTCTGGTAAAAAGTACCAGGTTACACACTGAAACATCAAAAATTAGGAAGTATCGTGGTTGCAGTGGTTAGCACTGTGGCCTCACAGCTTAAGGGGTCCAGCTTTGATTCATTCACATTTTAGTCACAGTCTGCTCAAGTTTTCTACAAGTACTCTCAGTCCCTTCCACGTCCAAAAGGTATGTATGTTATGTTGGTTGGCTATTATAAATGTGTGTGTGTGTGTCTTTGGGCGTCCTTCACAGGCAGGGGCTGCCTAGTGTCCACTGATGTCAGGATAGGCTCTGGCTCCTATGACTCTACAATCACATTATGGTGGTTAAGAAATGGATACATGATCAGTCCAATGGCTGTGTCCCTTTTGTTGGTTCCAGCCTTGTGCTTTATACGGCTGGGGTAGGTTCCAGCTCTCCGAAGCCCTAAAAATGGAGTAGGCAAGTTTTATAAGTTCTGGATGTATGAGTTTAGTAAAGAAGGGATAAATCATGAGCCAAATATTAGATTTTCTTTCATATACCTCAAATTGTATTAATTTGTAAAAATGATTAATATAATACTCAAGAACTGTTATGTTTCAAACAATACATAATTCTGGAATTGCAAAATATTTTGACAGTTTCACTAAAAGAGCGCATGTAGCAGATTACAATACATGAAGAGGAAAAACATAAAATTACTTTAAACAAATTTTGTATGCATTAAAATTTGCCATCTTCATTTTGCAAATATGTTAATTCAAACATATAATGAATAAAAGTTTGACTGGTGTTTACAGTGTTTAATGCTTCCAAACACTTTTTTTGCATGATTAGTTTTGTTTCTGTGGTTACTTTAATTAAGAAAAAGGGCACTGATGTTCACTTATGTTAAATGACAGTTTTAATCAGTGTCCATATGACACAAATGCAGTTTTTTGTTTGAAACAAAATGACACATCTGCATATTAATTTATTTTAAACTGTTTTGATTTAATCATCACATAAAACTAGATAGTAATGCACTTGAATTTTTAATTAAATATTATGCATTAGCCTATAAGCAGTATTTCAAGAGCAGCGTTTGGGGGTGGCAAGTGGGGCATCTGTCCCAGGCCCCTTGCCTAAGGGGGCCCCGCTTCTGAGGTCCGTGTGTCCCGTTTGAGTGGATTTGTCAAGTTATATTCTCCAGTACAGTGATCCCTCCTCGATCGCGGGGGTTGCGTTCCAGAACCCCCCGCGAAAGGTGAAAACCCACAAAGTAAAAACCATACGTTTATATTGTTATTTTTATATTGTCACGTTTGGGTCACAGATTTGCACAGAAACACAGGATGTTGTAGAGACAGGGACTTTAAAACACTGCAAATAAACATTTTTCTCTTTTTCAAAAGTTTAAACTGTGCTCCATGACATGACAGAGATGACAGTTCTGTCTCACAACTAAAAGAATGCAAACATATCTTCCTCTTCAAAGGAGTGTGCGTCAGGAGCAGAGAATGTCAGAGAGAGAGAGAGGAGAGACAGAGAGAGAAAAGCAAACAATCAAAAATCAATAGGTGCTTTTAAGTATGTGAAGCACCGCCCGACAACACAGCCGCAAGAAAGGGAGCAATGTGAAGGTAGTCTTTCAGCATTTTTTAGAGGAACGTCCGTATCCTCTAGGCCAGTGTGCGAACAGCCCCTCTGCTCACACCCCCTCCATCAGGAGCAGAGAATGTCAGAGAGAGAAAAGCAAACAATCAAAAATCAATATGTGCTGTTTGAGCTTTTAAGTATGTGAAGTACCGCACGGGAAACACATCGTATATCATTGAGGAGTTTTATTTAATACATAATACGTGCTCTGATTGGATAGCTTCTCAGCCATCCGCCAATAGCGTCCCTTGTATGAAATGAACTGGGCAAACCAACTGAGGAAGCATGTACCATAAATTAAAAGACCCATTGTCCGCAGAAATCCGTGATCCAGTGAAAAATCCGTGATATATATTTAGTTATGCTTATATATAAAATTTGTGATGGAGTGAAGCCACGAAAGTCGAAGCACGATATAGCGAGGGATTACTGTATATATATATCTGAGACGCTTCTAAGAGGAACCCTTTTAAAATCCCTCTTCAAGGTCAAATTCTGTACAGGTACGTCTTTGAAAACATTCCGTAGTCCAAATATTAATGCACAAAAACTTGTAAAAAGCTGACATGACATCAATCTGAGTTATGACTATGACATCCTGCATATCGAGACTCAGAGTATACCGTATATACTTGAGTATAAGCTGACCCGAATAAAAGCTGAGGTACCTAATTTTACCTACAAAAACTGGAAAAACTTATTGACTCAAGTATAAGCCTAGGGTGGGAAATGCAGAAGCTACTGGTAAGTTTCAATAATCAAAATAAATACCAATAAAATTACTGTACATTAATTGAGGCATCAGCTCATTAATTGAGCACACAGCCCGTAATGAGTCTCACAGAGGCTGCACAGCACCACACAGAGCCTGCAGCAGTTCTTCTACCGACCGCAGACCAAACCAGGTACAGTGGAACCTAGGGTCACGACTGTAATTCGTTCCAAAACTCTGGTCGTAACCCGATTTGGTCGTGACCTGAAGTAATTTCCCCCATAGGATTGTATGTAAATACAATTAATCCATTCCAGACAGTACGAACTGTATGTAAATATATTTTTTTAAAGATTTTTAAGCACAAATATAGTTAATTACACCATAGAATGCACAGCGTAATAGTAAACTAAATGTAAAAACATTGAATAACACTGAAAAAACCTTGAACAACAGAGACAACTAACACTGCAAGAGTTCGCGCTATAGCACTACGAACCGCTTGCTAAAAACACTTATTTTTAATGAGTTTTAAGCACAGGGAAAAAAATTTAATAAACCACCAAGAAAAGCAACATTGCAACAATGCTCGCTACAAACCGATCGCTGTAAACAGAAGTGAAGTGGAGGTTAAAATCCAATAGAAAAAAGTCTTCATTAAATACAATGAGGTTAAAACAATGCTCGAATCTGTCTCTTTAAAAATAAGCCCGGTGCATTCTTTAACTGCCTTCTCGGCCTTATGCAGCCAGTCCTCTCTCTCTCTCGCGCTCTCTCTCTCTCGCTTGTAGTGCAGGGAATGCAAAGGGAGAGACTGAACACATGCGGAAATCATTGGCGTGCACAAACCGAAAGGGAAACTGGCTTGTTCGTATATCGTGTGTGTGGTCGTGAACAGATGCAAAAGTTTGGCGAACTTTTTGGTTATAACCCAATTTGTACGTGTTCAGAGACGTTCGTGAACCGAGGTTCCACTGTACTGTACACTCCAGCTTTCTGTCTGACTCGAATATAAGCCGAGGGTGACGTTTTTCAGCACATTTTGGGTGTTGAAAAACTTGGCTTATATTCAAGTATATACGGTACTTGCAATTTAGGTACTTTTCTAGAAGAGGCCCTGCTAATTTCTGCATAACACCACATCGCATTTTGCACTGTCGTTGTATTGTCATGAATTATGAATTGCAATTTTTTAATAGATTATGTCGTTATATTTTGATAAAGTCCATGTGTCATCTTGCCAAAGTTTTGTTGAATATTGTAATGAGAAAATCTGGTGTATGTTAACATTAGTTTTATTAAATTTGCGCACAAGTTTATACAGTCCACACATACCGGTAACAGCGTTTGATGTAACCGGCCCCACGTTGGGTTGGTCAGCCCTATAGGCCCCGCATACCCCTATGGCCGCCTCTGCAGTATTTTAATTTTTATCTATCACCCACTTTTTCCATTTTAAATTTGGCTTCATAATTTAAGATTGCTCTGGGATGCTGTACAATGGCAGACCCTGTGCTCTGATCCCCAAAGGTCATGTGAGAAAACAGTTTCCCCTTGGGGATTAAGAAAGTAAATCAAGTCAAAATCCAAATTAGGAATATTTTAGACTTGATTTCATTTGCCATTTATTTCAAAGCTGTTTAGCCAAATTCACTTTCACACTTTTGTTTTGTCTAAGTGTGACCAATATTTATTTATTATTATTTTATTATTAGGCTGACACCTTCATCCAAGGCAAGTTACATTTCTTTTTCCAGTTTTAGCACAGGCAGGTGAGGGGACATGTGACATGGTCACACAGTGTCAGTAGCAGGATCTGAAAGTCAGGGTTTGAAGTCCGAAGCTTTAACCACTGCACCACATTGCCTGCCCTTGGTATGCATCTAACTTTACTGTGAATAGGTTGCCATATTACTATGCAGGCATCTAATTATTTCAATAGCATGTGCATACAATTATGTACAGTACTGTATATACTGTATCTTACAGGTCTGAAAATATACAGTAGCATTCAGCATGTGACATTATTTCAATACACAATAATGTGTCATTTAATGTATATGTCATATTAAGAACTGTGCTGAATAATTTAATCTCCAAACTCATTTTGTTCAGTATATTTATCACTTAATTTTTTTAAAGTATTTACACACTGCACATTCAAAAAAAAAAAAAAAGGATGTGTTGTTTACAATTATTTGCTGCCATCTATAGGAGTAATAGTATACTTTCAATTTGGACCTTAGCTAAAATTTATTGCTACACAAATGACAACTGAAATACTGTTGGAGATTGCTTTATTAATTTATGTATGCATTTATTTCTGGGTGGTTGTGAAGGTTGTCTAAAAATTTTGCTAGATGCTGTATACTTTAAATTAAGAGGAATTTTCTGCAACTTAATCCGTGCTTAATTTGAACTGTCCTGTTTCTTTCTGCAGTGTCGTGGAATGTTGTGCAGTGCCCATATATTTGCCCTCAAAATAGCATTGTTCTGTGATGTGCATTTTTAATAACAGACTATTAATGAATTTCCTGTGAAGCAGAAGTAATTAGTAACAAACATTCAGTGGGGGTTAAAACGTATACAATGTGGAAACAGTACTCTTGACAAGAGCATAGTTAGTCCATGGTAAGGGTCTGGGAGTGATGATGACATTGTTTAAAGTAAAGAAGCGGCTGCTAGCATAGGATTCAGGCTGGTCCAAGAGTGACATACATGTTCCATGGATACAGCTGATCGGAGTTTTTGTATTCCTCTCCTCCCTTGCCAACTGGCCATAGTTTGATTTGATTTTGATTTGATAGACTTTATTAATCCCTGTGGGGTAATTGTTTTTGTGCATGACCTTTGGAAGTCATAGTGCAGTGTAAGCCATTCTACATCACCCCTGGAGAAATTTTAAGGTTAAGGGTCTTCCTCAATGGCCCAATGGAGTATTAACTCTAGTTCAACAATTAATAGACAGATCATTTTGGGTTTCCATTTACACTATATGGCCAAAAGTATGTGGGACACCTGACCATCACACCAACTGTGTATGAGCGTGTTGGACATCTTATTCCAAAACCATTGGCATTAATATGGAGTTGGTTCCCCCTTTGCATCTCTTTTTGTAAGCTCCTCCCCCTTATTCATTGGTCAAGTGACCTGTCTATAATTCAAAGGCACAGAATATTATATATAGTATTTTCCTTTTTTTGATGAATGCTCCCTTTCCTGGAAGTAACTGATAATAATATTATAGCAAAAAATGCACGCTTTTTGCACATTTTGAGCATACAACTGGATAACAGACATGGAAATTATATGACACGAGTAACATTTTCACATCGTTTGATACTGTGAAGCACAGGTTACTATTATTGTCTATTATATCATAAACTTTTTTTCTGTCATTCTGCATTAAAACATTATATTAAAAAATGTTCTCAACCATAACTACAAATTACATGGGGTAAGTAACATGTCAATACAAAATTATTTTTACGTGCCTTCCTTTAAGTCTGAACTTTGGCTGGGCCATTCTAGAAAGTTCAGACACTTGTCCTGAAGCCACACTGACATTGACTTGGCTGTATACTTCACGTTATTGCCATGGTGAAAAGTGAACTGTCACCCCAGTTTGAGATAGTGTGCACTCTGGAGCAGGTTTTCTTCAAGGACCTTTCTGAATTTGCATTCATCCTTCCCTCACTTTTGACTGGTCTCCCTGTCTTTGCTGATGAAAACACCTACATAGCAGGATGATATCATTACCATGCTTCAACCTAGGGATGGTATTAGGCAGGCGATGAGCAGTGCCAGGTTTTTGGCAGACATAATGCTTGGAGTGCTGCCCAAAGGGTTACATTTTCGTTGTCATGCTCTCAGAGTCTTTTAAACTGGCATATTCCTTTTAGAGAAGATTGGCTTCTGTCTAATCACAAATGCCTGGTTGATGCAGGGCTGATGAGAAGATTGTCCTACTGACAGGTTTTCCTGTCTCAGTGGAGGACTTCTGAAGCTCTGTCAGAATGATCACTGGGTTCTTGGTCAACCCCTGACCAAGGCCCTTCTTGCCTGATGGCTCAGTTTAGTTGGATGGACAACTCTAGGAACACTGCTGATGGTTCCAAACATTATCTGTTTCATAATTAGTGGGGTTACTTTGCCCCTCGCAACACTCAAAGCTTTAGAATTGGGTTTATACCCTTGAACTGATCTAAGCATTTTCACAATTTGATCTCAGAAGTCTACAGAGAATTCCTTGGACTTCATGGCTTTTTGGCTCAATATGCGGTGTGAAATGTTGAACCTCATATACTCAGGTGTATGCCTTTCTAAATGGGGTCCAATCAATTCAGTTTGTCACAGGTGGACTCTGACCAAGTTCTAAACACATCTCAAGGATAATTAAAACTTGTAGGATGCTCCTGACCACAATTTGGAATGCCACAGCAAAGGGGCAGAATACTTACATAAATGAGAAATTTCAATTTTTGTTTTTTAATAAATTTGCAAACCTTTCTGAAAACTTGCGTTCACTTTGTCATAATCGGTTATTGAGTGCAGATCGGTTGGCAAAAGTGACACATTTATCCATTTAGTATTAAATCTACAACACAATAAATTGTGCAGAACATGCGGGGGTCTGAATACTTTCTGACTTCACTGTATAATTTGAGCAGCAGGTTCTTACAGTGGTTTACTTGTACATGGGTGTTTATCTCTGGGTACTCTAGTAGATTGGCAAACAACTCTAAAATGTGGCCTAGGGTGTCCATTTGGTATACTGGTTAAAGATGTTGCTTCATAACCACAATAGACATCGTTCAAATTGTGGCACGGGCATTGGATAGGCTTTACACATTCTTCCTCTATTTTTGTGACCCTTTATTAAGATTAAAGAATATGGCCCTGCTTGGTAAAAGGTTAATATTCCATGCATGGTCAATTTCTGTTTTATGCTTGATTCAGCAAAAATTCTGAAATAAATGAATTTAGCAAATGGATATAGTCATACGGTTAGCATAAAATGATTAATGGACCAGCTTACTAGTGGAATAACCTTTATTAAAAAACATACTGTGACTTTTACATAACATTTTCATACTCACTTAATGCAATATGGTGTTGCTTATTCAAGCAGCATTGTACATAAAGCAGGAAAAATCTATCACAGGGCCTCCTGACGCACATACCCACACTAATACCCAATAAATCTAACACATAGGGCTTTTGGAGGGCACAGAAAAACTGGAGAACTTGAAGAAAAACTGACATGGGCATGAGGAAGAGTGTGCAAACTCCAGAGAGAACTTGAAAGATTGTGGGATTTAAAGCCAGGACTCTGGATCTAGCACCAATAGATGATCTGTCATTATGTTCCTTACATTGTGGACGCTAGAGGGCGCTGTTGCCCCTTGAAACACAACAGACAGACATTCTGTACACATGTTTAAAAGCTCCAAGCAGATTTTTAATTATTTTCTTAGTTTTGTAGGGAAAGTAGGAGTCCCCAGGTCCTTTATGAGCTCCCCCTGGCAGCACCCACGGCACCCAACAGGGCTGAGGAAACAGACTCCACGCTCCAGGATGCCCTGAGGGAATCCGGGGTACAGCTACCATCCAGGGGAGCTGCCACCTAGCGTTCTGGGGGAAGTAGTGTCCTGAAAATTTTGCCTTTCTCCATTCTTGTAGTTCAGGGACGTCCTGGCCGGATTGAGCTGCCGGACGTTTATCACATTGCCCCTCCCCCAGATGAGCATCGTAGGGCGAAGCAGCCTGCCCCGCGAGGGTTGTCTATCTGCACTGGCCGGAGCATGGCTTCGTCCTGGAAAACAAGAGCAGGAGAACAACAGGGAGACATTGCACTTTTGTTTCCTTTTAACGACCTCCCCGGTTCTCCCTGGACGTTCTCTCCATAAGTGGCCCGGCCAACAACATTCATAACATAGCCGCCTCCTTGATGGTAAAGTTCTGCAGGATTGGAAGCAGGCTGGTAACGCCCGCGTTGCCTCTTGGCCAGCTGAGGGCCGATTATCTCCCCGCCCACATGGAGAGCGTCCCTTTGACACACATGAACTCACAGTTCTACGTTCTGCCTTGTCATGAGTTCCCTGCGAGTTCTCCTTTTCTCTCTCGGGCTTGCTCATAGTTTGGGTCTCCCTATGAGTAAGAGACATACCCGTTACTGTCTGTACCCCTTTGGATTTGGGTGAGACCGGTACCGATGTCTTAAGGTTTGGAAAAGCTCAGAAGTCAGCACTACCCTGCTGCTCCGACGCCCCCGCTCCTTCCACTGGACTCTCGGTCATCACCCCCGTATCATTTGTGGGACTCAAGATTACTTGGCAGCCGATACTAGCCAATCGTGCTGCCCTTGTACTCTGTGTCCCAACTTCATGTACAGTACTGGTCGCACCCACCTGTACCGCCGAATCTGTCATCCGAGGAAGCTCCCGTCTAAAGCAGCGTAAATATTCTTCCACCCGCCGTAAGGGTGCCTTGGCTGTTGCTCCCAAGAAGATCATTGAGGAGATGACCTGAAAAAGGCTTTTTACAGGTTTAATTACGTTTTCCAGCTCCCGCACATTAAAGTCATTTTCCTGATTGGCTGGAGACAAGCTTGGACTTTCAAAAGCCCCGTCCTCCAGCCATGAGCCGGCAAGTGTTTCCTGTGCCTGCGCTGGTGGGACTCGTACTGGCTCTTGGGAATTGGAGTTTTGGAGACTAGCTTCAGGCTGACTGCGATCCACCTGACTCATTTTATTGGCGGATCGATCAGTCACTCCCCGAACCTCCTTACCTTCTTTTATAGCGTGCAATGCTTCGTTCGCCTTCCCCTCCCTTTTCGGGAAATCCGCGTCCTTTCGAATGCCGTTAATTCAGCATACAGGCCGCGATTGACCTCCTCTATCCCAGGATACCTCGGGTCTGGTCACGTGTCCGTTGCTGGCAGATCTCATGCAGAAGTCTTCCGTGCTCAGACACCCCTTGGAGAGCACACAACTGTCTTCGGGATGATTTCTTGCCTCTGGATGAGCTCCTTCTACAAGGTATGAGCACAGGACAAAGTATGTTATTTTGAAAATGTTCTCCCTCCCTTCCCCAGCACGTACCTCGTCCTAGACATTGTCACCGGAAAGTTTTTCTCCCTTAAGGCAATGTCGAGCACCTGACTTCTTTCTGCACTGTCGGTTTGTTTTGTCTTCTTTTTTCCCATGATGGACTGGAGAATGGGTTTGGTGATTCCAGTGTGTTGCAGTCTGTGGGTTATGTCCACTATAAAGTTCAGGTTTCTGCCAAACAAACGGCCAGAAAATCCTGCCGACTACGGCATTGTGGACTCTAGGGGGCGCTGTTGCCCCGTGAAACCTAACAGACAGACGTTCTATACACACGTTTAAAAGCACCAAGCAGATTTTTAATTATTTTCTTAAATAAAGTGCACAAAGCACCACAATTCACAATAATCAAATAATCAATAATTACAACAATACAATCCTCTCCTCCCAGCAGCTCCGTCACACTCTCTCCCAACTCTGGCTCTCTCTGCTGGGTCTTGACCAGTTCTTTATATATTCCTTGACCCGTAAGTGCTCCTCCTCTTCTTCCAGGTCAAATGACACAATTATCAGTTTTTAAGCAGCTTGGAAGTACTGTGGGCTTCCATCCTCCTGACTCCGAAGTACTTTCGGGTTGTAGGGAAAGTAGGAGTCCCCAGGTCCTTTATGAGCTCCCCCTGGCGGCACCCACGGCACCCAACAGGGCTGAGGAAACTGACTCCATGTCCCAGGATGCCCTGAGGGAATCCAGGGTACAGCTACCATCCAGGGGAGCTGCCACCTAGCATTCTGGGGGAGGCAATGTCCTGAGAATTCTGCCTTCCTCCATTCTTTCAGTTCAGGGACGTCCCGGCCGGATTGAGCTGCCGGCTGTTTATCACAACAAATAATACAAAATGTAACCTTACTGCAAGGTGTAAAATTTTTGTATAACTAATAGTAGAAATAAAATAATTGGCATAGCATCCAAGATTAATTCAGTACTATGTCCAGTGCTGCTGGCATATAATCTGGTTCTCCATAGCACTGTATCTGATAATTCAGAAAATGGAAAGATTGATAAATTAAATACTGTATATCTTATTATTTTTGATCTGTCTCATGTAAAAGTGTAAGAAGGTAGCAAAGTAAACGAAGAGTTACAGAATCTTTGTGTGTGTGTCTATGTGTGTGTGTGTTTGCCACAAAATAACAAACGACCTACTGTTACGGAAGACTCGAATTCTCACAAAACAAGGTTATGAATGGGAAGTTTTAAGGATCCTGGGAACATTTGATCATCTGAAGCCAAGCCAGATTCAACGATGAAACAGAGCCAAATTGGCAGCTTCTATATCTGAAATGTTCCAAAAGAAATTAAGCTATTCACATTCTGGAGTTGTAAGACCTTAGTAGAAGTTTTGTGTTTGTGTTTAGAATAGATCTGATCCTGTTTAATTTTATTTTTTACATTCTTGTAAGCATTGAGGAGGATGCTATTGTTGTATAGCACTATTTACATTTTCTATGCCTAGGGATTTTAGATTTTAAATGAGATGAATGTTGTAGTCAGTGAAGTTGCTCATCGATGTTGAAGCTATCTGAACAATGAATGTTTATTTTAAGTGAATCATGGGCCATTAGTATAAACATAGTGGAGGAACTGGGGAAGAAAGAAAAGACAGTGGGAAAAATACTGGATTTTGCTGTGGTTAAGCCTGTTACTTTTAAAGAAAAGACATCTTGTCTCTATTTTCCACTCCAACGCTACACAGATACTAGTGCATACCTTCAAATGCTTTTCTTCCCCAGTAACCATTTTCCCTGCATTACATTATATGAGCCATTTTTCCATATTGTATCACAATTCTGTGCTAATGAGACCATGTTGAAGGTGGTTACAAGGATAACATCCTGACTGTCATAGATTAACTATAAAGTTCTGAAGATATGGGGTAACCCACAGGTGGCTGGATGGCTTTTATTTCATGTTTGAGTACGTAAATCCTTTTGTAAACATAGAATGCCAAGCAGTTTTCATTACTTTGGTGTCTTATACATAAGAAAATTAACTGTACTGATTGTGATTTAGTACATATCCCTTGTATGGTATATTTTGAAACTGTCGTCAATGCACGATGGCACAGTTTGAGCAAATGATGAAAGATTTTTTGTAATATTTTTCTGTTACTTTGTCATAAGAGGGGAGAATGTCAGTGTGTGTGATCTTCACATTTGTGCTGCCCATTGAGTTATTTAAGTTACCACAGCACAAGGCTTAGTGCTTTACACGTTTTCCCTGACATGAACATTGATAGTTGCTACATTGTGAACAATGCTCATGCAGCTACCACCTTTCTTGTCCTTTCACTTGATTTCAATCATTTCCCTTTTTGCCATGTACTTATTTTCACCAGGGTAAACCTTCAGGTGATTCGGATCACCAGGCGTATCACAGTGGTTCGGTCATACAGTTCTGTATGCATCAGTTTTGCTGTTCTTGTCAATGTCTGATGAGCAATTCACATTGTCATCATAATTACTTGATTCAAATAATGGTTCAGTTTTAGTTTGTTATAAGCATCAAGCACAAGAAAAAAAAATTGACGAGATGCCACTCCATCACAGTGTATGTTTATGAAAGAAATCTTGTGAGAAGATACTGAAATAATGCAGTTTTCACATTTCACACATTTTACTTCATCTGGACTTATTAACCTCCATGACTCTGGCTTTAAATGCTGTGTAAATATTGGGTGAAAAGTAATGATCCGTTTTACAGTATTAAGTCCGAATAACACTTTGGACAGTGTTCTTCTGCCATCTAGTAGCTGAAATAACATCATTCTGAAAAAATCATGAATATTTCTAAGTGTTCTGTCAGTTTGGTATGGTGACTCTATCGTAACTCATCAATATTCATGAGTGGGATGGAACCAAAACCCTCAACCAAAAACACAATGGCAGACTAAAAGTGGTAAAGCTGAAACTGAACCATTGCTTGAATCAAGCAATAGTGGTAACGTGAAGTTGTTTCATTAGACATTGACATGGACAGTGAAACTGAATTCTGTTGAATAGATTTTGATCTCTCAAGTTTCAGTGACGTTTGTGTTTGGTGTTACCGACACACTACTACTGACAATACTGCACCTCCTCATTTCCCATTTACAGGTAACCCCATCCTAAAATTATCTGTTAGTCAGGACTATCCGGACTGCTTATCATTTGTTGATGATAGTCTGGCAGAGAAAATAGTTGTAGAAAGAAACTGCTATCCTGAGTAGTGTCAGAAAACTCACAGTAAATCACTTGCTTGTAGTTAGGATATAGCGGGTTGGATAATGGATGGATGGATGGTATTTACCTCTTTCCTTTTTCTACCCACAGGCAGGAAGATACAATTGCGGAAGAACAACTCTAAATACAATACTAGTTACAGTTGCACCTCAAAAAAAAAATAGTCTTGTCATTTTATTACCATGAAAGGAACAAGTCATATTGCTTTAAAAGAGAGTAGTATTGGCCATTTGGGTCCAAACTCTACCTAAAAAAACATTAATTAGGGTCTTTCATTCTGAAAGCCCACATTCTTCTGTATTTTGTGGCCCATCTTTCTTACAGAAGGAAAATATGTATATGTATTTGCTTTAAATTCTTTTAAAAAATTTTAATTTCTATATAATATATAATAAAACATATTTAGAAAACATTGAGAACTAATATATTTAATTATACAGTATTAATTATTTAATATATGTTTACATAGTTTGATAAATATATATCAGTATACTAAAATAAAAAATTGCAAACTTTAAAGTACTGCATATGCAAGATATCATAATGCTCTATATCTTTACAAGATCATTTAAGGCACAGGTGTCAAACTCCAGGCCTGGAGGGCTGCAGTGGGTGCAGGTTTTCATTCTCACCCTTTTTCCTAATCAGTGTCCAGTTTTCACTGCTAATTATCTTCTTTTCCCTCTATTTTAATAGCCCTGTTTTGATGGATTAAGTCTTCTGAATTGATTCTTTTCTTCATTAAATGACAGCCAAACAGAAATGACACATGAAACGAGCCAACAGATGACCAGCTACATTGGGGCTTCAAACTCCAACCAGTTCCTTAATGAGAAGCTGATTCTTGCTGTTAATTAAACCCGTTATTCAATTCCATGGCTTGTTGCTGCTCTCTTTTTGCCACAGCAGACATTTCCAATACTGTTGATATTCTGTTTTTTTCTAAGAACTCCTAAAATGTTTTGGTAACCTGAGGGATCAACCTTACTGAGACCTTCATCTTTATTTTCAGATTTTGTTTGATGGGTACAGGTGAGCTGGTCATGTCCTGCTTGTTTTATGTCTCATTACTGTCCGGCTGCTTATTAAAAAAAAAACGACTAAGGGGCCTGAGTCAAACTAATTAAAGCTAAGACTAAAGAAGTTAATTAGCATCAAACACTGGTTACTGATTAAGAAGATGGTTAGGATGAAAACCTGCAGCCACTGCGGCCCTCCAGGACTGGAGTTCAACACCCCTGATTTAAGGTATATGATTTCTCATACACAGAGTTTTAGAATATAGATTGAATCAAGATAATTTGGGGAAACATGTAATACAAGATCATAGAATTTACAAACCCTTTCAGCTCATTGTTATCGTTCAGCCATGCTTCCACCCCAGCTGGGGTTTAAGTTCCTAATTTTTGTCTGTTCAGAGTGCTTATTTACAGATGATGAGGACTGGCTTCTAAGTCGATTTAGATTTCCAAGAGCTATACTTTTGGAATGGTGTGCTGTTAGAATACTAGGGTGTAAACTTGATATCATTTCTATGATGAAATACAATAAAGTATATTCATTACATTTTACAGAATTTCATTTAAATAATATATGCCGTAAATATGAGTAATTAGCAATGAACTGGTGCCCCATGCTTACTGGGATGGTGTGACCCCGGATGGATGGATGGAATAATTAAACATGTATAATGAATATTTTTCAATGTTTCTTTATTAAACATTTTTAAAGAGTCTGAGTTCAAAGCCTACAGCTAATTTTTTTTATTTATTTTTTTCTATTATACTTTATTAATCCTGAAGGAAATTACTTGGTTTTCACAAAACCTTTGGGGTCAGAGCGCATGGTCAGCCATTGTACAATTGAAGGTTAAAGGCCTTGCTCAAGGGCCCAGCAGAGTAGCATCTCTTTTTGGCAGTGACAGGGATTTGAACCGGCAACCTTCGGCATACCAGCACAGATCCTTAGCCTCAGAGCCACCACTCTGACGTTTTTACACTTTTACATTTATTATAGACGGTTCTTGTGTGCCTATTGGTTATGTGGAGAAAGAAAATGGAAGGACAGGAAATTGGGGCTTGGTATGTTTGACAGACACAGTACTGTTGCAATAAATTATTCCATCCAGAGTCAGCAAGCATCGTGAGTGAAGCAGGAACAGTCCCTGGACGGGGCACCAGCACATTGCTACTGCTGCACCACATGCCCCCAAGTGTTTAACGCATTCTTCAGTGCATTTCCTCATGAAAATGATATCAGGTATACATCCTAGTATTCTAAAATGTTCAGAGAGCTTTAATATTATGAATGTAATGCACTCTGTGTGGCAATCACTGCCTGTGTGCTCCTAAGAGAACGCCTGTTTAAAAAGCACAGGGAACACTTAGAATACAAAGCATTTAACGTGATACTTTAGTTTACAATGGGATCTGAGAAACTCTAATAAATTAAACATTGATTCTAAGATGAAGTTTACAAAGTTCTACTTTAATGACAAAATAAATGACGAAATTAAAGTTGAAATTTCAAGATTGTGGTTGACATTTCAAATTTAATCTCGACATAGACCTTTTTTTCGGCTGGTGGGATTTTTTTTCACGGTGGCTGTAATATGTGACCACTTCTTTTTTATTTTTGGCACTGTGTGACTTTCTAAACTTGAACTTTTGTGTGCCTCCTCCATGCTGTACTACAACATCAATTTCCTTTCGTAGTTTATACCACTGCTTTTGTCACCAAATTGTACATTTTTCCTTGCCTCCACTTCACTGAGCTGGACCTCCACTTAGCATTTATTGAAATTCGTTTTTTTTTCCTCATGATTTTGCCATTGTCTTTTAACAAAATTCTGAATGGAAGGGGCTATTTTTATTGATTTACATATTCAAATTAATGTAATTCTGGGAGGTTTTGGGCTGGGGCTGTAGGCGCATGTGTGTGCATTAAACTTCACGTTGATTGGGATTTATAAAGGGGAAGTGCATGGAACTTTGCATGCACACAGTTTTATACATCTGGATTTTTTTTGTGCATAAACAACATTTCCATTTTTATACGTATGCCATGATTAGTGTGTGTTCAATGTACAGAGGTATACTCGAGACCCCTTTCCTTACTGGATGGGATTTGACAGTTCCCACCTCTAGTGGGCATTTTGCAGGATTTTTAGGACTCTTTTTGGCCAAGGTTCTCTCTAAGCTCAAGACACTCACTTGGCAGCTCTTAGCTCTGGCTAAGTGACTGACTGCAAAGAAACAGTTATGATTACTTACAAATGTTTAATATGGTACTACTCTGCAATGTAAAAAATACACTTAGTTTATTTTGTCTGATTTTGTGACTGTTCTGTTTAGTACCTCTATACAATGCTGTTGCTATGATTCATTCTGTTATTAAGGTAACCTGCATAGTAAGTTACATACAAAACAGAAAGTGGCCACCTTATTCAGTTCATAAAGAAACCAATATAGAAGAAGCCTTCTGAAGTGGTACATACTACACACAGTAGGTGCCAAAAAATAACAGATTGATTGTACCAAATAAATCAAAGGAGAAGACAGTGAAACCATTTTCATATTTCCCAAAACAGACACATTTTTTTTATTGCCCTATCAAATTTTGTTTCACACATATTGATCAACAGATGGGACAAATTTCAAACAATTATCTTGAGAGGTTTTGAAAAAACAGTGATACACTGTACAATTTTCCACATCACTTAACCTCACATGGACAATAAGCTATGTGACCAATAACCAGGAATTTTAGAAAAATAAACTCCAGATATATTTATACCGTAAATGTCGTTAGGTAATTTCTTTATTTAACATATGTATAGTCTTTGCATGTTGTTAATTGTATTACATTTATGAAAGTGTATTTAGCAATAAATGTAAAAGTATATGAGCATCAACAGTGGTAAAATACAAATCTAACAACACCACAATGGGAAAAAAACAACAAGAAAATAATCAATTTATGAATTAATGATGAGCTACTCTATTTATTCAGACTTTGGATCTTTATTCAATAATAATAATTGTTTTGTCATGCTCTTACATTACATTTATGTTTAAATGTGAGTATCTGACTTATTAGACTGAAGGTGCTAAACCCTTATTCATGTTTAAAACCAATTGCCCACTTGAGAGACATTTTGATATTGAGCTGAATGAAATTGACTTTACAATGTTCCTCCTTTATTCCTCAGTGTGAAATTTCGTCTTATTGATTTCACTTCCTATGTTAGTTTAATGGTTGTTTTGCAAAATATTTACAAAACTTCTCATGGAATTGTCATTATTCATTTTATTGCATATTTTTGTTGTATATAAAAAATGAATTAATAGAGGGTCTCAGGATGGCAAAGGGTTGCTAGGACAGAGGGTAAGTTGGTGGGACATGAAAGCAAGAACTATACTGTGCAAGTTTAAAAATGCACAATAACATCTACTCCTCAACTTAAATAAATAAGCACATTTCTGGGATTGTAGAGAGTCTAATGACTAACAAAGGGAGAAATCAAATTAGCAATTGAATGGAGCAAATTCACAAAACCTGCAGCCTCTCTAGGCATGTCAATACAGGTTTGAACCATAACATGTAAGATACCTAATCCGCTTATCCCTAAAATAGCATGAAGCCCTACAGATGGCCACCTCCTACTTCTCTCCTACTGTTATCTGGCCTGTACATTTTGTAACTGTGCCCCAATTTACCTCCAATTTCTAGACACAGTTATGCTTTAAACCTCATAAAACTGTAGTACTGTAGGGTGTTGTACCGTGTTAGCCATTATGAATGTAGTGAAAATCAGGCAAAATGACACCTTTTATTGGTTAACTAAAAAGATTACAATATGCAAGCTTTCAAGGAAACTCAGGCCCCTTCTTCAGGCAAGATGTAAACAACCCTAACCCTAACCTAATAAAACTTAAAGTTTTAAGTTTCCAAATAATTTCAAATAATAATAAGTGGTCAGAACCTCCCCCTCCCTTCAATTTTGCAACAGGGATGTTAAGCTGGACTTCTGCCAGAGGTTCCTAAAATCCAAGCACTTCTGAGTCTTTAATTTCCTTTGGGGGCTCTCATCTCTATGACAGCTCTCTTCCTGCATAGCCTTGCAAAGAGGCTACCCAGTCACTGCTCAGCCAGTCTAGGGATCTGTGATCTTCCAGCACTCTGTGGCCTCATTTTTCTTTGTAAGGAAAAAGCCTCAAGCTTTCTTTCAATCTGACAGGTTGCCTGCCCTCTAACAACCCTTGGGGAGCATGACCCTTCTTTCTCACTTCTTTCTTGGGTTCCTTCTTGGATATCTGCTGGATTAATAAGGCATACCACCAAGACGTCAGTGTTGTCAATGCCTGCTTTCTTCTCTGCTTGTGGTCCTTACTGAGCCCTGATCCTGTTCTCTACAACTCTTTCCTGGTTATAATTGGAAACTCATCACAGGTATTTGTTACAAGGGTAAAATGAGCCGAGTCTTGTATAAGTGTCTTATCTTGTGTTAGCCAGATGTTTCACCTTGGAAAAAAGACTACTTAGCCTCTGTAACGAGTATTTTCTCTCCTTTTTTCAATATCTTTACTCTATAATAACCTTAATTTTCTTCCATACTTCTTGATAAATTTGATTCTGGGATGTCTGTGCCGCCTTGGGTGCCCATAACCTTGGCATTACCCATTTTCCAGGACAGCAGCATTCATAAAACTGGATGAACTAGTGCAATGAGGACACAACCAAGCAAGATTAGTGCAAAAAGTGCTTTGTGCATTTTATAGATATTAGTTATTTTTTCTTGTCTCTAGAACTCAAACCCCAGTTCTTTCTTCTCTCAAACCCATCTCCCCTGCTTACCCTTCAGTTCTACTCAGCACACAGAGACACTGTGATCAGCTCCCTTCTGCTCTTGTCCCCACCACCATTCCTTGACATATGTGGAAACCTCCAAGCCCTACTCCTACAGTATGTCCCAACACCATCCTTTTGTGTCTGTGGGACAATTCACTAGAGCAATCAACTGGTTCTGCTTCTCTCGAATGCTCAGCAAGAGCCCCAGAGTGCTGTTCCATTTGGTACAAACAGGGCTTCCCATGCCTCCTTTCCTCTGCACCCAACTCAACATTGATCCTGACATTTTCTCTCTCTATTTGTCCTTTCCTTGATTTTATCTCCTCTCTTTCACTTTCTTTTTCTCTTGCTTTTTTTCAAAACTCTTGGTCCTATTCCCAGTGACCCAGTGAGTGCACATTCTCCAAATGACCCATGGAGCCTCGATGAGGGACAGCTGCACCAACCACCCTCATGCATGTTAAGTGTATTTAGCACATTCCCTCATCAAATTGTCTGTGGTCACACAGCTTTCCTCCTGGACACCTACACTCATGGGGTCTGTGCTGCCTCATGGTTTTTATTATAAACCCTGCACTACTACAGACCCCTAATGTATTGCACCGCAAATGGCCTTCTTCATATTGACAGTACGTTAGGGAACTAGCAAGACCAAATCTAGACTACTGTACACAGTTTTGTTCACCATGTCATAATAACATTGAAGAGGAATAATGTCTTATGAATGGCTCCACTAGCACTGTTAGGTAAGTGAACATTCCTTTCATTAGCATACATTCAAACTGATATTTTATTCTTTTCCAAGCTATGCTTTGTAATAGTTGCTCTCCCTGACCTTGTACCAGGCAGATGCTAAATTTATATGTTTGCTTTGAGCACACAGCATATCATTACGGTGCAACTAGTCAGTATGAGTGAGACAGCAGTGTGACTTTCTATTAAACCTGTGTGTAGAATGGATGAGTAGTCATCAGGCTTATACTGGACTGAACTGGCCTAAATCATGCCTAATTGTTACACAAAGTATTTAAATATCAAACCCCAAATTCAATTTATGATTACTTTGCACACTTGAAAAATAACAGAACATCCATTCATCCATCCATTATCCAACCTGCTATATCCTAACTACAGGGTCACAGGGGTCTGCTGGAGCCATTCCCACCCAACACAGGGTGCAAGGCAGGAAACAAACCCTGGGCAGGGTGCCAGCCCACCGCAGATCCCAGAAATATATTATGACCAAAATCACTGCCAGAAATTAGGCAGGAAACATGCACTATATTTGTTCACTGTTTTATTTTATCAGCGTTACCGATTAATGTTATCTTAACCTACATCACTCACAGTCAGTGTATAAGCAAATATAAATAAAGTTTTGCATCCTTCTAGGTTTTTAATTCTCTTAATGATGGTTAAATAAGTAAATGGTTAGTGTAATTTAAAGTAAATTAAGATAAAATAAGCTTGGCTAAGGTTCAGTTGGCAATGGAGGAAAGCAAAGCAAAATTCAGTTTATAGAGATCTCAGAGAAAACAAACGTCTGGAGGCTTATTTGCCTTGAGGAAAAGCCAAGTTAAAGTCAAGCTGACCCAAGCCAACTGACTGCAGAGCTCCTCTGTGGGGATTCTACAGTATATTACAGTGCTTTGCCTAGTATATGATTTCTAGTTCAGTTTCAAGTTTATTGTATTATGTATCCAGTGAAATGACATTCTGACTTGCATGTCTCCCACACACTGAACCCTGAAAATGGTGGCTAACACAGGCAACGGTGAAGTAAATGCAGGCAGCTTTGACAGAATACATGGTCAGAAGGGCGATTCGGCACATCAACTCAACTGCAGTTTTGGTCAACCGGCTGTGGGCACACTTATTAGACCACACGTCGCGATCATGCCTGTGGACGTTGGTTTGTGTGCCAAGAGAGAGTGGGATTTGTTGCACAAGCATCTCCCACTATAATCCACTCCAAGTGAAGGTATACAAGATCTGTCGTATTGATGGCTCAGTCCATGAATGTAAACAACAGACAATGAACTTGAATGTGAATACAATACAGACAAAGGGTCTTGCTACAGAGAAACACAAAAAATGGAAGGCAGGCCTCAAAAATACCATAAAAGGCAAACTTGTCTTCTTTGCAGATCTGAACCCACCTGAATCTGAATAGACCTCACCCCAGGCATACTAGCCCCAACTCAAATAGCAGGCTGGTGAGCCCAAAAATGGGGCTAAGGCTTTACAATATAAAAAGCCTGAAAATATCCAAAACAGAGAAGAGGGAAGACTCTTTAAAGGCCTTTGGTCCAAAGAACAAACAAAAACATAATTGTTTTTTATTTAAAGAATTTATCTGAGAATAAAAAGGCACAAGGAGGCCAGGCAGTAACAAAGTAGCAAAAATAGGTTTTTGCATTGTCACACATGTGTGCATGCGAGGCAGCTAAAGGGCTTGAAGGAGGGTAATTCCATGCCAGACCAGAGATGGCTATTTCTCTTTCTTCTGCGGACCACTTACAGGAAATCCCGCCTGCCACCAATGATGTCACTTCCGGATTCAGGATGGATGACAACAGTTCCGGTTTTGCGCCCCAATGAGCTCACTTCCAGTTCCGGCCTTGATGACCTCACTTCCTCTGCCGGACCATAAAATCACCATTTTGTGTCTTGTTAATCAGTTCCGTATTGAACTCCAAAACCTTGTTTCTTTTCTTGACCAGAACAACCAACAATATATGGGGCGGCTACCCCAAACCTTTTTTGGCTCTTTTTCTCTTTTGTTGGTGTGACAGCATAAAAAGCAAAAACGTAATGCAAACAAATTTGAAGAAATCACAAAACAGGGAGCAGTGACAACTAACAAAAACCTGTCAAATCTTGGAAATCCAAACACAGCAAAAATCACAAAAGAAGACCTGAATTCAAATTAAACATTCAATGGTTAAATATGCATTGGCAAAGCACACCAGCTGCCTAATTAGGTAGTTCCATCTCCTTAGGTTTCTCATATAGGAGGCAGGGCAGATAACAAGGAACACTAGATATATTCTTAACATAAAGCATAACAGCTAAATTAATTAACAATAATAATAGTAATAATTCTTTACATTTATATAGCACTTTTCTCACTACTCAAAGTGCTTTACATAGAGAGTGGGGAGTTACTTCAATCACCTCCAATGTGTAGCACCCACCTAGATGATGCAACAGCAACAACTGTGTGCCAGTACACTCACCACACATTAGCTATAAGGTGTTGAAGGGGTGAGAGAGATAGCTTTTTAAGAGCAGGGGATAATTAGGGGACCAGAATGACTAGATTGTGCTGGGCAGTTTAGCAAGGAAATTGGAGTACACTCTACTTTTTACGAAATATGCCCAGGGATCTTTTATGACCACAGTGAGTCAGGACTTCAGTTTTCCATCTCATTCGAAGGATGGCACCATTTTTACAGCACAGTGACCCTGTCACTGCACTGGGGCATTGGGATCCACACACAGACCACATGATAAGCAACCCTGTTGGCCTTTCCAACATCTTCCAGCAGCAACCCAAGCTTTTTCCTAGATGGTCTCCAGTCGAAGTACTGGCCAGGCCCAAGCATACATAGCTTCAGATGGATTACTTGTTCTGACTTAACAACACAGTATAAGTAGAAAACACACTAAGCAAAACCAAAAACATCATTAATAACATGATGGACCAAATTACATTTAAATAATAACAAAAAGATTAAATAAGTAAGAAATAAACTTGACCTAGGGATGTAACTTCAACTGAAATATAACAGTCATACATTAAATATACAGCATCAATCAATAAATGTGAGGTACACATAGCAGACCCCTCATGCACTTGTCAATAAAAGTGACTGTTGAGTAGTCTTATTGTACTGCTTGTGCAAGGTTTTGATAGAGAATGGAATTAAAAGATTGTTTGAACTCAGAAGTCACGCACTTGCTATAACTAGGAAGACAATAACAAAGCTTAGGATATGTAACCAGAATCTGTGTCAGAGAAGACATTGGTAAATTGAAAGCCAACAAGAGCACATGTAACCAGGGCCAAGAAACACATAACGTAAACCATAATCAGAGTGCAGAAAAAATTGCCAAAACCTGTAAATTCAAAACAAACAGTAGGAAATGATGCAAAGTTTTTCATTTCTTTCATGAATCCAGTCTTGTTCGATTAGGTATGCAGGCGAAGGCTTTTGTAATGTGGCGCTAATGGCATCATGACACTTGACTTTCGAGAACCATATCCCAGTAATGGGACATTGTTTTGTAGCAACCAGTCTTCAACATGGTGGTGACCATAAGAAAAACAAGATGGCAAGTGGGAGCATGTAAATCATTTTTAACAATGAAGTACAAGGAAGCAATAAAGTATATATATATATACAGTAAACCCTCGTTTATCGCGGTTATTCCATTCCAGACTCTACTGCAATAAATCAATTTCTGCGAAGTAAGATTCTTTATTTATAAATCTAATATTTTCACAGTTAGAGCATAGAAAACCTGTTTACGACCTTCTAAATACATTTTTTAACATTATTAGAGCCCTCTAGACATGAAATAACACCCTTTAGTCAAAAGTTTAAACTGTGCTCCATGACAAGACAGAGATGGCAGTTCTTTCTCACAATTAAAAGAATGCAAACATATCTTCCTCTTCAAAGAAGTGCGCATCAGGAGCAGAGAATGTCAGAGAGAGAGAGAAAAGTAAACAATCAAAAATCAATAGGGCTGTTGGGCTTTTAAGTGGAAACACCGCGATAAAGCGGCCGCAAGGAAGGGATCAATGTGAAGGTAGTCTTTCAGCATTTTTTAGAGGAGCGTCCGTATCTTCTAAGCAAACAGCCTCTGTGCAAACAGCCCCTCTGCTCACACCCCCTCTGTCAGGAGCAGAGAATGTCAGAGAGAGTGAGAGAGGCAGAGAAAAGCAAACAATCAAAAATCAATACATGCTGTTAGAGCTTTTAAGTGTGCGAAGCACCGCGAGGGAAGCATATCGTATATCATTGAGGAGTTTTATTTAATACGTAATACGTGCTCTGATTGGGTAGCTTCTTAGCCATCCGCCAATAGCGTCCCTTGTATGAAATCAACTGGGCAAACAAACTGAGGAAGCATGTACCATAAATTAAAAGACCCATTGTCCGCAGAAATCCGCGAACCAGCGAAAAATCCGTGCTATATATTTAGATATGCTTACATTTAAAATCCACGATGAAGTGAAGCCGCGAAAGTCGAAGCGCGATATAGTGAGGGATCACTGTATATATATATATATATGATGGTATACAACCCCCCCCCCCCCCCTTAACTCTTAATAAAGCCGTGCACTGCCATATGCCAGTTTGGGGAGTTTCTTTTTGTCTCCTGTCTATTTCCCACATCCTGTCTAGCAGATCAGTGCCCTTGGAGTAATTTTTTCTTTGACGTACAACTTAGCTGATACTTAGAAGCTATGCAATGAACTTTGCATAGAGCTGGTCAGATCACTATTGGCTGTCTATCTAATGTGCCATAAATAATTACAGGTCCTCATCAATAATACTGTTCGACATTTATTACACCTCTGCTTCCTCCCTTTCTTTCTCTTTTATGCCTGGCACCCTCTTACCAAACAGGTGCCATATCACAACATGCATTATTTTTATACATCAAAACAGAGCTGTCTAACTAAAATATCTTAATTTCTTGTTTGTCTTTTACTGTACTTTTCTGTAAATAATAATAATAATGATTTTCTATGGTAAATGTGTTTTGTACCAGAGAGGGGTGACATGTTGCATGTTACTTAGCACATGCAAGAAAGAATCTTTCTGTACACATGACTATAATGACCTTATAATCCTATAAACCTGTTTCTGTTCAAAATCCTACTGAAAATCTATTATTCAGAAAGTTCTGCATTAATCAAGTACTGTATAACCTGTTAATAGACTACCATATTCTAGTTATTTTTTAATTTTAATTTCCACAAATGTTAAATATATATACATGTATTTTATTAAATTCAAACTTTTTATAAGAATTTCTAAACTGAGGAAATATATAAAACATCTGCATCAACCTGTGCTGGGAGAAAGGCCAGAGACAATGATGGGCAGGGTGCCAGTCCATCACAGAGCCCACTCACATACAGGGTCCAATATAAAATCGCCAGTCAAGCTAACTAGCATAACTTAGATGTTAAGAGAATAATAGTCTAAATGTGAATTTCCCCTTGGGATTAATAAAGTATCTATCTATCTATCTATCTATCTATCTATCTATCTATCTAAATAAGAAAACCTTTAAAGCAAAAAAGCCTCCAGTTAATACAAACCATTGCCATGTGTGAAACCATTTAATGTGTGTTAAGGTAATGTGGTTTAAACACAGAGTGATACAAAAAAAAAATAGACTTGACACATGTCAGTCATATTCCTTTCATTCTCTGCTTACATATGTCACATCAAATCACCGTGCTAGATTCAAGAAAAAAAAATAAAAGATAAATAAATAAATAATGTGAACCACCAAGGGGGCATATCAGCTGCCCTACCCATCACAGACAGGCAGACACAGTTTCAAGTCCAGTAAACACATTTATTCCCATGGGGAAGCTATTTCCCTTGCTCCCCACTCTTACAGCACAGTTCTTGCTTCTTTCCAACTCATAGTCCTTTCTTCCTTTCTCTTTCTCTGCTACCTCCACTCCTCTCCCAGCATGCTTCATCCACCTCCTCCCGACTCTGGCTCCTCGAATGGAGTGAGGCAGCCCCTTTAATAGGGCACCCGGAAGTGCTCTAAGTGCTCCCAGATCCTCAGGTGTGGCGGAAGTGCTGTAACCCACGGCTCAGAAACTGTCCTGGTGCCCCCTGGTGGTGGCCACGGGCCCCAGCAGGTTTGAACTTCTAAGCTCCAAACCCGTGGCCCCACTGTGAGCCGGGATTTGCCCACTCGTATTGCCCCGAAAATGCCCTCTCCCCTGGTCCTTCCATTACAGGGACGTCCCGACTGGGCAAGGGCCCCGGCCATCCACCACAATAAATACATAAAAAATGTCCCTAAAACTAAATATTAAAGCTGTTATAAATTTTAAAATTTAGAGCAGATTATCAATGTCAAAATACTGCAAAATTTTGCTATGTTTTAATTTCTATGATGAATCCTGTGTACCCGGGCCAATATACATGTGAAATTCCAATTGCAAAAAGTAAGTTAATAAAAAAAATTAGAGAAAGCAATAACAGAGTATTGATAAACACAGTGAGAATGTGCAAACTCCACATGGACAATGTACAGGCATGGAATTTGAACCTAAGTAGTGTATGTTTTTAAAGTAAGACCATAACTATGTAAATATATGGTATATGCGTTGTATATATGTATGCATTATAAGAAATGTACGTACATATCTATATATAGATAAAACAGAAATGTTGCAGCTCAAAGCACTGTGCACAGATGAGCTGGAAAAGCAATTGAGGGTCTCTGAAATCCAAGATGTTATAAATATCTTACAAAGTAATAAAGACTCAGGCCCAGAAGGCTTTTCAGCAGTCATCCATTATATTATCTCAGTTAATGTTAGCTATATTTACAGACGCTAAAGAAGAAAACGTATTACTAAACACGCTATACCAGGCAACAAGAGAAGAATCAAAACCTCTTTGAGTGTACATCTTATAAACCAATCTCCCAAATGAGCAACATTGTCAAGATTCATGGAAAAGTTTTTAGTAAAAAAAAATTAAATAAGCACTCCCTCCTATGTAATCACAAGATCAAATCAATTACGAAATCATCAATGATACATTCGCATCCGAATTTCCAGAGGTCTTGCTATCTCTAGATGAAAGAAAAAGCTTCAGATAGAGATGAAAGGAGAAATGTCTATAAAAATTTAGTTTTGAATGCAACATGTATACAGTAATCCCTCGCTATATCTCGCTTCGACTTTCATGGCTTCACTCTATCGCGGATTTTAAATGTAAGCATATCTAAATATATATCACGGATTTTTCGCTGGTTCGCAGATTTCTGCGGACAATGGGTCTTTTAATTTATGGTACATGCTTCCTCAGTTTGTTTGCCCAGTTGATTTCATACAAGAGACGCTATTGGCGGATGGCTTAGAAGCTACCCAATCAGAGCATGTATTACATATTAACTAAAACTCCTCAATGATATAAGATATGCTTCCCGCGCGGTGCTTTATTGTTTGCTTTTCTCGGTCTCTCACCCTCTCTGACATTCTCTGCGCCTGACGGAGGGGGTGTGAGCAGAGGGGCTGTTTGCACAGAGGCTGTTTGCCTAGAGGATACGGACGCTCCTCTACAAAATGCCGGTTTATTGCGGTGCTTCGGCATACTTAAAAGCACGTATTGATTTTTTGATTGCTTGCGTTTATCTCGCTCTCTCTCTCCGACATTCTCTGCTCCTGACGGCGCTCCTTTGAAGAGAAGATATGTTTGCATTCTTTTAATTGTGAGAAAGAACTGTCATCTCTGTCTTGTCATGGAGCACAGTTTAAACTTTAGACTAAAGGGTGTTATTTCACGTCTAGAGGGCTCTAATAATGTTAACAGTGTGGGAGAGTTTATAAGGGCTTAAAATATATAAAAATAACCACACAAACATACGGTTTCTACTTCGCGGATTTTCATCTATCGCGGGGGGTTCTGGAACGCAACCCCCGCGATCGAGGAGGGATTACTGAACATGTATTATATTATTTTATTATCATACTCCAGCCCAGGGGCTTTGGTTCAAATAAAAAACATAAATTCATGGTACCCAACCCTTTTAACGTATTCTCTTGTCTTCTGTCCACAGAATGTCTACATGAAGTAGAGTGAGCATGGAATTACCTAATTTCCTATTGCTGGGTTACAAATACTGTATTTGTACTTTAAGATGATGAGAAAAATTAACAAAAATGTACTCGACCAGTTAGCCTTGGAAAGGAAATCCTCCCCAAACTCTTCACAATATGCCTTGTGTTGTGTGATCTATGCTCCTGCACTTACTAAATATCACCATGCCACTAGTAAGCTAGTGGTCTTACAATCACTCAAAATGGGTGTTATTTTAGAAATTCTTTAACAGCAAGGGACTTTTTGCAGCTGTGCACAATGATGATTTGTTCAAGCCATAGTTAGATAGTTTTGGGTTTATAATTACTGCAGATCATTTAATGATTTGGAGTAAAACTTGATGTGGTGATGAATCTGTTGTGATATCTTTCACCACACTATTCATTTGTCATCTTATTTTACTCAACTGGAAGACTGATATTGCATCCATAAGAGCTCTGATTGAAAATTATGTCATATTTAAAAAGTGGCAAACATCAAGTTTTCTCTTTGAGGAATAGACAAGAATATTAAGATAAGATGCTAAGCTTTTGATGTCTCTTAAAGATGAGCTTCTTTTTCACATAGCTGTCTAAACTGTGTTGATATTGATTTCATTTGATATGAAATACAATTGCTTGAATTTCCCAAATTAACTTTTTGTTTGTTCTGAGTCTACTTCATTGTAATGTGATTCAGAAAATTAATAAAATATTAAAAGGAAAAAGGGCTGTCTAGTCTAGAAGCAAATGGAATCTGTGGAAAAGCTAAGGAGGATCTGTGTGAGAATGTACAGTGAGATGGGAGTGCTGTTGTCTATTTATTTTGCAACTGTGTGTTTTGCTTTCCTTATTCACTTCTCCCTTATTTTCAATAAATGTATGCATTATTCTGAATTCTTTAGGGCTATTTGGTATATGGGAGGAGTGAACTCTACAAATGGAGTGTCAATCACAATGGAATAATATGAGCAAACATCTGTTGTGGGTATTAAGATGCAGCTACTCCTGACACACTTACTGAGGCTGATGAATGAACTGCTTCTGAGGCGTAAAGTAGGGCCCCAGAGTTGTCATGACAACTATTTTCGGCTGCTGCCATGTGATATTACCCTTAGCAACAGCTTGAAAAAAATGAAATGTTTATGAATGTACTCGATAAAGCACTGCAGCGCTACCGTGAGAATATCTTATTAAACGGATTTTCAGAGTAAAAAGAAATATAAACTATTTTCACAAAATGAAATGTTAATCTCATTTACACTTTAATATCAAAGTCTTGATTTAATTATTTACTGTGATAATTTAAGGTGCTTGATAATGATGTTGAAATGGAGAGCAAGTTTTAAGAAATATCGTATGTACTAAATATGTGAAAAAAAATTAAAAACAGCCATTAATTAATGTTTTTACAGGAATTGATCACCATCATTATAATATTAATTATAGATTAAAACTTTGACATATTAACAACCATTTTCAACAATATTTTTGCTAGGATTTATTATGTAATTAATACAGTGAACTGGAGCATTGTCGATCTGGCCAGGGAGTAACTGTGGGATAGATTGTCACCGTAAGGCAACTAGGATACTGCCACGTACTCCCATCAGTTGATCACTTTCAGTAGTTAATGTTGCAGGGAACTACTAATTACACCAATTAGTCAGTAAGTTGTCTTCTGCAACATGCAAATTGGAAATCAGAACAAACTGTGGTTTAGTTGAGATGCCACTGTGATATAGAATACTGACTGACAGGAACGATGGCAATAAAAAAGTAAAATAAATACTTCCACATAATCACTGCGGCTTCTCAAAAGTGAAAAAGAGTGAATCCCCTTTCCCAAGGGGCATCTGTTCACTCTGTCACTCACTCTCTCACTCTTTATTCTTCCGAATATAATCCTTCTGCTTCCCGTGCCATCAGACTCCTGACTGGAGTTGGGGTACAGTCTTTATAGTTGGACAACTCAGCAAACTTTACATGGAAATTAGTCCCCTCAGCCCGGAAACATATTCTCACATTTTTCTCAGGGATTCTGCCCCCTTTAGTTTCAACTTGAAAACAATGTTCAATTCAATTCAGTTTATTTTTGTATAGCACTCTTCACTGAGTGACAAGTTCTCAGGTAAATGCAAGTATAAATTTTACAAATTGCTACATAAACATGAAGATTTGTTTAAACACACACAAAGTAGTTTGAAACCAAATAAGAAAAATGGAGCCCAACATTATCTTTTCATTGATTAATTATTGAACTATGGCCACTTTACAATGGAGGAGAGGAAAACAAAAAACCTCCCTGGAGAAAATAAACCCCTTTCCACAATAACTGAGAAAGTCAAAAACAAAATCAGACACAATCACAGTCCTGGACAACTCGGCCAACTGGAATTTCTTGGAATTTCAACAGTACTCTGTGCTGAGCTATCCAATCTGACAACCAGACCTTTCATTCTGTTGATTCCAAGGCTCTCAGTATCTCATCTATCTTTTCCATGGACAGGAGAACAGCTTGTCAATAGAACAGTGGCTCTGAGCACAACAACAAAACACTGAGAAGCAAAGCAGAATAGAGGAGGTTGAAAATTACTGTATTACTTATGTATCTTGTACAAATGACTAACAAACAAAGATGCATTATGCACATCTAATCAGTAGCTGGTGTCAGAGCATGCTAGACTAAAGTATTGAGTCTTCAGCCTGGATTTAAAAGCTGAGACCAAAGGGGCATCTGTTATATTAACAGGTAGACTGTTCCACAGCTTTGGTGCCTCTAACTAAAAGCTTGGCCTTGCACTCTTACTTTATTAATGCTTGGAATCTTAGGCAGGCTAGCATCTGAGATCAATACAAATCAATGTTTGCATTTGGAATTAATGTTGAAGTTTCCTTTGTAAACAAAGCGAACGGCCAGTTGTTTTGTCTGCAGTGGGAGATAAATTGTAGCCAAAGGAAAAAGTGGCGGGTCATAATTGGGAAGTCAAAAACAAATAACCAAAGTTTAATATGTTTGACAGTAGTGCTAGGGTGTTGTACCATGTTAGCCGTCATAGATGTAGTGCCTGAAGAAAGGGCCTGAGTTGCCACGAAAAGCTTGCATATTGTAATCTTTCTAGTTAGCCAATAAAAGGTGTCATTTTGCTTAATGTCTCATTATGTTTGATAAAAATTTTTATATAAATAAAAAGAGAAGGAATTCAAAAACAATTAACCACATAAGTAACCAGAGCCAAAGCATTAATTTTAAATCATAGTCAAAAAGCAGAGCCAGAATTCTTTAACCAAAAGTATTTAAAAAAACAAAACAAAAAAACAAAACAAAACAAATTAAACCATTATGTTTGGGTTCAATCCAATCAAGGACACCTAGAAAGTGAATGACATGACCTTCTACCCTTGAACCTGATATAGTATGGACTGCGCACTTCCTGTTGCCTAGCCTAGCAATGGCATAGCAACCCTTTACAAATACTCCCTGAAATGGTGGCACTCATAAGAAAAAAAAAATTTAATTGCAGGAAAACAATACTTGTTTTCAACATTGTAAAAAAACATATAAAGCATCAAAACAAGGTCTGAATAATTTTTAGAGGTCAAGGAGAATTCAAAAAATAAATATTAACAATTTCTAAATTGTATTGCAGTAGATTTACACCATGAGCTGTCTCAGTTACCCAGTGGCCATCTGCAAACTTTGTCTGGATTACAATGGCTCTCAGAACAGCTTTTTATCAGCCTTAGCTAATCAAGGTTTTAGCCAAGCAGGTAGTGGGTCTGAACACACCAGGTGGTCTCTCACTCAGCACTCACCTTACTGTGAGGCTGCACCCCTCCACACTGATTATAATAGTTTACATTATAACGAATGGGCAGAAAGCAGATGTTAAGCAACCAATGGAGTGTAAAGTAATTTAAACCCATCCAAGAATTCATACACAAGGAATGAAGAAGCCAGATTTAATCAGTTTATTTTTAAAATGTTTTTTTATTATGATTTAAGAGTTGCTAGGGTATGGTACTTCCATCCACTATCATAATCCACTTAGTTCAGTACAAGGCTGCAAGAAACCAAAACCTATCTTGGCAGCAAGGAAACAGTCAGTTCTGGACCAGATGCCAGTCTACTGCAGAGCACACTCAAGAATGTACACACAGGATCAAATTTAAGTCAGCAATTAATGCAACAGGCATGGCTTTGAGATGTGAAAAGAAACCAGAGAAACTTGAGTGGTTTTAAATCAGAACATAAAGTACATGAGGTGGAATTTACAAGCATATGAAACTGTCAATCAAAAGATTCTGCTTTGGAAGTGGGAACAGGAGATATTTTAAATCACAGGCTCCCCACCTTTAACATATCGGGTTATAAATTATTCACTTGTGGACCTCTAAGGTGGGCACTGCCACCCCAACCTGGCACAGCCAGACACAAAGGCACAACTCCAAGCGCACAGGACTTTTTATTTTCTTTTCGCTTGTGGACAACGCCTTCCCCGTTCCCCATAAGTGTAACATTGTCCCAAAACACAAGCACAACACAATGCAATTCAATTCTTTTCTTCTCTCTTTCTTTCTCTCTCTTTTCTTTCCTTTACTCTCTATTAAAGCATCACCTCCCTCCTCCCGACTCTGGCTTCTGGAGTAGTGGCTGCTGACTCCTTTCATAACACACCCGGAAGTGCTTGAGGACCTATTTCTGGCAGCACTTCCAGGTGTGGAGGAACAGCTGTTCTGTTGGGCTCAGGAACAGCTACAGCACTCCCTGGAGGCACCCACAAGTCCCAACAAGGCTGCACCAAACTCCAACTCCCACGAAGCCCTGTGGGAGTCCTAGGCACTGCTGCAACCCGTGGGGCTACCATCTAGTGCTCCAGGGGAGGTAACACTCTGGATAGGCTGGCTTTATCGGTCCTCCCCACATGGAGGCATCCTGGCCGGGCAAAGGCCTAAGCTGTCCGCCACATACTCTTATTATCACAAGTTTTAACAATATTGGATTTTCCCACTTTGTCCTAATTTATACATAAAGACTTTGCACAGCACCATTTTCCATTAGGCAATACAGTAGTGCAGTAATTAGCATTCCCTATGCGAAGTACAAAGGACATGGGTTCAGTTCCCAATGTGGAACTGTGTGTGTGTGGGGGGTTTGCATGCTGTCCCCAGACTTGTGTGGATTTTCTGTGGGTACCATAACTTCCTCTTACTCCCAAGGCCATGGATTTCAGGTTAAATTACAACTCTAAATTGGTCTGGTGTGTGTATGTGTGTGTGTGTGTGTGTATATAAATGTTCTCTGTGATTGACTGGCATCTCATTGAAGTTTCATTCCTGCCAAGCACCAACTACTGCTAACTTAGACTCCAGCCTACTATAACCCTCTACCGTAAATTGCAGGATTAGCAAAATAGATTGGCAGGGTCATTCATTGTCAGTCCATCTTATGTATGCAGCCACACTCATTCATCCCTGGGAAATTCAGTCTTGATAATTACCCTACAACAAATTTCTGTAGCATGTTTAAAATAACAACAACAGAGAGAAAATTAACATGGTTTATCATAATATTGATAGTAATTGTTATTATAATTATTACAAGTAGTAGTGTTAGTAATATCCATCTGTCCATTTTTTGGGATCTTTTTATGCATTACAAGGTCATAGTAAGCCAAAACTAATTTATTATCATGCATCCGTCCATTGATCCATTTCAGATCCTGCTTATCCACTTCAGGATTTGTGGGGAGCCACTGAATATCCCAATAAAACATTTATATTACATTTATTCACATAGCAGATGGTTTCATCCAAAGAGGTCAACATAATTAAATAAACATCAGTCAGGGGGACTGTTTAGAGACAAGTGTTACAGGGCAAGGTTACAAAGTTGATCATCACAAGTGAAGAGCTTCAAACCAAACAGAAAACGAAACTAGTTCATCTTTCTTTAGTTATCAAACTTATCGAAGCATTATCAATTGGACAGATATTCACAGAGAATGCAAGTCTTTAAAAGTTTTTCATACACATTGAGGGATGGAGGTGGGCAGCTTATTCCAGCAGGTAGGAGCAACACATGAAAAGAGTCTGGATTGAGATTAGATGCCTCATCAGGCCTCATGAGTGGCTCCATATACATAGTCACTGACCCATTGATTATTCTGTAGGCAAGTATCAAGGATTTCAACTTAATGTGTGTTGCTACACAAAACCAGTGTAGTGACCTGAAAAGAGGAGTGACATGTGCCTGTCTTGGCTGATTGAACACCAGACGTGCCGTTGCATTTTAAATCATGTGCAGCAGCTTAGTAGCATACACAGTACAGGTACTCCTATCAGTAGAGAGTTGTAGTAATTCAGATGTGACAAGAAGAAAGCCTGAACCAGGAGTAGCACTGTATACTTTGTCAGATACCGTCTGATGCTATTCAGAATGAAGAATGAGAGACATTTGCAATATGGTCAGTGAAGAATAGCTGCTCATCAATCACCGCCCCAAGTTAATAACAATAATAACATATTTTATTTGTATAGCCATTGGTATTTCCCATGATCAAAGTGCTTCACAGAAATGCGAAAGGAATAACAGGACATATAAAAAACTGTATATAAATAATATAAAAACACTAAATAAAGATAAATACAGAATATAAAAGGTGTTGAAATAGAATATGATACAATAAACCAGAAAAAAATGCAAAAATACGAACAGTACAAGAAAACCCTCAGCAAATAACATACTTTGTGGCATAAAAAACACAAATCTTCCTGGGCATCTAGAAAGAGAGGGTAAACTGAAACAAGTATCAGAAAGTCAGGGTAAGGTAAATATATTCCAATTAAAATTATTTTTAAGTTGTTTTTTCATGAAAGAGTTGAATCGCCTGATCTAATTCCATTAGAGAGGTTGATCCAAAATCTGGGAGCTATAGAAAAGCTGTGTACTGACTTGGCAGGTGTTGAACTTAAAAGAGATGGGGTGTTAAATAGGTGGACTGGCAGGAATAACAAGGGGGTCCATCTTTGTCAGCATGAGCTGGAGATGGTGTGCATTCATCAAGGTTTAGACCTTAGTGAGATATGCTGAGATTATCATTGATACATGCCAAGATTGTAGCCGATAACCTATGCTCCCCTGGAGGGAAGAACATGTACAGCTGAATATCATCAGCATAGCACTGACATAAGAAACCATAGGACTGGATGATAGGGCCTAGTGAGGTGGTGTACAGAGAGAAGAGGAGAAGACCCAGTACCAATCCTTGGTTGCCTGATGCTCCCTTGACATCACTCCACACCAGGAATCATGGTAGAATCTGCCCGTAAGGTAGGATTCAGATCATCTGAGAGCAGTCCCAGTGATGCCAAAGTCAAAGAAGGTGGCAAAAATGATGTGATGGATGACTGTGTCAAAGGTGGAGGAAGTTAAACATGGAGGAAGGTAAAAATCAACTATAAACAGGGCATGCTCATGGGCAGACCCATGCTTCTCACTGGGCCAGTTTAGAATTGTTAATTAACCAAACTCATCTCTCCATCTACTTCTGAACAGATTTTTCAGTAAAGGCAAGGTGCAACCTAGCCTACCAGCATTTGGTGTAAGGGAGAAGTAATTCTGGACAAGATACCAGTCCATCACAAAGAACAGTTATACTCTACCATACCACACAGTTTACATTAAGTAATTAATGTACACATATTTGAGAGAAACTGAAATATTAGAGGAAATTACACGGTGGATTTTTTAAATTTTATTAATTTTAAATAACATCCCACTCAAATAAATAAAGTTTAACAAAAATAGGTTCAAAACAAATCAACCCCCACCCCTTACATGGTGTATTTTGAATATTACACATAAACATTGAAAGAGCTGGGGAATAAACACAAGAAAATAACTCAGATTCGTGGGGTATTGAATTAATAGTAACTATGTAACCGTGCAACCAGGAAATTAATGTTAAATATTACATTTGAAGAATTTTGTTTTACAATATCTTATATAAAAAGTTACATTGTCATAATTCTGTTCTTCTTTATGAAAACGTTTGGAGAATGCTTTTACAATTCACAGTGTAAAGGTATTCAAAATGTTTGATGGTGGTGACATCTACTGGTAGTCTAAAGAGTAACACCTAGAGAGTATTGGAGAGTCAACTTAGTGAAACAAGCTTGAATTTTAATTTCAAGAGTATGTAGCTTAGTGTGAATATATACATTGTTTTTACAATGATGCTTTTTTAGACATTTGTTTTTGTCAATTCTATGCAGACTGTTTAGTTCTATTAAGTTCTAACTCCATATGGCAAACAATATAATACGTAAAACTGTTATATTCTCAGGTTTGTCCCTGGCTTTTCAGATCATGCACTGGAAATAATGCAGTCATGCACATAGCCAAAAGTAGGTAACAACCACTCTAAATTATTCGGTTCAGGTGTTTTAGCCACACCATTGTTAGCAGGTACATGAAATCAAGCTATGTGATTTCCATTGTCAACACCGCAGACTGAAGAGCTCAGTCACCTTAAACGTGGCACTGTCATAAGATGCTTCCTCTGCTGCAAGTCATTATGTGAGATTTATGATCTGCTAGATCTGCCCTAGTCAACTGTAAGCACTATTATTGTGAACTGAAAGTGTCTAGGAGCAACAGCAGCTCAGCTACGATGTGGCAGACCACACACACACACTTACAGACTGTGACGGCCAAGTACTGAAGCACATAGCATGAAAAATAATTCAGTTCAGATGCATTATTCAGTTCCATCACTCACAATAGAGTTACATGCTGCATCTGGAAGTAACATCAGCACAAAAACTGTGTCGGGAGCTTCAAGAAATGCATTTCCATGGTTCAGAGGCTGCACACAAACCAAGATCACTATGCGCAATAGCAAATATTGGCGGGAGTGGTGTAAAGCCTGCCGCTTTTGGACTCTAGAGCAGTGGAAACATGTTCTCTGGAGTAATGAATTTCACTTCACTATCTGACAGTCTGATGGGGGAATCTAGGCTTTGCCTATTGTAAGGTTTATAGGAGGAGGGATAAAGGTCAGGACTATTCTTCAGAATTCAGGTCAAGGCCTCTTCCATTGAAGTTCAATGTTATTGGTACATCATACAAAGACTTTTTAGACAATTATGCACTTTTAACTTTTTGGCAACTGTTTGATGAAGACTCTTTTCTGTTCTGTTTCTGGCTGCACAAAGCCAGCTCCCTAAAAACATGGTTTTAACAAGTTTAGTATGGAGGAACTAGAGTGGCCTGCACAGAGCCAAGACCTCAACCCTACTGAACACCTTTGGGATGAAATGGAACCTCTAGTGAGCTAGGTCTTCTGGTCCAACACTAGTACCTGAACCCATAAATGCATTTTTCAATATATGTGCACAGATTTCCCAAGAAACACTCTTCCCAGAAGAATGGAGGCTGTAATAGGCACCAAGGTGTGTGTTAGGGGTGCAACTCCATGTTAATGCCCATTGTTTATAAATGGGATGTCCAACAAGCTCATATAGGTGTGATGGCCAGATGTCCACAAACTTTTGGCCATATTGTGTATATCAAATAAACAAACATGCTCCTGGATGACCACAGTAGCTACAGTTTTAACCCACTGCTAATTTCCTAAATAGAGAGTGGTTTGTAAATTGTATTAAATTCCTGGTTTATGTAAACGCTTATTTACTAGGTTTTGCACTTTTCAGGATGGAAAAAATGTTAAATTGCCTGGCGGGACAGAAAGAAACTTTTGTGACCTGCCAGTATAAAATAATGGAAGGACCAGTGGAAGCCAGAACTGGTTTGCGGTCCACACCGAATGGGATACCCATAAAGTGGAAGGACAGGGGAGATCAATGATTCCTTCCTATTGTCTCTCCCTGTGTACTAGATAGCATCAGCCCTGGATATCGGTACCCATTTGGACACCCAAAAGGAATGCAGCCCTGCTGGGGCCCGGAGGTGCCACAAGGGGGTACTGCAGGGAGTTACACTCAGTACTATCTAGGACTTCCATATGGCCCGGAAGTGCTTCCAACTGACAAAGCCCTGGCACTGGAAGTACCTCAGGGTCCTCAATAAAAGGGACCGCACTCCCTTGTCCAGGTGAGTTGGAGCTGGGAGAAAGGAAGGCAACACTCGACTGGAGGGGGGCAAAGTGGTGGAGATAAAAAAGGTCATTGTAGGAGAGAAAACGCATGTTTTGATACTTTTGGAGGTATTTATTTAATAAACAACCTTTTGTTTGAACCTGGGACTGGATTTATGTATTCATGCTTGGGGTTTAGGGTTCTCTGGCACCCGCTTGCCTTCACATGTGTTATAGTTACTGTATATACTGTACTATTAAAGAAGTGGCTTTAGATGGTGATATAGTAATTGATGATTTTAAAGGAAATCAAAAAATTGCAAAATGTTCACTGGACAGGAATATTATGAATAAAGCATTTTTCACAGTAGGAGAACAAGTGAAGATGATCTGAAGCTTACAAAAGAATAGCCTGGGAGAAATAAAGTATGTTTGTTAGGAAACAGCATAATATAAAATTGTCAAACCAGCGTAATCCAGTTCAATGTTTCAGGAAACATGAGCCATAGAGTCAGCATAAAGCATAAGGTAATGCTGGGGTTGCATTCATTTTAATGGACCCACTCCCACACACCCAAGAGAATTACAATTAAACCTAACACACACATTTGTAAGGTAGGAGTATCTGGAACTGCACAACCACTGTAATATACCGTATATACTTGCGTTTAAGTTGTCCCGTGGATAATTCAGGGCTTGATTTTACCATAATTTCTGGTATTTTATATTGTTAGTCGTATAAGTCGAATGTGGAAAACTCATGCTATTGATCCAAGAGATTATGATATGCTAACGCCCACCTGAGAGAGTAACCACAGAGAACACTGCCTTTATTTCTATGTATTGTGCCTACGTGACCACACAGTAATAACCAAATTATTCTGAAGTGACATTTGCACTGTTTTGTGTTTTTTGTATCTCACACCCTCATACACCTTTATCGTAACAGCATCCCTTATCTATGATGGAGCATTCGACCAGAACTTTTTAAAAATCATTGAAGTGGCGAAAGAAATTGGTAACTACGCTGCTGCAACAAAATTCTATGTGTCTGAGAAACTGATGCGAGATTGGAGGAAGCAGGAAGATGTAAAAAAAAAAAATTAAGTGTTGTATTTTTAAACAATTTTTTGGGTCTTATATGCGAGTATATACGGTTGTCAAGGTCTTTGTATGATGGATATGTTGTTTGAAAGTTTTTTTTTAATTACCAAAAAAAAAAAATATCCACACTTCTTGTAATATAGAAGAAAAACACATTTTTGCTTTCTTTATATTTTCTGTGGTGTATATTTGATAAAATATAAATCTATTTACAATGCTTCTAAAAAGTATTCATTTCTTTGGAAATGTTAATATTTTATTATTATACAACATTGAATCACAGAGAAATTAATTTGACTTTTTGACACTGATCAGCAGATAAAGATTCTTTAATGTTAAAATGAAAACAGATCTCTGCAAAGTGATATAAATGAATTACACATATAAACCACAAAATAATTTATGGCATAAGTATTTATGCCCCCTTCAAGTCAGTATTTACTAGATGTACATTTGTTAACTATAGCAGCCTTAAGTCCGAGTGCGCAGGTCTCTATCAGCTTTGCACATCTGAACACTGTCATTGTGCCTCATTCTTCTTTGTAAAACTGCTCAAGCACTGTCAGGTTGCATGCAGGTTGTGAGTGGACTGCCTTTTTCAAGTTCTGTCACAAATTATTAATTAGATTGGGATCTGGACTCTGACTTGGCCACATCAGGACATTCCATTGCAGTCTTGTCCTTTATACTTGGGGTTATTGTGTTGCTGGAAAACAAACCTTCCAAGGCACAGTATTTTTTTCTTTTGCACACTTTATCAGGTTTCCAGGAACTGCTGCTGAGAAGCATCACCACAGCATGATGCTGTCACCACCAAGCATCACACAGTGGGGATGGTGTGCTTTTAATAACACACAGTGTTTGGCTTTAATTGTAGTTAGTTTAATTGTCAAAAAGTTCAATTTTGGTTTTACAAGACCACATCTGACTTTACAGTCTCCCATGTTCCTTCTGACAAGTGAAGCACCCGAACAACAGTTGTTGTATGCACGGTCTCTCCAGTCTCAGGCACTGTAGCTTGTAACTTCTTCAGATGTATCATAGGTCTCTTGGTGGCCTCCCTCACTCATCTTCTTGAATGCATGACCAGTCAGTTTTTGTGGATGGCCTGCTGAACGCAGATTTGCAGCTGTGCCATAATATTTCCATTTCTTAAAGATTGATTTCAATGGACTCATTACTTTTGCTTTTCAATCACCTTTTCACAGAGCTGGTTGAAGAGTTTTTTGTCTTCATTAAGAAGGTTAGGCCACCATAATGATACACC
>JANRMT010062819.1:61910956-61980191 GCA_026402145.1 Polypterus bichir lapradei
TAGATAGATAGATAGATAGATAGATAGATAGATAGATAGATAGATAGATAGATAGATAGATACTGAACTTTATTTGTTCTCAGGGGGAAAGAATAAACCCCTCTCAAATATACACCAGAATGACTAAAAAGAAAGCTAGAAACAGAAATACTTCTAATTTGGTAGTTACAGTCACAGTGAGGCATTATGAAGGTGAATTGCCATTGGTATGAAGTAGCATCACTTGACACATTTCTGCTAAAGAATTAATTGGCTGAACGTCCTCAGTGCTAGTCTGTCTTTGAGAAGATGTGCAGTATTGTTCAGCACTCCACCGTGTATAAAATTTGCACTGACCATAACAGAGTTGTAGAAGATGTGAAGGATGTCATTACTCACATTAAGGGAAAACAGTCTCCTAAGAAAATAAGAGTTTGCTCTGACCTTTCTTATATATTTCCTCTGTGTTAAAAGACCAGTCCAACCTATCCCTGAAGTGGGGCCCCACGTGCCTGAAGCAGTGCACCACCTCCACAAACATATTGCATATTCATATACATATCCACATTCAGTCTTTGAATAGCAACCAGTCATAGAGGCTATTTGGTGCAGCAAAAGTCAATGATCAGTTTGTTGGTCTTGCTGATGATGAACTGCAGATAAGGTGAATTCAGGAGCGGACTGGGTCTTAAAACCGGCCTTCAACGAGTGAGGTGATGAGGTCGATCTACTTGGCCCATTATTCATTGTAATTTTCTTAAAATTTGTGATGAGTATGCGGCTGGCTACTTGGTATGAGCCTAAGATATGAACTCTATCTAAATTGTTACCAAACTTAATCTGTACACTGTTGTTTAGACTCAACTTAAAATTTGATGACATGCATAGAAATAAGATTTAATGAAAAATAAAAAATTTAGTAACACAGCTTACACATTATTAGAATACAAGTCAAATGTCAATGTCATGTCCAAGTGCCAGTACCCTATAGGCTAGTAGCTTATGCCGTTCACTGATTTTAGCAGCCACATCATCAACAATGCTGTTAGTGTCAAGTTTGGCTAGGATACATTTCTCCACTGACATCAACATGAACGCCTCAGATGTTCTTGCGTCATTGTGCTTCTCAGGCAGCTTCTGATTCTCTTCAACGCACAGAATGATCTTTCACACTGCACTTGCGACACAGTCAGTGTTAGCAGTAGCTTGTAGGCAAGCCCAATGCTCTTGTAAGCATCAATTAAGAGGTTCAACCAGAGTAGCACCTTGTAATGTATATGCTAACCGAAATGTAGCGGCATCGAAACAGAAATTGGCAAAAGGCAGTTTTGACCAAATTTTTCACTGCAATGTTGTGTACTGACAACTAAAACAACTTGATGATGTAATACGGTATATTATATAGGACTATATAAATCGCAGTACCAGACAGATAATGTTTAGTAGTTTAGAAAATTAATTTTAATGTCAAACAGTAACTAGAACATAGAATTTATTTCATGAAACTGCCGGCCCATGACCAGACCAGAGTCCGCAGCCTACTGGGCACATAATTCCCAAATGCAATAATGGCCAGTCCGCCCCTGAGTGCATTAATACTACAAATAGTTGAAACCCTTGAGTACAGACAGACGATCTCCACTGAACTAATTCTGTGACTTCTAAAACAAATCGTCTTCATCAGTAATGATTCAGGCGTATCATACTGAAGAAGTCCAGTCAAAAAAATAGTGAGCCTTTATAAAACCAGATGATATTAAAGGGGATGATAATGTGATCCGTTATTTTGTATTTTATATCTTTAATTAAATTAGAACACTTTGCAGAGATCTGTTTCCACTGTCACAGTAGTCTTTTTTCTGTTGATTAGTGTCAGGAAAGTCAAATTAAATCCACTGAGATTCTGTGTAAAACAATAAATTGAAAACACCCAAGAAGGGCGAGTACTATTTACAGCCTCAGGCACTGTAGTTATGAAATATCCCGTTGTGCATATTAGTTCAAAATATATTAGAAATCTTAATATCACACCACACGGCACTATTTATGTTAGCTTACTGAAATAAAATCTTTCTAAAGAGAGACGCAACTACTTCTTCAAAAAGGACGCGGTCTTCACACGACGATGCAGAGTACAGGTGGCACTATTAACCCGGAAAGGGAACTCATAATCTTTGCTCTTTGACCCAAGCGTGTTGGACGTGGAGCTGTAACCCGGAGAATTTTGTGTGCACCTTTGATCGAGATCTGTTACGGCATCACCTCATTATTAAGAAAGAGATTTGTCAAAAAATAAATTACGTCGATGTTGTTTTCTATTGGCACGCCTGGGAGCGGATAAGCTTTTTGTAAATCAGCACGCGTTACTCAGGCTTCATTCATGTGTCAGTCAGTGGCGATAACATGGGCTTGAACGGGCGTCGTTCTCGGGGCGCAGTTACTTGTGCACCTTTATAAATTATTTTGAAGTAACCAGCCAGATTAACATCAGGCCCCCTTCTGAAAGTGTCACTCGCGGAATTGTGATTGCTTAGGTTTCAGCGTACACTTGTGTAGTTGTCTTAACAGCTTGCAATGGCTCCGATGGGTATTCGACTGTCTCCCCTCGGAGTGGCCGTATTTTGCCTGCTGGGGCTCGGTGTAATATACCATCTTTACTCGGGTGTAATAGCCAGCAGACTGGCAGCTCTAAGACAAGGGAAGACCGTGGACCTGCGGGAACTGCTGGCGCTATCGGTGGAAGCTGCGGTGCTGGGCGGTCGCGAAGTGAAGAGAATACGAGAGGAGAATGCGCTGGAAGAGAAGGCGAAGGGGAAAACGAAGGAGGGGGCGAAAGAAATGCTTACCATCGGAGACTTGCGTTCACATATCAAAATGTTCCATCTCATCAAAAATACGTTTCCCTATATTAAGGTATATTTTACTTTCATCATCTAATGGAATGGTAATGATGTGTGTGCTGTCTTGGTAGGTCTCAGTTGAGTGCTGCGTTAAGTCAAAAGGCATTCTGCTGTTGGTGCTCATTATTTCTTAATTCGTGTTTACTAATATAAAACTATTTGTGATCTCGCGTTACTGGCCATTGTTTAGAATACTTATTTACTGTGATTAAAAGCAACAAAATGTTTTTCTGTACATTCTGTGAAAATAACCATACTGGGAGAATTTTGGTTTTCTTTGTTAAATTTTAATAAGTCCCTTTTTTAACTTGTATTTGCAAGATTAAAAGCCTGTCATTACTCCATGATTTAATGTTTATAGAATTTTGTAAGATTTCCCCAAAGTCTGTCACTCAGCTAATGTATTTTTTTTTAAACAGAATTAATGCTTTGTTTTCTAGGTGAACTCAGAGGAACACGACCATACTTTGGCCGTTGAACATAATGTCTGGAATCATGTCATTCCTAGTGAAATTCTCGAAAAAATTAAAGAGCCAAAAGAGGTGATGGCAGATAGCATAACTGTGTGGATTGATCCTCTGGATGCTACTCAGGAGTACATAGGTTTGTGTAAAATTGCTTTCCATATGTAAAGTGACATTTGGTGCAAGGAAGATGTTCCTTGGATCATTCTTAAAACATCAAAAACAGGGCTTCTCAATTATGTCTTGGGGGTCTTCGGTGGCTACAGGTTTTCACTTTAACTTGTAACTAGAATCTGTTTATTTACTACTAAAGCAGTACTGTATGCATTTTGGGCTTTGTTTTAGTTACCTCGCTTGTAACAATTCTGAATCCTTAATTGCCTGTTTAAGTTTTAAACAGCTCATACATTTAGGTTTTAATTGTTGCTCTTTTTCTTATCCTGCCATCTATTAATAATGAGGTGCAAACAAACCCCCGGCACTCCAGCTAATGTGCTTCCATTTAAACTTACGTGCGTCTCGAAGTATCAGTGCTGATAAAATGTTTTGAAATAAATGAGAAAGAAGGGAAGGGCTAAGTGGTACAAATCTGTTCTGGACCACAAAACATGGATAATGTTCTCAGAAAACAAAAAATCTATAATGTGATAAAGATTTGTCTTGGAAGAATGAAAGTATTAACAAACCATATAATTAAATTCCAAGTTTCGTTATCTGCTAGGCCTGGCATGTAATCATGAATCTGGTTAGAGTGACCTGAAAAAAAACAAAATTAAAAACTCTCCAAAAGAACATGCGCACATTTTTAATATAGTGTAGTTACAAAAATTAGTAAATTAACAGTTTTGTAATTTATAGAAACTGTAAAATAATGCCTTCTATAATTAAGGTCGAAGTCCATTAAAGCGAAGTTGGGTTGGAGCAAAACCTGCAGCCACAGGGCTGAACTTGAGAACCGATGCTATAGACCTTGATTTGGATTAACTGCGTTTGAGAATGTTACGTGATTCATGCTCTCGTTTATGTGGGTACTTTTCAGGGAACAAAGTACTGTTGCATAAAGTTCATTAGTATTGCTTAGTTCTTGACTATAGTTCTTTCATATTTATTCCATATTTTTTAAGACCGCTACTTTCTTGATAATAGAAAGGTGCTAATCCGGTTGGATGCTCTGTAATTGATCGCCTTGTCTTTTTTTAAATTCATTGTTATTTCAATCTTTTATGAAAAAGGAAATGATCAGAGCTTTAATTATAACACAATGGGACTAAATCAACCAACTGGGTTATTCAACGTTTTACTTCAATTGTTTTTCTTGCTTGTACAATAATGGCGAAATGTCTTGTGGTCCCATCTGGAAATAACATCATGTTTTGGCCAAACTGAACAACCTCTTCAGTTTGGGGCTTGTGATTTGCAATCTGTTATGTTTGTAATTTATAAGTAGCATATTGATACTGTGAGCAGCACAGGAGCATTGCTGTAATGGACCTTGCTTTGTTTTGTGGTGTTTCCCTTTCTCCACATATTCCTATTTTGATTGCAGACTTAAAATAAATTTAATATAAGTGAGTGTAAGTGTGCTTGTAAGTGGATTGCATTGGACTAAATAATGCCTCCTGCCTTTTAGCTCAACTGCAGTAAGGTTTTATGGCAGGGAAAAGCAGTAATAAAAATGATTGAGTGGAAGGATGTGTTACTGTCTAAACTGGTTAAACACATACTCTCATCCTTAGTAATGTGAGTGGACATTAAACTAGAACTGCAGGTTCTCCTGATCAAGGGATGGCAGCTCAGGCATAGTAGCTTGGGAAGGTAGTGAGGATGCCATCCAGCACCTTGCACAGTTGATATATGGTGGTGGGCAAAGGTAGGTTTACAGTTGTGACTACGTAAAACATATCTTTTAGGTAATTTAAACTCTTACAAGATTTTACCTAAGTGTGCTGTGACATTCTTTTAAATTAATAAAGTTACTGTAATGATCATATCCTGTGTCTTTTTCCATACAAACAACTGTAAACCTACTTTTGCCCACCCCTGTATATTAGACATGCCAGAGAGATTAGAAACTTTTAACCAGGCTGAAAAGAACATTGCTATGGGACTGGTAACCTTTCCTTCAGATTACCAGTGTGAGTATTGATTTTAAAATTGTTCATACAATTGAGTGACATACATTTAGGTGAATTAGACATGAAGTACACTAGAAATCATGTCAAAGTTGGCATCTAATAATCTCTAAGCTATGCAGTAGCACTTCTAGTTGTAATGCTTATATAGGCTTCCTAATCGAATAGCGCTCCTGTGGATATAGCAAAGAATGTTGTTTGATTTAATTTAGCTAGACATTTTGGAAAAAAAGTGGCCATTTAGTATTGGGATTTACTCACGACCAGGTGACAATGAGTATGTATGATTTCAAGTCTTACTTTCCCTTTATTTAGTAATTTCCATTCTGCTTTTCTTCACTTGGATCACAATTGCAACATGGTGAAAGTGTTGACCCGACTAGCACTTTCTTACAATGTCTATGTTCACCTCCTGGGAAACTCCCAGACAAATCTGGGTCCTTTTGAGAGATATTAAGTCTCCAGTGGGTCCAAGGCACCCACTGAGCATTACAGCTACATGCTCAAACTGGCTTAACTGGTCCCTGTCAATCTGTAGACACAACCAGGCATGCCATTCTACTCCCAAGTCCTTGCACATCACTGAGCTCTTTACCCTGTTGTAGGGAATGCATCTAGCAACCCTCCACAGTAAATTCATTTCGGCCCCTTGCATTTGAGATGTTTTTTCTTTTGGTAGCTACCCAGTGCTCATGAATTATTGAATTATGATAATAATTGCAGGTGTTAATATATTAAGCAGTTCTTAAACAGGAATGAAAAAATAAATCGGTGTCATGTGTTTACATGCCACTGGGTCATTCTCATCATCCTACCTATAACTTTATTTTTTCTCTCTCTTCTGTGAGAGCGAGAGAATGTACACAGCCCTGATTAGAAATTGACTAGTCTGATTAATAAAGTGTTAAGAACAGGCATATGTTGATGTATATTAGGGTACAGTAGTCATATCTTATCTCTGTGGCTGAATTTGATATCACCACCACCATATAGTGCTGCTCGGTAATGCCATTTCCTCCCGGCACCTGGTTGGTCTAGTAGTAGTTTACCAGACTGTAAAAACCCCTCTACTGACCAATAAAAGTTCTCAACTGACAGATGAAGATGATAATGAGTGATGTTCCCAGAAACCAGCTTGATTAAACTGTCTTAATGGGACAGTAGCCCCATAATTCTAAATCTGTGCTTACACCAATGGGCTGAAAGAGTTCTAGAGAGTGGCATGGTTTCTCAGCAAGGAAGTGTTTTGGACCCTGCCTTAGTTAAGAAAGGAAGGGCAATCAAGACATTTCCTGGGTTCCTGATTGGTTCCTTTTAAAAAATACAATTCTTTAGTCCTCTGCTGTTTTAATGATTATCTTTAGAAACTTCCCTTTGAAATTTGACGTTAGTATCGCTCAGTCTTGTGAAGAAATGTTTGACAGGTATTATTCTGGTCTTAATCAGAAATCAGCTTGTATCATTCCTCCTATGTCTGCATCTTGACAGACTCCTCCGCTTCATTCATCACAATCTGAATAAACTAATAATATCGTTTGGAGTCTTTATAACATCTCTCAGATTAAAATGAAGAGGGCACTTGTGCATTTTGTAATCTGTATTCCTTTATTTTCATGCAGAAGACCTTCGTGAATATGTTACCACTATGGTATGTGTCGCTGTAGATGGTGTACCAATCATTGGAGTAATTCACAAACCTTTCTCTTCATTTACTGGTAAGGCCTTCATAATAAACCAAGTTAACTATTTAATTGTCATAAGAAGAAATATACTGGGTAAGAGCAGATACTGCTTAAATATTTCTAATGTACTTTGTATGGGAGAACAATAAAACTGCTACTGTTATGAGTAAGTTTAAGTCTGTGCTTGCATATATTATTTAGATATGAATAAAATGTACATTTGTATAAGTAGTGCAAGCAATATTTAAAATATAATGTTAATATTGAAAACATAGTGGAGGTAAGCAAGGACTAGGGAATCTTATGTTTTAGAATCCTGTAATCTGTTACCAGTCCAGTTTCTGTTGCAGCTTGTACTTTCTTGCTGCAGCAGTATTTCTTTTTTTGAAAATGTTTTTTATTACATCTCATTTACATCCAACATATTAAACAAATTGATTTGCACACCATAGCTCGCATTGGTATTGCATAACATTACTTCTTTAAGTTTTAGAGGGGTTTAGGACTTCACAGAATAACTTGTCATGTTGTGTTGGAGTTTTTTGGACATATCATACATATAGTATGCCATATAGTTTTGTTTTTATTGTTTGACATGATTTTTCCATTTGGAGATTTAAGAGAAACATTGCATAGATCATTCTTGCCGATAATTTTTAACAAACAATTGAAAACATTATCACTTAATTTGTTTGTAAAAATAAAAAAAATCCTTGTGCTACTTCAAATATTCACAAATACTACAAAATGCTACTTCCAGCAGAGCTCGGCTAAACTGTGTGACTAAAACATGTTAGTCAACAGCTTTGCTGCCCTGCAAGGCCCTGAGAAATTAATATACATATTTTGTCATTAATTTTCTATGCTTGTACCTGATTTATTATTAAGGTTGGCTAAAGTGGTTTGGAATGCTAAAGCGCTGGTTTACAAATTTGTAAGTTGTAAAATGAAACGTTTTTTTGTTTTACAGTTAGACTGGGGTGTTGAATTGGAAAATTGTGATCAGCTGATTTTGCTTTGCTCAGAATATTTGTCGAGAAGATGTTTTCCTGAAGACTGTATATAAAAAAGGACAGGCATTTAGTGTGTGTTTGTACTCTTGGTTCAGGTTCTTTATTTTGGGTTCAAGCTGGAGCTGTTTGGATATTCTTGCAAAGCAAAATGTCCCCATGAAATGCATGCACACTGTAAATGTGATTGTAATGTATTGTTGAAAGATGAGCAGGATCCTTAAAACTACAGCTTGATTTGATGGCAACTAGCATTCTATCAAAGTGACTATTGACAAGGTCAGTACAGCTGTTGAGAAGAGAAGTAGAAGACCTAAGCAAACTCATGAGACTTTGTCACTTGTAGTCATGGGAGACAAAAACCAACAAACATCCACTTTTGGTAATAAATAGCACTTTGTTAAAGATAAGAATTGTATCTTTTAATTTGGAACCTTCAATGCAAAATTGTTTGTATACACTTAATTTTCTTCTGTTCTGACAACATCCCAAGGCAGCTTATACGAATGCAACGTAAATATTTGTAATTCATTTTATTTGATAAAACACTCTTCTCTTTTATTGGACATTTCCTTGCTGCTTCTTCTCATTTAAAACTTGGTATGCTATTTTTTTTTTTTTTTTGAAGTTCTGAAATAATTTGTTGTTTTCCCCATTTGCAAAGTAAACACTTCAGACCCTGATGTAAATTGTAAACTTGTTGTACTCTAGTGAAAGAAAAAATATTTTACATCATGTTTATGAAAGCTGTTTGTGTATTAAAAATTTACCAATTTTTTATTTGCAGATTGTAAAATTATGAATATTAGCAGTTTGTACTTTTTTTAATTAAATCACAAATCAGAGTGGCAGGGAGGTAGATCCTATTGATGTAGCACTGGACATGAAATGAGAAACATTTTGCGAATGTGCTCTTTGCAATGAGCTGGCACTTCCTTCTGGGATTGTTCCTGTTTTGTGTCTCACACTGCCATGATTGTTGGAAAAAAAAATTTAAATTAGTCAGTGGACATTTCAGTTGTGTTTGTTTTATGCAACAGTGAACAGTGAAAACAGTTAAGACTACCAGCTTCTTAACTGTCAAGTGCTGAAGTGTGGTTGGCAATCTAAGCTAGTTAGCAGTATAGAGAGGGTAAGTGAATAAACTGTCTTTTACGTGACAACTCTGAAAGACTTGAAGAATCATATATAATAAAATGTATCTTAGATAGCTATTGATCTAAGAGGTCCATTAAAGGTGGTTAGGACTTCAGCAGTGTACCCCTGTAGAATAACAGAGTAGCCTAGGGACAAAAGCAATCATTAAAAAATGTTTTTCACATGAGCTGTATCTAGAGAAATGTATATTGATATTTTCTTTTGTTAAAGTCATCTTGAACTGCTAAAGAATAAACTGGTCTGCTTTGTTTCAGCTTGGGCAATGGTATCTGGAGGTTCCAATATAAAACCTCGTAAATCTTACAATGAAAAGTCTCCGGAGATTATTGTTTCTCGTTCTCATGCTGGAAAGGTGACATCTTTTGCACAGAAAGCCTTTGGAAATCACACCAAAATTCACCCTGCAGCAGGGGCAGGTATGTTGTTTATAGAACTTTCCCCTACTCGGCGTAGGTAACGTCTCAGTTTTGCCTCCTCTTAAATTCAAACAGAAAATCATTTTGTAGTTTGTCTCGGTACAATAATTCATTTGTAAAACGAGTAATTAAGAAATTAATTGCTGCAGTGTTATTTTCGTAAAGGTCATTTGATCATCTAAAAGTTGTCTTAATATTTCACCGAAATATTTCTTAACAATGATTAAGTTTTTTTGTTTCATCTACATGACTTGAAAGTTTTCCTGTTTCCTACAGCCCTTTGTATGGAAAAAGTACTTCCTGGTTTCCATTTTAAATGCATTTCTCCTTTTTTTTTTCTATTCTAAAAACTAGATTTACTTACTGCACTTGTTTACTGATTGAATCCATATCTCAGATCAAGGAGTTCACATTGCTGCATTGCAGCTTGCATCAAGAACATGGACACTAATGACAGGCAGAGTCCCACAGCAACCATTATATTCCAGTAAACTTTTTTGAACAAAGAAATTAAATTTAAGCTTCTATATTAAAGATCTTTAAAAAGTAAACTTTTAAAATATAAAATTCTGGTGAACTTAAACAACATTTTTCTAACCAGTCAAAACAGGTCTAACCTGTTCTCCACCTTGTTATCTGGGAATTTCACAAGTTTCTTACTTATATCAAAGTATACATCATTAATCTAAACTAAAAAGAATATTAATCCAATCACACATGCCATAAGAACTCATTTTATGACTTCACCCAGTTTCTTGAGTATTCTCACCTTATATGTACTCTTTGTCTTCAGCTCATTACACAATAGAACTAGGCAATATGACAAAAATATTATCACAATTTTTACTTTGATCTGTCTCATTATCCATCCATCCCTTTATCATGATGTAGAACTTAATGTTACTGTTTAAGTTTTTAAAGAGTATATGTCTTAATATAAGAGGCTCATTATAGTGTACAATATTTATTATCGACAAACACACAAATGCAAACTATATACATACAAAAACTGAAAACATTTTCAGTTAAATAATTGCAGTTACCTACTGTAACAGTGTAAAAGTTGCATTACTGGTCTTGATAAATATTCTAGATAGATAGATACTTTATTAATCCCCAAGGGGAAATTCACATACCCCTGCAGCAGCATACTGATAAAAACAAAACAATATTAGTTAAAGAGTGATAAAAATGCAGTTTTTCTGGTGTTCAGTTGTAGGTGGTTTGAGTCGCACCATTTAACAAATTTCTTGATTAGGTTCCTATACTCCTCCTCCTACCCACTCCTGATGCAGCCCAAGATAGCAGTGTCATCAGCGAACTTTTGCACGTGGCAGGACTCAGAGTTGTATTAGAAGTCCGATGTATATAGGCTGAACAGGACTGGAGAAAGCACAGTACCCTGCGGCGCTCCTGTGCTGCTGACCACAATGTCAGACCTGAAGTTCCCGAGACACACATACTGAGGTCTGTCTGTAAGAGAGTCCACAATCCATGCCACCAGGTATGAATCTACTCCCATCTCTGTCAGCTTGTCCATAAGGAGCAGAGGTTGGATGGTGTTGAAGGCGCTAGAGAAGTCCAGAAACATAATCCTTACTGCACTGCTGCCTCTGTCCAAGTGGGAGAGGGATCGGTGTAACATGTAGATGATGGCATCCTCCGCTCCCATCTTCTCCTGGTATGCGAACTGCAGAGGGTTGAGGGCGTGGCAGACCTGTGGCCTCAGATGGTGAAAGCAGCAGCCGCTCCATGGTCTTCATCACATGTGATGTCAGGGCAACAGTCCGGAAGTCATTCAGCTCACCAGGACGTTATACCTTTGGGACTGGGGTGATGCAAGATGTTTTATCGTCTAAAAGATAAGATTCTGTATCCTCTAAAACTTTTCATGTAAAAATCTGAGATAAAGTAATTAAAAAATAAATATATTTTGGATCTTTTCTGGCTTAAACAATTAAAACAACACACATCATTTACTATTACACACTATACATTTTTTTTTTGCTTAAAAGACTATTCTGTTTACCACCTCTGGCTTTGCTGATACTCTCTTGCATGTGACAATGTTACCCCCTGTGCGAAAAACCCTTTGAGAGGGTGAATTTGTGGCGAGTATACCAAAGTAGTTTCTAGCCAGGAAGCTCACTTTAGAAAATACTCCTGTGTGGATAGTCCATCATTCCAGTGGACTGGTTTCACTGTCCACACGAGTCACTGGGAGATAGGTATCAAGTTCTTCAATAGATTATTGATCTGTGAGTCCAGCTGCTGTGATAGAATAAAGTTTCTTGGAAAAACTGCCCAGTGTCTTCACCTGTTTTTTTTTTTTTTTTTTGGCTAGTGTTGGTGCTTCTCCCTCACCCTCGTGCTGTACTGACAGAATTGTGAAATCCTGCAGGTGATGTGCTGCGTTTCATATAGTGGGTTTCGAACTGAAGATCAAGATGTGATGCCGTTTCTAAAGTTCATCGGTAGCAGCAGCAAAATATTTGTCATTCAAGTAGCTTGTGACAGTATTTTTAATTTTCTTTGAGAGGTCTGAGTCCCCATCCTCTGTCTTTAGATCCTCCTCACTAAGTATGTTGGGGCACAGAATTCCTCTGAATGCACATCTCTAAAACTAAATGGAGGATTTAGAGCCTTGTGAACAGACTTTAGGACACATGTGTCTTGCCTCTATATGTTATGCATGACTTTGATGTCTGACTCACAAATCTGTGGTAGTGGCAAAGTATCTCGGGTCTTTCAATGCAGCCTCCAACTTTGCCCGACATTCATAAAGCTGCAGCAGTGCAGTTTAAGAAAAATGTTTTCAGCCAGGACTTCTGTTTCAGAAACACTCACTGGCATCGTGTCTTTCACTGTGACTGTATTCTTGCTGTCTTGATGCCTTTTTGATGCTCTGTTATATGGGGTCATGGCTGTAAAAGTCGACATAATAAACTACTGTCTAGGTACGGCCCCACTGCTCGAATGCTTGCTAGCCACATGACTTGAGTGTTCTTTCTGGAAATCATCGTATTTGATTGGATGGTATCTTTTGAGATGGTGGAATAGATTATTGTATTACCAATCTCTGTAGGTACTGGGCAGTGGCATAGCTTGCATACTGGGTTTATCTGTTATTGTTTTTATTTTTTTGATAACCAAACTACTTCCAAACTTTTGGTGATGTGTGCCCTTTCTTTGGTATTATTGCTTTGTAAGCAGCTAACACATTTTCCAGCTCGGCTTCACTCGCCAGGTGTTTGTGTTTGCACATCGTTTCTCCTCACACTCATGACCGCAGTGTTGATGCTCTTCATTTTGCCATGTCTATATGGTGTGTGTGATGGACCACAAGACCAGTCTATTGGTTAAAAAAAGTTTTGTTGAATTTTATACCTATAAGCCTATCATCATCAAAATAAATATTTTTCATGAAAAAATCAAGACCATTTTATTGCCCAGCACTATAAAACAGCATGAAATAGTTTTGTAAATTACCTCGGATACCAATGGCTTCTAGTTCTGAAATTAATCTTTATCACTGTATCAAAGGCACTCTGAAAATCCAAATTAAATTATTTGATATACTTTGCTTTTGTCTGCTCTTCCAACAGTGATATAGTAGGATTGTTCTTTAATGAAAATATGCTAGTTGTTACTTTTACGAAAAAAATGTATACTAAAAATGTCATTATAATTTCTATAATTTTGTACAAGATAGAAGTAAATGTTTTAGGTTCATAATTTTTCATATGTTTTGTCTTACTTCTGGATCAGAGTGGTATTTGCAGCCTTCCAGTCATTAGGTATTTCTCCCATCTAAATTGAATGCCAGAATATGCACTGTAAAAGTTTATATAATATTTCCTTTTATTTAACACTGCCGATTCAGTCTTTACATTTAACTTTGTGTTTGGACATTTCTTGCAATTCATCAAAACCAAAGAGAGTGTTATTCTTAACGACTTTATGAAACTTTTGAAATATACTTTATTAAATTAAAGTCTCATTGGGTAAAGTGGACAATGTATTTTTTCTAATTGTTTTGTTTTCTGCTTTTTACAAAATTGCAGGTTACAAAGTTCTTTCTCTTCTGGATATCCCTGATGAGAACCATGAAAAAGCAGATGTATATATTCACGTGACCTATATTAAAAAGTGGGACATCTGTGCTGGCAATGCACTGCTAAAAGCCCTAGGTGGTCATATGACCACCTTAAAGGGCGAAGAAATTGACTATTCTGGGTCTGAACGAAATGATGCAGGTCTTCTGGCAAGTATAAACATTAACCACAAACTGCTTGTTGAAAAATTGCCAGATCTGCAGGATTCTACGTAAATATAGACCCACTTTTTTTCTTTGTTTCTTTTAAACCAAGCCTTAGGATTTTTGAGTTTTGTGGAGAAGACTAATAGAAGGTTATGTTTTTTCATCATTGCATTAGTTAAGATGTGTTATAGTTGGAGTTTTCTTGCCATATACTACATTTTTGGAAAGATTTAGTTGCCAAAACAGAATTTTTATTATATATTTCAAGTAAATTATTGCAAAGGTTGTCTCTAGATTGGATTGACATGGTGCAATTTTGGCCACAGCATTTAATTGTGCAAACAGCATTAACTGTAGCAATTTCAGAAACAATGAGAAAGTTTAGAATTGGATATGTTAAGAAAAAAAGTGATAATAAGTAAATAGTAAAAGTTAAAATTAGCTTACTGAATATTAGATGAATATGTGACTTGCCAATATGGCTTTCTAATAAGGATGCCTGCTGTGTACATGTTTTGTTAATTTATTATAGCATTATGCCAATATGATTAAGTGCTTGCTAATTATGTTTAAGTAAAGTGACCATTATGTACTGTAAAAGTGTATTTAAAGCAGATAACACAATTTAACAATTTATTTGTTCTTACATTTGTATATAGATTAATCTATAAGTTGTGTTTTGTTTTTGTGTATAGGTGTTTTTGGAAACATGAGTCTTACTATTTTGGTAATACTTGTGGGTTTACATTGCACAGTTCAAAATCAAGGTGGAAAATAATTACTTAAGAAAATATTATATAAATTTCCATGATTATTTATTTTTTATTAGTTGGAAACCTATATTCAGCTACAAAAATAATGTGATGAAATTAGTTGTAATTAATTGTACTTGTCAAATATTTATAATTTTTCTTTCACTGAAATTATACTATATATATATATATATATATATATAATAATCATATGAGAAATACTTCTGCAATACTGATGATGTGCATTCACTGTGATCATTATAGTTATTATACAGTACATACTATGATTTTTTGTATAAGTAGGTTTAGTGTTTCTTTTGGGTTTTATGTAAACAGTAAGTTAACAGACAAGGAAGCTCAAATGTATTACAGTTTTTTTACAACAGTTCACCCTCACAACTTCTTTTCTCCTCACTCATTTAACCACATTACGTCTTGTGTGGTTTCTCTTTACTATACCCCATGATTTATAACGGACAGACACCATATTTCATCCTATCATCTGAATAACTGCTCAGATTATCTTTAAGTATTCTTAGCTGTTTTACTGTCACACATTTACTATATAAATGTACAGTATTAATAAGTATCTGTTACATCTTCATTAAATGCTAATTCCAGTTAAAGCATTGACAATGCCTTGTAATAATTTGGGATTATGTGTGTGTATATATACAAAACCAGTCTATTTGCAATACCTTTTCTAATGATATTTAAAAAATGCTGAAATGATTTGTTTAGTTCAGGTGGAGATAAAATGAGAATATTTGGAAGGCAGCACTCTTTAAATCTTGAAATCATAGTATTTTATAATTCCTCAGAACATTTATTATTAAATTGTATGCTGTTACAATGTGGGGTCAAGCTTGTTGGTTTTTTTTTTTTTTTTTTTTTTTTAACTTGTAAAAGATTTTTTTTTTCTCTCTAAGTATATTTATCTTCACTGGTTTGAACATTTTTTTTATTTATTGAATTCAAAATTGAAAAGTCATTTGACTGCAGTTTCAATTAAACCTAAAATATTTACAGTGTCTTGTAAAATGTCTCTTGAGTTATGGTACAAGCAATATTCCTATACAGTATCATCTGTTAAATTTTAAAATAAATGGAAAATATTTTAATATTACTATCTGTACATAGTTTACAAATCATAATTTGTTCCTTATGTGTAATGTGTAAAATTATTTGACACACCAGTATGACTTTCTGTTATTATAAACGGGATCCTTGAAAGTTTGTTACATTTGATTATAAGCATGAGTAGTATACAGTTTCAGCAATCGAGACCGTGGCAAACTTATTGTTACATAGTTTCATTAAAAAAGTAAAGCTATAATTCTGAGCCCTTTTCTGATGTAACCTGGATGCTAATTTTGTATTACCATTTTATTTGCGTTTTACCAGTATTGCAAGCATTCCCAATTTGATGGTTCATAAAGTAATTGTTGGGTACTAGCTGTTAAATGGACCTGTCAATATTTTATAGTCGGTGAACAGTCTTTGAACCATGCATGTCAAAGAGAATGTCATTATACAGTCATATGAAAGTTTGGGAACTCCTCTTAATTATTTGGATTTTTGTTTATCATTGGCTGATTTTTCAATGTAGTAACTTACTTTTAATATATGACATGCCTTATGGAAACAGTAGTATTTCAGCAGTGACATTAAGTTTATTGGATTAACAGAAAATATGCAATATGTATCATAACAAAATTAGGCAGGTGCATAAATTTGGGCACCCCAACAAAGATATTGCATCAATACTTAGTTGAGCCTCCTTTTGCAAATTTAACAGCCTCTAGGCGCCTCCTATAGCCTTTGATGAGTGTCTGGACTCTGGATGGAGGTATTTGTGACCATTTTTCCATACAAAATCTCTGCAGTTCAGTTAAATTTGATGGCTGCCGAGCATGGACAGTCTGCTTCAAATTATCTCATAGATCTTCGATGATATTCAAGTTAGGGGGCAGTGCCTTTGTAGATTTCGAACTGTGTTTTGGGTCATTGTCTTTTTGGAATATCCAACCCCTGCATAACTTCAACTTTGTGACTGATGCTTGAACATTATCCTGAAGAATGTGTTAATATTGGGTTGAATTCATCCGACCCTCGACTTTAACAAGGTCCCCAGTCCCTGAACTAACCACCCAGCCCCACAGCATGATGGAACCTCCACCAAATTTGACAGTAGGTAGTAGGTGTTTTTCTTGGAATGTGATTTTCTTCTTCCATCATGCAAAGCACTTTTTGTTTTGACCAAATAACTCAATTTTTGTCTCATCAGTTCAAAGCACTTTGTTCCAAAATGAATCTGGCTTGTCTAAATGAGCATTTGCATACAAGTGACTCTGTTTGTGGCGTGAATGCAGAAAGGTCTGTGGGTTGTCTGTATCCATTCTCACAATCCTGCGTATATGCCACTCCTGTATTTTTCTTGGCCTGCCAGATCTGGGTTTAACAGCAACTGTGCCTATGGCCTTCCATTTCCTGATTAAATTCCTTAAAGTTGAAACTGACAGTTTAAACCTCTGAGATAGCTTTTTGTAGCCTTCCTCTAAACCATGATACTGAACAATCTTTGTTTTCAGATCTTTTGAGAGTTGCTTTGAGGATCCCATGCTGCCACTCTTCAGAGGAGAGTCAAAGGGAAGCACAACTTGCAATTGACCACCTTAAATACCTTTTCTCATGATTTTACACACCTGTCTATGAAGTTCAAGGCTTAACGAGCTAATCCAACCAATTTGGTGTTGCAAGTAATCATAATTGAGTAGTTACATGCATTCAAAACAGCAAAATTACAAGGGACCCAAATTTTTGCACAGCCAGTTTTCCACATTTGATTTAATTTCATACAACTAAATACTGCTACACTAAAAATCTTTGTTTGGAAAACACCCAGTACTCCGATGTTCCTAGGAAATGAAAGACCTACCACTGTTATATTTTTTTTTTGTTGAAAGTAGAGTAAATTATCATGCATGCTGAGAGGGATTCACAAACTTTTTCATATGACTGATCTAAGATTTAGCAAAGTTATGTATTCCTTTATTACCCCCTAGTTTCATCTTCATGCAAAATGTGTTGGATTTCTTCCAGTTTTCATTTCTCTCTAAATTCTCTGAAATTTCACTGACATTGCAGACTGTACTTGCTTTAAATGCCATTTTTTCTCAAGCAATTCAGCTGTTTTTGTCAACTGCTGTCTTTTCTTATCCCATTCATATTGCAACTCAGGTTCACCTTTTGACATGTTAAACTCTTTATCATTAGACCAAAGTTTCCATTATTACATTTCCCTTAAACACTGCTGCCTGGAGGGCATATCCACTAGGTCAGGGGAGCCCACATATATAGATATAGATATACAGCGATACCTTGAGATACGAGTTTAATTCTTTCTGTGACCGAGCTCTTAAGTCAAAATGCTCTTATCTCAAATCAGTTTTCCCCATTGAATGAACTGAAATGCCGTTAATCCGTTCCTGACCCCCAAAAAACACTGCAATTTTTTTGTTATATGTTTTTAAATAAGAAAAATGTACTTATAAATAACAAATATTGTATAAAAACACAGTACAATAGAATGTACTGCAATAAACTGGTTTTATTAAGTACAGTATAATGTATAGCATTTGCCTTGGAGATCAGACGAGTTGAAGATGCTGACAGAGGTGGTGGAGAAAGGCTGAACTGAATAACTGAATGTTATTCACTGATTTTTGCCCTTTTCGCCACACCTTCCTCACTTTCATCTGCAGGGGTTTTCGAGAAAAACCTGTCCAATGAGGTCTGTTTCAGCCTCTCTTTCAGAATGTTTCTAAAATGCTTTAGGCAAGTGTCATTAAATGGAGCTGCTGCGCGATCAGTTGTAACTCTTTCAGGATGTTTCTTTTCAATAAAGTCAAGTGTTAGGCAAGTGTCATTAAATAGCCCTGCTGCACTATCTGTTGCAATTTTTTTAAGGGTGTTTCTTTTCTTTAAAGTTCAAAACTTTTTCCTAAATTGCAAACACTTCCTTTATCTCACTTTATGAGGTAACCTCCTCCGCCTCTGCCTCCTCCGCGATATCGATCTTCTGCAGAACCTCCGTATGTTGCCGTGTCTGTAGTTCCGTCAACTCCTCTGTCGTCAGTTCCTCTGAATGTGCAGCGACAAGCTCTTTGATGGCTCGTATTTCGAATTTTGGCTTGCAACTCAAGGCAAAAAATTGACCTAGTGACGGCTTGTATCTCAAAAAACTCGTACGTTGGGGCACTCGTATCTCAAGGTACTACTATATAGATATAGATATAGATAATATACTAGCAAAATACCCGCGCTTCGCAGCGGAGAAGAAGTATGTTAAAGAAGTTATGAAAAAGAAAAGGAAACATTTTAAAAATAACGAAACCTTGCTTTCTTATTCATTTGCATAAGCACAGTCCTTCACCAGCAATTATTTAATGTTAGCTCAGACCAGGCACTTAAGTTTCTCTCGCACTTTTGCTGAGTTTGTGCCAAACAATATTCTATCTCTGACCATCTAATCTTCGTTTGCATAAGCACAGTCCTTCACCAGCAATTTTAACTCAGTTACAAAGTGATCAAAAGTCTCGTTTGTACCCTGCGTCCTCCTCAGTAAACTTGTATCTCGCAAATATCGTATTCGTCTTAGGCATGACAAACGCCAGCGGCAGCGTGTCTATGAACTTAATTTAAGGTTAAGCTTTACACTTTGCTTTCCTATTTATTTGCATAAGCACAGTCCTTCACCAGCAAGTTTAACTCCGTTACAGCAATTTTAACTCCGTTACAAAGTGATCCAAAGTCTCGTTTATACCCTGCGTCTTCTCATTAAACTTGTATCTCGCGAATATCTTATTCGTCATAGGCATGACAAATGCCAGCACAGCGTGTCTATAAACTTAATTTAAACTTGCGTTTTACACCATGCTTCGTTTCCGCAGTAGCTGCACTTATGAATATGCTTGTATGCGTTACTCGCTTCATATTCTTTTGCTGCCTTCTTAATTGTGTAATGCGTTTTTTGTTCAGCGCTCTTTGGAGCTCTTCCTTGTTCTCTGCATACTGCGTTCACAGTCAGTTCATGTGAGCCGCTCAGAGTACATGCATCGAAGGTTCTCAGCTGTGCTTGTGCTATCTCGTGTGATCTAGCGATGTCCACGGCTTTATTTAATGTTAGCTAAGACCCAGCACTTAAAAGTTTCTCTCGTACTTTCGCCAAGTTTGTGCCAAACACTAGTCTATTCCTGACAATCTCATCTTCGTTTGCATAAGCACAGTCCTTCACCCGCGAATATTTAGAGGCAGCGTGTCTATTGGATTGCCGCTGACGGACGGCCTTATATGAGCAGGCACTTAATTACGTGGGAGGCGTGACGATGAGGGACGCAACTCTGCCTCACACGGCGACTGAGCTGCAGGCTATGGCTGTATATATGTACATAAGTAGGTTCCAGTTATAACCGTTACGCGTAGAATTTCGAAATGAAACCTGGCTAACTTTTGTAAGTAAGCTGTAGGCTTTGCCTTTTATTAGTATAGACTAGCAAAATACCCGCGCTTCGCAGTGGTGAAGTACTGCCTTAACATTTTTATTAAGAAGAAAATTATACCTTTTTAAACTGAGGGAAAATATACCAATAATTATTTGTTAAGGATCTCTTTGTATACCACATTGTCAGTTCGGCCCTCCGGTTGTAATATGACCAAGCTGTACGCTGAGCTTACTCTTGAGCATGCAACGTACAGTTGGCCATGTGAACAGTAATCTTGTCTCAAATCTCACAGCTTGGATTGCTGCTGTCATAATCGGTTTGAGTTTCATGGTTTGTTTCAATTACGACAGTATTTGCAGGACTTGTGTTGAAGTGACATTCGGCATCTGTCAAGCGTTGTAAGCACACAACCGATTTCATCGATTAACTTCACATTCAGCTTTTGAGAGTTTAAACATTCATAAACATCAACGTGTCCACTACTGAAATCGTTACCTGTGAATCTAAGATGTTTAAGAGGCATTGGCGGTTGTCGAAAGGTGTAAAATATTTAGCCATTTCGGTACACTTGAAAGCGACAACCGAACAATTCAGCGGCAGCCATCAACTCGCATGCAGAAGCATAGGTGAAGGGCTTAAGCATTTCACTCTTATAGTGCTCCTGTGTAGTATAATTATCTCTTGTACCGTCATCAGTCCACACCTTGAACCTGTCCCAGTCATTCAATACATAAGACACAGTGTTCCTCCGGATATCAAGAGTGAGCCTGATATGGCTGTGCAATATGTAACAAAGAGAATGGAAAAGGTAGGTGCCATCTCCGGGCATAGAAACCACTCGGTAAGTGACAATTCTTTGATCGATGGTAATCACGTCAATAGACATTTTAATAGGGGTATAGTTGGAAGAATAAAGGGAATGATTACTTGATCAGTAAACACCTCGATAGAAATGTTAATGGGGGTACGGTTGGAAAGATAAAGGAAATGGGAACCTGAACAATGTAAACTAAGTCTAAAATACCTACACAATAACTACAATCATAATAAACGAACAATAAAACAGCGGAGAAGCCATGGATTAAATAAAAAGGCTGTAGTTATCAGCAGGGAGACGTGAATCCCGTGGCGAAGCAAGGAAGGGAATGTAGAGACCGGAACGATAGACGACCTTATGTAGGCAGGCAGCCAACAACGTGGGAGGCGTTGGGATGGGGGACCCAACGCCACCTCACACGGTGACCGAGCTGCAGGTTATGGACGTATATATGTACGTAAGTAGGATTCAGTTAGCATTGGGAACCCGCGTACCAAATTTCTTGAAGATGGGCCCATAAGTAACAAAGACCATTGGAAAGTTCAATATGGCGGCCGACAGTGGCGTCATACAACCGAAATAAGTATGTACATTGGTTTCGGTTAGCACAGGGAAGCCGCCTACCAAATTTCGTGAAGATGGGGCCATAAATAAGAAAGTTCAACATGGCGGACGTTGTCAACCGTTATGACCGTTATGCATAGAATTTCGAAATGAAACCAGCTTAACTTTTGTAAGTAAACTGTAAGGAATGAGCCTGCCAAATTTTAGCCTTCTATCTACACGGGAAGTTGGAGAATTAGTAACATTGGAAAGTTCAATATGGCGGCCGACAGTGGCGTCATACCACCGAAATAGGTATGTACATCGGCTTCGGTTAGCGCAGGGAAGCCGCCTACCAAATATTGTGAAGATGGGGCCATAAATAAGAAAGTTCAACATGGTGGACATTGTCGACCGTTATGACTGTTACGTGTATAATTTTGAAATGAAACCTGTTTAACTTTTGTAAGTAAGCTGTAAGAAATAAGCCTGCCAAATTTCAGCCTTCTATCTACACGGGAAGTTGGAGAATTAGTGATGAGTGAGTGAGTGAGTAAGTGAGTGAGGGCTTTGCCTTTTATTAGTACAGATGAGTATCAGAGGTGGGTAGTAACGAGTTACATTTACTCTGTTACATTTACTTGAGTAACTTTTTAAAAAAAATTACTTCTAAGAGTAGTTTTATTCACCATACTTTTTACTTTTACTTGAGTACATTTGTGAAGAAGAAAAGCTACTCTTACTTCGCTACATTGGGCAACACTCGAATCATTACTTTTTTTCTATTAGATAAAGTCTGACAGACAATTTTCAATCTGCTCTGTAGCGTATGCTGTCAAGTTGCGCACACGCCTTCCATTGCTTCTCCAGCTCTGATGCGAGGTTTTGGATGTTCCTCAAATCAAGGCGCTGCAGCTTTTTGGACAGATGTATTTTTCGTTTGAAAGCATTAACTGAGCTAATCATATTGACCATGGTTTTCTCTTTTCCTTGCAGCTGTAAATTAAGCTCATTCAACATGTTGGTCAGATCGGAAAAAAAATGCCAAGTGTAGCGGCTATTGATCGTTATTAAGTTGCTTGTATTCTGCATGTTTAATGACAAGGAGAAACTCCCTTTTTCTCTGGCCATGGGTCTTGAAATCTCAGCAGGAATTTCTCCCTAGCCATCTGCCTCAACGAAGGCATCTTTTATCATCTCTCCATCTTGGAAGGACTTCTTATGTTTAATGATCGAGTGACTCACCTGGAACGATGCTTCGGTGTGTCTGCCTTTGCTTTTGAATTCAGCCAAGTGAAAAATGACGGCTGTCCGATTAACTGCGATTTTTAGTTCCCTCTCCTTTCTCTTTCTCAGATCGCTTTTCAGAAGGAAGTAGTTTCGTAGTTTTTATGAACAGTTCGAAAGTGCCTTTCCACATTTTCCTTCTTTGGAATAGCAATGATAGATTGACAGATAAGACAAACTAACTTCGATTGTGACATTGTGAGAGAAAAAAATCCTCTTCCAATTCCACATCCAGCCCATAAACATTTTTTTTTAAATCCCTTCTTTAGTCGATATAAATTGGAAAGCTAACTAGATCACTTAGATAGCCGGAGTTTTGCAGTAGCTCGCGCGTTTGATCGTGCGTGCGGGATGGCTAGTGTGTTAGAAGAAAAGAGATCTCAGACTGGCTGCCCTGTATGTCAAATAGACTAACATTTAGAAAAAAAATTTTTGAATGCAACACGATCTGCCTGCACTCCCTTTCCGATCTACCGGTTGATCGCGATTGACGCATTGGGAACCCCTGCACTAGGTGTATGAATTTTTTCTTGTGCGTCTTGGTAATATCCCCAGTTAAGTTCAAATTTCCATTCCTGGATCATCAAATGATTTGCCAGAACCTCTTTAAGATCATCCAGAATCATTCTCCATTCCCTCACCAAACTCCTTTGACAAATGGGCTTTCACTTTTCTTTAGTTCTATCCAGACTGTCTTCACAGGTTCTGTCTTTTTGGACTGCTGGTGCCTCTTGCTCAGATTTGTTGCCTGACCCGCTTGGTTACATTGTATGGAATTCTCTTACTTAAGCTTGACAGATTCCCTTATCTACCAACAGGTCTTACTTTATATACCATGAGAGTTACCAACAACCATCTGGCCACAGCTTCTTGCAGCTGCCTTCTTTGCTGAGATCTTAAACATGGTCCATTCAGACTTTGTCTCTGGCTTTGAGCTCTTCTTGAGGAGAAAGTAGAACTCATTGTGAACAAAAGCCTCTGCTAATATTTCCCAGCAAACATTAAGTACATCTTCAAGTTTTCCAGGTTTGTATAAAAAGCGCATCATCGATTCTTTGCCATGTCATCACCATGTTCTGCTATTTCCTTGAATTGGACCATTGGCCCAAGTTACACTGAGGAGAATTCTTGTGTTCCTACATGGTGTTCATATGGATAATCCATGACTAATACAGAAATCTGTATCTCTGAATCACCCCCATCTCCATCATTCCTTGCGTGAGCATTTATATTTCTTAGTAGGAGCACAGAATTAATACATATTCAGGCACCAACTGTAAACAGCAGTCAGTGTTTTCCACTCTGCAACTCAAAGTGAAGTTGACGTGACCTCTCATCCACCAGAATATGCATTTTTCCCAGCTGGGGGTTTAAATATCTCCCATGGTGCAGATCTAGAGTAAGAGACAGTCCACCGTTGATCAAAATGTCTGGATCCAGAGCCAGTGCTATACATAGTGGCAGGCCAGTATCTAGCTAGTATTTTTCAGCCTCTTTCACAAGTTCCTACATTCCCACAGTGAAGCTACAGTTTTAAGTCCAAAAACTCATTTTCCAGTGCCATGGCCTAGTATGCTAGAATCCTTTCCACTCTTTCTTATAGATACTGTCTTTGCCCCTGATTCTCATCCTTTAACTAGAAGGAGTAAGCCCATATTGAACATGGCCTTTTTGGAATGAGCTACTTAGGTCACCTTGGCCCCAGATGTAGGTCTCAGTATCCTAGTTCCTCCATGATTCAATCAAGAGTAGTGTGCGAAGCATTAAATACTGTTCTTCGTCTGGCTGATCTCCTTGGACTTATTTGCCATTGGTAACCTTATAAGGAACTCGTGTCAAAGCAGATGTAAGGATCATTGAGGCACACAAGCCCAACCACCACCACCAGACTAAGGACACAGTCATAGCTGAGGACAACAATAAAAAGTGGACCAGCTTTTTACCTATGAATGGATATTTGAGAAGTCAAGTGCTTTTTGGAGTTAGAGAAAACTTCAGACAAAATATGTTGTAGCGTGTTGTGGCCAGTGCTTTAAGAGGATATAGTTCAATGGCAGCTACTGCTGCACACCATTCAATCACTGCATTCTGGTGTTGTATAAAGTACCAAAGAGCTGTACTTCACTAAAAGTAAAGATAGCTTTTTGGAAAGTGTCTCAAGTAAAAGTAAAATTTGCCCATGAGCAAACTACTCAAGCAGAAGTTTGAAAGTATATGCTATAAGAATACTGTGCTTAAGCATGATTTATTTATTGTCAAAAATGATTTTAAAAAATGTAAAATAATTTAGACTGCCTACGTTTTGCATGGAGGGGGTGGTTGGGGAGTTACACTGTACTATTTTGTTGGACTGCCTTTAACATGATTACATCACACATTCGCTGTGGTGTGGTTTTGATAAGTTCATCTAATGTCACAACATTTATTTCCATCCAAAGTTGCATGAATTTATCACCAAGATTTTTCATTGATGGTGGGAGAGTCAGACCTCTGCATAAAGTCTCCTCCAGCATATCCCAAACTCCAAGCCTGGAGGGCCGCGGTGGGTGCAGGTTTTCTGTCTAACCCTTTTCGTAATCAGTGTCCAGTTTTCACTGCTAATTAACATCTTTTCACTCTATTTTAATAGCCCTGTTTTTAACAATTAAATCTTCTGAATTGATTCTTTTCTTCATTAAATGACAGCCAAACAGAAATGAGACATGAAACGAGCCAACAGATAACCAGCTAAATTGGGGCTTCAAACTCCAACCAGTTCCTTAATGAGAAGTTGATTCTTGGTGTTAATTAAACCCGTTATTCAATTCCATGGCTTGTTGCTGCTCTTATTATACCACAGCAGACATTTCCAAAACTGTTGATATTCTGTTTTTTTTCTAAGAACACCTAAAATGTTTTGGTAACCTGAGGGATCAACCTTACTGAGACCTTCATCTTTATTTTTAGATTTTGTTTGATGGGTACAGATGAGCTGGTCATGCCCTGCTTGTTTTATGTCTCATTACTGTTCGGCTGCTAATTAAGGAAAAAACAACTAAGGGGCCCGAGTCAGGCTAATTAAAGCTAAGGCTAAAGAAGTTAATTAGCATCAAAAACTGGTCACTAATTAAGAAGATGGTTAGAATGAAAACCTGCAGCCACTGCGGCCCTCCAGGACTGGAGTTCGACACCCCTGCCTTATGCTCCCTAGCACATTAAGCCCCTTTTTCCAATTAGTTTCACTAATAAGTGGTTTTCTTAAGGCTACACATCTCTTTAGTCCCAATATCTTGAACTCTCTTCACATTGTGAATGTGGAAATGCACTTAACTTTTCACTGTTAAATGTTCTACTGTTGATGTTTTACGATTTGATTTCACCGAATGTTTCAGTGATCTCCAGTCACGATCATTAAAGATTTTTTCCAACCACATTTCTTCCTCAAAGATGATGGTTCACCACTATCCTCCCAGGCTTTAATAAGGTGCTGGACAGTTCTTAACCCAATTTCAGTAGTTTCAGCAATTTCCTTAGTTGTTTTCTTTGGTAGATGCAGGCCAATAATTTGAGTCTTCTGAAACAGGGTAACATCTTTTCCACAACGACAGAATACGTCTTCTGACATGGTGACATCATTTTAAGAAATGAGAAGCTACTCAATGCATCAGTTAGGGTTAAATAACTTGTTACCAGCTGAAACGTATTAATCACTGCAGTTCTTGTTCAATGGAAGGCTCTCATCTATTTGCTTAGTTAAATCCAAATGATGATTTTTGTGTTTTGGAGGTGTGATGCCCAGGATAATGTGATATGAGAAGAACATTTGAGCAACACACTTGACAAGGTGAGTGAACCACAACATGCGTACTGGGCCTGCATGTCAGTAATGTCCTGCCCAACCCTGTTCTGACGGCGTCGGATTTTAGCTCTAATTTGATACATTTAAAAGTCATGTGATTCTTTGTATATACAAATTTTCTTAAATTGTGAGAAGCCTATATTTTAGATAATTGAGTAAAACCTTGTATTTGTGTAGCCCTTTTGCTTTCTGGGTTAATATTGCATTACACAGTGTATCTAGGAACATATATAGGAATATAGTAGCCATTTGCAATTTAAAATATAGTGAAGTAAAAATAAAAATGTATACTCTTGTAATGTACAAATATTCTCAAAACATACTGAAGTACAGTAATAAAGTCAAATATGGGCAATCGACTCCATCAATGGTGAATTTAGTCTCCTCTCCTGTTCATGATGGTCTTGGATAGCAAATCAAGCTGCAGCGGAGGACTGGACATATATGCAGTTTTAGAACCTGAGGACTGACACCCCCGATTGTACAGGAAGTCCCCTTGGCTTCATCAGAGTATGATCTTTAGTGTGCTTCAGAACCATTTACATTTTAGTATGATGTGGCAAGGAAAGGAGTGGTTTGTTTAGTTCGGAAAGGAATTCAAGGACATCTTGGTCATGTGTGAAGCGATAATAGCAACCAACTGGTTTTGAATAGTGGAAAAGTGAAGGAAAGGTGCTTGGAAAAAGTTTATGATTTACCACCTTCTTCTTTCGGCTGCTCCTGTTAAGGGTTGCCACAGCGGATCATCTTTTTTCATATCTTTCTTTCCTCTTCATCTTGTTCTGGTACACCCATCACCTGCATGTCTTCACTCACCAAATCCATAAACCTTCTCTTAGGCCTTCCTCTCACCTGGCAGCTCTGTCCTGAACATCCTTCTTCCAATATACTCAGCATCTCTCCTCTGCACATGTCCAAACTAACACAACCTCGCCACTCTGACTTTGTCTCCCAACCGTCCAATTTGAGTTGACCCTCTAATGCACTCATTTCTAATCCTGTCCATCCTCGTCACACCCAGTGCAAATCTTAGCATCTTTAACTCTGCTGTCTTCAGCTTTGTCTCCTGCTTTCTGGTCAGTGCCACAGTCTCCAACCTATATAACATAGCTGGTCTCGCTACCGTCCTGTAGACTTTCCCTTTCACTCTTGCTGATACCCATCTGTTACAAATTACTCCTGACACTCTTCTCTACCCTGTCTGCACTCTCTTTTTCACCTCTCTTTCACAATCTCCATTACTCTGTACTGTTGATGCCAAGTATTTAAACTCCTCCACCTTCGCCAACTCTACTCCTTGCATCCTCACCATTCCACTGAACTCCCTCTCATTCACGCACATATTATGTCTGGTTCCTACTGACCTTCAGTCCAGTCCTCTCCTCTCTAGAGCATATCTCCACTTCTCCAGGGTCTCCTCAACCTGCTCCCTACTAGCTACAGATCACAATGTCATCAGCAAACATCATAGTCCACGGGTCTCCTGTCTTATCTCGTCTGTCAACCTGTCCATCACCATTGCAAATGAGAAAGGGCTCAGAGCTGATCCCTGATGTAATCCCACCTCCACCTTGAATGCATCCATCATTCCTACTGCAGTTTCACCACTGTTACACTTCCGTCATACATATCCTGTACAACTCTGATGTACTTCTATGCTTTCTCCAAGTCCACAAAGATGCAATGCAACTCCTTCTGGCCTTCTCTGTACTTCTCCATCAATATCCTCAGAGCAAACATCGCACCTGTGGTGCTCTTTCTTTGCATGAAACCATACTGCTGCTCACTAATCATCACCTCACTTCTTAACCATGCTTCCACTACTCTTTCCCATAACTTCATGCTGTGGCTCATCAATTTTATTCCCCTGTAGTTACTGCATTCCTGCACATCCCCCTTATTCTTAAATATCATCACCAGCACACTTCTTCTCCACTCCTCAGGCACTGTTTCACTTTCCAAGATTCCATTAAACAATCTGGTTAAAAACTCCACTGCCATCTCTCCTAGACACCTCCATGCTTCCATAGGTATGTCATCTGGACCAATGGCCTTTCCATTCTTCATCCTCTTTATAGCTGTCCTTACTTCCTCCTTGCTAATCTTTTGCACTTCCTGATTCAATATCTCCACATCATCCAACCTTCTCTCTCTCTCATTTTTTTCATTATCACCCTAACCTGCTGCACATCTTTCCCAGCTAGGTCACTCTGTCTAGCCAATCGGTACAGGTCCTTTTCTCCCTCTTTAGTGTCCAACCTCTCATACAATTCATCATACGCCTTTTCTTTAGCCTTTGCCACCTCTCTCTTCACCTTGCACCTTATCTCCTTGTACTCTTGTCTACTTTCTGCATCTCGCTGACTATCCCACTTCTTCTTTGCCATCCTCTTCCTCTGTATACTCTCCTGTATTTCCTCATTCCACCACCAGGTTTCCTTTTCCAACTTCCTCTGTCCAGATGTCACGCCAAGCACCCTTCTTGCTGTCACCCTTACTACATCTGCTGTAGCTGCTCAGCTGTCTGGTAACTCTACACTGCCACCCAGTGCCTGCCTCACCTTGTCCCTAAACTCAACCTTGCAGTCTTCCTTTTTCAGCTTCCACCATTTGATCCTTGGCTCTGCCCTCACTCTCTTTCTCTTCTTGATCTCCAATGTCATCCTACAGACCACCATCCTATGCTGCTTAACTACACTTTCCCCTGCCACCACTTTGCAGTCTTCAATCTCCTTCAGATTGACTCTTCAGCATAGGGTTAGGGTAATGTAATCTACTTGTGTGCATCTTCCTCCACTCTTGTATGTCACCCTATGTCCCTCCCTCTTCTTAAAATAGGTATTCACCACAGCCATTTCCATCCTTTTGACAAAATCCACTATCCTCTGACCTTCTTCATTCCTCTCCTTGACACCAAACCTACCCATTACCTCCTTGTCTCCTCTGTTCTCTTCACCAACCTTCCCATTGAAATCCGCTCCAATCACCACTTTCTGTCCCTTGGGTACACTGTTCATCACTTCATCCAACTCACTCCAAAAATCTTCTTTTTCATCCATTGCACACCCAACTTGCTGGGCATATGCACTAACAACATTCATCATTACACCTCCAATGTCCAGCTTCATAATCATTACTCTGTCTAACACTCTTCACCTCCAAAACACTCTTGACATACTGTTCCTTCAGAATAACTCCTACCCCATTTCTCCTCCCATACACACCATGATAGAACAATTTGAATCCACCTCCAATCCGCCTGGCCTTACTCCCCTTCCATTTAGTCTCTTGCACACACAATATATCAACCTTCCTTCTCTACATCATATCTGCTAACTCTCTCCCCTTATCAGTCATACTGCCAACATTCAAAGTTCCTATCCTCAGTTCCACTCTCTTTACCTTCCTCTTCTCCTCCTGCCTCCAGACATGTCTCCCCCCTCTTCTTCTCCTTCTTCGGCCAACAGTAGCCTAATTTTCGCTAGCACCCTGTTGGCTAACAGTACTGGTGGCAGTCGTTGTTAACCTGGGGCTCGACTGATCCAATATGGAAATTTGTATTGTCTGCATATTGATTTGGCAAAATTTTACACCGGATGCCCTTCCTGACGTAACCCTCCCCATTTATCCAGGGTAAGGACTGCCACAAAGAAACACACTGGTTTGTGCATCCCCTGTGGCTGGGTTCATCCCCTTTGGTCACGACAGCAGTTTTGAATAGTGGTGGAAAAGTGAAGGAAAGGTGCTTGGAAAAAGTTTATGATTTACCAGTCATTCTAAATCCACATCTGTACTTGCGCATCTCTGTAGCAACCACTCAATGAGAAGGTAAATACAAGCAGGCAAAATGAGATTTCAATGCATGATTAATTCTTTAAATCATCGTGAGAAGTTGTGGAGTTCAACAATATGTGAGGACCTTGCAGAAGAATTGCTGCTTCTCTGAATATAGAGCAGCTTGCTAAGGAGAATTTGGCCATGTACAGTAGTTAGGTTCATCTCATATCAGTTATGCAAAGTCTGACCCACTGAAGCAAGATCCATAGGCAGACCAAGGGCATGCAGATGACCTAGGAGTGTCTGCTGAGGGGAGGGTGGCCCGGTCAGCACATCTCAAAGTTTTGCTACTGCGATAATCAACAGGATTAATGGAGTTGAGTACATTCTCAGGTATTACAACAGTTTGCTATATTATACAAGTTTGTATGATCTCTTGTATTTTTGAATGTTAATGTTTTTTAGTGTTAATTAGTAACATTTTTCACAGCCTTTTCCACAAAAAAATTTTCAGGATTCACTGGAGACCTCAATTTTCCATGAAAATTCACCATACGACCAGATTAGACAAGCTTTTTTTTTTTTCCTCAGCACCCCATTATGCTTTGGAAGGTCATTGTGACATCACAGATCTGTAGGAGCCATGTTGACTGGAGATGTCACCATGAGACCTGACTTATGTTGTGCATGATCACAACTTTCAAGTGTGCATACTGCAAGTGTCCTCCATCTTACACTTTACAACACTGCCTAATTTGCTCTCTGTGTGCAGAAATGATGTTACTGCTGATCGGTGCTCATAGTGTTTTAATGTGAGAGGTACTGACCATAGTAAGAATATTATGAAAATGTATATTCATTACATGTTGTGACTTCTCTGCTGGATTAATCATGCCATGCTCCATGCTATGTAGTGCATATCGGGTAGACACAGGGACAGATGGTAGAGTACTGTATATGTGCATCACAGGCTCTGTAGATGTTAGTTAGTTATAGTGATAAATGTTTAGGAGACACAGAAAGAGATTAAGACCTAGGGTATTGTGGACTTGGAAGTATAATTTTATCTTGGGGAAGAGTGGTGGTTCAGTGGTTAGCACTGCTGCCTCACAGCTCCGGTTACATTTTTGCTCACTATAATTGGTTCAGCATAGTAGTGACCCTTAAAGAGCACTGCACCATTATAATCCACTCAAAACTAGTATGGTTTCTCCTACCCCATTGACTTCAGTCAATTTCACTAAGTTCACTGAAATTCGTTACCTTTTCTGTGTTTTCGCTGAACTTGAGACAAAGTGAATTCAGTGGGTTTACTCATCACTACTGTTTATATTCATTATTTTGTTCATTCTTCTTATTCCACATTAAACCTCTGACCCCCTTCACTGCTTTGAAAAGGCACCCACTGGAAGTTTTTTCCAGCCTATTTTACTTATACTAGTATGAAGTTCCACATATTCTACACTCGTTTCTGATTATAGCAGGAAACTAGCCAGCCGTATGTGAAAACTGAGATCTTGAAGGAATGTGAAATTAAACACTTTTGTGTGCAGCTTCTAACAAGGGATATCTAGAATTTGCACACAAAACGGACATGGTTCAAATCTCCCAAAGATTTAGGCAATGCTTTATTTCCAAGGATCAATGGCTGAGTATACTGTAGCTCCTACAGAGACCTGTCTCAGAAAGACCCACTAAGACCACATGCATCTTTAAGAGACATCCTCAAAAGACCCAGAAATAAAACTCTGGATGTACCTACACTACTTACAGTGGATACAAGAGCAGGCTGGCAGATGAGAAGATTACCTTGTTTGGAGAAAGAAGGAAATCCAACCATGTCTGGAAGACTCTTAAAAGAGGAAGAAGGAGAAGAAGAGGGTCAAAAAGCCCTCTTCTGTGTAAAATTAGAAAATAACCAATAACATGTCAGATTCAGGGAAATGCAGAATTCTCATAACCTATTTGTGAAGGACAGATAATGTAATATCAGGTATTTAATTTTGAAGTTATCTGTTTTATAACAATTTTAAGATTTTCAAATATAAGATACCTGCTATTAGGAGAAATGGCCACTGGAGGGTGCAATAATACAAAACACTTCTACTTCTGAGCTGCGGAAAAGCGAGTGTGACGCTCCATTGGCAGTAGAGGTTGAAATATGAGAAATTAAATTTTAAAGCAGGCACACAATAAAATGTCAGGCATGAGTATTGGTTAGAAGGAATAATTTTCCTATTGTTAATGTAGTCCTATAACTTTAAAACAATGATTAAAAATGTAAAAGAAATGGTGAGTACTGAATTTTTTATAAAGTAAGAATGTTCCTTTATGTTGCATACTTAAACTTTCTCCATGACACAGAGCTGTACTAATGTACAACTGCACATGACTCAGCCATTACTCACATATGTAGCTGGATCTCCTACAATGTTTTATATTAATGCAGACTCTTAATACATTGTGAGGTTAAAAAAATATACTGCACATATGCAGTAGAAACTGGATAGCACATTTTATTTGGGACAATGGCTTTTAATTAGCAAAAAAAAAATTTAAATAAATAGCTTTTTCATTTATACAGTAAATGAAAAAGAAGTTATGTAAAATTTTAATTGTTTAAGAGAATGAGTTATGCGGCCAGCATGCTGGGGTCCTTTTCTCATTCCTTGTGCAACATACATACTGGACATTTGCAGGTTCCCAATACCCAGATTAAGTGGGGTTTATAATGGAGGAAATGAGATTTCTTGTAGTATATGCAGTTAAATATATCTTTAGATATTTGTACATTGTTAAATTATTTTACAATATAGTTGATGTTTCCAGCATTTTTGTATGGATCAGAAACCTGGGCAGTTCAAAAGCTGCATGAAGGGAAACTGGGTGCTACAAAAATGAGGGAGTTGAGATGGAAGTGTGGAGTAACGATTCTGGATAAGACATTCATGCAGAAATGAGAGAAGCAGTGGCATGGTTAAAGTGAGGAAAATCTCAAAGAAAATACAGGACAGAAAGTTAAAGTGGTATGAGCATGTCATAAGAAGAGAGGTAGACAATGTGGGGAGAAGAATCATGGATATAGAGGTGTTGCGGTGGAAAAGAAAAGGACGAGCATAAAGAAAGTGGCTAGACTTTGTGAAAGGGGACCTAAGAGCGTCAGGCGATGAAGTGTACAACCAATATAGCGACCCTACAGGAAAGTGGGAAAAACTTTAGGAGAACGAGATAGCTGATTTAGTAGAGTGAAGTACAGTTAATTGTGTGAAGGGTATGTAAATTGTGACATGGCACTGGAATAGCAAGGCAATGCGAGGGATAAAAGGAAAAGGCAGTGTGCTGTAATAGTTAAGACTTTGGACTTCAAACCTAAAGGTTTGCTCATGCCAAAGGACCATTGTACTGTATTGTATTGCTCTACTGCAATATCAGTTGTCCGAACCGAGAAGCCTGCTTTACTATTGAGTCTCTACTGAATAAGATCTATGGTGTGGGCAGATGGCAACAAGAAGGTTGTCTGATTTGGATTTGGTTGCACACTTGGAGTATCTGTTTTATGAGCACTAACTAGCTGGAAATAACATAAATAATGAATATAAGGCTGTCAGATCACTAAGATTCTACCAAGGACTCCTTTTTGGAATACAGCAGATGTGGTCTTCACAATGTTTGGAAGGTCAGGAAGTTAAATTACTATGAGGCAGACCATGGGTCTTCTTCATAAAGCTTTTTGTGGATTTGAGCATGAAAATATGTGCACACCAAAAAAACAGGAAAATGTGTACACTGAACAAAAAGTCAGATTAACAAAACCTGCCTCTACACATTTCTACACAATTTATCCTTTATAGATCACAATCACCTTGTAAATGTGCCTAGGTGAACACGCCCCGAATGACGTCCTGCAACATCCCTGCCAATGAACCTCCTACACATGCATTCATGATGCTATAGAACTTCATTGGCTTGTAGAGCAACCTCCGACCTCACACATCGAGACCCCGTTTCCTGCTTTCAACAGCAACTGGCCGCACTCTGAGACTGAGAGTGCAAGATCATGTGTGACATTATAGTGCCTTTTCTCTGCGTTCTGGGGGTCAGGAAGAGGTGCAAGGTGCCAGCATTTGAGCAGGTAGCAGTATTACCAGGCACATGTAATGATATGATTACTGTTACAATGAATAGTACAGGCCATATGAACAACAGAGGGTTCGGCCAGTTACCTTATTAACAAGACAGCCATCATTTACAATACCACCACTTCTGCCAAATGCTACTTTGGGTTAAAATAAAATTAATCATGGGTTGACTGAGGCCACTGAGTCATGACGTTTGTCTGTCTCACCTTGGCATCAAAATGACGTGTGCATTAATGGAATGTCACTGCTCACTGTTAACAAAAGCAGCTTCATTCTCGCTAAATACTTTTATTGCAATATGAGTGCAGTAAATTGCTCCAATTAAATTAGGAAAACTGGACACTGCTGCAATCTTCCCTTTTATGTTGACAAAAGCATGTTATGATTAATGCATGTGCACCCACATCATATGAAAACTAAATGTAGCACCTCACATTTCAGTAAATGGCTTCCAGCACAGAGGGCATAATGGAGAAAAGCTTGGCTGAGATATTCCTGACTTGTCGGCCAATTCCCAGAGAAGTGACAATAGGTAGCCAATATAAACTAATGAATAACCAAAAAAGTTCTTCAGTGCAAAAATGCTGCATTGGCCCTCTTAAAAAGAACTAAAATGCAGCCTATACATCATAATTATCACTTTTAACGTGTACTATGTTTGTCACATCACCACACATCATAAAAACGGATCGGTATTATGAATTATTATGCACCAGTAATGGCGTACTGCACGATAACATGCAGTGAATACACTTGACTTGAGCATTCCTAGTTTTCATCCTCTTTCTCTGTCTCTGTTTAGCATTCGTTTGCTCAGAGGTTGATGCGCTTGCTGCTTCCTGAGCAGCTCTTCTTTTCTCCACACTAGCAGCCCGCTTCTTCTCTTCTTTTGTCGGCATCTTTTCACATTAAAACTGATTAAGTCAGTGTTTGTGTTGCAATTACTTAGTACATTTTCCTTGATTTTTCAATTAAGCTGGCACTTAAGTCTTCAATCTGCCTCAAGAATGAGTTAAGATATGAAGAAGTAGGAAATGTGATGGCGAAGGTGGTAGGGATGAGAACGGCGCCCATACGCATGCACCACACGACAACCCTGCTGGCTGCTGCTGAGAGTTGATTCTACAAAAAAATAAAAAGAGGAATAACCTTGGAGGTCAATCATCACCCCAAAGGCGGATAGTAGATGTCAGGTAGTATACAGTATGTGTACCAAATTTCAGGTGAATAGGTTAAACGGTTTGCGAGCTACAGTTGATTTAAAATCCTGGACAGACAGACAGCTACGGTTGTGTATTTTGTACAACAATCTCAGTTATTTTTGTTTCATGTCCTTTTACATGAACTTACCGGCAGCATCCGCCATCTATCCTCAGCTTGACTCACTACAAGTACACTGTCGCAATGGATTCCATCCAGTGGAGGCACAGACACAACTTGCTAATGGTGCATTTGTTACGCCGCGCATGTACTTACATATGTATGACAATGATGAGATGTTCTTCATGCAATGACTTTATCTGCACAGAACATTCAACAACTGGAGCGAAATGTGATACATGTGCAAATCCTGCAGTGGATGAAAATGTGACCAGTGACGAATGAAGAACTGGAGAAATGGATCAGGTTTATTTTCAGATAGTCCTAGACTGTGTCATACTATTCAGTAATATGGCATTAAATTACATTAAAAACATGTACAATTTAAAATGATTACAATATTTTATATTACAACCTCACAGCTTGCGTATAATAAAAGTACACCGCATGAGTACTTATGAAATGAGAGATGGTGCAAGGGACAGACAGGGTTAGGGCTAGGGTCCAACTTCCTATAGTGATGCTTATTTATGTCAGCCAGGTCTTGCTTTCTATCTGCTTATTATAATACTGTGTTTCTCCCTATTTATAGCTGCATTTTATTTATCTTGTATAATAAAATCGACTATTTTTGATAAAGATGTTGTTCTTGGCACTTTCTTTTGTTTTGGGCAAGGGTAGAACTTCCCTTACAATATTTTCCACCTCATTTATGTAGAGATGGCCAATGATTATTTAAATATTTTTCAAAGCCATATTTTCATTATGTTTTGTGTAAGACATTTTCATTAAACCTTCCCTATTGTTATATCTCTTTTTTTTTTCTTTTTGTTTGCTTCCTGTTACCACTTTTGTATGTCATTGCTTTCTGTTTTAAACGTGACACCTGGTTTTCCCTTTTAAGACAGGATTCATTTTAAATTGGTAATGCTTGTGTTGTGTTGTTTCATGATGGAATGCTGCTTCACTACGCCAGATAGAAATAACAACAGAAATCAATGGCAGCTGACTGCTCCACTCAAAGATAAGGTAGAATCAGCCAGACACAAGCCCGTCACTTATCAAACTGTTTCAAAACAAATGAACTGGAATTAAGATTTACCTTCCATCCATTTATCTTCCCACTTTCTCCATATAGAAAAGAAATGAACTATTGCCTATCGCTGCAGATCTGGACACAAGGCAGTGACTAAACCTGGAGCAAAGTGTGTGTTGTCATATACAGTATACAGGAGTGCAGTGTATACTTATGGCAGGGTTTCTGCCATATATTTTTAATTTTACTCCGAGAAATGCCAACTCCCATCTTTTATTTTTGCCTGTACAATCAGCATCATTCCCATTGCAAAAGGCCATACATTGTTGAACAGCTTCAAGCACCCCACACTAGTGATGAGTGAACAGGCAAGGTTCGATTCACATACAGCTTCAAAAAACTGACACAAAAATTTGTTTTGCAGGTGATTTTGTAATGGTGAAATGCAAAACGCAATAAAATTGTTTTTTGGTGAAGAAATTAAAGAGTATTGCGTCCTAAAACCACTTTTACACTTCACTGTTTACCTGCGTTCTTTTTCTGCAGCTGTGTAACGTGTAATCTGTAGCACACTGATAAAATCAGTTTGTTATGCCTCTCGTTCGCATCACAATGGAGGAGGACATATTAAAAAATATGAAAAGCTACACGAAGACACACCAAAAGACACCATTGTGCTAATTACAGCATCTACTCTACAGGACAACTCACTACATGGAAAGTCTCAGCTACTAAAAATCTGGCATTACTTAGCAACTGCTTTATCCTAGTGACCTTATTTTACAAATATGAAGGATTTGCAAAACTCAAGGATTAATTACACATATACGTGAAGAAGTTAGTATATTGCTTCTAAAAAAACAAGATCCAGCCTCAGAAATTGACAGTCTAGCAGGAAAAGCTAAAGAGTTGATTGTAGACCACAAAATGGCAGAAGGCAGTGTCCTACTGTAAACATTCACATATTCTGCACAGAAGTAGAAAATCTGACCATATATTACCTTGAAAAGGTAAATTATACTCAGTGTGAACAAGCAGGCAACGAACTGAAGTATTATATACACCTCAAAAAGGATTATCTAAAATAAAACGGTAATATATCATATTAAAGCTCTTAAAAGTGTAGTGTTGTACATTGATGAAAGATAGAGAGGTTGGGAGCATGCACTCATAGCACGTTGCCACACCCGCCACATGACGAATCATCTGGATTGGGACCCGAGTGCAGCAGTAACACCTTAGCACCACACTGAACAGTGTGAGGTTATTTTTTACAGTAGCTGGAGTGCCAATCCTGCCACCAACCACCCAGTTTTCCCTGTAAGGCGGAGAAAATGCTTGCAGGGCTGTATGCAGATTAACATCATACCCAGGATGAAGGATTTGCAGTTTAAGGGCCTTGCTCAAGTGCCCAACTGAGTAGAGTCACTTCTGGCGTTTATGGGATTCAAACAGGCAACCTTCTGATTGCTGGTGCAGATCCCTAGCCTCAGAACCACCACTCTGCTGATGGAATGATAACTATACTGAAACTTTTATAGTTTAATTTGACCACCTGAAACAACATACCTTAGGAATAATTCAATAAAGATCTTATGTATTGTAAATATTTTATAGGAATAAGATAGAAATAGCCCGACTGCCTTTGTGTCCTTCAAAGAACATTATGATATAACTTTATTGAGCTTGTGGAAGAAATTAAATTGGAAATATATTAAAGAAAGAAATCTTGTACTCAACTAGGTCCTCTTTGAGCCAGGAACCAGGCAGGAGGAAACTTGTTCATTCATCTTTAATTTCTCTTGAAGAGGGAGCATCATGTTACAGCAATCTATTAAGGGACAGTGCCCTAGGCAGAGGTTGTCAGAAAATGGTTACAGAACAGAGACAGAGTCATTCTTATAGGTAACTAAATTTGTATAGCAGTGCTAAATTAATGCTTCCTCTGATTGGCTTATATACCCAAATAAACACACCCAAATACAAGTCTCATTTCTACTACATTTATGTCCTTAAAAATCTCTTAATCCTTAAACTGCCACAACCGGCTATAGTCGGTTTCCAATGTGATTTGCCAGCATGCCGGAGCTGGGTATATTTGGTGACATACATTCGTTGAACACCACAAGTGGCTATAGTCGGTTCCCAGTGCAATTTGCCAGCATGCCACAGCCAATTATCCTCGGCGACCTACATTTGTTAAATGCCGTAACCTGCTATAGTCGCTTCACAGAGCAATTTGCCAGCAAGCCAGAGCTCATCAGTCAGTGCCGTAAATTCATTGAGCAGTCAGCTCATGACCAATGCCATCCCCTAGCAAATCAGTCCCTGGGATTCAGCCACTGCACTAGACTAGACTCCAAGCATCAGTGCATACCAGTTCAAGCGCAGTTGGCTCAGTGATTTACTGAATTTCATCAATGGTAACAGTTGCACCTTGTGCATATAATAATATACTGTTGCAGTAGTATTTTTATAGTTTTTACAGTTCATTGGCAGTGTGTAAAATGATCAGTGTTGCAGTAATTGTGATGCTCTTTGCCTGAAAAAAATGTGTTCCGTTAAAATTTCACTTTTTCTTGGTGAATTGTGACGTTTCCTTACAAAATGCAACAAAAAAGTATTTGAGATCTGGTGGTGCATTAACCTCCAAAGTATGTGGCAGTTTAAGGTTTAAATTCAGCGTTTATTCTTTTATCAAAAACTGTGTACATGACAATTGGCAAGTCTTACTGTGCATGCGACACTTAGTCACTTTTTAAGTCACCTAGGCCATTTTATGTTTACCCAACCATTGCATTAGTCTCTTCATGCTATTTCTAAGACAAATGCTATATATTTCTTTTTTAATATGCACTGCATTCGATCACCTCATGTACAAAAAACTATATTTCCCCATGATGGTTCCCTTTATTCTCTCACAAGCTCCTCAAAGTGGACCAGACCCAGAGATCGCTCACTCCAAATCCAAATCAAACAAAACTCTGTGAATCAGTCCCAGTAAGGACACTTCCTTTCCAAGAAAAGAAAATGCTTTGGTAAGTAAGGTAAATAAGAACATCTGATATTACAGACCTCAAAAATTGCCTAACCGCACCACTGATTTAGGGAAAAAATGCAAATCCTTCAAAAGCTTCAAGAAACAGCTGTGGAATGTTGTATCTCAGTTGTTTTCTTGATCATTGTGGTGCCAACCAGAAGAATATTTTCAATTAAATTCAGAATCCCTGAAGAGGCTGAGCTCCTCTAGAAAAGGCACATTGTTGCTTCCTAGCACCTCATGGATATCCGGATTACCACACAATGTTGCGTGACCATAATTATTTATTATTTGTATGCAATGTGTTTTTATTCATCTTATTATTTTGCTTTACTTTAAATTTAAAATGTGTATTTTTTTTTAATTTTGTATAGTACAAGATAGTAAAAATGAAGGCAGTAACTTGTATTGTACCATGTAGTTGAAGTTATGCTATAATACACTGATGAAGAGATAAATGTCATAACGTCTACTTTGATATTTTATTTCTTTACTTCTAATAATTTAATGTTTATTTATAACACTTTAAGTGATGTTCTGTGCAAAATAATATTTTGACAGTTATTTCAAATAACCATTAAAATACATATTACATATTAAAATACATAATACATACGGAGTGGTGGCTCTGAGGCTAGGGATCTGCACTGGTAATCAAAAGGTTGCCGGTTCGAATCCTGTAAATGCCAAAAAGGGACTCTCCTCTGTTGGGCCCTTGAGCAAGGCCCTTAACCTGCAATTGCTGAGTGTTTTGAGTAGTGAGAAAAGCGCTATATAAATGCAAAGAATTATTATATTAGCGTTAGGCAGACAGGTTAGCAAGACAAATTATCGTATTTCTAATGTGTCTCATGATGTATTGTTCATCTGTTCTTTTTCATACTTTATTAAACCAGTTCAGAGTTGGTAGCCTTCATCACTGGGCACACTCTCACAAACAGAAGCAATTATCAATCACCAATTCATCTCAATTTCATATTTGTGGAATGTGAGAAGTACCCCAGAGTAGCTGAGAGAAAATCTACAAGAACAGGGAAAAGTGCCAACTCGCAACAGACAGACAGCAACACTAACCACAGCTAGACGTATTATCTCATATTAATCTTTTAGATGCTAACTTTTAATAGGCCAGAGATTTTTTGCACTATACCATGTGCACTTTAGCTGTTTAAGGGCAGATGTCGACTTTTTCCGACAGCAGGAGTTGAGGTTGGATGTTGACTTTAGTTAACAGAAGGCAATAATCAGCTGTATACGTCAACAAAACTCACCATCACAATATGGGTAGACCCTCTTTGCTAGGAGGACTTTTAGATTCATTGACTGGACACTGATTCCTTGTGTTTGTGTGAGGAGTGTAGAGTAAACAACGTCTAGAATGGCATTGACATCAGGCGAAAGAGCAAAGTAGATGTGCACATTATTTATTTATTTTTTTTTGCTTTTTGCATATTTTTGCTGAATCACATTCTGACTTATCAGACTCCGAGTTTGATGCAAGTGATCTGGAAATCAAAAACAAAAGACAGGTAGCTGTTTTTTTTTCCAGAAAGTGCCTTTCAGTATATGAGTGATGAGACAAACAGGTATGTAATAAGTATGTAATAAATGTAAGAGTCGTTCTTAGAAAGCTAATGTTTAATGTTAAATGCATATAGTGTTTGCTTACTTTGTATAGAATGTCAGATTCTCATAATTACTAGGATATATTATAGTATTTCACCCTCCTGTAAGTTAACATGAGATAGAACTATCTTAGCTATAGCTGAAGAAAAGAGTGTTAATTAATACAGTTAGGGAAATAGTGTTGAGAATTTTGATTAAGGATCAACATGCTTTATTATTAGATTTAGTGCTTTTAAATATGAAAAGCCTAGGTCTGGAGCAACTTTAAAAAGACACCATTTATTTTGTTCGAGAGGCCACTTGTCCTTCTTTCTTGCTTTGGTTTGAGTTTCTGTGAATCAAGCTGAGAGCCAAGGTCATCATGTTCTTTGAGGAAGCAAGCAGGCATATTTTGTTTTAAGGATGCAAGTGCTGATAGAAGACCAAACAAACTGCGTTTAGGACCTTTGCTTGTGTGATTAAGGGGCAAGCTCACAGGCTAGCACATAAAACATATAAGCGCTCAAACGGCATTTAGAAGTATTCTAAATACTTAGGCAATAAGATTAAAATATTGTACCATATATTATGATATTAGTTAGTTTGAGCACTATAGGCGCTTAAGAATTGATTGTCAAAAGTTAGGAAGTTTTTCCTGTACATGTGCCATGACGTAAGCAGTGGCTTGGCCTCTGTCAGACCATTGTACAGCTGGGTGCCATGACTTAACAGCGTTGGGCTCTTTTATTAGCATGCACATTTATATTTAATTCAGCCAGCATTTAAGTTTATATACCTTGTTATTGGTTTTAGAGCTATTGATTATGAAAAGGAGTTGCTTGACATCTTTTTAAGTGGCTTAGTGAGGCACTATTAATTACGGGCCGCTGCTTTTGGTTTTAATGTGGCCTGCTTGCTTCCTTTTCACTTGCCTTTTTTTTTTAAGGACCAATGACGTTGTGTTTTTGACAGAACTGAGGAAACAAGTTTCTGTTTTGTGACATGACAACTCAGCTGGGCCTTTTGACTCTCCAGAGTCTAAACATGTTTTTGGAAAAACCTTCAACGCCCCCAAACTTAAAGGAACCTAAGTAAACTGACACAATAGCACATAAACACTTTAAATATATAAATATTTTAGCATTTAAATGTACATGTATATATTAAGGCTTATGAAAATTTCAGATGATCAGATTAAAAGCAAGCTATATATATTGTGTTAGTTAGGTTGAATTATATAGAAGCTTTAAGAATGGATTATCAAGGTTAACCCCTATATAGGTAAGTCAGATCGTATGTGGCCACGCGTCACTGGCTGATGGACACAGCTGCTTTTACTCTCAGGCTGTAACATTGCCCTGTACACATACATTCTAGACAGAATTTAAGTTCCTATGTCAATACTTCCTCATGAATCAATATCTTAATTAATCAAGGTAAAACAACACATACTATTTCAGCTGGCTTTGAGCAATATAACAATTTAAGGGTTCATTAACAAAGGCTTTAGCAATGTGCTTGCTGACTCAAGGCCTCTTGCCTGCTTCCAGCTGCAGCAGCTTAGCTCTTATCAGTAAAGCTGCATGTTGTGCTTACCAGCACAGCTGCCTATGACTTTAGTCTTACTGGATGCTGGTGCAACAAGCAATTATTAATTGAACAGTTCAGTTTATCATATGTGGGTCACACAGGTTCCAACTTAATGATGAGGGTGGATCAATTAAAAGGCCTCTAATCTTTATTAGCTTAAGATTGGGAATGTGAGGAATGTAAAACATGATCAGGTGGTGGTTATCTCCGGGTCAGGCGGCAAGTACAACCTTCGAGTCCTAATGACTGTTATGAAAAGATTGATTATTATTAGGAGAAAGAAGTTTACAAGGCGAGGTAATTGTTATGAAAACAAGTACAGCACAAGGTCATTATTATGAAGATAAAACATAAAGTGGATGAGGAGAATTATTATTATTATTACTTTTTTTGTGATTAGAATTGAAATAAAATGAGCCACACCCAAGCCACTGGGCTCACCTCATGAACTGAGACAGCCTTTACGTGCTCTGCAATTGTTTTCTATGCTATGCTACTGCCTTTCTGAAGACTCTGCTCATTGTTTCTGAAGATTTCTCCACAACAATAGTCTTACTGATAGCATGGGCCATTAAGATATATTTGCAAATAGGAGATGGTTATATTAATTTTTTATCTATTTTTGTGTGAACTGTTTTTCATTGAAATTTTATTAAAACTTCTAAACCGAAGATATTTTGTCTGTGGAATTATTTGATCACGTGTCACACTGGTGCTTCAATCATCTTATGAAGTAAACAAAAAGCTGCAGAACTTTGGTAATTTTGGATCAACGCAGCTGTAATAAGTATGTAAATGTACATACTGTAGAGGCTCATGGACATTTGAGTGACATTTGCCATAAATAACTATTTTTATATTGATTTATGCGTGAACCCATTGCTTTGTATGCTTTTTAGAAAACTGAGTTTTTGGGGAAAATATTCAGACCTGGGAGAAAATGGAAAAAAATAAAGAGTTAATACATACTTTCGTTTATTTATAACCATATTTTTCCAAACAACAATATTATAACAAAGTAACAATACTATAACAATATTTTTGCAAATAATATGTGCATTTTGCTCATTGTAACCATACAGCTAAATGACTTGACATGTGGACTATCAGACACAAGTAACACAAGATTTTTCATGGGTGTTTGAGATTATTGCTGTTGTCCTGTGTTGGTCACCATCGGCCCATATTTTATCAGAAACTTTGTTATGTCCTTTCACCATTAAAATGTAATATAAAATTTTTTTCTTGGCCAGCACTACAAACAAAATAGGGTAAGTAACATATAAAAAAAATATCATTTTTGTGTGCAACATTCCTTTAAGAGAAGAGAAGGGCATTATCCAGTCCATTTTCCAAATAAAGGTGATATTGTGCAAAAATTAAACAAGCATTAAACTTCTCTCAATATGCATTGTTGAAATGTTCATAGCAAACTAATGTAGGTCATCAAAATCAATTTGTTTCCCAAATTTCTCATATTTTGTAAACAATTTAGTATTACTGTTGTTAATTAAATTACTTATTTAATCATCTGACCTTCTTCTACTCTCCTTATCAAGTCAGAAAGGTACTGTGACACTTGATTCAAATTTTTTCTTATAGATTCTTTTTTTTCTTTAATTTACTTTTTTTATTCCGTTAAATTTCCTGCCTTAAATGTATCCAAGTAGTGACAATTGACAAAGAGCAGCCTGAGATGCAAAATGAAAATGAATGCAAAAGAAAAGCTGCCACTTCAGCATCATTTCAACTTCTGTGATCATTACTGAAAAAAGTCTCAAATAACCCATACATGTCAGAATAAATAAGGAGGCAAGCGGTGCCACTTCTTCCATTTCACTCTGTGATAAATGCTTTTCAGATGCAGTCAGTAGGAATAAACAACAAAACAAGTTTGTGCTACCAGCTGAAAACCTGTTGAAGCATACTCATGATGTATGGCGTGCTTGCTGTTTCCTTAGTTTACACTGAGCACATTATAATGTAAGACTGGAGACATAAAAAAGCAAAGAAAAAATGTTCCTTTAATATTAACCCCAAAACTAAGTAACTAAAACTTGTATAAGCTGCTCTCTTCAAGGTATGAATACTTTAGTAATTTAATGTAATACATAAACTACGTTTTCTTTTAACTGATAAGAAATTTCATCTACATGTTTATTTTCTCTGCTTAGCAATAACTTCCATTAAAACTGCTTTCCAAATACATGCATCTTGTAGCAGCTGCACTTTTTAAGTGTGTGTTTTCAAGTTCATACTCTGGGCAGCATAGTAGCATTTCAGAGTACCTGGACCATGACTAGGGTGCTGCTTTCTACCTGGTGCTTTTACATCCAATTGATTTAGGGATCTGGGATGCCTTCCACAGTGTAAATGTATTCTGCCATCTTAAAAAGAGACTGTAAATTTGCTAAATGTGACTGTGTGCTTCATGTGTCTCCGGTGATGGAATATCATTGTATTTTGGGAGGGTCCCTGTCTAGTAAACCCTGGTACCAGCAAGGGGACAACCTGCCATATCTCAGACTTAGAAAATGTAAATTGATAAAATGGATGCATGGACGAAAAGTTCAAAATACTTAACCTGAGACTATTTTAATATGATAAAAGAAACACTAAACCTATATATATATATACAGTGTGTGTGTGTATGTGTGTGTGTGTGTGTGTGTGTGTGCAGAAAGAGTGAGAGTGTGGCTACGAAGTGCTTCCGATCTTGGCTTTCACTATCAAAACTTTAAACTTTTGAGCAGTTTAAAGTGTAAAGTTGAGAATTTAAACCTGAATTCTGCTAGGAGCCGAACTGTTCCAGGATCCCTCACTGAAGCTCATACAGTATATGTCCATTTAGTGATTGCATATTGGTGCATCATATGTTTCTGACTGACCCTTAAATGTCTGGTTGGTGTGTACTCTTTGGAGGACAATCTTGTAATTCGTCAACTGTCTTCAAAACCCGATAAGAGACAAAAATATGCCTTGTGTACATTGATTCTGTGACTGTCATTGGGCTCTTGTGAAATTCTTGCTGGAAGAAACCACAATGAGAGAAAGAATCCTATTCTGCAATATCCATCCATCCATCTTCCAACCCGCTGAATCCAAACACAGGGGTCTGCTGGAGCCAATCCCAGGGCACAAGGCAGGAACCAATCCCGGGCAGGGTGCCAACCCACCGCAGGACACACACACAGGCCAATTTAGAATCACCAATCCACCTAACCTGCATGTCTTTGGACTGTGGGAGGAAACCCACGCAGACACGGGGAGAACATGCAAACTCCATGCAGCGAGGACCCGGGAAGCGAACCCGGGTCTCCTAACTGCGAGGCAGCAGCGCTACCACTGCGCCACCGTGCCGCCCCTATCCTGTAATAGATAATTTGATTTAGTTTCATTTACATACAGTGTCATTCGTCAAAAACTGAGTGGGATGAAGTTTACAGTACCTCGAAAGGGTGGGTTTAGGCAATAGATCAATGTGAGTTTACAATAAAAGTTATACAGTATAGTGCAAACAGAATCAAGTAATATACAGTTGAACTGAGATAACATGAAATATTTAAGAAGAAAGAACATCAAAAAAACTTTTATTTCGCATTTGATAAAAGCGGAGGGGTGAAACTGAGGTGAACTGAGTGACTCAGTCGTCTTGAATCTAATGCTTGATCATATTATGTGATGAGGAGATGGGGCTAACAGGATTTTTTGTTAATATTAAAGTTCAAATTTCTTCAATAAAGAGAGATACTGTAACAGGATTGTAATGTAATGTTTATTTTATTATTTGCCCTATAGGTTTCTCTCTTTTTAAGATGCTGAAATGTTTAGACAAAGCTGAGGCAGCAAGTATAAATGTTCTGTATATTAAAGAAGCAGAGTCTTTATTTCCAACATGAAATAGCTGAAAATAATCACTGTATAATATCTTTACTTTCATTTAAATGATTTATTGAACGTGATTATTTATTAGAAATGTTTGTGTGAACAATTTGGGATTTTGTGGGCTTATAAGACAAGTTGACCATTTCCTCTGTACTTCTTCTTGTTTCTCTCCATCTTTTCTCACTTCTGTGTGAGGTCAATGTGTTTGATCAATGTTCTCCACACAGATCGGCCCTGCTCTTCCTCTCCAGTCAAGCTGTTTTCCTTCAGATCTTCTTTTACATTATCCATCCACCTCAATTAAGGGAAGATCTCCCTTAGCTTTCTCTTCCCCTGTACTTCTATTCCCATCACTCCTTTGCCCACATATTCATGGGCATAACATGTCCATACTGCTTTCCTGCACTTCTCTCTCTCTCTCCCACTTTCGTTGTAACTCTGATTGCCTCATTTCTTACTCTGTCATTTTTGTAACTCCTCTCATCCATCTCAACATTCTCATTTCTGCCACATCCAACTTCTTCTCCTGCACTCTCTTTACTGTCCATTTTTTATCTTCTCCTTAATTCTTTCACCACACAATACTCTTGGGACCTTCATCCAATTGTTCCATCCACACTGCACTCTGTGGGTTATCTCTGCATCTAATTTTCCACCTTGTGCTACCACTGACCCTAGATATTTAAATTTATCCACTCTGTTCAATACCATCAACAGTAGGCTAACATCTGAATCCTGATCATCATTAAACCTCATATATTCTGCTAAAACAGTTCCTCTACACTAGTCATATAAAAATGTTGAGTTCTTTAGAATATATGTCTTTACATCATCAACCATTCATTATTATAAAACACTAACCTGTGGTACACTGTTACACCCTAGCATTGTGGGTATGTAGTAGTAGTAATAGTATTGTCACATGAACAGAAAACAGTACTTTTTTTACTTGTACGTCCAGTCAACATGCAACACATCACCCCTCACTGGTGCCATGATAAACAAGACTGTACTAAAATACAAAACAGCAGTTAAAACACAAATCAACATACCTGATGTAACAAGACAATTATAGAAACATCGGGATTGATGCGGCGCTGACTGAAGACTTTAGAAATGCTCCATTTACTTTCCACTGTCATGCACATTTGAACATATTATAATGAGGACATTAGATGAGTCTGTCCGTGCTTTTTAGGGGTCATTAAGTATTGTGCTTTGTAAGTTAACTTTTAGGCTGTGAAATGACCAGTTTAAACTTGGAATTAGTGTAAAATTCCTGAACATTTCTATGTGTTTCTGATTTCTTTAACAAAGGACATAACAAGGAATTGGGGTCAAAGTTAGTCATTAAAAAGTTGGCTATTGATATTGGCTTTTATAATATACTTTTTAACAGACTAGATGGATACAGATATAAAGAACTTGTAATAAGTTTAGTTTTGGGAATCTTTTACCTGTGGCTGTCATTACGTTTACTAAAGTGGCGGTTACAGGAGGTCACCTTGTGAACTGATAATACCAGATATGGCCGCTGATAAATCATTCCACAGGCTTTTATGCCATCCAAGTCAAGTGTTGGCTCCTACTGTACTCTTACTAGGAAGCTTCAGCACTGACAACTCAGTAACAGAAAATCAGGTTTGCAAAAAAGAGTTAATAAGTTTTCCTCACACACCTCACTATTGTCTGCTGGAAGGGCTAATTGGACCCTCCTGGTGAGGTTTTGAAATGTAAAACAGAGTCATTATTGAAAGGAGTTTGCTTCTGTTTAATGAGCCATTGCAGCAGGGAATATCACGTTTTTATAAATGATTTATCTTTCACGTTGCAGCATGTAACCAAATTTATGGCAAGTTCTGAGCAGTGCCTGGTCTTTGTCGGAAATGTTGCTTAGAGCACTCCTGAAAAAGTTCAAATTTTGTATCAGCGGAACAGTGAAATATTTTCTTCATATTCCTAGAATGCCTTAAATGCCATTTAGCAAACTACAAGTGAAAGATAGCTAGCCATAAATGTCTGATTGAAGAAGTGCTGTGGACATGGTCATCTTAGCAGAGAACCTCCAAAGCTCTGTTATAGTAACTGTTGTTTCTTGGTCACCTTCCTGGTCAAGGCCTTTCTAGCCCAGCTACTCAGTCTGGTCAGAAGGCCAACTCTAGGATAGTCCAAACTTCTTCCATTTCATACTTTTTCAGGTCATAGGAACATTCAAAGCTTTAGAAATGAATTTATATCTGTTATATAGTCCTGATCTATGCCTCACCTCACTACAATTTGATCATGGAGGTCTACACAGAGTTCCTTGGACTTCATTGCATGGTTTTTGCCCCGACATGCAGTGTAAACTGTGGGATCTTATATACACAGGTGTGTGCCATTTAAATGATGTCCAATCAATTCAGTTTCAAACAATTTCTAGATGCATCTCAAGGATTATTAAAGCAAACAGGATGGACATGAGCATAATTTGGAGTACCACAGCAAAGGGTCTGAATACTGAAATAAATGAGAGTTTTCAGTTAATTATTTTAATTAATTTACAAACCTTTCTGAAAACATGTTTTCACTAAGTTATTGAGTGTAGACTAATGATCAAAAAAGGCAAATGTATAAATTTAAAATCAAATATACAACACAATAAAGTGTGCAGAAAGGGAAGGGGTCTGAATACTTTCTGAATCCACTGTACAATACTGCCTGATTGTTACTACTGCAGTACTGTAAGAAGTATTGCTATTTAACTAAGAAAACTATGCAAAATTACCCTTATACATTACTAGCTGTCCCCCGTGATTCCGCCTGCGTAGTAGTGAAACAGGACAGACTTTAAAAATCAATTAAAAAAACAGGTATCACTAGCTAAGCAGAAGCAAGGTACGCTCCAAAACGTGGCGAGAGGTAGACTGACTCGAATAGAGACTGGCGCATGAGTGAGGAGGGTCCCGCCCGACTCCCTACTCCTGACGTCACGCTGTCCCCTCCTCTCAGCCCACAGCCTTTATCTCAGTTTAGAGCAAATATATCGCTCCTGCAAGCAAACTGTGATACTTAACATGATGAGAGAAGTTGCAAAATCAACCAGAATGTTCAAGCAAATTATAGAAAAAAACCCGATCTAAATCCGTTAAGTAGTTCTCTTGTGAAAAGCGTACAGACATGCAGAAAGACAGACATGCAGACATTGGATTTTATATTTATATAGATTTTATTTGCACAGAGAGGAAGAAAATTCACTTACTGGAATTTGTTTCCAATCTTACATCCATCCATCCATTATCCAACCCGCTATATCCTAACACAGGGTCACGGGGGTCTGCTGGAGCCAATCCCAGCCAGCACAGGGTGCAAGGCAGGAACAAACCTTACACAGTCTTAAAATTATTAATCTTTAAAAATCTCAATAGCAATATTTTAACAAATTGCTAAAAATTACATTTTTTATGCACTATCGAACAAGTTCTCTAACATCCCGATCTGCATCTCACATGGTAGAATTTGTTTCTGTTCAGAAATATATTTCAATAACTATACAGTAGCAGCAAGGTTCACAATCTGTGATCAGTTGTACATTTACTGAGGGGAAAAATATTTTTTCCCACAGGTTTCAGAGATAGTGTTTGATGTTTTGAAACCCAACGAATAACATGGTGTGGTTTTTTAATGCTTTAAAATAAAAAGAAAAGGGCATTTCTACTTTCCGCTGTGTTTTGATTTTTTTTCCATGATGCCACTTGGTTTGTTTCTGGGTGCCACCATTTTGTGATGCCAATGTCAAGTGGTTGTGACCTCAGTAGTTTATGCACCAATGCATCAGGCAGCGACACACCTATACAGACTTCTTGATCCAACATGATTGCAATAATTCATCGCACATCTTTCTTGTGTCTTTCAATGAAGACATCTTATATTACAGCCAGCCTCTCATCCCTGGCTTAATTATGTATTCCTTTTGTGCTTCCAGCCCAAAAATGAACGAATATGCAGACTGGGAAATGAGTCAAGGTCAGAGTTAGAAAATGGGTCATTACCAAAAGATCAAAAAGTACTCAAATTCCAAAAACCAAAACGCTAAACATAATCATAGTCGGAAGGAATATCCAAAAGTTCAAAACCAGAAGAGCTACATACAGTAGATACATGTGTGAGAGGTATGGTTTTAGAAATTGTGTTCATCCAAATCAGAGGTGGTACCAGGAAGATCCCATTGGTAACATCAGATGTCGTATCACACCAAACTATGCTGCCCCAGCAACTAGGAACATTGTCCCAGTAACAGAACCCACAAAATGACAGTGTCCATGAATAAAACAAAATGGCGTCTCAGAACATTAAACATTCTTCCAGTACATGGCTTAATTAATAAACTCAACTGGAAATGTTCTATAAGACACAAAAGTAATATTTCCCACATTACTATTTCAAGAAAATGAATTTTAAAATAACAACCTTTTTGTCATTTGAATTTTTTACATTGTTTTTGTTATTTAGTAATGTTTTAATTCAAATGCTAAATAATGTAAATAAGAATTAAGTACTATTTATATGGTTCCTGATTATTTTCCTTGTGTGTTGTGGGTGGAACCACAAGAGGCAATGATAGTATGACATCTCACCTGAGGGACAACTCAAAGCCTTCATACTGGTGTTGAGGTTTTAGGTTCTTCGGAGTGTCAGTATAGTGTTGAGACGTCAAGAGCTTTGTAAGGATTGCTTGGATTTTTGCTTCTGCCTTTGTCATTTATGATTTCTGGATTATAGATTGGACATGTTAGCATTGGGTTGCCCTTTTGGGTAAACCCTTTTTTCTTTATGGCTTGTCATTTTTTGGTGCTGGTTTATTTAATAAATTGTTAAATATTAATGAACACTGTTTTGCTTTTGTCCCAAAAAACAAAGGTGCGCATCCATCCTCTGCCTTAAATGCCAGCAGCCATACTACATACACTTCAGAACAGGAAATCCAACTGAAGCTAAGCATCTATGCATCAATAATTGAATGTGTGATGAACCAGGATAACTAGGGTTGATGCTGGAAGAGGTGTTGGTTGAGGATAGCAGGGGCCCTACTCCATGGTCTAAATGTGGATCCCAATGCCCCAATGCAGTGAAAGGTGCACTGTTCTATAAAAATGGTGTCATCCTTCAGATGAGACATAAAACGGAGGTCCTGCCCATCTGTGGTCATAAAAGATCTCTGGGAATCTTTTGAAAAGAATGTGGTGTACCGTGATGTCCTGGATAGATTTCCCATCATGGCCTCATCCATTCTGGCTCCTGAATCATCCCCTTTCTCTAACTGGCTATCTCTCTCACCCCTTCACCACCTAATTGTTAATGTGTTGTGAGCGTATTAATGCAAGATTGGATGCCGTTGGATACTGCACATTGGTAGCTCCCCACTACTTTATGCAAAGTGCTTTGAGTAGTAAGAAAAACACATATAAATGTATTTAATTATCATTTATAATTTTTATTATTACAATTAAATGACATTTTTATATACTTTTATATTATTAAATTTTAAAGGCCTTAGCCCCATTTTGAGCCTTTGCAGGCTGCCTATTGAGTTTGGAATCTGGCAGCCTGGGTAGAGGCCTGTTTCTAAAGCAGGCCATATCACAACAGCATAAGTCTAAAGCTGCAAAAGTATCGTTTATAGTGACTTTGGTTACAGTGTTGAAATTACAAAGACAGCAGAACTGTTCAATGTGTCTTCATATGCTTATCTACACTAATAAAAGGCAAAGCCCTCACTGACTCACTCACTCACTCACTGACTGACTGACTGACTGACTGACTCATCACTAATTCTCCAACCTCCCGTATAGGTAGAAGGCTGAAATTTGGCAGGCTTATTCCTTACAGCCTCCTTACAAAAGTTGGGCAGGTTTCATTTCGAAATTCTACGCGTAATGGTCATAACTGGAAGCTGTTTTTCTCCATTTACTGTAATGGAGATGAGCTTGAACGCCGTGGGGGCGGAGTTTCGTGTGACATCATCACGCCTCCCACGTAATCACGCAGTACATAGAAAACCAGGAAGACCTCCAAAAAGCGCTGAAGAAAACATGCATTATATAATTGAGAAGGCAGCGAAACAATAAGAAGCGAGCGAGTGACATATACAACCATATTCATGAGTTCTGCTACTTCGGAAACAAAGCACGATGTAAACCTACACTTTAAATTAAGTTCATAGACAGGCTGCCGCTGGTGTTTGTAATTTAGTGCCTGCCCAAATAAGGCCGTCCGTCAGCGGCAATCCAATAGCAAACTCCCACTAAATATTCATGGGTGAAGGACTGTGCTTATGCAGAGGAAGATGAGATGGTCAGGGTGGTGTTTGGCACAAACTCAGTGAAACTGCGAGAGAAAGTTTTAAGTGCCAGGACTTCGGTAACATTAAATACAGCTATGGACATAGCACGAGATGGCACCAGCACATCTGGGATCCTTCGATGCATGTACACCGAGCGGCTCATGTGAACTGACACAGTGCACAGACAAAAAGCAACAGTTCCAAAGAGCGCTGAACATAAACCGAATTACACAATTGAAAAGGCAGCAAAAAATATGAAGCGTCTGATACATACAAGCATATTCATAAATCCAGCTACTGCGGAAACAAAGCACACGGTGGAAAAAGTCAATGTCCCGCTAAAGGAAGACAGTGTAAAGAAAAAACCTGTGCATGCAGTGTGTCAGGTCTCAGATAAAGAAGAAGACGAGCTGTTTATTGATGGAGTAAAAAACGAATCGATGAATGAAACCTGTCATCTTTACAACGATTGACAAACACGGAATGTAACTTGAACACAACACATCCTACAAATACGAACCTGATTGAAAGAAATAATGATAATCAAATCCTTGATGACAGCAACACTCAGTAACACTCACAAAACAAATACTGTATATTGACAGTCATGTTACGTTATTTTTAAAATGTTCCCTTTTCTTTTTCATAGCTTTTTTAACACACTACTTCTCCGTACACTATGTATATATATACCCCGATCTACATACTCGAATAATGGATACTTTATTCGCCATCAATGATTGTTTTGGTAAAGCCATACTCAGTGTATTCATTAGATGAACGGTAAAAAAGTAAGAGCGAGGGGAGGGTGATTTATTGAGGCATGCAGGCTGTAGTGCGCGTCAACTCTATCTGAATTGCGCGATCACATTTGAAAAAATATATCTTTTCAAGTTCTATTTAGTCCATATGTGTCAAACTCAAGGGCCGGTGGCCACATCCGGCCCGGCGTGTAATTATATCCGGCCCGCGAGATCATTTTATATACTGTATTATTGTTATTAATGGCCCGGGAATATGAAGCGCTGGTAACACAATAAACTACAGATCCCGTAATGCAGCGCTTCAGCTGCCTTGCCGAACACTTACCGCGTTAATCAAGTCTAGCTTATGATGCTGCAAGTTATTGCGAAGCTAGCCCACACGATGCCAAAGAGAAAAGGTGATTCTGAACATAGAGCCTTTAAAAACCGATGGGAGGCTGAGTATATGTTTACTGACATTGCCGGTAAACCCGTGTGTCTCATTTGTGGAGCAAATGTGGGTGTAATTACAGAATTTAATCTAAGACGGCACTATGAGACAAAACATCAGGATAACCTGAAAGACCTGAATGCAATGCAGAAGATACAGAAAGCAGAAGAGTTAAAGAAGAATCTGACACTTCAGCAGACATTTTTACCCGTGCACAATCACAAAGTGATTTCAAGTGAAGCTGCTTTTATGGGAGACACAAATGCACCAGTGCAACTTGCCCCACTTTCCCTGTTGCCAAGTAATGTTGAACCAAGTCGTCACTACGGTGTTCCCAAATACGCACTTTGCTCATAAACTGAGCGCACTGAGTTCGCACGGCGCTTTGGTGACTTTGAAGAACAAAAAAAGAATTTTGACTTGTTTCGCAACCCATTTGCCGTCAATGTGGAAACTGCTCCTGTGCAGATTCAGATGGAGGTGATTGAGCTGCAGTGTAATGGCACACTGAAGGCAAAGTACGATACTGCAGGGCCCGCACAGTTTATTCACTCCATTCCCGCAGAAATGCTCCAGCTCCGTCTACATGCGGCTCGAACCTTGTGCATGTTTGGTAGCACATATCTGTGTGAGAAGCTCTTCTCAGTGATGAAGACTAACAAAACAGCAAACAGGAGTCGCCTCACTGATGAGCACCTGCAGTCCATCCTGAGAATCTCCACAACACAGAACCTCACACCAAACATAAACGAACTTGTTGCCAAAAAAAGATGCCAGGCTTCCAAATCTGATAAAATGACATAAGAGCAAAGACAACTGAATGATTTGATTTGTTATTGCTGAAAGGAACACATTTTATTTATATTTCCAGGTTTTGTTATGCAGCATGTTCATATTTGAATTTGTATAATTTTGACAGGATATATTTTTATTGAGAGCAAAATCTTTTGGGATATTTAAAATCTAAGTTTATTTTTTATATAAAATTACATAAGAGTAAAGAAATTTGAATGTTTGTTCTTTTAACGTTTACTTTATTTCTAACTTGTATAATTTAGACAGGATATATTTTTACGGAGAGCAAAATATTATAAGTTATTTAAGGTTTGAGTTGATTTATTCCGGAATAATATTCCTGTCTGTTTTTATTCATATTTATGTTCAAAAAAGTTTTAAAAGTTTTAAAGTTTTAAAAGTTTAGTTTTAGTGTGTTCAATAAATGTTTATCCTGTTCGGCCCGCGACCTAAAGTGTGTTTTGGATTTTGGCCCCCTGTGCAATTGAGTTTGACACCCCTGATTTAGTCGACACAAATATCTTTGGTTGGAATGTAAGGCGAATTTACTCTTTACATTTGTATGGTGAAGAACAATTTATGCAATGATGCCTACATTTAACTTCCATTCCTACCAAAGATATTTCTGTCGACTAAGTAAAAATTCCTTCTATTTAAAATTTAAATAGAACTTGAACAGATATGATAGTTCATAATATCCACGCAGACTTGCACATAAGAGCGGGAGTCATCCGGTTTAACAAACAGCGTATTGCACTGATACGAAATAGCCTGCCCATTTAATTATTTAGGAATGGATAAATAAATTAAGATTTTGTACAAATAATATTTTTCATTTTTCTTCCTTGATGGATTCTGCCACTCCCAGCAACAGTTGCTCGCACCCCAAAGACTGTATATATTATATATATATATATATATATATGTAGATATTATGTATATGTACATATGTTTATATATGTGTGTGTATGTATGTATGTATGTATGTATGTATGTGTGTATATGTAGATATATATATATATATAGATGTATGTGTATATATATATATTTATATATGTAGATATGTATATATATATATGGATGTATGTGTGTATATATATATATGTGTGTGTGTGCATATATATGACAGCAACACTCATCACTCACAACAGTGACAAAACAATTACATTGACAATCATGTTACGTTATTTTCAAAATGTTTCCTTTTCTTTTTCATTACTTCTTTAACACACTACTTCTCCGCTGCGAAGCGCGGGTATTTTGCTAGTCTATAATAATAAAAGGCAAAGCCCTCACTGACTGACTGACTCATCACTATTTCTCCAACTTCCAATGTAGGTAGAAAGCTGAAATTTGGCAGGCTCATTCCTTACAGTTTACTTACAAAAGTTAAGCTGGTTTCATTTTGAAATTCTACATGTAAAGGTCATAACGGTCGACAACGTCCGACATGTTGAACTTTCTTATTCATGGCCCCATCTTCACGAAATTTGGTAGGCAGCTTCCCTGCGCTAACCGAAACCAATGTACATACTTATTTCGGTGGTATGACGCCACTGTCAGCCGCCATATTGAACTTTCCAACGTCACTAATTCTCAAACTTCCCGTGTAGGTAGAAGGCTGAAATTTGGCAGGCCCATTCCTTACTGCTTACTTACAAAAGTTAAGCAAGGTTTCATTTCGAAATTCTACGCATAACGGTCATAACGGTCAACAACGTCCGCCATGTTGAACTTTCTTATTTACGGCCCCATCTTCACGAAATTTGGTAGGTGGCTTCCCTGAGCTAACCAAAACCAATGTACGTACTTATTTCGGTGGTATGACGCCACTGTCAGCCGCCATATTGAATTTTCCAACATCACTAATTCTCCAACTTCCTGTATAGGTAGAAGGCTGAAATTTGGCAGGCTCATTCCTTACAGCTTACTTACAAAAGTTAAGCAGGTTTCATTTCGAAATTCTACTTGTAACGGTCATAATGGTCAACAACGTCCGCCATGTTGAACTTTCTTATTTATGGCCCCATCTTCTCAAAATTTGGTAGGCGGCTTCCCTGCACTAACCGAAACCAATGTACGTACTTATTTCGGTGGTATGATGCCACTGTCGGCCGCCATATTGAACTTTTCAACAGTCTTTGTTACTTATGGGCCCATCTTCAAGAAATTTGGTACACGGGTTCCCAACGCTAACTGAATCCTACTTACGTACATATATACGTCCATAGCCTGCAGCTTGGTCACCATGTGAGGCGGCGTTGGGTCCCCCATCCCAACGCCTCCCATGTTATTGGCTGCCTGCCTATATAAGGCCGTCCATCGCTCCAGTCTCTACATTCCCTTCCTTGCTTCGCCACGGGATTCACGTCTCCCTGCTGATAACTACAGCCTTTTTGTTTAATCCACGGCTTCTCCGCTGTTTTATTGTTTGTTTATTACAATTATAGTTATTGTATAGGTATTTTACACTTACTTTACATTACTCAGGTACCCATTTCCTTCATCATTCCAACCCCCATTACCATGTCTATCGAGGTAATCACCATCGATCAAAGAACTGTCACTTACCGAGTGGTTTCCATGCCCGGAGATGGCACCTACCTTTTCCATTCTCTGTGTTACATATTGCACGGCCATATCAGGCTCACTCTTGATATCCGGAAGAACATTGTGTCTTATGTATTGAATGACTGGGACAGGTTCAAGGTGTGGACTGATGACGGTACAGGAGATAATTATACTACACAGGAGCACTAGAAGAGTGAAATGCTTAAGCCCTTCACCTATGGTTCTGCATGTGAGTTGATGGCTGCCGCTGAATTGTTCGGTTGGTGCCTTCAAGTGTACCGAAATGGCCAAATATTTTACACCTTTCGACAACCGCCAATGCCTCTTAAACATCTTATATTCACAGGTGACAATTTCAGTAGTGGACACTTTGATGTTTATGAATGTTTAAACTCTCAAAAGCTGGATGTGAAGTTATCGATGAAACCGGTTGTAAGCTTACAACGCTTGACAGATGCAAATACTGTCGTAATTGAAACAAACTATGAACCTCAAACTGATTATGACAGCAGCAATCCAAGCTGTGAGATTTGAGACAAGATTACTGTTCACATGGCCAACTGTAAGTTGCATGCTCAAGAGTAAGCTCTGCGCACAGCTTGGTCATGTTACAACCGGAGGGCCGAACTGACAACGTGGCATACAAAGAGATCCTTAACAAATAATTATTAGCACATTTTCCCTCGGTTTAAAAAGGTTAAATTTTCTTCTTAATAAAAATATTAATGCAGTACTTCGCCGCTGCGAAGCGCGGGGATATTTTGCTAGTATCCTATAACTGTGTACTCAATAAATGCAGGACTTTCATCATATTATGGTATTGCATATTTTATAATGTTTTTATAATAAATAAAAGTACAGAAAAAATTGTTGATTTGAGAATACTTTGGCAATTGAGTGTTTGAATCATATCCTAGGTGCAAGACAAAAAATACTTCTACTCTGGGTGCCACTTCATCACATGGCACATTTTCATATACAAGGAACAGCCAACCACCCACCAACCCACCTTCACTTACTCAGGTAATTTTTGAGTCAGCGGTCAGCCATACTTTAAAATGTTTGGGATGTTCTGTAGGGGACAGTCGGAATATTAGGAGAAAACTTGCAATCTCCTCAAACACCTACCAAGATGGGATGATCTAGTATTACACAATGAACCCTTGAAAGCCACATGATTTTATTTTTATTCCCCACTATTGCTTATCTTGTAAGCTGAAATTCAGTGATAATTATTTATAATAGTGAAGCTGCATAATTTTATTTGAAACTGAATTGGATTGTATTTCAGCACTGTATTTTTTGAATGCGACTGTATGATTTCATTAGTTCAAGCAGTAAGCAATGCTAAAATTATGTTGATTACCATGCCTGAACACATCTTTCTTATCCATATGCAATTTTATATGCTACTTTCCTACTGTTACAAAGACAGCTGTTGTATTGGCAGTAGAAAACCAGCTGCACTCTAAAGGCTTCGTGCTGTTAAAGATGTGCTAGTGAAAAGAAGAGTCTAGGCAAATGTGGCTTATGATCAAATTAGAGCTATGCAGCATGCTCAAAAGCACATTTTCTACATCTGCAAAATTTACAGAACATACCCTGACACCCCTGTCCACCCGCACTGTGCTTTAGCGAGGCTATTCTTTCACTTTTGTGGGCTGCTACACATAGAGCCCTTCCGGGCTTCCCATGCCACCTTGGTTCTCATGATATTATATAAAATATATTATTGAAAATTCAATTACCCAATTAACATTTATAATATGCTAATATTATGCAATACATGCCAAGTTCATAAAGGTAAAAACACTTGTTATGCTCCCTGGGCAAAAGGCGCCTTTTGTAATTTCCATAAACTAGGAGATAATTTCCATAGTGCCTAATACCTCAAAGCAGTATGCATTTATGTATTTATTTATTTCGTAGCTAATTAATTAAATGTAACGATTATTGTGAGTGAACCCTGCAGCTTTTCTGGGTTGACTAATTATGTTGTTTCATCATGTTGAAGTTTTGTAATGTAGTGTTAAGTTGCAAGCCCATATAACAAATGCATTTTACCGATTTAACTACAACCTTTTAATAATACATCGACTGGACGAGTCTGTCAGCATATCTTTGTACATTTACTTACATTTTGCTGCTATTTGTGGGAAACAATTACATGTGTGTACAGTATATACTTTAGGAGCTGTACAACTTTGGAATGATAATTTGTTGCAACTTCTTAAGTTTATATTAATTAGTTTATAGCTAATTCTATGAATATTAATAAAATCAGTAATATCATACTTCCAATAGTAAGTTTCTTTTGCTGGAGTATTTGACTGATGGAAACAGCAGTCTCTTATATGACAAACAAATCCATTTCCATGGCTTTATAGATTATATTAGCTCCTTGAACAGAAACATTGACTAACATACAGCCTAATAAGCTATGTACCTAGGAAAAAAAACAAGAAATCAATTTAGACATGGATTTTCTTTTCTTGGTAAGATTAATCTTTGATTAAATTAGGTTTTTATACATATACAACTGTATTTGTTTTGTTATTGCTTTAACATTTGCTAAATGTGCAATTGCTCTCATCAGGAACAAAAAGTCATCCCTGTCCTCAACTGTCATGAACAGCACCGTTTATTTTATCAAATAAGAAGAGCCAAATGAACCAGAGAAACAAAACATGTCACCATGTTGTGATTACCCTGCCAAAAGATACCAAAATGAACTCTATCCTTCCAAAATCAAGGCCCAGGCTTGTCAAGGCCTAGTATTCAAAATGGGTTTTTCATCAAACTTAATCAGTTAGCGTCTGTAAAGACTAAAAAAAAAGGGGAGTTCCCAGCAATTAAACAATTTTTATAGTCTTCAGTATAAAAAGAATTAATAAAAAAAGAAAAATTCTGTTTTTTCATAAATTATTACAAAGAAAATAAAAATCTACCAAAATATCAAAAAGGCAACACTGAGCAAAATAAAGCCAACCCAGAATCCTGAAGTAAGATTACACAAGACAGACAAGGAAGAAAACAAAAACAGAAAATCCAGTAAGGGCTTACAAAATTAGAAAGGCACACCAAACAGCACTTAGTGCTGATCTGGAGGTCCTAATCCTCTGCCTGAAACAACTAGGTAAAGGGGTCCTCTGTTATATTTTAGCCGGGGTTACTTTTCCCTGTCTTATATGTACTTTCCTTTACTGTGTCTTTGTTTATTTGTAATTATATTTCACGCATTTGTGTACTTTCTGTTCATTTTGTTTTTTATTCATATCCATGAACCTTGTATTGGTCTCTGATGTGCCTTGTATTTTGTGGGTGGAGCCTCAAGAGGCAGGAACAGCCTTACGTCCCTGCTAAGGGATGAACCACAGCGTTAAGCGTAACAGCCTGGGCCGATTCTGACACTAGCAGTCTTGAATTCCACTTAATTCCAAGATTTGGGATACCAACAATAATTTCAAGTGATTGTGGAGCACATTTTGTGTTCAGTGCTATGAAAGATATTTGCAAAGCATTAATAATCAAGCATTGTTCTTATCATCCTCAGTCAGCTGGAAGTGTTGAGCGAATGAATTGAACTACTGAAAGTAAAGTAAGCAAAGCTTGTCCAGAAACAGGTTTGAAATAGCCAGATGGTTTTCCTCTGATCCTAATGACGATTTGGGGTACCCCCAACAGAATAACTGATTTGTCTCCTCATTAAATTTAAATAGGACAGTCAATCAGCACCAAAAGATTAGCTCTGCTTACTCACAGGCAATGAGGTGATGGATGACCCTCCTTCTACACCGTATCACTCTTTTTCACTAGAAAACCTTGTTTATGTTAAGAATTTTCAAGGAAAGAGCACCATTTTACCACCCTGGAGAGGTTGACACCAAGTGCTTCTCACAAATAGCACTGCTTTCAGGCTTGAAGGTTCAACAGCATGAATTCACACATTGCATGTTGTCTTGCTCCATATGGAAAATGAGAACCTGTCTCACTGCCCTTTTACTCATCGTGGGTACACCAGGAGAAAATGAGGAACCTAAAGACCATAGTCCTTTCCTTATGCATCAGTATGAGCAAGGCTTACCAGGTCAACAGTTAATGGTGCTTGGGCAACAGTTACTACAAACGAATCCTGCTGAGTTTGTCTGTCTTTTCCAGTTGATATAGGGATTCCAATCACCCAAACTTTGCTGAATCTCCAGGTTTCTTCATGTAACAGTACTCAGACTAGCGCCTTTTCCTGTGCTGGAAGATTATTTTGATTACGACTGGGATTTGTTTGCTGTGGTTTCCCTTTTAAGCAAACTCTCTCTACCTTCATTTTACTCTGCCTTTGACATTTTTGATTTTTTGTTCCTCTCAATTAGAATTTTCATTTAGGAATATTATCACTTACCTTGTTCATAAGTCAGAGGTTTCTACAGTTTCCTTCTCCCTTGAAGGGGATTTTTGATATTTAGGGAAATGAAAACATATATTGAAATATTGAAGGCAAATTCTGTTTTGTGCCTTTGTAGGCTGAAGCCAGCCAATAGAGTATTGGGTTCAGGTGGCTTACGTGGGGGCTTTTCTGGGCAGGTTAGGCAGGGACCTGAGCTGTTTAATAGATCTTTTTGAGGTGCCTCACACCATTTTGTCCATTTGTATGCTGCTTCATCATGAATGTCATGGTGAACCTGCCCACAAACTCTATCTTTAGGGGGGACAGGACACATAACTAAACACATGAACACAAAATTTAAAATATATAAAGAATTTTAAAAAATATACTAAAAAGTTAGAAAAGCATAGTATACACAATAAATACATTTCAATAGGAAAAAAAATAACAATGAAACTAAATTTAAGCCAAGGTTAAGAAAATAGCTATACATGACACTGTCACAGATGTCTGGGGACACTGCCCGGCCGGGACGCCTGGATAGTCCCCGATTTGGACAATGTTACTCCTCGGCCACGAGATGGCAGCCGCCCGGGACTATTTGGGGGCCACAGGGACGGAGCTGGGATGCTCTTTATGAGAGGACGTGGCTACCGCCAGGGGGCGCCCGGACAGTTGGGGAATCCTAGATGGCAGCACTTCCGCCACACCAGGAAGTGCTGCTGGAAGTAATCCCAAGAAGACCCGGGGTGCTTCCAGGTGCCTTCCTGACACTTCTGCCACACCAGGAAGTGACGTCAGGGGGAGCACCTGGGGCTCATCTGGGTCATAATAAAAGGGGCCACCTCCTTCCAGTAGACGAGCCAGAGTTGGGAGGAAGGAGACGAAGCTTGTGAGGAGGAGAGAGGAGGTAGAGAGAGAGAGAGAAAGAGAAAGAGAAAAAGAAAGAAGAAGAAGAAGACGACAGTGGAGAGAGTTGGTGTGAGGACATTGTGGTGCTTAAGAACTCAATAAAAGAAGTGTGTTTTGGACATCCTGGTGTCGGTCTGTCTGTGTCAAGGGGTACGCTTTCCACAACACATAAAGCAATAAATAAGTACAGACAAAAAATAAATAAATTCAACCACTGCATTTGGCCTGTCTTTCATTGTCTTGACCTGTCTTTCCCTGATTTTGCCCCTATTGTCAAGTATGACTGCTCTGCCCACTTTCCTAACATACAATCTGAAGCACAACATTTCTTTTGAATATATCCATACTCTTATAGCCTTTTGAAGGGCAGAAAACTTTTAGACTCCAAACTACTAATAATTGTAATGATGCTATTGCCAAATTGCGAATGAACAAGGACATGTAGGTCTTATAGCATCTTGGCTTGGTTTTCATTTGTTTCCATTAAATTGAATAAGGAAGTTAGAGAATGAAGTATTGTGTTGTAGCTTCACTCTTTTGCAGGCAGAAACTGTAAAAGAAAACTCTTAAAGAGGCATCAAATTAAGACAAGGGCTTCTGTCTCGTTCCATTTGTCAACCTGGTCAGTACACCATGAAAGGTGAATCTTCCTCAGATGTGGGTTTCTCCTCAGTTTCTCTCACCGGAAATCCTTTGTATCTCTGATAGACAAGAAGAAAATAAGTCACTGTCTTTGCGTGAGTGTTCTTCATACAGAATTGAGGACCTTTTAATGGCATTGAGAGACACTGGTCATTCACTGACTGTATTATTGGTCAGCTCTGAAGTCTGTCACTGCTCCAGTGACTGCCATGCCCATCTGATGTTAGAAGAGAGGTGGCTCAGTTCTAAGCAGATTTAGAGATCCTGAGCTTGCAACACAAAGAACAAGTAAGTAAAAGTCTGGTAAGTCTATTTTCTCAGCATAATATAATGTATTTGACCCTCAGGTTGGAAGGTTGGGAGACAAAGTCAGAGAGGCGAGATTGCGTTGGTTTGGACATGTGCAGAGGAGAGATGCTGAGTATATTGGGAAAAGGATGTTAAGGATAGAAATGCCAAGGAAGAGGAAAAGAGGAAGGCCTAAGAGGAGGTGTATGGATGTGGTGAGAGAGGACATCCAGGTGATGGGTGTGACAGAGCAAGATGTAGAGGACAGGAAGATATGGAAGAAGATGATCTGTTGTGGCAACCCCTAACGGGAGCAGCCAAAAGAAGAAGAAGGAGAAGAAGTTCTTAACAGAGTCTTTCTCAATGCACTCTGATTATTGTAAACTTGGCATGAAAGATTAATTAGCCATCTTATCAAAAAACAAACTTTGGTGATACTATAGAAGTAGTACATTTGGAAGGGTGTGGAAGAATAAAAATTATTTTTTTTTATCTGTTACTTATACCCCATATTGTTTGTGGTGTTAATGATTAATCTCATGATTTCATGGAGGATAGAGATAACAAACTATCTGTTACAACGGGCTGAAAGTTAGCAAAAATTTTGAAAATGTCCATGAAAATAAAATCAAGATTCTTATTTTGTATAATCCACATGCCAGTTATCCAGTCATTGCTATGTTTCAGAGTTTGTTTCCCCAAAAACTTCCTTCAGCTACCTTTTTAGACATACCATTGTTGCCTGTCTTTTGGAGTTTTTCTTTTTTGGGGCCTTTTTTGTTCTTTTTTTATATAAACAAATTCTTCATTTATAAAGATTCGCCTTTGGGCTTGTCTTCCCAATTCAGACGTTTTACAGTTTATCCTCTCCTGTGAAGAGCATTTGTGTGTATTTTTAACTTTTAAAAACGTGAGCCCCATTTTTAGGCCTATAAGTTCATTGAAGCCTGCCTTTTGAGTTTGGAGCTAAGCATCCTGGGGTGAGGCCTATTTTGGATTCACACTCACCAAGGTGCTGGTGTAACTGGTGGTATCTGAAAGGCTGCTCACCCTTTTTGCCATCTTCTGTGCTGCTAATCATAACAGCTGTATACTCCCAATGTCTAAAACACATTCATTTTTGCTAATATTTTGTTAATTAAATACTAATAGAAAAATGATAGTAGTGCATGAAAGTGAAGAAATGTTCAAGTGAATTCAAGTTGTTTTGAAGACTGGAATCTTGCCCAATAAATGAAATGGGAAGCAGGTTTATTGCAACCAATGGAATTTGACCACCAAAAAGCTTTTTCTGGCTGACCAAGTTTGTTATGAATTGGAGTTTCCTCCAAGACAAAATAGGTGTGATTCCCCCCAACCAAAAAAAAATAGTAGAGGCTTACTTGGCTTCAGCTAGGGCCCTTTAGGCAACCTACTGGTTACAACTAGTGCAAGCCCAAAAATGTTGATAAAACAAATATAAATATCACAAAAAATATAACAAAAACCTCTCAAGTGGGGTGTAACTGTAAACCTTCAACTTGCAACAAAGGCAAACAAAGTATATGCATTAAGGATTTATTTAAAAAAAATGGAAAGTTATAAAAGGAAGCTCAAAAGAACAAAAAAAGGCATAATGGAGTTGCCAAAAAGGCAGTCCTAATAAAATGAGTACTAAAGTGTAATCCAAAAGTCCGATTAATTTAACCAGAAAACTATAATTCAAGAAAAACAAGAAATTAAATGCAGAAAACACAGTACTCATAGACACTACAATAAATGAATGATTCCTAGTCAGGTAGGCCCCGCCTCCTGGGGCTCCATCTATAAAGAACAAGGAACATAACTTCATTGAAAAGGACATTAAACCAATAAAATCACATAGATAAAATTAAACCATGAAATCAACATAAATAACATGACATTAACATAAATAACATGAAAAATAATAGCTTGAAATAAACAAAAATCTTCATAACTTTGAACAGATTCATAAATTAATTTCATTTTATATTACTGAGGTAAAAAGTCATTACTAGTCATCATTACGTGACAATTTACATAGCATTGTTTTCAGCAAATTATCCAATGCAGTGTTTTAAGGGTGTTCTTGTGAAATGTCTCCCAGGGAAATTCTCATTTCCTATCTGTCCAAGGGAACAAAAACACAGCAACATTTGTACAGGTACTCTTTAGAATTGGTAATTAAAATAGAAAACATATCTTTGGGATGTAAGTGAAAGCCAGAGTATGAAGAGAAAAACCATCATGAAAACATACATGTAGAATTCTTGAATATGGAAGAATTAAACATTAAAATAACAATGTACTATGTATTTAAAAGCAAAGAGTGTGCTAATAACCCCGTGTCTGCGTGGGTTTCCTCCGGGTACTCTGGTTTCCTCCCACAGTCCAAAGATATGCAGGTTAGGTGCATTGGCGAATCTAAATTGTCCCTGGTGTGTGGATGTATGTGTGTGCGCCTTGTGGTGGGCTGGCATCCTGCCCAGGGTTTGTTTCCTGCCTTGCGCCCTGTGTTGGCTGGGATTGGCTCCAGCGGACCCCCGTGACCCTGTAGTTAGGATATAGATGGATGGATGAGTATACTAATAACCTTATAATATACTTAATGATTAAAGTGAAATTTCACATAACTCTAATTGTAGTGAGAATGGTCCATGGCGGTGCATATTTTAAAAACAGACAGTCTGCTTGGGTGTGCTTGTTAAGATGGCCGAACAGCTTTGGAGTGTTCATGGGGAGATCGGCTGCTCATGCATCCATGTGCTGATACGCACAGTTCAGTCGATTGCCTCATTAGTGTTATGGGGTTTGTAATTAGTGCACCTGCATCCCTATCAGTATAAAAAGGAGCCTGAGCAGGATAGTAGTTAGAGAAGCTTTAGATAGGAAGGAATGAGCCAACATGGTGGAGAAGAGGCAGAGCAGTTAGTGGCCCCGCAGAGGGGCAAGGGGATGGGGGTGAATCATTCCCTGCTGAACAATTTGGAGGAGTGGGTTGATGGTGTAGCATTCTATGGATTTGGTAGATGCCAAGAGTATGTAGGGGAAGATGGAGGGTCTGCAAGTGCCGATGGAGGCAGCAGGATTTGGATGTCTGATTCTAAGCATTCCGCTAGACGATGAAAGAGGCAGTTGGGACAAGATCTGGAGAGAAGTATCTGCAGCTGTCAGCATCTCCAGCTAGCTGCAAGACCTGTTCAGTGAGCTGGTAGCGAGGAGGAGAAAGATGGGCTGGGCTGACAGAAGATGAGGGAACATGACGTCTGCATAGTTTTCTCATTGGATTTTATGGTTATGTATTGCTGGATTTAAGGCCATGATGTGCACTCATTTTATAGAATATTTTGTTGACTTTATTTATTTGAACCGCTGCACTTTTAAATTTTGGGGTTGTTGCATTTTTGAAATCTGTATTTATTAATGCAGCTCGAAGTATTTTGCTATACTGTCGTGACAATTGATGATCCTGGGTTCAAGAGGGACATGGCAGCTGCAGCCAACCCAGACCATCACACTAATGTTAAAGTCTCTCTATACTGTATATTCTTTGGATGCTTTGGTAGCAATGGCATTTTTTGTTAAAATGTATTACTTAACAACTAACTAATAATTTAATTATAATGTTTGAATAATATGAAGGTCACTAAAATAATTCTGGTGAAACAATCAAATAAGATTTCTATTAAAAAATGTCAACAGCAAAACTCATTTAGGGACTTCTTATCATTTGTAGATTCTGCCTACCATGTAAATATTTTCCTTGATCTTAATAAGATTTGCAAAGCACTAATAAAGAGTGTATTCATCTCTTTTTTCAATGTACATATTAAAAGCTAGTTCAAGTTTTCTTTCTCATTGTGAAGCCAAGTTCAAGCAATAAAAAACACATAACACAGTGACTACTGTGACATCACACAACTGTGCACTCAGCATAATAATTGTTTAAATTGAGGTAGTGCTCTGCATGACATTGTCAATATGTGATGCAAATTACACAAAATATGAAGAAAAATGTCAATGATGAATAATGAATTCATAAAACTACAAAAACAATGGGATACTTTCAAGTCTCTTCAGTGTTAACCTTTTTCGTACTCCCACCAAATCATCCACATTAATATTAATAATCCTGACTGGCTGTCATACAACCTGCAGTGATGTTGGCAATGCTATGTTAAGGCACAGACTAATGCTATGTGCAAATTCTAGTCGTGTTGTAATGTCTCCACCCAACTGAGCACTTAGTAAGATTTTTGGAGCGGTATATCAGAAGGTTCTTTCCTCCTTCATCATCAAAACCTCAAATGAAGGCATTTGTTGTAAAAAAAGTAGCACAGTACAGTGACAAACAATTTTGTAAAATCTCTGCTAGGCTGCAGTGAACCCTTTCTAGTAGGTCTGGTGGCCACTAGTTTTACTAATTGACTCACATTTGCTTTGGTATCTATAACATGAATATAACCATCATATAAATTTAACTAAAATTGGGTAGCAAATAAAATGGCTGGAGAACAATCACGAGTAGTTTAATTTTAGAAAAACCGAACAAGAATTTGCATTTGATTATTTTTTATTAACATAATGGCAAACTTCAGATTCTGTTCATCTGATCAGAAACACCATTCACAAATACGACTGTCTATTTCAATGTATTTATCCAAATAAAGATTAATAACACAGCTGAGCATGCTTGCAGCTTGACCTGGGCTGCTACTGACAAATGTTAGAAATGGTAGATTAAGCAGCAACTGTTCAATCTTGATCAAAGGCAGAATAGATTCTCTATGTGAAAATGAAAACTGGCCAAGCATTTTTACTGACACCTTCATTCTCTTATAGAAACATAAAACAAAATAAAAGAAAAAACAGTAAAGAGACAAAATTAATGCCACGCTCAACAGCTAGATGTTGAATGGAGGGAACGTACAAAGACCATGAAGAAGAAGTCCCTGGAGTTGTTTGCAGGTATAACAAACCTCTAAAGGAAATTAC
>JANRMT010062819.1:61980201-62025296 GCA_026402145.1 Polypterus bichir lapradei
TCTGAAACATAACACTGGAAAGAGATGCAAAATTATTTTATGTTGTTTACTTCAATTACATTTTTACCATTAACAACAACGATAAAATAAACATATGTGTTATCTCACTTTAAAAATGGTTAAAAGAATTCTGTTCTCACTAAACTCCAAGCTCTCAACATGGAATCAATAATAAAAATTCAGGCAATATGGTTTGATTGCCTAAGGCTTTAGATGTTACTCCATCATCTTGAAACAAATTTTAGAACCATCTGCTTCTAAACTATTTAACAGATGGAGATAATAAAACAAAATTTGTCCGTTACCTTAAAATCTTAAAGGTTATTTCACTTTACCTAAAAGGGAATGTCACCTAAAAAGAGACTGAGTATACCCATTAATATTATATTTGTTATCATTTGGTTTACTGATGCCCTGTCCTGGTTTTGTCCCAGTGCTTTCTGTGGACTGAAAAAGTTGGGATGGTATGGAAAATGCAAATAAAAACAGAAAGCAGTGATTTCAAAATTAATCCAAACTTGTAATCCATCCTAAACAGCATAAAGACGAGATATTTAATGTTTAGTCTGGTAAACCTCTTTTTTTTGCAAATACAATTGAGGGACTGCAATACATTCCAAAAAAGTTAGGGCCAATAATGAGTTTAACCCCTTGTAGATGATAGTCGCAAAATCACTTCAAACTGCTTCTGGCCTGAATGCAGCCGAGGTGGCGTATGTTTTCCACCAATGCTGGTTTATGCGTATTCGGTACGTACCAAGGATCATATTGGAAGAACTGGTCATGCCATCTAGCAGTCGAAGTCGAAACTACATCTGCCTGATGGAAGCAAAGTGTTGGCGTCACCGTGCACGTGGATCTTGGCTGTTAATTTCGAGAAATTGTCCAAATTTGAGGTAAGTTGTGCTAAGATAAAAATACGTACAGTGGAACCTCGGTTCACGAATGTCTCTGAACATGTACAAATTGGGTTACGACCAAAAAGTTCGCCAAACTTTTGTATCTGTTCACGACCACACACTCGGTTGACGAACAAGCCAGTTTCCCTTCTGGTTCGTATGCGCGGATGATTTCCGCACATGTTCAGTCTCTCCCTGTGCATTCGCTGTGAACTCTTTGTGCTCTATTTCATTTCCCTTCCAGTTCGTATGTGCCAATGATTTCTGCACGTGTTCAGCCTCTCCCTGTACTGTTCATTGTTCTCGGTGCATCACACAGAGGGACTCTCCCTCAAAACTGTAACCTCCTTTCAACCCAGCTTCCTCCTATGGTATAGCGGGTCCACAGCTCCCGTCAAAAAGGCCAGTTTTACAGTTTTTCTCGATTGCTAAAACACTAAACCCTATTGTCTGAACCAAATTCTCAGTTGCCTGAACCCACTTATTGAATCAGTCACACTTTTGGCAAAACCAGAAGCACTTTTCACCTGTTTAGACACATCTTGTCAACACATTGTCATTGTGATGCACCTGTGTTGCATAATGGTGAGCACAGGTGGCAAAAGTCAAACACAATTAAAGCTCAGTTGTCACCGGTTGAACACAACAACTCAAAATTTATCACACTTGTGGCTAATGATGTGAGGGTACATATAAGCCAGAGCACTGGTTTGTGAGGCACTACAATGGATAGAAATCTAAGAAGAGGAGTTCGTGTGAGAGGAGGTCGAGCAGGTCAAGGTGGTCGAGGTGGTCAGCGAGGACAAAGAACAGTAATATCTGATGAAATCAGAGCTACTGTGATTGACCATGTTCTTGTCCATGGTATGACAATGAAGGAGGCTGGACTAAGGGTACAACCAAACATCAGTAGATTCAATGTGTCCACCATAATCCGAAGATTTAGAGAAGAAAACAGGTAGTTACCTTTTTTGACATTATAGTATGTAAATGTTGACAACAATTACATATGTACAATGACTGTACTATATACTGTACCACAGTAAACATGTTTCAGTACATCACTGTGCCAGTGTACTGTAGTATTGTAATGGAGGGTTAGTCTGACTGTTTGTAGGCCTATTCCATGTATGTATTTTTGTAAGTGCATGTTCTCTTTTTGTAGAATTGAAAGACTGCCACATGGGGGTGGTAGGACATCTATGTTCTCCCCACACCAAGAGACCCTAATCTTTAAAGAAAATATATTTACATACAGTTAGTACGGTCTGGAATGGATTAATTGTATTTACATACAATCCAATGGGGGAATTTACTTCCGGTCACGACCAAATCAGGTTACGACCAGAGTTTTGGAACAAATTATGGTCATGACCCGAGGTTCCACTGTACCAGCTTATTGTTTGCTTGTGTGCTATATTCAAATTAACAATCTTCACTTTGGTTGACAGTAAAAAAACAAATAGTTTGTTTTTATAGAATAAATATATTTTGGCAACAAGGGGTTAAAAATTAAAATAATAAGGAGGGACAGGTGATGTTCAACAGCTGATTGTAATCATCCTTTGACACAGAAGCTGCATCCAAGAAAATCCCAGTCCATGAGGATCAAAGAATGGCCAAGGATTGCCAATTTTCCCAGAAATGTTTAAACACAATGTCACTCAAAAACAAATCAGACAGACCCTTAACAGTGAATAATATAATTAAAATATTCAAAGAACATGGAGAAATGTCGGTGTGTAAAGAGCAGCGGCGCAAGCCTAATCTGACTACCCGTGATCTTTGATCTCTAATATGGTACTCCATCAAAAACCATCATTCGTCAATAAGTGATCTAACCACATGGAATCAGGAGTGCTTTGGCAACCTTAACCAAATAATGCAATACATACTTACACCCACAAATACCCGTTTCAACCATATTTTGCAATACCTTATTAAGATACTTCTTAAAGGTTGTCAATGTTTCTGCTTCAATTACATGACCTGGTAGTTTGTTCCAGATTCCCACAAATCTTTGAGTAAACAAGTGCAGTCTCCTCTGCTTGGGCCTAAACAGGTGCAATTCTCTGAGTTTATCAGAGTATGACACGTCCTTAAGTCCTTAAGAATGTACCTGGTTTCTCTCCTCTGTACAAGTCCTGCTGTGTCTTTTATATCAGGGGTGTCGAACTCCAGTCCTGGAGGGCCGCAGTGGCTGCAGGTTTTCATTCAAACCCTTTTCCTAATCAGTGACCAGTTTTCACTGCTAATTCACTCCTTAGTGTTAATAGCCTTGTTTTGGAGGATTCTGTCCTCTGAATTGACTTCTCTCTTCGTTAAATGACAGCCAAACAGAAATGAGATGTGAAACGAGCTAACGGATGAACATCTAAACTGGGATTTCAAACTCCAACCAATCTCTTAATGAGAAGCCAATTCTTGCTGTTAATTAAACCCATTATTTAATTCCACGGCTTGTTGCTGCTCCTATTCTGCCACAGCAGACGTTTCCAAAACTGATGATTTTTCTAAGAACATTGTCAAGATGTTTGGGTGACCTTGGAGATCAACGTTACCAAGACCTTCACCTTTCTTTATTTTTAGATATTGTGTGATAGGCACAGGTGAGCTGCTCATGTTTTGTGTTTCATTATTGTTTGGCTGCTAATTAAGGAAAAAAGAGACAACTAATGGGCCTGAGTCAAATTAATTAAGACTAAGGCCAAAGAAGTTAATTAGCAGCCAAAACTGGTCACTAATGAGGAAGATGGTTAGAATGAAATCCTGCAGCCACTGCGGCCCTCCTGGACTGGAGTTCGACACCTGTGTTTTATATAATATCGGAAACCAGAACTGCACCCAGTAATCCAGATGCAGTCTCACTAGTGCATTATATAGTTTGCGCATAACATCTCTTGATTTATATTTAGCATCTTATCTGATACAACCTAACATTTCATTTGCCTTTTTAAAGACACAATGCACTTTTCTATATTAAATGGCATTTTCTAAGTGCGCACTCAGTTCTAAAGGTTGTCCAAGCCTTTTTGAACTGTTTTTTAGAACAATCGAGATGAGAATAGGAATTCAGCCCAACAAAGCTTGCCAGTTCTATCCACTTAATTCTCCTAAAAAAACATCGAGTTTTGAAAGTTCCTAAAGTCTTATTATCTACCACAGTTTGTGTGAAATTTACCCTTAACAATTTTCCAAATGTGTCCCTGTGTTCTTGATGAACTCATTTTAAAATGACAGTCTTGATCCACTGTACTAATTCCATTCATAATTTGACATGATTCACTTCAATCATTTCACCTGTTAATGTTAATCTTCTTTTGCTTAAACTAAGAAAGGCTCAGCTCTTTAAATATTTCTTCATAATTTATCCCCTGTAACTCTGGAATGAGCCTAATTTCTCTTCTCTGGACCTTTTCTAATGCTGCTATGTCTTTTTTGTAGCCTTGAGACCAAAACTGCACACAGTACTCCAGATGAGGCCTCACCAGAGTGTTATAAAGCTTGAGCAGAACCTCCTTGAACTTGTACTCTGCACACCGTGCTATATAACCTAACATTCTGTTAGCCTTCATAATGGCTTCTGAACACTGCCTTGTAGAGTCCACTACGACTCCTAAATCCTTCTTATAAGGTGTACTCTCGATTTTCAGACCTCCCCATTGTGTATTGAAACCTAACATTTTTATTTCCTATATGCCTCTATAATTATTTAATTAATTCCAAATTATCTGCCAATCCACCTATCTTGGTATCATCTGCAAACTTAACCAATTTGTTACTTATATTCCTATCCAAATCATTTACATTTATTAAAAATAGCAGCAGCCCTAGCACTGACCCCTGTGAACACCACTCTTAACATCAGTCAGTTCTGATAAGGTCATCCTCTCCTTCCTGTGTCTGAGCCAAACCTGCACCCATCTACAAACAACACCCTGAACTCCCACTTCTTTTCATTTGATACCCAACTTCTCATATGGCCCCTTATCAAAATATACTCCACTTTGATCGTATCCTTTTGTTACTTCCTCATAGAATTCCAGCATGTTGGTTCAACGTGACCTCCCTCTTCTGAACTCATGCTGACTGTTCAGTAAAACTCCAGTTCTTGCCATGTGTTACTTAATCTTATCTTTAATAATTCCTTCCATTAATTTACAGTACCTGTAATGCATGTTAAGCTTACAGGCCTATAGTGGCTTGGATCTGCCCAGTCACCTTTTTTATATAACAGGATACTATTTGCCTTCTTCAGTCCTTCAAAATTTTCCCAGTGCACAGTGACTTCCTAAACATATGTGTCAAATGTTTATCCTCCTTAAGAACTTGAGGGTAAATATTATCTGGTCCTGGTGATTTGCTTTTATTTCAGCCTGTTTAATTTGAGCAGTACTTCTCCCTCTACAATTTCCAAATCAATCAGTACCTCCTTAATAGTCTCATTTACTGCTGGGAGGTTTTCTACTTTCTCACTTGTGAGGACCTCAGAAAAATGCTTATTTAGAGCATCTGCTATTTCACCGTCTGTATTTTTTAATTCCCCTTTACATACATGTTGCCTGAAGAAGGGGCCTGAGCTACCTCAAAAGCTTGCATATTTTAATCTTTTTAGTTAGCCAGTAAAAGGTGTCATTTTGCTTGACTTCTCATTAATTCCCCTTTACTATTCCTGATGCACTTCGCCTCCTCCTTAACTGATCTTTTACTACTAAAACACTGAAAGAATTTTTTTGAGTCGTCTTTCACCTTTTCTGCTATATTCCTCTTCAGTTGTCTTTTAGCCTGCCTAATATTCTTCTTAATGGTTGCCCTCATGTTCTCATAGGCCCTACGATTCACATTGGAGTTATTAGTCTTATACACTTTATACAGCTGTTTTTTCCTTTGCAGATATTTTTAACTCTTTAAAAAAGTCCACAGTGGGTTAATAAAATTTCCAATTAATTTCAAATTTAGATATGTACCTCTCCTGTATTACATGTAAAACATTTTTAAACCTGTCCCATTGCTCCTCAACTATCTCCACAGTTAAATGCTTATCCCAGTCTATCCTCCTTAGACACTGCTGTATTTGCTCAACATTTGCCCTACCAAAGTTAAACTTAACAGTTTTATTCTTTGCATCTGCACTCTTACAAAACACTGAGAATTGTATTATAGTATGGTCACTTGACCCTAGTGATTCAATCACCTCTGCACCCTCAATTCTATCCTAATTGTTACAAAATACTAAATATAGACAAGCTTCATCCTGCATTTGTGCTTTACCATACCGAGTCACTGATTACGTTTAAAAACTCCCACTCTTGTGCTCTGCTATTTGCAAGGTTATCCCAGTTAAAATATGGATAGTTAAAGCCCCCCATAACTATAATATACCCTTGTAAACTCGCCTTTTTAATATAAATATAAAGATGTGTGTTGAAATTGTTGTCTGCATTGGGCAGTCTATAACACACTTCTAAAATAAGGCCTCTTTCTCTAATGCTTTCCAGGAAAAGCTTCATATCCTCACTAAGATGGGGCTCATTTTCCATCTGAAGTAGACGCTTTTAAATTCTTTTTGACATATTCAGCAATCCCACCTCTTTTTCTGTTCTGTCTATGCTTCCTAAAAATGTCTGTTCCTCTATGTTATACTCATCCACATCATTATTTATCCAGGTTTCTGTTATTGCTATAATATAATTATGCTCCTCTACATACAACTCCAACTCACTTGTTTTATTTTTGATTGTTGGAAAATGACTGACTGACTGATTGACTGACTGACTTCTAGCATTAAGGCAAACTATTTTAAATGTGTTACTCCTTTTATTTTTACATTTAAACATTGAGTTATGTATTTTTATTTTTACACTATTGTTTGTTCCTCCATGCACAGTTCTAAACCTGGTTTGTCCTAAACTCCCTGCCCACCCCATTCCCTAGTTTAAACAATCCTCGACTAGCCTACTCATACGCCTCCCCAACACATTGGTGCCCTTCCATTTCAGATATAACCTGTAATGGCGGAACAGGTCCCATCTGTTTCAAAAGGAGTCCCAATGCCCCTTAAACCTACACCCTTCTATCCTGCACCAAGATTTGAGCCATGTGTTATGTCTTCTCATTTCCTCAATCATACATGGACTGGCACGTGGCACAGGAAGAACTTCAGAGAAGACAACCTTGTCAGTTCTGCTCCTCAGCCTGGCATCTAACTCTTTAAATTTGGATCACAGAACTGACAGACTACCCTTATGTACAGTATGTCATTTGTTCCAACGTGGATGATGACAACTGGTTCCACCCCTACTCTGGCCAAGAGCCTATCCACCCTTCTGGGGAGGTTCCCCACCTGTGCACCGTGTGAGACTCTCTGTCTCTTGAGCAAACCTTTTCTTCAATCCCCCTAACGATTGTGTGACGATGCGGGTTCTGGCTCCACACTTCCATCGCTGTTTAGGAAGCTCTTGAGCCCAACACCGTCGATAATGTTACCGAGTGAGCTAGTCAGTGAAGGCAACAAGCAAGCAAGAGGATGGTAAAAATGTGCAAAAGTGCTTTTATTAAAACAGTCCATCAAAACAAAAACAGTGTTCAAAATAAAGTGCAGTGCTTTAAATTCAATAAATAAATAATCCATAAAACGTGGAGGTTAAAAACAGCAAACAAAAACAATCCTTTAAAACCAGAGGTTAAAATGATCTTTCAGGAAGCAGTCTTTTAAAAAAAACACAACAACAAGCCCGGTGCTTCTTTTCTGTTAGCGTCTCACCTGCTTATCCCGTTTGGGCTTAGCAGCAGGCAAGACGCTCTCTGCAGCTGCCCTCTTTTACACACTTTCGTGAGACTGGAGACCTCCCGATTCCTGGCTTCGGTCTGGCACTCATCCCAGTCCCCGAAACTTGATTTCCACCAACGGCCAGGTCGCCCACGTTGGGGACTCCACCACCAAGCCTCCCGACTTCCGCTGCCATCTTGGCCTTAGGCGGCTCGTCGCTTTCACCTGGTCACTCCCGCTACCTGGTCGCTCAGCGGGAGCAACAACAACTCCAACACCTGGGTGTCGGCCTAACACCCAGCTTCCTTGCAGCTGCCCTCGAGCGCTCGTACGCGCGCTCATCACACGCACGCACCGCGTGTCTGTCTCTCCTGCACCGCCTGCTTCCTCGCTCCCTGTAACCTCCATCCTCTTTTACTTTCTTTTCTGTTTTTTTTTCTCTCGATCCTAAAACCGACTCGCGCTTCTTTTTTATAACGCAAGGGGCCATAGCAAATTAGCCATGGGAGCAATCACGAATGTGGGCAGTCCCTCACCTGTGCACTCGGTGAGAAACACCCACACTGCGGATTGTCCTGCTGCCTGCTACGGCCCAACGCTAAACTGCCGCGAGATCGGTAATCATTTATTTAAAAAAATGGCCTTTGCTCAACGAGCTGTGGACCCATAACACCACAGATTGAGTTTCCAACTATCACTATCTCTCTCTTTTTGGGAACTAGTTTTGAGGTGCCTGTTGAGACTCCTCATCCCTGCCTTACACCTCAGAAACTTCAGAGACACTGTCCAGCTCCACAAGGGCATGAAAACAGTTTGACACTTTCAGTCCTGTGGTTGATGCTCCTGACAGATTGCACCCTTTACCTTAGGCCTTGTGACCAAAACCCACCTATCTCTACCTATCTCTTATGGAATCTTCTCCTGCACTACCTTAGGAGCGCATGCTATCTCACTAAAGGACAAGGTCTGCCAATTTGCTACCTCAATGCAGGCCAGCCAACTCCTCCTTCAGTTCAGCAACCCTGAGCCCGAGGTGCTGGATCAGCTGGCATCTCCTGCAGATGTAACCCTCATAGAAGAATGACTCCTCCAAGCCATCATCAAAAAAGTTTAACATCCAACAGGACTTGCATTGCATTGGCCTCATTGTTAAAATTTGAGATTACTAAAACTGCCTTACATTGTTTTTAATTAAAATTAAATTATTTAACTTAAATTGTAAAACTAAAACAATTTAAGCCAAAAAAATATTATGGAACTGTTACTGCTATTCTACTCTTTTAGGCCCCTAAGCTCCTGTAATCTTCTCCCTCTCGACTGCCTGCTTTTTGTTCTTCTGTGAGGTTAACTTTACTTTTCTCTGTCTGTTCTCCTAACTTAGCACTCCTCTTAATACTTACTTAAAAGCTCTCCACTCGCACCGTTTGTACTCTTTCGTATTAATGTACCATTAAGCTGTCTCCCTCTTTAACTGCTCTACTTTCTGAACACTAAGAACTGTTCAATCTAAAAAAAAAAAAATAAAAACTTGCTTAGTGAATTTCTGCTGCTAGTTAATTTCCTACTGTCTTATCTGCTCCTCCAGCCCTTTGTGCCTAATCAGGCATCTTAACGCCGGCCACCTACGTACACACTGCTGAGCTTTCCACTTTATTATGCTGAAGACAGCCAGGGACCCTTTTTTTGTTTTCTAAGGAATCACCATTTATTTTACTTATTTGTTTATTGCTACCAAGCCAGTTATTTACTTACATATCTACTTATAGATGCCAGTAAAGCTACTGCTGCTTTCTGCCCTGCATCATCGATGCTAGTTCAAATACAAATAGCAAAAAATATTACATGTAACAAGTAACAAGTAACTTCTCCAAGCATGCACCAAAAACACCTAGCTGCTTTTGCTCCTGTGAAGGCGAAAAATAAAATGCAAGAAACCCTTCTAAAGGGAAAAAAACTTTTAAAATTCCTGTATGATTCCTTAGTGGCAACCATAACCCAAATTTATAGGTGCAAAATGTGTTTTTTAATTAACTCACAACACAAAAAATGCAAAGATTATCAGCAACTCCCAGCTTCTTCTCTCTCATTTGCAAAGATCACATCAGTACATCTCCTCCAAGCTCAGTTTTTGCTGCCTCCTCAGTATCTGCAACTCCTATTTCTAGCAGTTCTAGCCACATATGGTTGACCAGCATTGACCTGAATATAAGATAGTACAGAGATGTTGAAAAAGAATTATGAGGAGACCCTAAGAATCCTAAGGAGAGAGTCATTACTGGAGGAATCTTTGTAGTCCATTTTGGTGCCTGAACTACCACACTAATTGATTAATTTATTAATTAATTAATCACAATGCAAATGCTGAAGGTGTAAAAGTTAAAATGCCTTTTAAATGTTGCATTGAGAACATTTGTTACGTAGAGTGGTCTTTATCTTTAAAGAAAGTTGGACCAGAGCGTGCTCTCAATTATATCGCTACTGAACTTCTCCTAGGACTATCCAGTGGTGATGGAATGAGAATGGTCCATAGTCAGACATTAGAATCAAGAGAAGCAGTGTCAAAATCCTAGATGTCAAGCAGTGGACCAACTCTTTGTCCAGTCTCAATATTAATTTTGAGAGTTTCCCAATCCAGTTTACATGGCTTTAATTTTGCATGTTGAAGGCGTATACATGTATACTCCAATGATTCTTGTTAGATGTGCTCCAGTTGCCTTCAGAACTCTTATTGAATGACATTTGGCCTTTGTTTTCATGGAGGATGAGTTGTATCCACAGGCTTTGAATTAACTGTAAAACATTTAAGGTGAGCATAGTGTGTGGGGAAGGGGATATTTTATTCTCTAATCCTAATCATCATTTTCAAGGACACAGTTTCAAAATGCAGATGTGGTCTTTTGTGTATCCATCTCAAAGACTTCTGTTTATATTTTATGTTGTCCTTGAGGCATGGATTGGAGTGTAAATTGAGAGGCAGAATGTCCACATTTGGGTTTAGGGGTTTCTCCTGGAGAGCTGTGGCATCTCAGTGCTGCAGCACCAAGTGATGGAGTTTACAAGTACTTCAAAGTACAGAGTATCGAAGGAAACATACAGTAAGAATATTGTGAGTAAATCAATTATTATAAATAATATCTCTCTAAACCTAATTTGCAGACCTTTAGCACACTGCAGTTTATAAAGGTTAGGAGATGTGAAGTAAAGCACATTTTTCATTAAACAGTAAAAGTCATGGACAAAGAAAAATGTAGCTATTAACAAAATTGATAAAATGCTCAAAGGAATAGTGTCTTTCAAATCAGAGAGCTGTTTCTTTCAGTCTGTTTACCTCCAAATTCAATTAATCTATTTTAATATGTTAGGTTTTCAATTTCTGTCTTTTGGATATAATATAAATGCCCTAACCCAGATGTATTGTTCACAAATGAATTGCATATATGTATTTAAGTCTGTCAAACCCATTAAATTGCTCCTGATGGCTCAGTTTTTTCAGACTTCAGAAGTGTTCTCTTTGTGCTCCAAAGGTGAATCATATCGACCAAAAAATTATTCAAAAACACACAGTAGCTCCAATATAAATGGAAATTAAACTTGTAGAACATGTCCATGAGCCGGTCTTTATTTTGTATAGGAGGCTTAACAGCAATGTTCTAAAGAAAACCATGAAATAATCAGGAAAATGATTAAATTATGTATAAAACAGGAAAATTATTAGAAAACCAAGAAAGCTGCAAGCAAGGCTATGCAGTTTGAGAAAACATCAAACATTCACTCTAATGCCAACCCCCAAATTTCACATTTTCAGTTTACATTCAGATTTAAATAGTAAACAAGAAGAAAGATGAAAATGTGTATACTAACAGGTTCTTTGTGACTCATTTTTAGCCAAACTTGGCTTATCATTTTTTATTTCTAGAACCAATGTTTAAATGTTTTATTTGTTTCTTGTAAATGAAGGGTCCAGCTTTGTATGCACATTATTTTAACCAGAGTGCACAATAAATTTATAACCACGGGGTGCCTTGGGTGACTCCTAATATTTATCTTTAGATACATTTTATGTCTTCACACTTATTTATGATTATTGACTAGTTACAATAAACAAACAGTTTATATTTTTTTGGTGCTTAGATTTGATTTATTTGAGTAAATGCCAATGAAACCGAAACAGACTTCACAATACATCTACCTTCTCAGCTTGTGCTACTATTAAACGGATTCAGCAGTTGATTCAGTTCCATGGCAATTATTCTATTCCAGAACCTGAAGTGGAATCACAACATCTCAACAACATCAATAACAAGTCCCAATATGACGATGTGGGTTCTTTTCACACTCCCATTCAGCTTCTGGGAGCCCTCGAACCCAACACTGTTGGTAATGTCACCGATGAGCTGTACAGTGAGGCACAAACAATGAAGCAAGGGGATGGTGCAAAAGTGCCAAGTGCTTTTATTTAAAAACCAGGAAACAAAAACAAATGTTCAAATAAACAGTGCAGTGCATCAAAACCTTCAAATAAATAATCCATAAAACAGAGGTGAAAAGTGGAGGTTAAAATCCAATAGAAAAAAAACCTTAAAAAAAAAAAGAATGAGGTTAAAACAACGGCTGGAAACAGTTTCTTTAAAAACAAAGCCTAGTGCCTTCTTTTTACCTGGCGGCACCCCTGCTTCTCCCATCGGGCTTTGCAACAGGGGAGTCGCCCTACCTGCAGCTGACCTTCTTTGCAGATGTGGTCTGGTGGCCTTTCCGATCCCTGGCTCCGGTTCTGCTCACCCAGACCAAACCGCCTCCTCCATTCTAGCCGCCTCGCGCTTCTATTTATTACGGAGACGTGGATCAGTTGTGGCAATCAGGAGTCCCGGGAACAATTACGGATGTGGACGACTCCTCACCTGTGCATTTTAGCGAGGTTCGTCTGCATCACAAGTTCCCCTGGGAACTGCTTCCACCACACTACCACCCCCCCTCGCTAAGCTGCGAGGGCGGCGATTATTTATTTTAAAAACTGGCCTTTTTGATATGAGCTGTAAATGGATTCAGCAGTTGATTCAGTTCCATGGCAATTATTTTATTCCAGAACCTGAAGTGGAATCACAACATCTCAACAACATCAATAACAAGTCCCAATGTGATGATGTGGGTTGCACGGGAAGGCTCCATGCCACTGCCAACCCTATGCAACTGGGGCTTATGGGGGGTGGAATGTGGTGAAGTAGGTCCACAGCCCACGTTAAAGAGGCTACTTTTTAAAATAAATAATCTCCACACTCGTGGCTTAGCTAGGGGGCGTGGTGTATGTGTGTGGCCGAGTGGTTCCCGGGGAATTCGTGATGCTGGCGGTTCACACTTAAGTGCACAGATCAGGAGTCATCCGCATCCGTAATCGTTCCCGGGAGCTGCTGATTGCCACAGCTGATCCACGTCCCCGTGATAAATAGAAGTGTGAGGCGGCTAGCAGGGAAATTGAAAGAAAAAAAGAAAAGAAAGAAATGGAGGTTGCAGGAGAAGTAGAAGGCAGGGAGTGGAAAGCCGGTGCAAAGAGCAAACAGCTGAGCAGAGAGCCTGAGTGTTTGGCCGTCACCCGAGGAGCAATCGATGTGATCGCTCCCGCTGAGTTTATTGTGTAGAGCGGGAGTGACCAGAAGAAGGACGGCTCGCTGTGTAAGGCCAAGAAGGCAGCGGGAGTTGGGATTTGGGACGTGCATTCCCCAGCATGAGCGCCCTGGTTGCTGGGAAGCTCAAGTCGGTGTTTGGTGGAGCCTACCGGAGCCAGGGGTTGGTGAGGTGAACAGACCAGCAGGCAGAGCAGGTCAGCTGCAGCTAGGCTGACTCCCCTGGTGCATTGCCTGGATGGGAGAAACAGAGGAGTCGCCAGTCACCAGCAGTAGGAATGCACCGGGCTTTATTTTTAAAAAGACAGCTTCCAGCCATTGTTTTAACCTTGTTTTAAAGGAAAGGCTTTTTTTTCTATTGTGTTTTTAACCTCCACTAATTCACTCATTTTATGGATTATTTATTTATGGAAGATTTGAAGCACTGCACTTTATTTTGAACACTTTGTTTTGTTTGTTGATTTTAAATAAAAGCATGTTGCACTTTTTGCACCATCCCTTTGCTCCATTTGTTGTGCCTCACTGCCTAGCTCATCTGTGACATTACCAACTTTGTCGGGTTCAAGAGCTCCCAGAGGCTGAATTGGAGCGTGGAGTAAACCCACATCGTTACACCCAGCTGCTTTTCTATAGCAGATTTGTGGCAGGATAACTGATGTAAACCACGGTTCTTATTACCAAGTGTGTTATCTTTTACATTTAAATCATACACCTTACCTTCCTCACTCTGACTTTTGCTAATATACAGTAACTTCTAACCAGATAGTTTGCATGGAAATGTCAGTTAGTTATTTCTCCCTTAATAAGTGATTGCTGTTTTCTTTTTGTTTCTTTTTTTTTAGTCAGATAAAGGCAAATCAAGCAATCAATCAAGGTTACTTAAGCTACAAGTGTTGTTTAAAATAACTTGCTTGAAGGTGAATATGCAGAACTAAATTTGCTACTTTCTTTTTAATATATTACATTGTATAAATGAGTTTTTTTTACCTATGACTGGTGCTCATTTAATGGCTAACCATATACTGCAGACTGTACAGAGTAAGAACAAAGCAGGGTGTTGGGGTGCCAAGGTAGTAACCCAGTTTAGCAGAAGTGTTTTTCTTGTAATAAAAGAAAGCCTCTTCAAAAACAAAATGGAAAACCTATTAATCCTGTAAGCAATAGCTTGATTCAGCCATCAACAGCTATAGTTCTGTATTCAAGGGAATTTGTGTCCAAAATGAATGCAGACTTCAGGCTGCTCTTCAGTTTAGGTAGGATGTTGACTGGAAGGGGCTGGGATTGCATCAGCATACTGAAAATGACGTCATTACTCATGAAAAATGCCTTTCTCAATTCTAAGGGAAAAAAGGTAACATCAGTAAAAGACTCTTCTTCACTCACATCTACACCCATTTTATCTGACCAAAACCACTCCCAAAGTTTGCATGTGTGGCAACAGAAACATTAATGAGTGACTTATGGCTCTGTATAGGGAAACACTATATACGGTGTACAGTTTTGCTCAGTTGTCTCATGAATCCTGACTCCTGGGTTCAGATTTCCTGCCTGATTGTTTTCTATGTGGAGTTTACTTATTCTTTCTTTGTTTTTGTTTCCTATAGGAACTCCATTGTTACTTTGACGTCCTATAGGTTCATTAAGCTTATTGGCAAGATGTTTGTATTAGTGGACCCTGTGATCTCTTCGTCTTCTTTCGGCTGCTCCTGTTAGAGGTTGCCACAGCGGATCATCTTCCTGTCCCCTGCATCTTGCTCTGTTACACCCATCACCTGTATGTCCTCTCTCGCCACAACCACAAACCTTCTCTTAGGCCTTCCTCTTTTTCTCTTGCCTGGCAGCTCTATTCTTAGCACCCTTCTCCCAGTTTACCCAGCATCTCTCCTCTGCACATGTCCAAACCAACGCAATCTTGCCTCTCTGACTTTGTCTCTCAACTGTCCAACTTGAGTTGACCCTCTAATGTCCTCATTTCTTTTCCTGTTCATCCTCGAGACGCCCAATGCAAATCTTAGCATCTTTAACTCTGCTACCTCCTAGCTCTGTCTCCTGCTTTCTGGTCAGCGCCACCACCTCCAACCCATATAACATAGCTGGTCTCACTACCATCCTGTAGACCTTCCCTTTCACTCTTGCTGATACCCGTCTGTCACAAATTACTCCTGACACTCTTCTCCACCCATTCCACTTGCCTGCACTCTATTTTTCACCTCTCTTCCACAATCCCCGTTGCTCTGTACTGTTGATCCCAAGTATTTAAACTCATCCACCTTCGCCATTTCTACTCCTTGCATCCTCATCATTCCATTGATCTCTCTCTCATTTACACACATGTATTCTGTCTTGTTCCTACTGACCTTCATTCCTCTCCTCTCTAGAGCATATCTCCACTTCTCCAGGGTCTCCTCAACCTGCTCCCTACTCTCGCTACAGATCACAATGTCATCAGCAAACATCATAATCCACGGGGACTCCTGTCTAATCTCATCTGTCAACTTGTTCATCACCATTGCAAATAAGAAAGAGCTCAGAGCCGATCCCTGATGTAATCCCACCTCCACCTTGAATGTATCCGTCACTCCTACCACAGACCTCACCACTGTCACATTTCCCTCGTACATATCCTGTACAACTCTTATGTACTTCTCTCCCAGCTTCCTCATACAATACCACAGCTCCTCTTGATGCACCCTGTCATATGCTTTCTCCAGGTCCACAAAGATGCAATGCAACTCCTTCTGGCCTTCTCTAAACTTCTCCATCAACATCCTCAGAGCAAACATCACATCTGAGGTGCTTTTTCTTGGCAGGAAACCATACTGCTGCTCACAAATCATCACCTCACTTCTTAACCTAGCTTCCACTACTCTTTCTCCCATCAAATGTTGATGTCTGCCTTAACTCAGTACTGCCAAGAGGTTTCAGTGCACCAGGACTGGGTGAAACAGGTTAGAGAATGTAACCTTATTTTTTATTGTTTTACTTTAGTCTCATAGTATATCGATTACGTTCTAGTTATACAGTACATATAAGAAATTATGTAGCAATTATATATAATTTATAATTTGAAAATGTAAATGAAATTTATGTTACAGATTAAACTATTTTATAATGTTAATTTAGTCATTTAATGTTGAATTACATTTTTTGCTATCTGTGATTTGGGCACCAACTGTGATGCTCAAAAGCAAAAACAAAAACAGATAATAAAACAACCACTGTGCATGGGCAGTGATCTAATTCTTAAATTACTAATAAAACTTGGTGTAAATTCAATGTGGAATGTTAAGACTTTTAGACAAAACTTACTGTATGAAACAGATAGAGATTTATATTGACTTTGTCCAGAGAGAAGTATCTTAATGTTGATCGACTTTCCTTTTAAATTAGCACTTCTAATTAGTACTTACAATTAGTTCTTAGAATTGTTTTGTTAGTTTCTGTGAAAACTAATGATGGAAAATGTACTTAGATTAAATATGCAGTCAATACACACAGATAATGTGTCTGAAATTGAGAAAGTTTGGAGGTAAGGTAAGAGACGATAAATGTGTTGGTTTTACTTTATGATGCTATTATTGTTATGCCTTAAGAAGAAAAAACACAGAGTTTGAAACTATGATAAAAAGATAAAGTCTGAATTCAGGCCTTGTCCATGTAGATATACACATTAATGTTTTCTGAGATCAACTGAAGAATCGCTGAAGCCCTGCAATGCCCAGCCCTACAAGGATAAGCTCCAGCTATCTGTGACCTCATGTTGATTCAGAATACAAACAAATTTTCATAGGTTTTGATCTGATTTAACTCATAAAATACGAGGGATATCCAGAAAAAAAGGTTACAACTTCTGTTAAAAATCGAAAAATGAATATATTTCAACCAAATTTACAGAGTATGTTCCAAAATATGTGTTTATTTCTCAACATAATCGCCGTCAACTTCGATGCACTTCTTCAGCCTGGGCACCAGCTTTTTTATACCCTTGTCGAATACGCTCCGCTCAACCTCCGAAAGCCACTTCTCCACTGTCTCCTTCACCTCCTCATTATTGGAAAAACGTTTCCCACCCAAGAATTCTTTCACAATTCTTCCACAAGCTGACGGATCTCGGCCGCAGATTCGCGACGCAAAGTGAGGAACTTGATGACCGAACGAATCTCGCATCGGCGGTAGGTGGAGCAAACGGCCTCAGCAGAGGTTGACAAACTCGCTTGCTGTGATGACATTTCACAACTGACTGACGTGGTCCCGTGCTTATTTTGACCGTTAGGACCCCCTTGCACGCAGGTATGCCAACCTTCGAAAAAAAAAATTCCCTGCACCCTCCAGGGCACTTGTAACGTTTTTTTCTGGATATCCCTCGTACATTCTGTCAATGACCACACACAGTTTGTTTCTGCAACACTTATATTTAGTGGAGTAGCTAGCTTGTTGAAGGCACCTGTGCAGTGCCCTAAGGTGGGCCCCTCCTGTCTAGCATAACTGTTAGTAATTTATTCGCAACTAGATCCTACGGGCTAGCTGCACAGTGGTGTCCGTGGCCGAGACACTAGCAGATCACACGCTGGTGACAAGCCAACCAGCTCTCCAAATGGAATTTGTAATAACTTTTTTAATCGCTTTATTACAGCTGTTGTCAGTTAGCAAAAATAAAGTAAATTGTGTGAATGGAATGTGGGAGGTGTGGGTAGTAGTAGTAGTAGTACATAAATATATGTAAGATGTGGACTCGCTTACTTTTCCATGACAACTTTGTGAAGGAAGATGATTTAAAATGTTACATAAGCTAGAAACTAGAAACTGTTCTGTGCTATAAAATGAAGCAATTTCAATTTGTAACAAATTAAAACAACACCAGCTGACAGGATACTACTACACAATCGACCTGTTTTACACAAGTTCTGAGAAAATGGACATCATAAAGTGAGGTGTCAATGGTTCCAAGAAAATTGCCTTGTCGGTAGGAAATTACTTTGTCATATACAGTATATTGCTTGTTTGTCTTTAGTAGTTTCTCCATTTTTAACAATTTTAGCAGATAGCACCTGCTCTGAAGCCACTGTATTGCTACTTCCAGACTCGGTAGCTGCAACCATTTTACTACTGCACTGTCTGCATAACCTGCTTGTGACCATTGCAATGATTCACCCGCATCAGCATTCTCAGTTACCACCGCAAGCCCTTGGTCAGTTTTGAGAAAGGTAGAAATCTTGGTAAGCTTATCATTTTTCAATTTTACGTTTAGCAGCACCACTCTTATAATGTTTGCCGGATCTGCTGCCATTGGCCGACGTGGCGTAGTATGGCGAGAATATAAAAAACGTCAAATTGTTCAAATATTCGGCTTTTATTGACTAACAGGGAACATAACTTAAAAATAGAATGGCTATGATTTACCATTTAAGATTTTGAATTTCGAAAAACTGCTGACATCAAATCAAAGTACAAAAATAAGAATTATTTACGATAGTAATGTATATTTACACTATTCCTGTGACGTCCTTCAGAACATCTTCCGTTCATGTCTGTTATAGCACACCAAGGGTCGCCAAATTTGGGAATGTACAGTTCTCTGTAAGGCAGACTAGGATGTGTTGTGCCTCCGATTAGGCTCCAAGCTTCCGAACTCTCGAAGACTAAATTCGTGTGAACTGTAGGCCTGCCGAATACATAATATCATCATGGATTGGATTGGAGTTGCCTGGTGATGGTGCAAACATGTCACTGAAACTGTGAATTAATAACACAATGAACTGTGCAAGTGATTTAAGTTATTCAATTTCTTTTAAATCTATACAGCCCCGAGTGGGCCCCCCAAGCTCGTAGGCCCTTGTGCTTTGTACAATCTGCACAATCCATTGCTACGCCACAGCTTATATTGCTGTATCTAACAGGGGCCACACGCTCCCTCAGAATGTGGTGTTTTTATAATTGAAATTTATACTTTGAACCTACTGTATATATGCCATGTTAAACATCAGTAACAATGGAGGAAATATTAAGATAAGGGCAATATGGTTTAAAAGAAAGGCTATATTTAACTTGCTTTAAAATGTAGTTTTCATTCCTAATAGACGTTGTTCTATATAATACATACTTACAGCTGAAGAGAAGCCTTTATAAGTGTAGAGTTGTCTTATAGTTCTTCAGTGGGGTCTTTGTTGATTGCATTTCCATGTTTCAGCTGAGTGTAGAGGCAATATTCTTAGCACAGAGTCAACATCATATCTGTGCGGACGAGGCTTCTGACAGTGAGGATTCCTGACAAGTTTTTATACCCAAACTTTCCACTGACCAATGCTATGTATGGATTAAGCTTTCTAAGACCCTTTTACCTTCTCCTGGCATCCTCTCTGGTTACTAAATTTTACAGAACTTAGATTGGACTTAGAACTCACCTACAGTACTTCGATTGTCAGAGCTTGTGAAAAGAAGTTTCTGCTTTTTTCTTTATTAAAAATTTTGTGTGTACTAAACTTAAGTACTTCAAACAAAAACCACGTTCACAAATTACAGTCTTGCATGGTTATTTTACAATGCTGGTTACAAAGGAAAGCTATCACATCCCTAGCTAAACTGTGACAAACACTCATAGTCTATGCAACACAGGTTGATAAAATGCCTGATTTTAAATATTCATGTGGTAAATGTATTTTACATTTAGGTTATATTATATCTGCGATGTAGTGGTGCCCCAACCAGGTACTATCCCAGTTTTGTTCCCGATGCTTGGTCTGGAAAATGGATAGGTGGATGATTATGTTAGGTTAAGATTACATGAGACTCTGACCCCACCGTTTTACAGAAATGACAGAGTTTAGAGATGATTCTCCATTAATTTAAATAGGCCTTGGAAAATCTTACAAAATAGCTATCTGCTGCTTTTCCTTGAGAAAGAGACAGATGGATGCTCAATGCTGCATAAGTCTGCTATCATCTCTGCATTTAAGGAAAATAAGCAGCAGGAGCTCGCAATTCAAGCAAAGAAAAAACAGACAGCAGAAAAGGAAAATTTATAAAATCAGTTTTGCAAGAGATTTGACTCCAACATCGTAATTGCGCAAGTAAAGACATACAGAGAGTTGGATTGCTGCTGTCCGGCAAACTGTGAGACGCTGCTGAGAGATGGGAGAATTAGCAAGCCGTTTTTGTAAAAGAACAACGGTGCAATTTTGTATACCATTAGCAAGAAAATTTTATCTTTAGATTATTCTATTCTTTGCATCTTAGACAAACAGTATTGTAATGTTTTGACAGATGCATCAGAAAATTATGCATTTGTTTTAGATGTTATATCTAATTAAATTGTTACCCTGTATTATTTTGACACCATTTTAGAAAACAGAGTTTACTATTTTCAAAATATAGTAATAAAGTGACTGACCAATTTCAATTCAACTCAGATCAATTTTTTCAGTTTAGCATTCTTTACATTAGTATAGGCTCAGAGTGCTTGCACAAATTTACATGTATAATAAAATATCAGCAATTTGATAAGCCTTAATAGTTTGTAAAACAAACCTTATGCTAATTTTTTATTAGTTATCTAAATTAAGCACACAATTTGTAGCTAATTTCTCTAAATATGGTTGGAAAAAATATAGCATCAGAACACAATAAATTTATGACAGGAGGCTATTCAGCTCACACAAATCCCATCAGTCTTGTGCTGATTGATTTGGATTTGAGTACTTCTGTAAGGCTTAAAAGAAGCCTAGGGACTAGTAGCAGGGGGAGAAAACTACACAAGACCCTAATCAAGATACACCCCTTTACAGTAGCAGCTGCAGCTGTAATATGTGACCAGTCCTGCATTTTGTGAGCAGTGGATATGTCCATTGCATGGAGTAAAGGATGTATTGTTCATAATATATTCCACAGTGGCAGAAGTGAAAGAGGATGGAAAATCTTGTAATGCAAGATCACGTTGATGTCAAGAATACAATTAAAAAGGCAAGCAGAGTTTGAAATCCTGAAATTCTTTGTTTTATTTAATATTTCTTCAAAATATTTCTTCAAAAAGTTATCTTTTTTTAAAAGTTTAGACAAGCAACAAAATCAGCCCTGTTCTTATATAACGTGGTAGAGACTGATATTGTTTACTGGCACACGCATATCCTCATCTACCCTTGGCAAACTATGGATGGCACAGTGGCCAAGTAGTGAGCCCTGCTGTATGAACAATCCACCATCCTGGTTTTGGATCCCATAACCAGTTGTTACCTCTGTGGAGTCTGAGGATGTGGGAGGGAAACTACAGAAGCAGGTGGTAAACATCTGTAGAAAGAGGGAGAACATGAGAAGATCTTAGACTTTACGTTACTTTACCAATCCAAATTGATGGAGTGTGGGTGGGTGTGTTTGCAGGTTCCTGCTTTGCACCCAGTTCTTCTAGGATATGCTTCAATAGGCTTGTGACTCTAAACCATTTAAAGCATCATCATTGTTCATGTTCCTAGGGACAAATGGCAGCTGGTCAAAAAAATAGTCAGCAATTGTGAGCCTAGAAGTGCTGGATGTTGAGCTTAGCCTTGTTTAAAGGCTTGAGAATAAGGTAACCTATATTACATGGCTCAGTGTGACTTTGTGTTTTTGGTCAACTGTTTGCAAAACTAAAATCTCTTTAATAAATTGGTGCAATGAAACTAGATTTCAATAATGTCAGAGACTGTAACAAAAGTTCTCCTTCTTGTCCGTTGTAAAGGCCTGTTTTGATAGATAGATAGATAGATAGATAGATAGATAGATAGATAGATAGATAGATAGATAGATAGATAGATAGATAGATAGATAGATATTCTGTATAATATTTATATAATAGATATATAGATCTTTAGTTGTCCCAAAGGAAAATTTTGCTTTTGACAGAAGCTCAAGAAATATATATAAAAAATGACAACAAAATGCTCACAAGAATTAGAAAAACAAAGAGAAACTATTTCTGACTTATGCTAATGATAAGGGAGCAGTCACAGTGAGACATTATAAAGGTGTATTATTGTAGGTATGAAGCAGCCCCAGTAGCGTTTCTTGACATAAATAATGTGTTGGCTGAAAGCCCTCAAATGCAAGTGTGTCATAAAGAATTGATGTGCAACATTGTTCATAATTGCCATCAGTTTTATCTCTGACTCATTTAAACTTGTTGAATCTTGAGAGTGCATTATGGTTAAACTGCATGAATACCACCTTCTCCTGTAGAATAATACTAAATAAATTAATTTATTAAAGCTTGTTAAATGTTTTAATATGGAAGGATGTATTTAATTGAATGTAATTTATGACAGGAGGCCATTTAGTTTGTCTGTCTGTAGAGAGAGTGTCGACCTTATCGAGAGGTTTACTTATCTCGACAGTGACATTCATGTCTCTGGTGACTCTTCCTATGAACTCAGTAGACGGATTGGGAGAGCATGGGGGGGTCATAAGGTCGCTGGAAAGAGCTGTGTGGTGCACCTGATATCTTTGCATAAGGACAGCGGTCCAAGTCTTTAGAGTACTGGTGCTTCCTGTCTTGCTATATGGTTGCGAGACATGGACGCTATCCAGTGACTTGAGACAAAGATTGGGCTCTTTTGGTACTGTGTCTCTCCGGAAAATCCTTGGGTACCGTTCATTTGACTTTGTCTCGAATGAGCAGTTGCTCACAGAGTCCCGAATGAGGCACATTACCAGCATTGTTAGGGAGTGTAAGTTATGGCACTACGGCCGTGTGGAGCGATTCAGCGAGGGTGATCCTACTCACAGGATCCTCTTTGTTGAGGACCCGAATGGCTGGACCTGGCCAAGGGGACTTCCATGTAACACTTAGCTGTGGCAAATAGATGGTCATTTCTGGAGGGTGGAAATGGATTGTGTGTCAGCCTGGAGGTTGCCAACTAGGATCCTGAGCTGTTTCATAGTATGGTGCGTGTCCCCCAACCTGACCTGGCCTGACCTGACCTGAAGCATAAATGAAAATCCACTATAATTTTAAGTAAAATTCTCAAAAGCAGAGTACAAATATAACACAAAAAGCTGCAAAAGCAGTTTTGCATCCATTGTGAACTCCATGTTAACTGCAGCCTGACAAAGGGAAAAAATGTGATTGATCCCCAGTGTTCCTTTGAAATCGGTCCCCAGAAGCCCATGCATGAGCTTCCCACATTTAACACTAGCTAGTGTAACAAACCTTTTTCTCTATAACCCCATTTTTTGTTTTGTCTAGGGAAGCCATCTATGAAATTAAATCCAGTGATATAAAGACTGCTTGAAGCCAGTACTCTTACACCATGTAAATTCAGTCCAGGGTGACCTTTAACACTGGAAGCACAAAAAGCACAGAAGTGCAGATTACTCTTTTTGGTGAAGAAACATTGGTACATACAGGGATACGGTTGAACAGGCTTCGATCATCAATGCAACATTAACCACTTTGATTATGTCTAAGGCTAACAAAGATTCCTCAGCTTTCTGATACGTCTTGTGACAGAGTACTTAATCAATATATCGACCGCTCCTGTTCTTGACCTCATCTGGTTGGTAATATCCATCTTACACCTGCCTGCACTCTCTTTTAATTTTTTGCCAAGTGCTTCAGAAGTGGAAGTGCTTACCAGTGCTTGTGATTTAGCCAATACTATCTACTGGATACATTAGTTTTAAAGCAGCAAACAATGACTTATGTAAGTATGGTGGTTGTTAGTTACAGATAAGCTGATTGCTAAGGCAAGCTGCCACAACACAAACTATGAAGTTAAAATCTGAAGAGGATCCAGGTGGTACCTTTTATCCTGCACTATCCTCTCTATAATCCTCATGAGTGCGCTTGAATAATGGATTGAGACCATCCTCTATGCTCTGCCTTTGGTGAAGTGACAGCAGAAAATTAGCTCTTATTTTGTTGATTACAGTATATGGGCTCAGAGCCACAGTTAATAGGCAGAAAATAGAAGATGTGCTTCATTATCATGAGGATACTGGTCTCTGAATGGCTCTGACCTGTTGCTAAATAAATTGTGAACGTTTTAATTACTGTGTGAATGTAAAGTATGAGGTGATAATGAGCAGTCAAACATACAACTGCATGTACAAAATCTTTACAAGAAAAAATCCAAGCCTATAGAAAGCTCTATTGCTGCAAAACTGGTTAGGCAAAAGAAATGATTTGCTTTATTTACTGTACATATATAATGTCTTAGAGTTACTATCTTTCATTTCTTCATGATGTAGCATAATCAAGTCCAAAAAATAACTATTCAATTTATGTTTTGGACACCATGCTGATTTAAATTCTGTCTGTCTGTTGTAATTTTCCAACATATTACATATCACATTTGCATTACAGTCTTTAGGGTTTAAAACATAATGACATGTTCTCTGAGTCTTGGAATATAAAACTCACATGTTTCTATTGTATTAATGACTTACAAAGTGCATCACAACAGACTGACTGGATGATTTGGTAAATATCTGTTTCTTTTGTGGTAGAATAAAACCTACAAAACAACACAGTAGATGGGGCCTTCACAATCATCATAAACAGTTAATACTTATTGTATATAGGTTACAGTATTGCCCATAATTTAATCAGCCACAGTAAAGTTCATATCTTTATTACAGCCTTGATTTAAATTCACTTGGAAAGTAAAGCTGCTGTCACTGAGGGCTCACTCTGTAAATGATGCCTGTGAGGCGAGAGGTGAGCTGAAATTTTTACTGACATACCAGTGAAATAAAAAGCATGTCACCCAGGGCAACAAATGAAATGTGTATACTCAAAAGAGATTAATCTTATTGTGAAAAGATATTGAATCACCCTAAAGCTATGAAACCTAAATTGAACAATTCAATTGTTTACCTGACTAATGTGCTCACAGCCTACAGGCTTAAGAGATACACGCAATAAGGTGATAAAGAAACTACTAAAGTACCATTCTGAAAAGTGTTACATTAAAAGATTCCTTTCCAATGTGCAACACATTATCCAGTTTATACAAACATAAATGTTTCAAATATGAAGGACTGGAATTTTAAGGCACTTGGTTGTGGCGCTTTTGGCATGCTCCAGCTAGTTAAGTTATTTTGAACATGTTCTTAGAGGTCTTTTTACTAAATCTCCAATGAACAACAAAAAATCAATAGAAAATCAATTTAATATTTTTTCCCTTCTCAACTACACTAAACTGTAATTCTTATAGCAGCACGTGTAACAACACTAGCAACATTTATTTATATAGCATACTTTCATACAAAGAATGTAACTCAAAGTACTTTGCAAGATGTTAAAGAGAAAGTTACAATTAAAGAAAATACCAATAAGATTAGGTATAAAATCTAACGTCTGTCTGTATGCCTGTCCACTTTTCATGAGAGAACTACTTAACGGATTTAGATCAGGTTTTTTTCTATAATTTGCTTGAACATTCCTGTTGATTTTGCAACTTCTCTCATCATGCTAAGTATCACAGTTCACTTGAGGGAGCGATTTATTTCAGCAAATCTGAGACAGAGAATAGCGGGCAAAGTTGGCAGGGTCCTCCTCACTCACATATAAACCTCCATTTGAGTTGGTCTACGTACCTTGCCTCCACTTAGCAAACGATACCTGTTTGTTCAGCAGACATTATTATCTACAGATTGTTAAGGAGTAACATTTGACGTTTTTGAGACAGACATCAAAGCTACGTGTATTTTAGAGGGTAGCTGCTGATTTGCAGAGATATCACGGCCACGTGTTTTTCACCCCACATGGGGGATACTTTCCCTTCAGACCTGAACACGATCAGATACAGTGTCAACATTTGATGTTGGGACGTACCTACCTTCCGCTTAGCCAGAATTACATTTTTTTTAATTGACTCTTAAAGTTTGTCCTGTTTCACTACTATGTGGGCAGAGCCGCAGGGGACAGTTAGTAATGAATAAGTAACAAAGAAAAAACATAAATACAAATAAATATGCCCGTATGAGCTTATAAGACATAGATATGTAATCATTAGAAAAGTAGCATATCCATCCATTATCCAGCCCGCTATATCCTAACTACAGGGTCACGTGGGTCTGCTGGAGCCAATCCCAGGGCACAAGGCGCGCACACAAAAGAGACAATTTAGAATCGTCAATGCACCTAACCTGCATGACTTTGGACTGTGGGAGGAAACTGGAGTACACCCACACAGACACAGGGAGAACATGCAGACTCCACACAGGGAGGACCCTGGAAGCAAACCTGGGTCTCCTAACTGTGAGGCAGCAGCGCTACCACTGTGCCACCATACTGCCCCACAAAGAAGTCGTTTTACCTTAATTGTCTGGATCATCCATCTATGAGTCTGTTACACAAATCTGCCTCTACCATATTCTCCTCACATACTCATCACTGTTTCAGTCATTTAGGGTGGTCTGCGACTTAAAAACTCTTTTGAGACTCCTGCTGCCACTGTTGTGCCATTCACTGTCAAGAGTAGTGTTTGTTAGCTCCTTTTTTTCTACAAGTTCTGTGCTCTTGTTTTTTCTAATTTTTGATATTATGCTTACTTTTTAGGATTTTCAATTTGGCGTTTATTCTGTTGCAATATTTTGTAATCTATTTATGTTCTTTCATTTTTTTATTATTTAAATTTTTATTTTTTTCATTATGCATTTTTGAGGTATATTATTTGTCCTTTAGACAAATAAATGAGTTTAAACGTTTTCAGTTTTGAGTTAGCAAGGTGTTTTCTCCTTCTCATTTGCATCTCGATCACAACAAATGCACAAATGACAACAAAAATGACCACCAAAATTAAGGTAAAAAATAATAAAGAAAAAAATATTTTGTTCATGAACTTGACAATCAAAGCAATGCAAACAATGTTGTAATAACAGGAGTGTATGTCTAAAATTATAAGAAAATCTAAATTGATGGCATCCAACTGTCTAATAAAAAATCTTTATCAACATTCTTTGACCTCAAATCTATGCATAATCAAAATGGAGATCCTTCATTACATTCATGTGCACGAGCCAAATCAATATTGATGTCATGATGATGTGAACTACTTGAAAGGACAGAGTGATTTGCAGATTGCCAGTAGCATTAATGAGAAAAGAACTGGCAAAGGATGAAGCAGATCATAGAGGTATTACAAAGCAGGTGTGAAGGAAGTGCTGTATGAGGAAGTTGGGAGTGGCAGAGAAGTATGTAAGAGTTGTACAGGATATGTACAAGGAAAGTGTGTCAGTGGTGAGGTCTGCAGTAGGAGTGATGGATACATTCAACGTGGAGGTGGGATTACATCAGGGATCAGCTCTGAGCCCTTTCTTATTTGCAATGGTGATGGACAGGTTGAGATTAGACAGGAGTCCCCATGGACTATGATGTTTGCTGATGACATTGTGATCTGTAGCGATAGTAGGGAGCAGGTTGAGGAGACCCTGGAGAGGTGGAGATATGCTCTAGAGAGGAGAGGAGAGGAGAGGAGAGGAATGAAGGTTAGTAGGAACAAGACAGAATACATGTGCGTAAATGAGAGGGAGGTCAGTGGAATGATGAGGATGCAGGGAGTAGAGTTGGCGAAGGTGGATGAGTTTAAATACTTGGGATCAACAGTACAGAGTAACAGATATTGTGGAAGAGAAGTGAAGAAGAGAGTACAGGAATGGGGGAATGGGTGGAGAAGAGTGTCAGGAGTAATTTGTGTTAAATGGGTATCAGCAAGAGTGAAGGGGAAGGTCTACAGGATGGTAGTGAGACCAGCTACGTTATATGGTTTGGAGATGGTGGCACTAACCAGAAAGCAAGAGACAGAGCTGGAGGTGACAGAGTTAAAGATGCTAAGAATTTGCATTGGGTGTGATGAGGATGAACAGGATTAGAAATGAGGACATTAGAGGGTCAGCTCAAGTTGGATGGTTAGGAGACAAAGTCAGAGAGGTGAGATTGCGTTGGTTTGGACATGTGCAGAGGAGAGATGCTGGGTATATTGGGAGAAGGATGCTAAGGATAGAGCTGCCAGGCAAAAGGAAAAAAATAAGGCCTGAGAGAAGGTTCATGGAAGTTGTGAGAGAGGACATGCATGTGATGGTGTAACGATGCAAGATGCAGAAGACAGGATGTTATGAAAAAGGATGATCCGCTGTTGCAACCCCTAACGGGAGCAGCCGAAAGAAGAAGAAGAAGGTATGGATGGTGGCAGAGCATGGGGTCATCCAACAGGAGACAGACTGTACAGTTGTACAAGTGACCAGAGAGAAGAGTGCATGAGAGGAAAGGCCTGAAAAGAGCAACATGTGAAATTGTATTCTCTTTTGAATTTGGGGGAAAATCTTACTTTATTACAATCTTAATAAGAAAAATGCAAGAACTGAACCCTGGCCCACGAACTAACAACTGTCCTCCCTTTCCACTATGCTATTTAAACTGGTTTGTTTGTGAACATGGAGTTGTGAAAGTAATCACTGAAGAAATCAAAATTATGCAGAGGAAGATGGAAGAAGGTTATAAGAATACTATTTCTTGATCAACTGCTGAAATATTGTCATCTAATATATGACAATTAAATGAATCTGTATTGTTTACCAAGTTGTTCTGTAATACAACATGGATTCCAGCAGCTTGACACTTATAGTCACAGGTGTTTAATCTGAACATATTGCACTTTGCTGTGATTTTTGATCTATGAGAGACGTTGGTGATGATTTGTTCTTGTGGCTTCTCAATGTGGATATCAGGAGTGTACACATAAATGTGGATTGGTGAAGCCTTTAATGAGGTAATGAAGAACATATTTTGTGTGTGGAATTGACTAAGACTTGACTGGAAAACAAAGCATAATCAAATGAGACACAGAAAACCTAAAAAGGAGTGTCATGGAGGAATGACAAATATGGATGAGGGTTTTTTATTTTGTTTAATTTAAGGAAAGAAAACATCATTGATCATCTGTGGGAACTGAACTCAGAGGTGTTGGTTCATAGACGTGTATCCTATCCAATAGGCTACCATTAAAACTGGTCAGCAAGTCTTTCTCAGGTGATACTGTACATTATACTGTATAATTAGACAAAAGAGCATTAGACTGAGATGGAAGGTAATAATGTAATGTTAGCTTATCTATCTATCTATCTATATAATAAGTTGTAAAAGTCACTTTTCATTATTTCTTGGGAGCAGGTGGAGGGCACCATGTGATTGTTAAGAAATAGTAAAGTTTTAACTTTGCCAACATTTGTGGTGTAATGGTTAGCATATCTGCCCTTAAATGACAAACTATGTGGTCAAATCCTGCCCACGAGGGATTTTTATTTCAAAATCTATCATTGGTTGTTTTGTATGTGGGTGGGATCCTAGTTTCTCAGGGATTATCTAAAGTTACTTGGGAAGCAGTTAAAATGTGGCAGTATAAAAAATGTTTTTGCACTCATGAACTAAGAGAGATGTAAGCTGACAAGAAGTGGCAAGCAATGATGACATTTTGAAATTGGTATGTGTCCATTGCTCTATGGTGTGTTTCTGTGAAAATAACAAGGAACTGTAGCTGTGGGAGAAATACGGAAAATTCAGTTGGGGTTGCCTGACTCGGACAGATGATGTAGTGGTTAGTGGTAGTTGTGTGTTAATAATTTCTCTGATGTCACCCTATGGGTTCCTGAGTCATGGAGGAGCAGTAAATTGACTTAACTACACATATCAAATGCTTCTTCGCAAGAGTCCAAAAAGGATCATTTTATGCATTCCTCCGACATCACTAGACCCAGGTATGCAATGCAATTAAACTCAACAGCATGGAAAAAATAAAAATCTTTTTTTCTTCTGCATAGGTAAAATGTGCCACCTTGTTATGAAGCCTGCAATTTGTTGTGTTGCCTGTGTGGTAATAAATGGTCAGTGCAAGTACCTGGGTGACTAATGTTACTGTTTGTGATCACTGGTGTTGATCGGACAAATTCGCCAAAGTGTTTCTCACAGCAAATATGCCATGTTCGCCAGTGACCTTGTTTGCAGAATAGTTTCCTGAAAATTCATTGTGAAGTCAGCTTAGACTCACTTTCATCTTCTAATGCGCCAGTGTGATATAACAGAGCTTTAGCAGCCAATGTTGCCATGTTGGATGGGACAGCCCCTCAAGTATCCTAATAGTTCAGTAAATATATTGTAAATATAGTGTAAAAATTGTACACAAAATTGAGTATCCTAATAGTACACTAAAAATGACTGGAAAACTTGCAATAATTTGTAAACACTAAACATGAATCGAAGGAAAAATATAAATGTGTCGGTGCATTTACGTCTTAAAGGTTGTGTGTTTTGTATAGACTCGTATATGTGAGCTGTGCTGAATATGTAATGCCTACCCCTTTTATAATACCACCCAGAGTGCTGTTCAGTTGATCAACCAGGAAGGAGTGAAGAGTCCACATGCTTTAGTGTTGTGCCTATTTGGCAGCAGCAGCAGTGAGCGAGCGAGTCTATACGGGAAAACCAAACAAACTGAATATTTGAGTTTGAGAGAAGTGAGTACCTGCTAACAAATCTGTTGAGGGTATAATTAAGTGAATTCATTCTTCCTGTCCTCATGAACTTTTCCTCTTCTGAAATTAAATTCTATCAATTTTATATTTAGGGGTGCCTGGTGGCGCAGTAGTTGGCATGGCAGCCTCACAACTCAGGTTACATTTCTGTACGCAATTTTTGGTCCAGAACATTTTGCAAACACTTCTGTAGACTTCAGAAACTCATAAAAGACTATTGCACCTTCATAATCCACTCAAGTTCAATTTCTTCTTGCCCACAGACTTCAATGTATTTGACTGAATTCTGTAAAGTTCCCGAACATTTCCCCAATTTCACCGAACTTCAGAAAAAGACAATTCAGCCAGGTTCACTCATCACTAGTGAGCACAAACAACACATTGCTGATGCCAGACAAACAGAATAAGTACATACTGTAGATATTGTACTAAAAATGCAATATGAGAACAGCTTAGTAAAGAAATGTTAGTCTGCGTGAATCTGCCATTCTGAGGAAAGTTTCAGAAGCTAATCATTTTCTTGAGACTCCTTTTGAGGAACATTGGGCACAATGATATCACACATTTCATACCCACTCTATCTGGATGGCATGTCCGGTCATGGTCATTGGAACCTGGAAGATAATGGGCGATCACCAGACAGACAGAAAAATGTGAAAAACCATGGTAATAAATGATAAAATTTTGTAAAAATTGAACTCAATTGTTTTTAGAACCAGATTATTTTCAAAGCAGAGAAAGCTAGGACTCAATTTTGTGCCAGAAGTAAGATGTCCATAAGTTTGATTTCTTAATTTAGCACGGATGAGGAGGTCCCACTTGGAGTGTAGAGCTCCATGATATTCTTATATTAAATTGGGGTGTTTTATGTATGGTATTGTATGTTGTATCGGGTTTGACTCTGTGTTTGGGTTTGTGCATATTTGTCCTGTGATGGACAGGCACCTTGTCCTGCTTTGTGCCGTTTGCTGTCTGCAACAGGCTGCAGCTGCCCCATGACCCTGCCCTGGAAAAGTTTAGAAAGCTTAGGTTTGGAAGAGGAATGGATGGATAAATGGAGGGATGGATGTTATGGTAATACGAGGTCCCACTCACATAGTTACTGTGATCTTTTAACCTATGAACAGAGTAAACAAAAACTTCAGTTAACAGAAGTGAACAGGATTCATGGAGACCTATTGGGATTCCATAATTGGTTATGTTAGGGGAAATGCTCCGTAAATAAAGAATAGTCATGAGCCGCTGTTAAAAATGAATCCAAAGAATAATGTTCTTGTGTTACTTTTAAAAAATGGTGCCACTTTGTGGTCTTGTTTAGTGCAGCATGGCAGACTCACTTGTCTCATTTACATTGCACAGCTATAAAGCATTTTCATTACACTAATCAAAGAACAGATAAATAGTATGGTCTTCAAACAGATCTATCGCTTGTGTGTTATCTCTAAGTTACAAATAGTTATACAGAATAAATATCTGGTTCACAGAATAAGACTTCTTACTTGTAAATTAGCTCTATTTTGTAGCTTTGCCTGGGATGTTTGATAAGAGAGTGAGTGTTAGTTGTAGTTCTGTTAATCAGATGTATCAGAAGTGCTGTGTAAGTAAGAAGTTTTCTTTATACAATGTTTGTAGATTTTGTTTTTTTATTTTTACCATTAGGCAAGTATTATTTCTGCGTCTACTTTTCTCTTCCTCCCTTTTTTGCTTCTAGTGAAAAAATGTCTACACTCACAACCACAGCACCTGGCACCATCAATGGAGCTTTACAGTGAGTACTAACCTTTGAGCTTTGTGTCTTCCTTGAGCTTCCCTGAACTTTGTCCTTCCATTTCACACCTCACTGCACATGCCAATCATGATCCTGTCTCTTTATTTTTGTCAGGGGCACCACCCCCTTCTTAGTTTTCATTCCAAACAATTGGTTAGTGGTGCTATTTATGTGGCCTATCCATCCCTGCATTTGCATGGATAGGCCCATTCTGAGCGCTGCACAAAGCATGTACATTAACACCATAATAATAAATATTAAAATAAAAAGGACATTTGAGTTTAAGAGGTGGAATCTGCATGTTCACCCTTAGTGTTCATTGGTGAAATTTAGCAAAGCATTTTTCGAATGAATATGCAACATCTTCCGGAGACCTTGTTCATTGAATATATTCCTGGAACTGCATCGTGTGGCCAGTTTAGGCAAACCTTTTTTTCTTGGTGTAGTTGATGGCAGTTGTGTTATGAGGATGCCTTGATGATGGGCCATTAGTTAGAACAGATGCCACTTGCTGTTGGTTTGGCAGTTATTGTACTGGAGAATTGTGTGGTGGCTCTAGTGGTAAAGAGGTACAATTGCACACCTCAATAATGAAATTCGTTCAAGCTCATTATTATTTTTATAATAGTACATATAGCTTTGTTTTGTCACTAAATATGATCTATTTTGTAATTGAGGATTTGCCTGTAAAAGTGAAGATCTCATTCCAAAATAGGGAAGCGTGGTCTGGTGCTGGCAGAGATGACTTTCATACAGATGGCTCTGGTTACATAAAATGCATAGCAAATCACATTGATGTTGAGAGCCCTATAGGATTGTGCATGGTCTGCCCATTTCTTGAAAATCCTTGAGGAACCTTAGACTGTCCTTAAGAAATATTGCTACAGTCATGGAAAACCCCAGAAGTAGTGGCATGGAGTAATGACAGGTATATGTAAGGTGATTTTCTATTTACGGAAAATTTGTCAGTCGTGCATGGGAACTGAACTTACACTTCCTGGTTGAGAGACTTGTATCCTACCCACTACACTACCATACCTGGCCTGGATTACTGTCTCAGTTGAAATTCTAGTATTTGAACAAAGAACAAGAAAAGATTGAGGTGGACGCTAATTGTGGAAATTTACCTCTTATTTGTGTTAAGTTCTTACTAAACTCTCTTTCAGTCTGTTTGAGGGCAGACGGAGGCTTTTCTGTGTTTGACAAAAAATAGAAATGTGTGAAATATTCCAACCCAAACCAGCATTGAGATATGGCATAGTGGGTAGAATACCTGCCCTTAAAGTAGTGGTAATGGGGTCGGTTCCCAGCCATGATATTAAAACTTGTTTTTGTTTAAGAAGTTTTCATGATTGTCTATATTATAAGTGAGTAAGGCCACGTTCTATCAGGAATTGCATATCGTTATTTGTGGAGCAGGTTTGATGTTTCATCATATCATTGTAATCTTTTGGACACTAGGTAACTAAAGACTAAATTTGTATCACTGTAGTTTTCAATAGAATCTCTGTGACCCTGGACTATGATCAAAATGTGACATGAAAACTGTGACATATACTGTGTGCGTTGATGTGTGGTGTGCTTCTCTTCAAATTACATTAAATATACTTAACTATTTGAGGGCTGAATATTTTTTCCAAAAAACTAAGTTTTCTGAAAAGCACACAAAGCAATTTTTCACACATAAATCAACATAAAATGTCTGTTGCTACGTGCTGTGGCTGCTGTTGGCGCCTTGATGGTCAGCAGGAATGCACGGCTGCCTGGTTGTCTTCGCAAAGCAGGTGGGTAGCAGTGGCAGTCGCAGTGTCACGCAATTTGGTTTGTACGTCTTGTCATCATTATAAGCGGCTGTCCTCCCAGGCTAACGCTGCTGTAAGTGCATCGGCTACACAAAAGTATTCAGCATCACGATCAGCTGGGGACCAATCAGACAATGCTGGTCCCTCACTTTCATTTTCAATATCCATCGTCAGATCACTTGCATCAAACTCAGAGTCTGACAAGTCACAGTCCTATTCAATGAAAATACGTGAAACGTCCATGGAGTATTTTACTTTGTACATTCGTTTTGGTCTCTCGCCAGATGTTGTTGCCATTTTAGAGGTTGTTTGCGCTTTGCTACTCATGCACGCGCAGGGAATCAAGGTTAAATTAACCAAGCTATGTAACTGTCCTTCTATCAAAGAGTGTCAAACTAAAATGTAAGGCGAGTTTTGTCACAGTTTACAGCTGATTATTGTCCTCTACCCCTGAATTTTGACACAAGTCGACCTCAGCCCTAAAAGAGTTAATAGATATGGAGAAATAGTGTAAAATCATGGTGTCCAGGTCAGGTGGTCTAGAGGGAAGTGGTCTATTTGGGTGCAGATGGAGGCCATTTTATGATTGACAAAATTTTGAAAGTTGTAAAGTTGGTGTAGTGAGTAGGGTACCTGCCCTTAAAGCAGTGGAAATGGTTTCAGTTCCCAGCCATGTAAAACTTGTTTCTGTTTATATGTATTATTGTCTATATTATCAGTGAATGGGGCCTAATGTACCAGCAGGAGCAGGTAAGAGGTGTCAGTGTGAAAGTATCATTGTAATCCTTTGGACCCCAAGTAACTGGTACATTTTTATCACTTGGATTTAAAATAGATTGGCTGTGATCCTGGACTGTTCCCAAACAGCAAACTATGAAATGGAATGTGTGATCTCAGGTGTGGTGTGCTTATGTTGAAATGACATTAAATATATTTAATTGAGAAATAGTGAAAAACCATACATTGCCAAGTCTTTGACAGTATTTTGACCACTAGGCTATGGCTACTGCTGCTACAACCCCGCTATCACAACAGATTGTATCTTTGAAGTGTACAAGTATGGTATAAGGGGAAAAGGCACACAATGGATGAATTAGACACGTTTGTCAGGTAGGGTTCAACCAATGAGTTTCCACATTGTTACTCCACGTGAGTAGTCAGCTTAATATAAAGGGAACTGAAAAGGCCTCAGTGACTGCCTGCTACCCTATATAGCACCATGGAGGCAAGTGGAGTGGGGTTCATAGACAGAGCAAGAGGAAGGGTTCTTTGAAGGAGATAAACAGTGTGAAATGAGATACAGGCAACATTAGTTGACCATGTCATCAACCATGACCTGAACATGAGAGAAGCAGGTCAACGTGTGTGGCCCCATGTGTCACATGTTTTGAAAATTAAAATGGATACAGTAACGGTAGAGCAAAACTTAAGGTACATGTAGATCGAGATATGGCACATTTCACGAGAAATACAATAAGATAAGTAAATGTGTGTATTTTCAGAATTGCATAAAGACCCTGAAAGAGGGAGAGGTAGCCTGTCTTTGCTCCAGACCAACAGATTGCAATAATAAGTACGGTACTGGCCAACAATTCCACTGCACACTGAAACAGCAAAATGGATTGCAGTGTTTATCATTTGTCCTATCAGTGTGTAGTTGATGTTTAGGACAAGCTATTCATGTGATGGTTCGCGTGTGCAGTTCTGATGCAAAAATAACCTCTTTTTTTAGAAGAGAATGGTTTTGAATGCAGTGTGTACTTTGTTGTCAGGTGGGTGACATGTTTTGGGCTGTGTGGGTGTTTGTGGCTGTTGTGTATAGAGTTTGAATAAGATGAGCTGTAGTTTCAGAAAATATATGTAAAAAGTGAGAAAGAACTGTAAATGAATGTGAATGGAGTCACAGTGCAGAATAATGCATAGAGCCACTGTACTGTATGTATTATCACACACATGCATTTCATCCTGGAAACTCAATTCAAGTGCATGTCAGAACTTTTTAAATAGTGAGAAAACGTAATGACATGAATTTAATAGACCCTGTTTGGTGACTACTGTCTTCAATCTTCTATCGGCTCAAGAGGTTTCTAGTTTATAGAACTCTTAGTGAGAGATGTTATAGAGAATGCGCTTCTTTAGCTTCTCACTTCAAATAGCAAGAGTTTAGATATAAATGTTGAATATTTAAGTCTTTAATGAAATAATTAGAATCACTTTTTTGTTGACTGAAGTAAAGCACATGCAGCAAAGTGTGCATCATTGGAAACTGACGAGCAGTAGCGTACAATATTGACAACTATATAAAACTGTTTTGTTTATTTTTCTTAGAGAAAATATTTAAGGTTATAAATGGGAATTGAACTCAGGCCTCTTGGTTGATGGGCATGTATGCTATCCACTATGCTACCTCCAAACCTGGTGAGTAGGTCTTTCTCAGTTGATACTGTACATCATACTGTATGATTGGAAAAAAGATCACAAGATTGAGGTGAAAGATCAATGTAGTAGTGGATCTCATGTGGAATAACTTCAGAAACTGTGGTGTAGTGGTTAGGAAATCTGGGAATTAAATGAAAAGCAGAAGGTTCAATTCATGTTAAAGATAGTAAGGTTTTTTTTTATACATATTTTTGAAATAATCTTCTTTATCTGTATTGTAGGCACCTATTCTACTTGAAAAGCAAGTATAAGGTGGCAGTAGGAAAACAATCTGTTTTGCACCCATCTTCTTTTTGGAGTGTTAGAGATGTTATTGAGTTTGTGTTTTTTTAGCCTCTCACTTTGAATAGCAAGCGTTTAGATATAAATTTTGAATATGTAAGTCTTAAGTGAAATAATCAGAATCCCTTTGTTGTTGACACAAGTAAAACATATGCAGCAAAGTGTGCATCACTGAAAACCTGATGAGCAGTAGCATACAATATTGACAAATGTATCATTTTATTTATAGGAAACATTTAAGGTCATAAATGGGAATTGAACTCAGGCCTCTTGGTTGCTGGGCATGTATGCTATCCACTACGTTACCCCCAAACCTGGTCAGGAGGTCTTTCTCAGTTGATACTGTACATTATACTGTACGATTGGAACAAGATCAAGGGATTGAGGTGGAAGATAAATGTAGAAGTGGACCTCATATGTGGAATAACTTTACAAACTATGGTATAATCTTATTTTACCCAGTGGTAACTCTGAAGAAATAGAAAAGTCTGATATTTTTTCCAAGAAAATAATGAGAAGTGGTGATGTAGTGGTTAGCATATCTATGCCCTTAAAGGAGATGTTGTGGGTTCAGTTCCTGGGCTTGATGTATGTATATTCTATTTTGTTTTTGAAGTATCTATCAATTTTTATAGTAAATTTGTATTTTTTTTTTTTTTTTTGTTATCAGGCATTGCTTATTATAATAGCTTGAGCAACTAAAAGGTGTTTGTCTGGAAAAAATAGGAATGCCAAGAGAGAAAGTAAAATATTGAGGTATCTATTAACATTTGAAATGTAATTAGGTTTGGGTGTGATCCTAGGTTATAAAATAATGGAAATGTGTGAAATGGAACGTGTCCATTGATGTACAGTGTACTTGTACTGAAATTCACAGTACAGTACAGTGAGTGATCTGTAGAAAAACTGAAAAATCATTTGGGCTTGCAACAACAACTCAGATGGTGTAGAGGTAAGTACAACTGTTAATTAATCATGTAATCTCATTGTACAGGTTCAAATCCAGGCGGAGGATATGGAAGAGTTCCTGAGGAAGAAGCAGGAGGAGAAGGACTGGAGAATGAGAACATGGTAAGAGTGGTACAAATCTGGCAGGAGTAGTGATGTCACACATGTGCAAAGCAAACTGGAGTACATAGCAGGTGAAGTACACTTACAGTATGCATGCGTGAAAGTTGTGCACATGACTAATACAGCTATATTATGTCCCACCACCCTTGCAAAACATCATGGGACACTGGGAAAAAAATCTTTATCTAAGCCTGATACATGGTGAATTTCTAGGAAAATATTTGGCAAATACAGCATATTTGCTCTGAAAAACTCTTTGGCAAATTCTGCTAATCTAGACTAATGATCTACAATGATCACATAAGTCTTGGAGCAATGTCAAGATAATAAAAAAAATAAAACATTGGGAAGATAAGCTACTCTAGAGTAAAATAGATTCAGGTGTTCAGATTCAGATATTCGACACTGAGTATGACATTTGTTAGGTCACCTCCTTGCTTTCTTTTTACAGAACTACAGAAGTGAAGTACAAGCTTGTGTCACATGCTGGAGATCAGAAGTTACCCATATTGGTCAGTGGCAATCATTTGTTAACCTGGCTGCTGCTCTAAGCATTGCTAGTAATCACAAAAATAAGTAAATTCAAATGAAAGTTTTTAAAGTTAAGCAATAAACTACTAAAGCCTGAGGAGAATAACAGAAAAAAACATGAGGAGAAAAAAAAAACAGCTTCACTCACTTACTCTACAAAACTGAAAGAGCGAAAAGAACAGTTAGCTTCAAAAATTCTTATTTTAGGAATAAGATCTATTTTTGGGTAAGTAATCGTTTTATGTCAGCTGAGTGCTCTCCACCATATTTCAGATGATATGGGTATAATTTCTTAGCAAAATGACAATCAGATTAAAGGACTTGCAATCAGATGAAAGGACTCATTTTCAGGTGTTTGTAAACTAAGAAAAGTACCCCCTTCCATTATGCTCTGCTTTCAAAAGTTAAGGCTTACTTTGATTCAGTGTTTGGCCAAATTATTACAATTAAGTACAGTTATTATAGTTGTTTTATATTTAATGGAATGGATTTATCCAGTGGCCTCAGGCTGCTGTCTAGACATCAAAGAGAAACAGCAGGCAATGCACATTTGCAAACCACATACTGGACTCACAATTATTAAATGTATAAATATTCTTCCCTTAACAGAACCCTTTTTGCCCACTAGGATTTTACACAGTCAATGTCTACCCCACCAGAATGACACACAAAGTAAGAGTTAAAACAGGAAGAAAGCCCCAGTCTGCTGGTGGATACATTCACAGCAGGGATAAAACCCAAGTTGTGAGACATGAATTGTAAGCACTACGCTAATGCACCATTCTCTTTATAATATGCCATCTTTATTTTTTTTTACAATTATAAACAGGTCATAAGAAAAAAATAAAGAAATTTAAAGTAAGAATGTTGGCATCTGTCTGAAGTTAGAAACTAATTCTGTAATTTAAAAAAATTAGAAAACAATTTTAATGTTGAAGTGAGAAATCGATGCAGAACGAGTATTAATAAAATGGGAGGTCACACTATACTCTAGGGAATGAGTCTTCAGTCAGGTTATTTGTAGAAGTTTAAATACACTCATTTTAAATCAGTCACAATAGGTGTCTGTTTAAAGGGATATATTGATTTAATTCCGCACTTCAGTGGTCATTAAGGGGCTATTTCTTTGAATGATTAGCTTGGAATTGACTCCACTGCACTTGATGATCGTATGAATTATTTTGTGTCAAACTGCAAAATTCTTTCCAGCATAAAAGAATTTAAAGGGCTTGCATCTTGTATTCTGTGATATTAATTGTAGACATACGTTGTGTCATTTCTTGTGGTAATTTGTTTTTAGAGCAGCAGAGTTGTGGTAGTGGTTAACATTTCTTTAGAGCTCCATGGTCCTACATTCAGATCTCAGACCAGATACTCAATCTTCTCCATGTGGACTTTTGTCATTTACTCACAATGCGCACATAATGACTTGGCTGTTACGGCAGCTCAGCCACAGCTTTGAGAGGGTAGGTTGGAATGAGACAAGGAAATACAGTAGGTTATGAAAGGTGAAGGGCTGATCTGAAAGAAACTACTATTTCCTGAAGTAAATTAATGTAAATTTTGAGATACACTGCTGGAAGAAATGTTTTCTTTAATTCTGGCATCAAAGATTTTTTATGACATATACTGTATTCCTACAGTCCTACTGTGAAAATTTTTTATGCAGTTTGCATTTTTCAGCACTAATCTATGGCTCAGTTAAATACACAGTTCACAGAGCAGAAAGCTCTTTGCATCCATTTTTGATGAGCAACATTGAGTTACACTCCTTCAGTTCTTTCCCTACTGCTGGTTTGTAATACATGCCAGCAGATCAGTACACAATGGAGCCACAGTAGCATAAGCCTTGGGCGGGCTGTCAGGTCCTGACAAAATCCACAGCCCAGAGACAGTTTATAATCTGCTAAATGATGCATTTTACCTTTTGACCATAATATATAGTGCCTATAAAACATATTCAACCCCTGCAAAGTTTTCACATTTTATCGTTATACATTGAATCATAGTGGATTTAATTTGTCTTTTTTGATCCTGATCAACAGAAAAAGACTCTTTGATGTGAAAGTGAAAACCGATCTTTGCAAAGTTGTCTAAATTAATTAAATATATAAAACACAAAATAACTGATCATGTAAGTATTCACCCCCTTTAACATGACACACCTAAATCATCACTGGTGCATCCAATTGGATTTAGAAGGCACAGAAATAGTTCAATGGAGATCACCTGTCTGGGGGTTTCAATTGATTGGAGTATAAATGCAGCTGAATGTGAAAGACCCAGCTTGAGGTAAGTTAGTATGGTGGCCTAACCTAAACAATGAAGACAAAAAGAACACGTCTAGCAACTCTGTGATATGGTGACTGAAAAGCTTGAAAATAACTGCCAAATATCTCCCAGGGGACAAATTAAGTTTGTTCGTTTGTTCATTCGTTCTATCTAAGTCAGAGGAGTGGAGATAAGAGAAAAGCCAAGTCGCTGGATATCCCTTGTACTGCAGTTAAATCAGTGCTTAATAAATGGAAATAGTATGGTACATCTGTACATGTGCCTAGAACAAGCAATCTACAAAAACTGAGTCAGCGTGTAAGAAGAAGACTAGTGAGGGAGGCCACCACGAGACCTATGAGAACTCTGAAGGGCTTATCAGCTACAATGGGAGATATTGCAAACCACGATTCAACAAATGCACATAATATATCAGCTAGAGCTTGCCAGAAGGTACATTGGAGACTCAGAAGTCGGCAGGAAGAACATTCTGTGGTCTGATGACACCGAAACTGAGTTTTTAGCCATTAGAGTAAACACTGTGTTTGGCATAAGCCAAACACTACAAATTATCCAAACCACACCACCAGAAAAATAGGAAAAAACTTCTGTGTCCAGATGTGCAAAGCTGACAGAGAGAGATCTGTGCACAGACCCAAGGTTATCATGGCAGCGAAAGGCCCATCAAATGAATACTGGCTTGAAAAGGACGAATACTTGTGTTATCAATTATTTTGTATTATACAATCATAATCGTTTCACTTTGGCTTTAAATAGTCTTTACTCTGTTGATCAGTGTCAAATAGAAGGAAACAAAGATGAACAAAGCAAATTGTACACTCTGGGCGTATAAAGTATATAAGTCCCACCCCATTTAGCACAATTAGAGTTCATTTAAACTGACATCTTTACTGTGTGGTAATTACCTGGCGTGGTGAAATAACATGTCTACCGCTTTCCAGCACACAAAATCCTTGTCACCCACTTACTCTCTCTATACAAAAATTAATATACTTACTATACCTTTTTCTATGCCTACTTAATCCTGAGCAGGGCTGTGGGGGACCTGCGGCCTAAGTTAGCAAGTATATGGCACAAGGTAGGAACAATCCCTGGACGGGGCACCAGTCCATCGCAAGGTAAACAAACACACACATATGCCACGGCCAATGTCGTGTCAAAAACCCACTTAAACTGCACGTCTTTGGATTGTGGGACGAAACTGAAGCACCTGGAGGAATCCCATGCAGACACAGGTAGAACATGCATATTCAAAGCATACTCAGGACACAAACCCTAGTCTCCTTATTGCAAGTCAGCAATATTACCATTGTGCCACCCACACAAATGAAGATATATTACATATTAAATTATGACATAAATACGTCTGCAAGCACATAGAATTGTTTTTTTCCTGGACTCGCTCTTTTAAATAATCCAAGACACAGCTACTTACTAGCACTTTTTTTCTCTTTACTCTTTAGTTTTTTCTTGTGTTCTTTTGTTTCTCCTTTCAATTCAGACTTAATTACTGTATATGCAGTCCTTTTTCCTTCTTTTGTATTGTGCACTCAAAAACAACAACATCTATTTCTATAGCACATTTTCATACACAGTGCATGGCTCAAAGTGTTTTACAAGATGTCAAAGAAATAGATAGAAGAGCCAAAAACAAATTCAAGTTAGCTGATGATAATAATAATAATAATAATGAAAAAATAACCTGCACAAAAATACAGTAATTATGAATAATAATAATAATGAAAAAATAATCTGCACAAAAATGCAGTAATCAATGCACGCTTATCATGTAATAAACCTCAGAAACATAATGCAGAAGTAATCTTTGGAAAATATAATGCATGGATGAGCACATCCGTAGAGAAACGGCTCATGCTGCCTTGAGTTAATCTATTTCAGCGAATGGTTTCACTGTTCACAGCTGACATCAGCTCAGCCCTTGCTGAGGTAGAAAATGAAGATAGCAATAATTAGGAAAGACCACCTCAACATTACCAGTAAGGACAGTATTAAGATGGTCAATTCTTAAAAGTCTTTTTCATCTGCTGCATCGGCAAGTCTTTCCAGCTCTGTGCACCACTATTGTCCTCAGATTGGCTCACACATGTGAAACACATAAGCAGACATGCTGAAGTCTCCCCAGTCATTTCTCTCTCTGCTGTTGCAGGCCTCAGTGGAGTCCCCAAACTCAACTTGTTAAATCAGTTGTCCTGGGCATTACATTCACTTGACAGTGCCTTTCTTTATTTATTTTAAGTTTCCAGATTTCTTGGCTGCTGCAATGTATCTTCAAAGCAGCTCAGACCCCAATGCCTAACTGGTGTTTTTACCCATGGAGCTGTTTTCAGACTAGCTCAGCCTGGCAGAAAACCAGCACATCTGGTAGCCCTGGTTAGCACGGTCACTAGACATATTCTGCTGGGCAGACTGGGCTGTCAAGTTCAAGTCTCCTAAAATCACCTGCAGCACAGAGATTGCTTAGTTTAGGTTGTCTTGCAAAACCAAAATTAGCAAGTGTAATTAAATATTACAAAGACATTGGAGAGACGACTTGGAGTCCCAGCCAAGAAATATATTGTTTTATTGCCAAAAGCAAAATGGTCAAAATTAAAAGAAACTAAAAGAACGACATTTGGTATTCTGCTGTTGGTGATCACAAGTGTTTCAGAGGGGTAAGTGTCTCCCAGGTCCATCAAGTGGTGCTTTCTGTCACGGTCCTCCTTCATGTCATGCTACTCGATGGAGAGGAGTCAGTGCTATGGCAGAAGTGACATCTCCATTACTGACTGTGCCACACCCACACCTTAACCTTCACCCTGTATTTCATTTAAATCAGAACCCATACTAGCATGTTTCAAAAAAGCAAGACTTCATAGTTTCTTTTTGACACTGCTATTGAAAGAAAAATTGACAATAATGAATGCCATGGGTAACATTTTTACTTTTTCTGTGCACCAAGATGGACCTACGTGTCTGTATGCTTTTTATCTGACAGTCTTGAAAAGTATGTGTCACTTTGACATGGGCTTCTACTGCACTGACTTAATGGGTAAAGCACACATAACTTAACTGAAATGAAAATGTTGCCTCTAATGAAAATTTATGACATAAAAATAGCAAGTCTGTAATTCTTTTATTTTTAAATAAATCTATTTGCCCTATGCTTTCTCAGCTGAAAGATGGGCATGTAAGATTAATTAGTGTCTCTAAATTAGATCTGTGTGAGTTCGTACTCAGCAGTGGATTGTTTCTTTGCACCGAGGCTCCCCAAGGCCCTCCATTGTGAGCTTTTGAATTTGAATGTTTGGATTGAAGTTCATTTTCACTCTGTTTTGTATATGCCATCTACCATGCTTTTTTAAAACTTTTTATACCATCATGCCAGATTTCATGTCAGATTTCATCCATTGTGAGATATTGAGTCCTTTTTCCTGATGGCCAATATGTCAATCAATAGCAACAAATGCTGACCTGTAAATGTCTTCATTCATTTTGCCCTTGTTTATTTTCTCTTTAATGCCTGTCCATCCATTTTCTTCTGAGCTCTGCAGGGTGATGGTGAGCCAATTGCTATCTCAGCAGTACTGGCCTACTGGTCCAGCAGAACTTGTGTATTCTCTCTTTAGCAATAACTTTGCATTATATAGTGGACGAAACAACATTTATTTATATAGTACATTTTCATCCAAATGATTTAGTTTGAAGTGCTTAACAAGATGAAGAAAGACAAAAGAAAAATATAAAAATTAGATTAAGCAATGCTAAGTAACAAAGAATACAGTACGGTCCGATGGCCAGGGAGGGCAGAAAAAGCAAAAAAAAAACTCCAGAGGGCTAGAGAGAAAAAAAAAAACAAAAAAAAAACCAAAATCTGCAGGAGTTCCGAGGCCACGAGTCCAACCAGCAGCCTCTAGGCATTCTAACTAACATAAATGACCTCAATCAGTCCTCATGGTTTTCAGGGTTCACGTGGAAGAATTAGACGATGAAGGTCATGTGTACATCTGGCCTTCGATCCATCAATGTAGGGACTGCATGGTGCCCTGATCAGGTGGTGTTGGCGCAGATGACCACCACAGAAAAAAAGAACAGCAGAGAAAGTAGGGGTTAGTATGGATTGCAGAGCCA
>JANRMT010062819.1:62031322-62045764 GCA_026402145.1 Polypterus bichir lapradei
GATAGATAGATAGATAGATAGATAGATAGATAGATAGATAGATAGATAGATAGATAGATAGATAGATACTTTATTAATCCCAAGGGGAAATTCACTGGACTCCTTTGGTACTCTGTCTCTTCAGAGAACTCCTAGGTACCGGTGGTTTGACTTTGTGCCAAATGAGCAGTTGCTTGTGATGTTACGAATGAGGCACATTACCTGCATTGTGAGGGAGCGTCAGTTATGGCACTACAGACATGTGGCGCGATTCCTCAAGGGTGATGCGGCTCACAGGATCCTCAATGCTGAGGACCTGAGTGGCTGGACTAAGCCAAGGGGATGCCCAAGTAACACCTGGCTGTGGCACATAGATGGCCATTTTTGGAGGGTGGAACTGGACTGCATGTCTGCCTGGGGGGTTTCCAACCAGGGTCCCAAGGTGTAGTGGGTGCAGCAACATGCTGTACCAGTGCATGCTCCTGAACCTGACCTGTGTAAATTTAACAGATTGCAAAGTAACTCCATGTTTCTGATATCTCATCCCGAGTTTGAAGTAAGAATAAGAAAACTCCAGTTGCTTAAATTTTTTGTCATTTACAGCATTTTTATATGTTACTGATTACTGTATGACAAATCTTTTTTAGAGGAGAAATATATTTCTATTTGTGACTTTATTTATTGTTTATTTTTTTGTTGTTGATGGTGGCATTGGTGGTGATCATTGCATCGTATAATACTACTGCATAAGAGTTATAGGACAGCATTTCAGTATGGTCACTTTCAGTCAGCATATTTATGCTATGCATGTAAGCATTTTTTCTGTCCTCCTCCTACCAAAGATGCTCATATTACGTTAACTGGCAACTCTAAAGTATGAGTGCTTGAAGGTGAGTGTACACTATAGTGACAACTACAGCTTTACTCTCACTTGTGCCTGAAGATAATAGGAGATGCCCTGCACCCCGAGACCCTATAGTGCAGGGGTGGGCAACGTCGGTCCTGGAGGGCCACATTGGCCACAGGTTTTTGTTCCAGCCCAGTTTCTTAATGAGAAGTCAGTTATTGCTAATAAAGCACTTATTGCTCAAGTGACATTTTTCTTCTTCATTGTAGTGGTCTTGCTTGTTAAGGTTCCCCACCTTGAATTGCTTATTTCAATCTTAAACAGCTGCATTCATTGTTTTTAATGGCTCCTTATTAGTAATAAGATGCCAATAACAAAGGAGCCAGCAACTCTCCATCTAACTTGTTTCCATTTATGCCTATGTGGATTCATCATGCACTATTTCCATTAATAAAATGCTTAAGAGAAAAATATGACAGACTAGAAATTACCCATTTCAGGCTTCAAATCTTTTCGATGATTTCCTTGGAAAGGAAAAAAAATATATGATATAAGAACATTACATTGCAGACTAACACACCATAATATTAAATAAGGTCTGAGATTGGCAAGGATTGGTTTCTAATTAAGCAATCATGTTGGAACAAAAACCTTTAGCCACTGTGGCCCTCCAGGACCGATGTTGGCTACCTCTGATATAATGGAACAACTAGAAAAAAAATAAAAATTAATGCTAAATATGGTGATTTTTTTAATTGAACAATGGAGAGTTTACACTGTCAACCATGGAATACTTTTAGAAAGGCTTGAAAACTGGGTAGGATTATCTGGAGTAGATCTCAGATGGTTTAGGTCATATCTAAAAGGCAGGGGTTGCTTTGTTGAAATTGGTAATGATCAGTCTAAACAGTTACTGAATTGTATTGCTGCCGTGTCATTATTTTATTTTCTAAATGTTATGTATTGTTTTAACTTTCTGTTGTTTTACTGTCTTTCTAAATTATCATTTTGTTGTATCTTTTTAATTTTTTTCTAATTTAACCAGTAACGGCACACTGCAAGATAACATACAGTGAATACACTTGACTTGAGCATTCATAGTTTCCATACTCTTTCTCTATACGTTTAGCATTTGTTTAGCATTCATTTGCTCAGAGGTTGATGCACTTGCTGCTTCCTGAGCAGCTCTTCTTTTCTCCACCCTAGCGGTCCGCTACCTCTCTTCTTTCGTCGGTATCATTTCGCATTAAAACTGATTAGGTCAGGTACGTTTTGCTTAATTTTTCACTTAAGCTGGCACTTAAGTCTTCGATCTGCCTCAAGAATGATTTAAGATATGAAGAGGTACAGGAAGTGATGCGAAGGTGATAGGAATGAGAACGTCCCCCATACGCATGCACCACACGGCTGACCTGCTGGCCACTACTGAGAGTTGATTCTACAATAAAATAAAATAAACATAAAAAAATTAATAATCTTGGAGGTCAATTATCACCTCGAAAGTGGTTAGTAGACGTCACGTAGTAAATGTGCACCAAATTTCAGATCAATAGGTCAAACAGTTTGTGAGCTACAGGTGATTTAAAATCCTGGACAGACAAAAAAACAGCCACGATAGCGTATTATATATAAAGATATGTAAAGCACTTTGAATTGCCAAATTGTACAAAATGTGCCATATAAATAATCTTGCTTTGCTTTGAGTTTAAAATTTGGATGACTTGAATATTTCAGTGATTATGTTTAAACAAGAGGTGGTAGAGCCAAGGGCAATATCAACTTCCAAATGTAAGAAGAGCTTCCCATTTGTTTAATACTCACTTAGACAAAGAACCTCTACATGTTTCATGCGCATACCCATATGAATAGAAAGATTAGACTGTATTTGACAAAGTTCACCAGTAAATGCAAAGGAACAGACAGTGATATTAGCATTTGTGATATATTATCTGAGTGCTTTTGTTTCATCAGTAATTTTGCTTGGGTCACTTAATGTAACAGACTAAACTTCATATCAAATCCTGTAATATTTTGCTCCAAGAGCCACTTAATAGATTACTGCTCCACACTACTCTAAACTTCGATTAAACATTTCCAGTACATTAATTAACACATGAATGGATGGATGGGAATGTGGGAATTTGCCTAAAAAAAGATCCATCCATTATCTAACCCGCTATATACTAACTACAGGGTCACGGGGGTCTGCTGGAGCCAATCCCAGCCAACACAGGGCACAAGGCAGGAACTAATCCCGGGCAGGGTGCCAACCCACCGCAGTAAAGAAAGATTAAATTTTGAATTGAACAAAATCTGGATTTTGATTACATTGGCGAAAAGCATATTGTTTAGCAAACTACATTTAATGACAAGCTTTTATTACATTATTCCATATTCTTCTGTTCCTTTCTGTCATGGACCAGTGTTACTAAAAGCACAGTTACCATTTAAAGGGTGTTTAAAGCATTTGTGAAACTGAGAAATATGAATTGAATGTTGTAATTCACTTTGAAACAGGAAAAAGTGTTGATACCTGGTTTGGTTTAGCACTCGTATGTAAAAGGTTCCTTAGACTCCAGCAATATACATATAAGTATAAGAAACAAAGAAGCCTTTGGCGCACACCATACCATCAGACAGTAATCATGGTTTGTTACACAAAGCCTTTATAGTTTATGAACATACAAAATTATGTTGCTGATAATTTAATATAAAAACTCTATATACAGGGCATTAGATCATCTTTACTGAGGTTACATAGAGAGACACATAATACCCACTTTCCAAGATCAGAGGCATCTTTGGGATCTACATACTAGAATGCTCTCATCCTACTTACAGCAGTAAAATAAAAGACAATATAGCTGAAAAACTTAATATACTAAGATATTACCAGAAAGGTTTCCTGATTCATTTTTTTCCACAAAGTGTTTACAGGTCACAGGCAAACAATTAAAAAATGAACCAGTTTTGGACAAAAGTAGCCTCTCTCCTCCAACTATAGTCATCCTACCAGCAAGAACTATTACACCTTCCACAGCCCATTACCATCTATGGCTGTATGAATTCCCAGAGTTGTTAGTCTGTCCTCGATCAAGAAGAGCACAGCTGAGCACAGTCTATGCAAGAAACACTGACTCACACCTCTCTGCAAAGCAGGTGGTTTCCAGTCTTAATCCCTAAAGCACATGATGGCTGCAGATTTTCATTTCAGTCCATTTGTTGTTGTTTCTTGTGTTTGGCATTTCACAGGTGGATTTAAAATAGATAACAAGATGTGAGTTTAATATACTTCTATTCCCTACAATGTATTCAAGAACTGATTATTTTTTGACCAGATTTTGTGTCTCCTTTTCATTTTAAGCAAATATTAGTCTTTATGCAGAATGGCAGATCTAAAAGTGATTGTCTTCTGTTTATTGAGCTGTAGAACTTTGTAATATGCAATGACTGCTGGTTGATACTTGTCTGCAAAGCAGAGAGGGACATAGGCATTTAAGACTCATGGCAATTAAAAATGAATGACCCCATGAGTTAACCAGGAAGTTTTAGTCATTTCTCCATCATCTCTGTTTTAGAAGAGAAACATACTATACTCTCTTACACAGTAGAAGCAAGGTACAATGGCATAGGCTTTATTTTTATTGCTTTAATGATCCATTGTCAACCACCTTAATGACCATATCACCATATTTTACATTTCCTCTCATTTTCATGTTAGTTTTCTGATAATTATTCTGATTTCCTCCCCATATGCATTAGTTCTTTTAATCTTTATTTATGTTAGAAAGGAGGAATGTAGAGACCAGGTGGATGATTTTTGAAAGAGACAGAAGTTGAATTATCTGTAGCTCAGCATTAGGAGATTTTGGTAAGACATGCCTGAGATTGGCTCCATCAAAGGAGAACATCTTGAAATTGTTTAGATATATGAGAGGGGACCCAAAAATAACGAGAATTAAAAAAAAAACATATTTCTCAGAACATTTCAAAATTTTAATCACCCTCAAAATATTCTCCCTGAGACACAATACACTTTCCCACTGCTATTGCATTGTTAAAAACTGCTCTGAAACTCTTGCAAAGTAATAGCCTTCAGTGCTTCCATCATTTGCTTCTTGATGTCCTCTACATCCTGAAAATGCTTTCCTCTAAGGTCCCTCTTCATTTTTGGAAATAAGAAAAAATCCCAGTAGGCAAGGTCTGAGGAGAAACTGCGACACACTCAATACTGTGTGGGTTGGAGTGTTGTCGTGATGCAAAGCCATTCGCTTGATCACCACAATTTGGGTTGTTTTCTCCGCACTGCATCATACAATTTCTTGAGTACTCCAAGGACATCGCTTGGCCAAATGCTGCAGAGGGCAGTCTAGTACACGCACCTAGTGGCAAACGTCGGAAGTAATGCCCCTCTAGCCTCCAGAAAAAAAATTATTAGTTATTAGTTATTTTTGGGTCCCCCCTAGTATATTGTATGTACTTGGGGTGCACCTAGACAGACATTTGGATTATGCCACAAACACAAATGTCAGATAAAAATGGGGTAGATTCCTGACTAGGCTCAGGTCATTTGAGTGGAGCATTTACAAATTTCTATGATTTACTTCAACAGAGGAAGTTCAAAACTGCCCAAAACCCTTACCCATGCAAGACTTAAATTAACAGAATTCAATATGTTTCAAAAATACAGAATTTTAAAATTCAGTAATGAATAATTTAACGTTTAAAGAAACTGTAACTTTAAAAAGAAAAGGAAAGAACAATAGACTAAATTACCAAAATTGTAAACAGAATTCACTTTTAATCCAATATTTCACAAATCCTAAATTCAAAATTCTAAACACACAACTAATAGCAAAACCACATAATCTCAATCCTTGACAAAAAGAGGCACTATAAAGAAAAAGCTGAAAGTCATACCCACTAAATTAATTCATACCACAGGAGTCTTATATACTGCTCTCAGGTAGCTGCTGATTTAATTGACGCGTCACCTGAGAATCCTAATTGAGAAAGACAAAGGTAAGGAATTGGGAATAAACAGAAAACATAAAACAAAACAGGGACAAACCAAGAGCAAGGGAATGGGGAAAATGACTGAAATAAACAAAAATATCAGAAATAGAGGACAAATCTCTGATCACATATTGTTTATCAGTATGTGGTCACTAATAAGCTGTTTCATTTTTCGGGGCCATATCATGAAAACTGAAGGAACCAACAGATTAAAAAAGTACAACAGAGAGGCTAGCTCTATTCAGGGCACTAGTTTGGACTCTCTAGTGATTAGTGAATGCCAGGTAAGCCAATGGCTACCATGAATATCACAAACAAGCTGATACTCTTGTCAACTTGTAGAGCACCATCAGCACAAGGATAGTTCTACTTTGATTTTCTAGATAGATAGATAGATAGATAGATAGATAGATAGATAGATACTTTATTAATCCCAAGGGGAAATTCACATAATCCAGCAGCAGTAAACTGATACAAAAAACAATATTAAATTAAATAGTAATAAAAATGCATGTAAAAGCAGACACTAACTTTGAGTAATGTTAGCATTTACTCCCCAGGGTGGAATTGAAGAGTCGCATAGTGTGGGGGAGGAACGATCTCCTCAGTCTGTCACTGAAGCTACTCCTCTGCCTGGAAATGACACTGTTCAGTGGATGCAGTGGATTCTTCATGATTGACAGGAGTTTGCTTAATGCCTGTCGCTCTGCCACAGATGTTAAACTGTCCAACTTTACTCCTACAATAGATCCAGTCTCTCAGAGCCTGCTCTGCCTCAGGGGACCACTTCCTGAATGATCGTGTAGTTGTAGGTAGCGCCTTCACTCTTGGTTTGTAGTGAGGCTGAAGCAGAACCAAGTTATGATCTGCTTTCCCAAACGCAGGCAGTGGGGGGGGCACTGTATGTGTCTTTAACGTTTGCATACAGTAGGTCGATAGTCCTGTTTCCCTGGTATTACAGTCCACATACTGGGAGAAGGCAGGTAATGTTTTGTCCAGCGTCACATGGTTAAAGTCTCCAGAGATTAGCACAAGTGCCTCAGGGTGCTGCGTTTGTAACTTAGCAACTGTGGAATGGATGATGTCACTCGCTATCTCCACGTTCGCTTGAGGGGTGATGTAAACAATAACAACAATCACGAGTCCAAACTCTCTGGGCAAGTAATAGGGACGCAGACTTACGGCCAACAGTTCGATGTCCCTGCAGCAGTTGGAGATTTTAACGTTTACATGTCCTGAGTTGCACCACCTTGTATTGACATAGAGAGCGAGTCCTCCTCCTTTCTTCTTCCCGCAGGTACTTGCGTCTCTGTCCGCTCTAACTGTGCTAAACCCGGTTAGCTCCACGTTAGCATCTGGGATGGTAGTTGTTAGCCACATTTCACTAAAACACAGCAAGCTGCATTCTCTGTAGGTTCTGACATTTTTCACCAGCACAGCCAGTTCGTTGATCTTATTTGGTAGTGAGTTCACATTTCCAAGGATCACAGAGGCACCAACGGTTTATAACGCCATTTTCTCTCAAGTTGACTGGCTTTTATCTTATCTTTTATCTTTGCGCTGGCTTGGCTGCCCCGATATCGTCTTCTTACCTCGTCAGGTAAATAAGGAACCACACCGGCATTCTTCTCAGTGCTTTAAGTTGACTACTTGAATAGGCGAGTCTCGGAGTGTAAAAATCCATGTCAAATAGTAAAAATAGTAAAAAGTGTCCAGGGAGCGATTCCACATAAAAGAAGGTGGTAGAAGTGATCAGTGAATAGAGAAAAAAAAGAAAAAGAAAAAAAGGTAAAAAGATAAAGTCATACACGGAGCTGCTGGAAAGGCTGCCACTTGGATGCGGCGCCAGTGTGTGCTGAAGTACCTAGTGCTATCAAGTACTTTTTTGTTTAAGTGTGTTCTAGGTAATTTAAGTGGAAATCTAATTATTCTTCATTATTCTTCTGTTGTAATACCACAAATTTCCAAACTTTCCATAAAATCTATCTATCTATCTATCTATCTATCTATCTATCTATCTATCTATCTTACTTTGTAGTTTGCACATGTAAACAGATCCAATTGTTTGAATTTATATGCATGCCGTACAATGGGACATCGCCTGAGCACTGAGTTCTGCTTTGCTCCAGGTTTTGGCGCAGATAGGCTTCAGCTCAACTGCAATTCTATAATAAAAATTAATCAATCTGGAAAGGCTGAATGGACATTTTTTTCCCAAATACTGTAATACTGAATTTGGTTATGTTGTGCATGCATTCAGAATGTGTTTATATTGCAATACAAATAAATTCTCAGTAATACAGACTGTGTAATCAAGACAAAGATCTGCTGAAAAAATAAATAAATAAATATAGCTTCTCACAAAAATCTCTGTGATGTGCAGTTCCTTAGCAACGAAAAGCTACCCGCTTTGATTCTGTAAAATACTTACATGCACTTTAGATTTTTTAAAGATCTTAGAAGAAAACAACAAAAATTTTCCAGGAAAATGTAAACAGCCCAGATCCGTTTCCTTCCGCATGCCCAGTGCTGCTGGGATAGGTTGTATCCACCCATGTTCCAGAAATGGATTAAGCAGGTTTGTGAATGTTATTCGTGTGTTCTTATCTGATGAAAACAGTAAATTATTCAAAGTGTCAGGAAGTAATCTTGATCTCACACACTGATGACTCTCACTGTGTCAAGAGAATTGATGACATTAAACATCAAATTAAATCAGTGAACCACCAGCTCTCTTTACTTAAAAATTAACTTTTAGGTTACTATTTTTTTATGACACGTTAATGTAAGTTAATTACATATTTTTTTGAGTTTTTTTCTTTTTGGTATATACAGGATGAAAAGAAAGGAAGTAATTTGAAAAAAGCAATATTTTCAGAGCAAATCCTCCTCTTGCACACACTCCTCGTGTGATTGGAAACATTCCTGTTCAGACCTGCCAGTAGAAAGTGGTAAAACTGTCAAAATGGTCACTTCGATAAGACTTTCAAAAACACCTGCTACATGGAATTATTCTTAGCTACCCAATTTATAATCCACAGTCATCTACAAATTCTACAATATAAGAAGAGGTTAAGAAGTTTACTCTGAAGTGTGCTAAATTATACTAAAATGGTCTAATAGTGTAATTTAGAGTTTACACATGCCATATTTGGACAACCCTTTTAACATAACTTTTCATCATATGTTATGACAAAGAAATTGTTATTAACTACACAAATATTTAAAACTACCATTGGCCACACGTATAATATGAAAAAAAAACTGTCACAATTTCTTCCCCCTGTATCATCCTGTTACCTTATTTCTACAGAATTGTTTCTAACAAAGTAAAATTGCCTAATTGTAAAATAAAAATCTATTTATATGTTTTAATTATTATGATACCATTAATGCAGATGAAAGTGCCTTCTTATAATTCCACAAGTTAGGAAATAAAGAGTTTATTTAGAATTCAAGTTTAAGTTCAAGATTATTGTCATGTGAACATAACATATACTGCACAAAAAACTAGAACATTATCATTGGATGTCCCCCCAGATCCTCTGGCAATAGTACAAAACCAAGAAAGACACTCACACACACATCGACACAGCTGTAAGTCTGACTAGAGCAGTACATCCAAGGAAACTTAGTGAACATGCAAGGAAAAAAATTAGAGAGGGAGTCCGCAAAGAGACCTGTGACAACGCTGAAGGTACTGCAAGCTACAGTGAGACTGGAGAGACTTTTCGAACAAGAACTGTGGCTTAACATTCACTGCTTTATGAGACAGTGTAAGAAGAAATCCGTTTTTAAAAAAAGCACGCTGTATCTCAGGTAGAGTTTGCCAAAAGACAGATGGGGCAAATCTGAAATCAAACGAAAGAAGGTTCTATGGTCTTAACAGACCAAAAATAAGTTTTTTTGAATTCAGACTGAACACTATGTTTGATGTAAGGTTCTACAGCACCTTGGAGGTGAAATACAACTTTCATAAAAGGAGGACACAGCCATGACCCCCATTGTGCCACCAAACTTCCTCAGCCACATCTTGCCTGAAGAAGGGGCCTAAGTTACCTCGAAAGCTTGCATATTGTAATCCTTTTAGTTAGTCAATAAAAGGTGTCATTTTGCTTGGCTTTTCTCTACATTCATAATGGCTAACACGGTACAACACCCAAGTACTTCAGCCCTGCTAGAAAATACATGGCAAAAAATAGGTCTCCACCACCAATTCGTAAAGGCAAGAGAAAAAAGAGTGTTCAGAAAAACAGAAGCTATGCTAATTTCTACCAGAATTCTAACCAGAGAGCACTGCATCTTGAATTGTGGTTGTTTATTGAACTTCATGTATCCACATTTAAATTAAAACAATTCCTCCGGACAGCATAGTGGGTAAGACTTCCACTTGAGCTTCATTTTTCATTTCTGTGTTCATGAGTTTTTCTGCTGGATTATACTGCAGCTAAAATGACCCAATTCTACAATTTTGGAAGAAAAGTACGCCTAATTTAGCATAGCATAATGAAACCAGACATCTGTTTAAATAAGAATGGAGAGGACTAGAGGAAAAGAACTAAATTATACAGCAGGTTTACCTTACAGAATGGACTCAAAACATTAAAATGTACAAGAAAACATGTTCACTTCTACACTCTGAGTATTATTCCAAATAAAGAAATTATAAACATCCTTTTTGTATTCAACACAGCCAATTATTATCCTTTACAATATTAATAAAACCATTTATTTATATATACAGTGCCTTAAAAATGTATTCAGACACCTTCACGTTTTCACACTTTTTAGGTTGCAGCCTTATGCCAAAATCATTTAAATTAATTAATTAATTAGTTAAATTAAAAAAAAAATTTAAACACTATTTTAGACACTTTTGCAGATTTATTAAAAATAAAAACTGCCATATCACATTGACAGAAGTATTCAGAACATTTGATTAAAATTTGGCTCAGGTACATCTCATTCTTTTGATCATCACTATGATGTTTCTGCACCTTGTATGGAGTCCAGATGTGGTCGATACAATTGAGTGCACAAGAATAAGAAAGGGACCTGTCGACAGAAGGCCCCACAACTGACAATGTGCATCAGACCAAAAACTAAGCCATCAGGTCCAAGGAATTTTCTTCAGAGCTTAGATACAGGATTGTGTTGAGACATAGATCATCAGAATACACTTCTGCAACATTGATGGTTCTCAAGAGCACAGTGGCCTCCATCATTCTTAAATGGAATAACTTTGGTATAACTACACATTCTCTTATGGCTGGCTGCTCAGCCGAATTGAACAACAGGGGGGGTTTGGGTGGTGAATGGCTTTGGTAAGAGAGATGACCAAGAAACCAATGGTCAAGCTGGCTGAGCTTCAGACAACCTGTGCGGAGAGGACAGCAACTTCTTAAAGGACAACCATCCCTGCAACACTCCACTAATATGGACTTTATGGTAGAGTGGCCAGACAACACACGAAAGCCTGCATAGAGTTTGCAAAAAGACACCTAAAGGAATCTCAGACTGTGAGAATTAAGATTGAATTGTTTGGCCTCATTTCTAAGCATCACGTCTGGAAAAAAACAAGCGTCGCTCATCACCTGCACAATACCATTCCAATGGTGAAGCGTGGTGGAGGCAGCATCAAGCTGCGGGATTGATTTTCAGCAGCAGGGACTGTGAGGCTAGTCAGGATCATGGGAAACCTGAATTGAGCAAAGTAAAGAGATATCCTTAATGCAAAGGTTGACCTTCCAGCAGGACAATGACCCTAAGTATAAAGCAAAGACAACATGGAAATAGCTTAGGGACAACTCTGGAAATGTTTGTGAATGGACCAGGTAGACCACCGAATTGAACTAATCTTTGGAAAAACCTAAAATCTCTGTCCACTGACAGTCTTCATGCAACCTGACAGAGCTTGAGAGGATGTACAGAGAAGAAAAAAATCCCCGATCAAGGTGTGCAAAACTTGTTGCATCATACCCAAGAAGACTCCAGGATGGAATAGCTGCCAAAGGTGGTTCAATGAGATACTAAATAAAGGGGCTGAATACTTGTGTTAATGTGATAGTTCAGTTTTTCCTTTTTTTTAATAAATTGCCAAACGGTCTTGTTTTCTGCTTTGTCATTCTGGGGTATTTAATGTTTCTTGATTAAGGAAAAATTACTTTAAATTATTTTAGCATAAGGCTGCAACATTGTTATGTGAAAAAAGGAAGTAGTGTGAATTGTTTCACTCTATATCAGTGGTTCTCAACCTGTGGGGCGGGGCGGGCGCCCCGCCCAAGAAGCAACAAAAAGGGGGGTGCGAAGACCTGAAAAAACGAAAACAAGAATCAAAAATATGAAAATAAAATATGTTGAAACCAAAACAAATTAACTTAAACTACATTCTGATACTAAAACAATAAATGTAGAGTTAGATAAATGTCGATAAAAGTTAAGTAGGTATAATAAAATATGCATCTACATTTCAAAAAAATGTTAGGGGGGCGCAATTAAAACTGTCATGAAAACTCGGGTCGCAAATACTTAAAGGTATATATATATATACTTAAATACTTAAAATATATATATATATATTTGCAGCTGGAGATCCACAAAGGGAGAAAATGAATCACGTATCATAAAGTAGTTTTTATTCCTGAGCTTTCAACCACTACCAGGGGTCTTCATCAGAGGATAATGCTTAGACTTACAAGAATCAAAGGCAATATATAACAATAAATTATGTGGAGGGGGGTGGGGAGGGGTGGCTAGGTCCGTGTGGACGGGAGGTTATTGGGTGTAAAGTCTTGTTTATTATGAACTAGCAGAATACCCGCGCTTCGCAGCGGAGAAGTAGTGTGTTAAAGAAGTTATGAAAAAGAAAAGGAAATATTTTAAAAATAACGTAACATGATTGTTAATGTAATTGTTTTGTCATTGATATGAGTGTTGTTGTCATCTCTCTCTCTCTCTATCTATATCTATATATATATCTATATATATATATATATACACACATAGCAAAATACCCGCGTTTGGCAGCAGAGAACTAAAAAGAAAAGGAAACATTTTAATAATAACGTAACATGATTGACAATATAATTGTTTTGTCATTGTCATGAGTGTTGCTGGCATATATATATATACACTCACACACACACACATATATAAACATATATATACACATCATATATATATATATATATATATATACATATAAATATATATACATATATACACATATATATATACACACACACACACACATATATACATATATACACATATATATATAAACACACACACACACATATATATACATATATACACATATATATACACACAAACACATATATACACATATACATATCTACATATATACTGTATATACACTTATATATATATACAAATCTACATATATATATTAGGGGTGGGACTCGATTAAAAAAATTAATCCAATTAATTAGAGGCTGTGTAATAATTAATCTTGATTAATCGTATGTAATCGCCCATGTAAATTTGCCCCAAATCGCAAATGCGTTTTTTTAATTTAAAAGGGTTTTAGTGGGCGACAGAATCAAATAATAGACATGGACATGAATATTGTAAACTCAAGCTCTTTTAATTTCTGAAAAAAAAAATGCTTTTAAACTGCATTTGAATTCAAAACAGAAACAAAAATATCATCCCTGGTTAAAATTGGGCAGACTTAAAAATAAAGTGGTAGTTTAAGTACTTTAAGTACATTTTCAGAATGGTATTGTGTTTAAATAATAATAACCAAAATTTCAACAGAAAGTGCAGTTTTTCTTCTTAAAAAAATAAGTCAGAAACATAAAAGGTAATTTGACCAACTTAATCTTTAAACTCTGAGTAACCTTAGCCAATATTATTTTGTACATTAGGCTAAAACAGTGTGATCATTGAACATTTTGTAATTAGATGTAATTAGAATTACTAACGGTCACGGAACTCCAATGATCCCCAGTAAGAGCCACAAAGTCCGCTTTCTGTAATGCATCTAATTTTGCTTGGTTTTCACTGTGCACAAAACCATGCTTTTATCAAGGCTTCGCTCGGGTAGTTTTTTGAAATTAAATTTTCCTCCGATCAGGAACGCGCTTCATTCCGAGTGTAACATTTTTGTAGCTGTGATGTGTGCATCAGTGTAATCGATGTACCAGGAAATCATGCATTGACAAAAGTTCCCCTTTGCTTGGAATTGAAAATGTGATTAAATGCGTTATTTTTTGTTATGGAGTACATGCATCGAAGCTTCTCAGCTGTGCTTGTGCTAAGAATAGGAAAGATTTTAAAAATAACGTAACATGATTCTGCGTTAACCGCATATTTTTTCATACGTCTCAAACCAAGGAAATGCGAGGTTAAAATGAACCGAGAAGCACGCGTACATACTCAGTACATCCCCTCTCGGGAATCGAACCTCGGATGTAGGCAATTACGCCACGGTGTGTGGCTTATTTATTTGAGAGTATGTAGATCGGGGTATATATATATATATTCGCAGCGGAGACGTAGTGTGTTAAAGAAGCTATGAAAAAGAAAAGGGAACATTTTAAAAATAACGTAACATGATTGTCAATATACAGTAATTG
>JANRMT010062819.1:62045864-62094701 GCA_026402145.1 Polypterus bichir lapradei
ACACCGTGGCTTATTTATTTGAGAGTATGTAGATCGGGGTATATATATATATATTCGCAGCGGAGACGTAGTGTGTTAAAGAAGCTATGAAAAAGAAAAGGGAACATTTTAAAAATAACGTAACATGATTGTCAATGTACAGTAATTGCTTTGTGAGTGTTGCTGTGATCAAGGATTCGATTATCATTATTTGTTTCAATCAGGGTCGTATTTGTACGATGTGTTCTGTTCAAGTTACATTCTGTGTTTGTCAGTCGTTGTAAAGATTAAATTCTGTAATTACAGCCACATTAGCTCCACAAATGAGACACACGGGTTTACCGGCAATGTCAGTAAACATATACTCAGCCTCCCATCGGTTTTTAAAGGCTCTATTTTCAGAATCAACTTTTCTCTTCGGCATCGTGTGGGCTAGCTTCGCAATAACTTGCAGCAACGCGGTAAGTGTTCGGCAAGGCAGCTGAAGCGCTGCATTATGGGATCTGTAGTTTATTGTGTTACCAGCGCTTCATATACCCGGGCCATTAATAACAATAATACAGTATATAAAATGATCTCGCGGGCCGGATATAATTACACGCCGGGCCGGATGTGGCCCGTGGGCTTTGAGTTTGACTCATATGGACTAAATAGAACTTGAAAAGAAATATTTTTTGGAATGTGATCGCGCAAGTCAGTACATCGAGCCCGCGTGCTATTGTGGTTTTGCTTGTGTGCTTCAGTAAGTTACCGTCCCCTCGCTCTTACTTTTTTTACCGTTCATCTAATGAATACACTGAGTATGACTTTACCAAAACAATCATTGATCGCGAATAAAAGTATCCATTATTCATGAAGCTTCAATAGGTGAATAGGTGATCTGTCTTTCTGCGTTAACCGCATGCGTTTTCATACGTCTCAAACTAAGGGGATGCGAGGTTAAAATAAATCGAGAAGCGCGCGTACATACTTAGTGCATCCCCTCTCGGGAAACGAACCTCGGACGTGGGCGCTACAGGCGAATGCTTTACTATCGTGCCACTGCGTGTGGTTTATCTATTTGAGCATAGCAGTGTAATTCGGTTTTTGTTCAGCACTCTTTGGAACTGTTACTTTTTGTCTGCGCACTGCGTCAGTTCACGTGAGCCGCTGAATATGGTTTTATATGTCACTCGCTCGCTTCTAATTGTTTCGCTGCCTTCTTAATTATATAATGCATGTTTTCTAAAGCGCGTTTTGTAGCTCTTCCTGGCTTTCTACGTAATGCGTGATTACGTGAGAGGCGTGATGATGTCATATGAAACTCCGCCCCTCCAGCTGAACTCCATTACAGTAAATGGAGAAAAACAACTTCCAGTTATGACCATTACGTGTAGAATTTCAAAATGAAACCTGCCCAACTTTTGTAAGGAAGCTGTAAGGAATGAGCCTGCCAAATTTCAGCCTTCTACCTACACGGGAAGTTGGAGAATTAGTGATGAGTCAGTCAGTCAGTCAGTCAGTCAGTGAGTGAGTGAGTGAGTGAGTGAGTGAGGGCTTTGCCGTTTATTAGTATAGATAAGTTCTTCTTAAGTTTGCATATGCTAAATTTATGTGCAAGTGTCTGTTGATGGCGTTCTCATTTGATTAACCAGGATTCAGCCAGCTCTCTGGCACTTTTATTATTGGCTTTAAATTTTACTTGTACATCGTCCCAATTAAATGTATGTCCTGTTGATTTAGTATGGGTATAGATCAATGATAGTGAGTCTTTTCTTCTGACGGCGTTGCGTTGTTCCTGTATATGTGTTGTGATTCTTTTTGATGTTTGTCCTATGTATACTGCTGAGCACGAACTGCATGGAATGCTGTACACTGCGTTTCGTGTTTCTGCTGTCGATTTCTTGTTTTTAGCATTAAAGAGGACCGTGCACAGATTGTTCGTGGGTTTGTGTGCTATTCTGACACCTGACTTGGCCAGGATGCGTGCTGCACCTTCAGACACATTGTGGTGATACAAGAGTGAGTGCCAGGTGGGGTGGGGGTTCTGATTCAAATCAATTGTTTGTTGAGTTTTTTGGGGCAGCCACCTGTATAATACTCCCTGGCTGCAAATTGGATTTAAGCCAGTACGAGGTGTACAGGTTGGAGCCAAGACAGAACTGATTCTCTGGCACAAAGATGGCAGCTTTAAAGGGGAGTTGAGGAAATGACATCATCATAGGGGCCAGAGCTGGAAGTGATGTCATCTTTGGGGACAGGTGGAATTTCCCATAACTGGTATCCAGAGAAGTAAGAGAAAGAGTTAGTGCACTCCGCCATCCCTAGTTCTGGCATGGAATTACTCTCATTCAGGCCCTTTAGCTTTCTCCCATGCTCATGTGTGTGACAATATATACAGTATATATGCTGTACATATACAGTATGTATGTATACTGTATATATATATATATATATATATATATATATATATATTTTTTTTTAACCATAAACAAGAAGGCAGTTGCAAACTCTGCCACGGTGTTAATAAATTTAAAATTAATATAATTTTAGAAAATTCTACTGACGATTTTTATACCAAGAAACAAACACTTGTGTCATAAAACCAGTTCCATACACATTACTGAAAAACTTGACTGTTATAATTGCATTTCTTAAAACCACAAAATTTAATGCAGACTATCCAACAAGGCCTATACTTGTATTAGAAGTGGTCATTGTCAAACCTTTATTAAAGAAATCAGATTTCAGGGAGAAAATGCTAAGAAACTGTAAAGCAATTTCATACACCCCTTTCCAAAATCTGTGAAAAGTAGCCTTGTATCTGATTAAAACCTAAAACTTTGCAAAATTTCTGAAAAATTCTTGTTTGGCTCTCATGTGACACACAGCACAGAAACAGCCTTTTAATTGTCTCTTAGGAAATGCTATCACAGTATATTTAACTTGGCAGACCTGTGAATTATGTTAAACAATCATGCTTTGGATTAATTCAGATGTCATATTCTGTATGTGGCAAAAAGAAGATAGATAGATAGATAGATAGATAGATAGATAGATAGATAGATAGATAGATAGATAGATAGATAGATAGATAGATAGATAGAACTTTATTTGTGTCTGGGCAGAAATTAGTTTTTTTTAAGAAGTTCTTTAAATAAATAAATACATAAATAAGTAGATAAGTAAGTAAATAAATTAATTAATTAATAAATGTATACACACAGTTTGTTCTGAACATCCAACTGAAATTACTATAAAGCAAGAAAATTACAAAAACAAAAATCTCTGACTTGGCAGTCCCAGCCACAGTGGGGCATTATGCACACATATTGCTGTTGGTATAAAGAAGCTCATAGTTGACCAGCAGTTGTTGAGTACAAAGTTCATTATATTTATTTATTTTGTATAATTTACATAAGTCATAAAGATGCATTTGAACCATATTAATTGAGTCAGGAATGAATCATCCAAACTAAAAAGACATTTATCACATTATTTGTACTCCTTTAGAAAGCTGTATGATGTGACAAGCCACGTGCCGAGAACTAAATTCTCCGCTCATACCAGCTTTGCAGTCACCATAGGATGCCAATCCGCTCCTCTTCACTGTCACTGTAATGAACACGCCTGCCTCTGGTGATAAGTGTGTTTAATGGTTTTCTCTTTGGCTTGGATGTAGAACAGCTTCCCCTTTTCAAATGTCTTCAAATTATAGGCTATTTTTCAAAAGCAATCCAAATTAAATAAAGTTTTGTTAAAATATTAAGCAAGAGTTTCTTCACCATTACCAGAATGAGTCTCTAATGACTGGTTAACTATCATCAGTGTATCATTAATGTGTATGCTATAATGCTATGTGTGCCATACCTGACAGTTTTTTGCTTTTGTTCTCACATAAGCCCACCCTGAGAATTAAATTAGGTCTCAGCCGGGAAGATTCACAGGCAGAAGATTCTTAACTTGTCTTTATTCACCCCTGTTCTGGATAGCTTGCATGTTTGAAAGGAGATCATACTACTTCTATAACTGGTTATAATTTAAAATCTGATAATCAAAAAAAAGCTCCACTAACAGTTACAAGAGGCAAGGAAGAATGAATGTTTCAATGGTAAAGTTAAACAAAGTGTTCATTTTAGATATGTATGTTTTCTGGATGAAAGATGCACATTTCCAAAATTGTTTTTTTGTTGCAATATGTGTAGTTTAATGATCTATTTAGTCACTTAGTTTTGCACAAAAGCTCATTTATCTTTCCTGGCAATGAAGTTTTAAATGACAAGTAATGTGTCATCTGTATGGCATAATTGTTTCTAAGAATATTCCGATTCTCTTCAAATTAAAGAAACACATTATTAAAGAAACATTTTAGAGAATCTTCATTTCACAATAAATAAAATTTTCACATTGAAAAGATCAACCTATATCTGATTCTGCTCTGTGAAAAACTAAATGCACCTATTGATTCAGTATGTTGTGGAACCCCTCTACAGGCAGTATTTTGAATTACAAAGTTTTGTAATAGATGATCACACTCTTAAATTAGCCAGCTGACATTCTGGTGGGAGCCTTTGCTTACAAAAATGCATAACTTATAATGGGTTATCTGACATTCCTTTTGAAAAACATGAAATGAATGGTCAATACATTTATTATGGAATTACATATTATTATATAATCCTATTGTTATCCTGTTTGATGGCGCACTTTTTTGTTCTCCTTTAGCTCTTGCATACATTGGATCCAATATTCCTTTAGAATATTTTTTGCATAAAGTAAAATTCATGATAAGCTCAGTAACTCAAGACTGAGTATGTCTAACTATTGTAACAGGTTGATCTTGTAATTGTTCAAGGTAGATTTCAGCTGGCCTCAAATTTATGACCCTGAAGTTATCGGCGTAACTCTGGAATAGGAAAAAAATAAGAGGCTTGCCCTACTGAGGAAAATTAACATTCTGCTTTCTGGAAAGCTACAGTGCCCAGCAGTGAAATCACCGCACAACACAATGCAACAGGATTATAACTTACCTGTGTTACAGCATGGAAACCCATAAAATCATACAGGAGAGATGTTTGTCACTGCAATATCCATTTTATAAACAGCAACTCAAGTGAACATCTGTTTCTACAAGCAAAGTTTAATTCTTCATGAAACACATTTAGCTGATTGCCATCATCTCTTTATTTAATGTGATTTCAATTTGCAAGTTTTGTTTTAAATATAATACAAATGAGGAGGGTTTATCACTCAACATTCGGTAATTTGGCTGCATATTTTCACAGTTACCATTAAAACAAATATGTGTATTCTCCCATACAGCTGCAAACGGTCTGGTTTTTCATTTTTATATAGGCAAGATAATTGCCAATGAACCATGAAATTCTTTTCCAAGCAAGATAACTGGTTGCATAGACAGAGAGAGACTAATAGAAAAAAATAAAGACTGCCTCAGTTATTTACTTGCCTTGGCTTTATTAAGCAATCGTTGAACTGCAAAGACTGTGTTGTCGTTTCAAGCAGGATTATCAAATTAAATACTCTTTTAAAATAAATTATTCACAGCAGCCCTATCTTAAAAATAATGTTGAATATAGAGTGTGACTTATTATATCCACTAGCATGAAGCTTTGTCTGTTAAGAACATGAAGCAGAATGGAATAATGCAGACGTACCATTTGCTAAATGAGACATTATCTTCCACATACAAATTAGATTTATTTTAAAAAACAAAGTGACACGGGGATATCAATGGCTTAAGATGAGGAATAAAAACATATAATGAAAGGTCTAAGGAGAAAGAAAACAGTAAATCATTATATACAATGATAAAAAAAGTGCACTAAAAGGTCACCAGAGTAAATTAAGATGGGTCTTTATAGTCGAGGATCAAAATAGAATTTGACAGCCTAAAGAAGAGATAACAAGCAGTACAGTATCTTTTAGAACAACAGTAACAGAAAATGGATAGGAATGGTAAAATCTTGTTTCAGAGACATAAAAGGAATAATTATGGCTAATATCCTAACTGTAATGTTCAAGCTTTTACCAAATAAGATTAACCCAAAGATGAATAAGGATATCCTTGTTACAGGCTTACTAGTGTTATAAAAAGTTCATTTTCATTTTTCTGTTTCACATATTGAGAGATAAGGTTGATTCTAAATTTCATTTTGTGCAATGATCAGTAATGAAGTGAGTACAGTTATTAACAAAAATGTACAAAACACGTATAGATGAATGTATGCAATGGAAGGTTCCCTTGTTATTTTTAGGTGAAAAGTTTTATACAATACTTTTAAAGTTATAAAGGTTGCCATTAAAGAATGAAACAATTTCAAAGTACTGTAGCCTTGTCAAGTTAATGAATCATCCTTATTTTTAAATGAACAGTTACAGCAAAGGTTTTTATATCTTCAAAGACATAAGATAAAAGATAGACTGTTTATGTGTTTTGTGTAGCTCCGCAATTACTACCTAAATGTCCAAAAACAAAACGATTGAATTTCTTAACATGGTACTATGTGAAAAACGTTGGCTATGCTAACTTATCTCTAACAAATACTGTAAGTGGGTGAAATGGGCTTAGTTGTAAAAAAAAAGATTTGGTTTATATTTAGTGAAGAGGACATTGAGAAATTGAGAAATACAAAGCTTTAATGCATTGTCGGGCAACCGGTGCGCCGTGGAATTTTCTAGGGGCGCCACAAAAACTTGTAAAATATTTAAAATTGCTAGTGTTTTTGAACTTTTGGTTGATTAAAAAGATAATGTTTAAAAATATATTTTTTATGTTGGAAAAACAGATAAAGGTTAATCAGACTGTCGAAAAAACGAATGTATTTATTTTGAATGCAAGTTAAAATTTTCGCTGTTCACCATTCATCATAATATCAACACCAGCGGTGTCAAAAACACATCTCGTGAGACTTAAAAAGTCTCGTTGTTAGAAGATCTCTCTCACCGTACGGATAGAAGAAGGCGGAGCAACTATAGAACGAGAAAATACAAACGCTACATTTCGGCTCTTGCCGACGAGAGAGTATCGCTGTAGCTGCAGCTCTTACCACTTAATTGTCTGAGTATTACTATGGAAAAATTAACCTTATTTTCGCTCTGACGCCGCTGATCAACACAGTAAACTTTGTAAACTCAGTGACCTTTTCCAGTTCTTTGTGGTGAAAAACATTTTGTTGTGACGCAAGCATTCGATACTTCCTTGTAATTTAATTCTCAACGATTAGCACTTGCTTTTTATTTACGGTAATTTTAATTAAACTTTATCTAGAAAAATTCATACATAGTCTATTCTCGTCATGACTTTATTTATGGGCAGTCCGTCAGGTGTGCCGCGAAAGAAAATTTTTGGACTTAGTACGCTGCAATTCGAAAAAGGTGGCCTTTCAATGCTTTAATGTTTTCAATGGTATCAATGGGCTGGTATCAAAAACTAAACTATGGAAAATTTTCCAGGTAAAAACATTGTTTAATGTTTGCTTTATTATAAGATTTTGAAATTATTTTATTCTTTTAAGACACCTATTTATGTTAATACATTTCCAACTGAACTATACTGTTGGACAAGACAAGAAATGTGTTAAAAGACAAACTGAGCCACACTCTCACCTGTTCTGCTGAAAGAATTTCAAATTTCAAAAGAAGTGGATCCACAAAGGGCCTTATTGTTTCATTCATCCAGACAGACATACATTAGCAGAGGTAAACTAATGTGCGGTGAACGTCCAGGTCCCTTACCTGACCGGGACGCCTTGTCAATGGAAGGACCGGGGAGAGATTGTACACAGTGCATTATCTCTCCAGAGAACTAGATGGCACTCCCCTTGGGTTGCAGTGGTGCCTTGGGCTCCCACAGAGCTTCATGGGGGATGATATTTGGCACAGCCCTGTTAGGCTCCATGGGTACTGCCAGGGGGTGCTGCAGGGACTAAGGAGCCTTACTTTGTTGGACTTCCACCTCAATGCACTTCCGGATAACACTAATGGGCCACCACTCCAAGATCCAGAGTTGGGAGGAAGAAGGACGAAGTTTGCTGGAGGAGGTGGAAGGAGCAACAGAGACAGAGAAAGCACTGAGTGCTTTATTGGTGTTTTATTGTGGAAAAAGCCTATGTTGTGCTTAGAAATTGTGTCTGTGGTGGTCTGTGTCAGGTTTGGAGAGCTGGAGCATCCCCTGGTGTCCATACCACCCATAAACATTTTCATAAAAAGTAAACTAAAGCTTGTAAAATGCCAGATCAATAAGGCTGAACAAAAGCTCAGTGATGAGACACACACTTAACCTCCTGGAGGTAGTAATGAAGGACAGAATGAAGGGAACTGACGGCCATTATGAACAATGGTGCACGTCTTATTTCTGACACACTAAGTGCTTTCAGCCAATGGATCATTCATCAGAAGAGTGTCAAAAAACTCTGCCGGAGCTCCCTTATACCTTCAGAAATATGCCTTTAGAATGCCTCACTGTGACTGTACTCTTATCATTAGCCAGATTAGAAAGTTTATTTTTTTCTTATAATTGTTTCATTTGTTTAAGGGAGTTGTTGTTGTTGTTTACAATATTTCTATTATTTCTTAACCTTTCTGTAAAAGCTAAATTCTCGCCAAGAGACAAATAAAATACTATCTATCTGTCTACTGTGGCAGGCGGCTGGCATCCATGCCCAGCTGGGACGCCCCTGCAGACTATATTCATGGGGAGCAGCCCTGGACAGTGCAATACCTCCCCCTGGACGCTAGATGGCCGCCCCCCTGGGGTGGAGCAATGCCTCGGTTTCCCACAGGGCTCTCTGGGAATTGGAGTTGGGCGCAGCCCTGTTGGCTCCCGCAAGCACCGCCAGGGGCTGCTGTGTTTGGGACTCCTGAGCCCGTGTGGGCAGCCTATCGATCACACTCGGAAGTACAGCTGGAACTCGGTGATCAAGCACCTGGAGCACTTCTGGGTGAACTATAAAAGGAGCCAGTGACCACCACTCAGCGGCCAGAGTCGGGTGAGGAGGAGGACAAGGTTGCCTGGGAGGAATGTGGTGGTGCCAGAAAGACAAGAAGAGTGCTGTGCTTAAGTGCTTGGGACTGTGTTGTGGCTGGAGGGATTACGGGGAAGACGTGCCCTCCAGCTGAAGAAAAATAAAAGTTTGTTGAGTTTTACATGTGCCTCACTGTCAAGTCTGACGCTGTATAGCGTCTTATCACACTATCTATCTATCTATCTATCTATCTATCTATCTATCTATCATTAAGCCCTCCAAGCTTGTGGCATGTCAGTGGTAGTCTTCTTTTCTTTCAAATGTTCCCTTAAATGAAGTGTTTTGTTTTTGCCTTTCTTACAACTTTACTCTGAGAGTGGCTATGGCTGTAATTTAAATCACTCTTTATCTTACCTTTAGAGCCATTCTAAAAAATCCAGAAAAAAAGGTACAGACAAATGTCAGAGGAGCTTCCTCATGAGTCAATTCTTTTCAAGACACTTTTCACCCATTTGACTGGGGATGTTTTTTGTGTTAAAAGAGTGTAATCAATCATCATAAAAATAAAAAGGGACAAACAGATGTGGGTCAACTTTTACTAACAGGAGAGAAAAGCCACAGTGACTTTGTATTACTTCAGATTGCCATTTCAAAATTCAGTATAAAAAAATTTAACTTTAAGCCCGAGGAAATGGATCTTTTTATTATGTTTACTAGACAGTATGTTTTTTAAAGGATCACTGAATAGAGGTCTGAGCCGGCTAAAATCAATACAGTAAAGACTTGGCTGTGCTTTTATCTTTTTCTGTTTTCCCTTTTCTTGTGTTTCTATCCATCCCTTAGGCACAGAGTGAAAAAGTTGAGGGCTTAATTTATTTAAATGTGAATGAGGTACATTTGGTCTCAACATTGTGTTGCTGTAGCACTGCTGCTGCCACATACCTCTATAGCTTTGAGTTCAAATCCCACATTCAGAAATTGCATGCTTCCCTGTACTCAAACATGTTTTCTCTGAGTAATCAAGTTTCCATCCACATCTCAAAAATGGACAGATTGGGTTAATTGGCCAAGATTGATCAACAAAGTTTACCAGTGCTGAAACCGTCTGAAGGTCTGAACGATTTTATAACAAACGCTAATTCAACACATTCATTTCCTACACCTTTATGTTTGCTCATCAAGTGTACTAACGTTCTCCTGGATATCTGGGGGGGCTTCACCCCTTCTGATCTGTAAAGGGTAATTATAATATATTTTACATGAGCAGGGTAATTGCACAGATGGTACAATGCAGACTGAACACATGCTACATAAGACTTACCTTGATTTAACAGCTGCCTAACAATATGGTAGAGTACGTTGTCTCTGGAATGGGTTTTCTTCTTTAAATTAGAATCGTCTTCATGTTTTGATGTAATAATAACATGTTATTAAATTACCTGTAACATGTACCTATCACGAAAGCTACAAACTAACCTCTTAGGTTCTTTTCTCAATGGTGAATAGAAAGAAATGGCAAAACTTGTTAGATGTAACCTCTTACCTGTCTCACCCTCAATGTCATCCTGATTCACTGTGTGGGGTTGTCTTTACTTTCACTTCGTAACTGCCAATTGAGGGCTTCACAAGGACATCTTCTCATGCCCTTATGGGACCTCAGTTAGCCAAGGAATGTATAATCTAAACCTCTCGGCAACTCTAGTAGCAGTCAGACTGAGACACTGGCTTTTAAGTTTTCACTTAAAAAATATTTTTATTTGCATCAAAACCTTTAGTAGCAAGTATAAAGTGAAGCACAGAATCATAGCACCTAGGTGGATCAAATCTTCATGCAGTCCCATTTGCAACAGCAAAACACTGATAACACATTCCCAGATGACCCAATCCCTTAGTTACAAATTATATATCTATGAAAAATGAAAAAAAAAAGGAAAAGTGAAAAATTAAAAGTATTTCTTGCTGGAGAGCTAGAACCCTTTACAAAAATGTCAATTTTTTTAACAGGCTGTAACTAGGAGAGAGCTTTTTGCCAAATGTCCATCAGCTGAGGGAGAAATGTAAAGTATATTCTTTTACAATAAAAAGGCAGCCACTCTCCCCTTCCCATCTTGCCCAAAATGAACTAAACATTTGGCTTAATTGTTTTAATCTCCTTTGATAGAGTGCCGTGACAACTTACAGTTTCTCAAAACAAAGCAAATGTTACAGACATCAGTATCACAAGCTCGGTGATATTTTCCTATGGGAATCAAAAGCTTCACTATTTAATGATGCCTTGTTTTGTCAAAGTGGTGAATATTTATGTGATACATTATTTTGTAATTCATTTTTGTATTTAATTTAGGCCACTTTGTTGAGATTTGTTTTCACTTTGATGTTAAAGATTGTTTTTCTGTTGATTAAACTCAATGTGATTCATTTTTGACTGGGACTGTCAGTCATCTGATCTGTAAGAGAGCAAGAAGAAGAAGCATTAGGCAACAGTGCCAACCCTTGGTTCAGGGTGGAATTACCATTAGATGAGTCTTCAAGTTGTTTCCCAAGTGCATGCTTCTTAAAATATATATACTCACTCAGTTATCAACAAAAACTCTATTTCCTGTTTAGTTAAAAATCTGAAATTTGACAGGATGGTACATCTAGGTTAGTATGGTATCTGCTAAGAAAGGACATTTCTCGATAATTGTTACTAATAATGTTGTAACGAGGGGGCTATTCTAACACACCACATACTTTTCACAGTACAGTGCTGAGAAGTGATTGCACAGAGTTATGGAGCTTGACATGTATGCAAGAATAGTGGCACCAGAAAAAAGGTGGAACAAGTGAAGAAGGCGAAGAGTTCTGGACAGGAAAAAAGAGGGGACCAGGGCTTGTAGGGCTCTTCAGTTTTATATAGTAACATCAACATACTTTGATCTCAAGTCCCCCTGATTCTATACATATGGTTAAATAAACATGCTCTGATCTACAAGAGTGACATCCCATTCTCCCATGTAAATACACTTCGATCTCAAAGGGGGACTGGTAGACTAAAATGTCATGTAAAATATATATTGTGCTATAAAAACACACTCTTTACACAGACATACACACTTGCACTTGCTCAATCACTCACTCACTCACTCTGGGGCAGTTTTAGCATTACCAGTTACCCTAATGCTGATGGAAGGTGAGGAAAGTAATGTACAAGAAGAATACTCATAGAACATGAGAAGAATATCCATATACCATACAGACAGAGATCAAGATGGGAATGTGTGATCACATGAAAATGACAGCTTTATATATTTATTTTAAATATTGTTAACATAGTACTGTGTTTTTATTGTTTGTGTATAGACCTACTAAATATAATGCGTCCTTCTTTGAGGAATTCTCGAACTTAGTGAGAATTATAATAACTAACTACGACAGGTTCCTAATAGTTGGCAACTTTAATTTTCAAATTGATTATCAGTGTGACCCAAAAGCAAAAGAATTCATGAATATCCTGCACACTTTTGATCTGAGCCAGCACTTTAGTCAGCCAACACACAAAGGGGGGCAAGCTGGATTTAGTGATTACTAAAGGATTAAAAGTGGATGTGAGACAGATTGTGGATATCAGTTTATCAAACCGTTTTCTCTTACTATTTAATATAAAAATACTGATAGATACAATTAATGAGAAGCATATTGTTAAAAAACTCCTCTTTGATTCATGTGCCGTTTTATAGTTTACTAACATTTTAAGCAATCAGTCTGTTTGTAGTCCTAGCTACAATAGTTATAATAACGTAAATAGTAAGGAGGAAACTTTTAATGCTACAGTGAGAGCTGCCGCTAATATAATCACGCCTGAAAAGACAGTTAAAAAGTCCTCCAGTACTGTTACACCAGAGAAGACACAAAGAGTGTCTGATTTAAAGAAAACATGCTGGAGAACTGAGTGTAAATAGAGTAATTTGAATGTCCACTATGAACTATTGAATGCTAAAATAACAGAATACAACAACATAGTCCATCTTGAGATGTAGTGCTGCTTCTCTAAAATTATAAATAATAATGCTAATAATCTGAGAGTTTTATTATCTTCTATTGATCATTTGCTTAACACGGGTAACTCAATGGAATGCCTCCAAAAAACTTCTAGTGAAACTTGTGAGGCTTTTGCTATATTTTTGAATTAATTTAAATTAATGATATTTAAAATAATGTAGTAAATCCCCTTAATACCAATACTATTAAATCCCAGTATTCCATTTTAAATGAATTAAATTTTTTCGGAATAGATTTACCCAATCTATATAGAATAATTTCTCAACTGAAAACCTCCGCCTGCATCCTTGACCCAATACCAACAAGTTTTTATCAAAGAAGTATCCCATGTGCTAACCGATAGTGTGCTTGCCATAGTAAATTCATCATTAGATACAGGGGTCTTCCCAGACAGTCTTAAAACTGCTGCTGTTAACCCCTGCTCAAGAAAAATAATCTCGACTCCTGCGTTTTTGACAATATTAGACCTATTTCTAAACTGCCTTTCCTAAGTAAAATCCTGGAAAAGGCAGTCATTATGCAGCTAAATAATAACTTCAATAAACATGCTGTTCTTGACAAGTTTCAGTCAAGTTTTAGAACAAATCACAGTACAGAAACTACATTCTTTAGAGTAGTAAATGACTTGCAGGTTAATGCAGACAGAGGCCATTTATCTGTTCTCATCCTCTTAGATTTGAGTACAGCTTTTGATACCATTGATCACAATATTCTTATAAATCACCTTAACCAGTGGGTGGCCTTTCTGGTAATGTCTTAAATTGGTTTGAATTTTACTTACTGGTTAGAAAATTCTTTGTTAGTTGTGGTAATTATACTTCGAAGACACATGATATTCTATATGGTATTCCACAAGGATCTATTCTAGGTCCACTGCTCTTTTCGATCTACATGCTTCCATTAGGTTAGATTATCTCAAGGCATAGCGTGAGCTACCACAGCTAATTTAATGACATACAACTGTATTTATCAATAGCGCCTGATGACCCAAATTCTCTTGATTCACTGACACAATGTCTTACTTGTATTTCTGAATTGATGAGTAGTAATTTTCTCAAACTAAATAAGGAGAAAACAGAAATATTAGTGATTGGCAAAAATGGATATAGTGAGGATATTAGAAATAAACTTGATCCATTAGGCTTAAAGTCAAGGCAGAGGAAAATAATTCAGGGGTAATTATTGCCTCTGATCTGAATTTTAAATAACATATTACTGAAATTACTATGACAGCATTTTTTCACTTAAGAAATATAGAATAAGTTAGATCCCTTATAACTTTGCAAGATGCTAAAAAAATTAGTTTATGCTTTTGTTTTTAGTCGACTAGATTATTGTAACGCACTCCTCTCAGGTCCCCCCAAAAAAGACATCAACCAATTACAACTAGTGCAGAATGCAGCTGCCAGAATCTTAACTAGGAAAAGAAAATCCAAGCACATCTCTCCAGTTTTCATGTCACTACATTGGTTACCTGTGTCATTTAGAATGGACTTTAAAAAACTGCTTATGGTTTACAAAGCCTTAAATAATCTCGCTCTATCCTATATTTCAGAATGCCTGTTACCTCACATTCCAAATTGTAACCTTAGATCTTCAAATGCGTGTCTGCTTAGAATTCCAAGAGCTACAGTAAACTTAAAAGAAGTGGTGAGGCAGCCTTCTGCTGTTATGCACCTAAAATCTGGAATAGCTTACCAACAGAAATTCGCCATGCTAATATGGTGGAGCACTTTAAAAACTCCTAAAGACCCATTATTTTAATATGTCTTTCTCATAGCTTCATTGTAGTGTAACCCTAATATTCTGTATATGCATTTAATCATCATTTTTATCAAGGCTACCAAATCCGTACTAACCCCTACTTTCTCTGCTGTTCTTTTACCGGATTTCTGTGGTGGCAATCTGCGCCACCACCACCTGATCTGGGCACCATGCAGTCCCTACATTGATGGATTGAAGGCCAGATGTCCACATGACCTTCATCATCTAATTCTACCATGTGAAGCCTGAAAACCACGAGGACTAATTGAGATCATGAATGTTATGTAGAATGCCAAGTAGGGGCTGGGTGGTCCCGTGGCCTCGGAACTCCCACCAATTTTGTTTTTTTTCTCCATTACTCTGGAGTTTTTTTTTTCTGTCCTCCTGGCCATCGGACCTTACTTTATTCTTTGTTACTTAGTATTGCCTAATATTATTTTTATTTTTTTATAAACTTTTTTTTCTTCATCTTGCAAAGCACTTTGAGCTACATCATTTGTATGAAAATGTGCTATATAAATAAATGTTGTTGTTGTTACATCTTGTGTTATCCTTTTATATAATTAGTCATTTTTTCTTACATTAGCCAGATGTTAACATCAGGGTGATTATTTTCTTGAGACATTCCTGTATTTTTTCTTGTTATTTTGCTTACACATGACAAAAGTAATGTATTAATCTGTGATTATGAGCCATCTTCATTTTCTTTCTCTTTTCTTGCTTCATTGCTTTACATTCTATGCATTTTTACCCTTTGTCTTGAAGATTTCTCTTCTGCCTAAGTACTGCTGTCTGGTTTCTGGCTGTAAGTTAATTGGACTTTGTGAGCTGGCAACAAACACATGTGTGAACAAAGCGTGCATTTCAAGAGGTACTGAAAGCTCCTTCAGCACATCTGTCAGTTCACACGAGCATATCCTCCATGGCATGCCTCTGCTCCAGAGTGCCTCTGCTGAAGTACTTATCAAGGTGTGAACAAGCTTTGAATACAGACATATTTACTTACTTTAAGTACAAAAAGGTTTCTCAACGTGGTGATAAAACAAGCAGGGAGATACAAAAGCAACAGGCTCTAAACAGGATGATCAGCAGCACTCTGCATACTCGTATCTCTGTGAAGGATGTGCAATGTGTAATTTTCTTCAAAATACTAATATTACTTGGACTAGTACATGTTCAAAAATATAAACAATCCTTGAGTTAACCCTGGATTCAAACAATAAAATGTTTTATTTCATAGTTAGAGCTGAGGAATTAATAAAAAATATAAACATTTTAGATTATGTGCTGTGGACGATGAGGACACTCCTGTAATGACCACTCAACCTAGAAAAATGCAATGAAACCAAAGTATTATATAAAATATATATTAAAGAAACAATGATAGAAAGAAATAATGAAAGGTCAAAAACACATAAGTTGACACGAAGCACAACAGTGCTGGCATGGATAGCTGAAGTAACAGTAGTAGTAGTGGTAGTAGTAAACAATGATTAACTAATTTATATTTTTGTTTTAGTATATTATGGCACAACAAATTGGCAACATGTCTAACATGTAAGTAAGTATTTTACTATATTCTGTACATGTCTTCTATTGTGATGGAGCAGCAGATTAAAAAGAAAAATGGTGTAAGGACTTGAAAAGACCAATAAAGCATGCCAGGGTCCTCCCTACAGTAACTACACAGAAATTACATTTCTGACACATTAGCTAAACAGGGGTTCCCAAGATGTTGGGTTGAGATCGCGTTTTGTACTAATCTACGTAAGTCTTATTTGGTCTTATGCGAGGAAGTTATATACAAGCTAAAATTAATTAACACTTGCAGGCCATTTATTTTAAATACAAAGTCAGGTATTTTTTTTCTGACCACCTAATGTGCTAACAATAAAATCTTCACTTCAGACCCCACTGTTTACCCATTCAAAACACCAAGGGCCTAGCTGTTTCTTCACTTTCTTTTTCTAATCAAAATTTGATAGTGTCTTAGGAATTCCCTCATTTATGGTTAAGCTGGACTCACAAATGAAACCAATCAATACTAACATCCATCACAGTTCCTCGCCACAAAAATGAAGTACTGACCATATTTTAACTCAAAGAGTTGTTTCTCCTCTCTGCTACCTACACTGGGTTTTACAAATGGCAGTAGAGCACAATCCCTCTTTCGATCATTTGCGTTCCTTTAGGAAGTCTGTTTCATTCAACATGGCACTCAGCTGATACCTCAATGGATGACACATGACTCTGTTATTTCAAATTATTTTCATGCGCCGCTCAACTGAATGTCACACTGCTTGTTTTTTAAGATCTCCACTTTTCTCTTATTATACGTATATAGACACACACAAACACGTATATATGACTACATGAAAGCTGTTACACATTCCGTCTGCTGTCTGACCAATCTGATATCACTCAGACCCCCATATCTACTATCCGGGTAAGAAACAAAATGTATCTTTTATGAACAAAGAAAGCCCCTGTCGTGGCGTCCTTTAAACTAAATCTTAAGATCATTAACTTCTTCTGAGTCACCCAAAGCAAATAGTATAGAATAAAAAATAGCTATTGTTTTATAACAATAAACTGTAGGCTACAAAAATATCCCAGAGATGGATAGAGAGAGAAAAGAGAGCAAAAAGAAACTAAATTTCTTTCCTAGACAGTGATATGTTTGTGGAGTGAAAAATGAAGAAAAATTTAGCAACATTTATAGAATAACACTGCAAATTAAAAAACAAAAATGTAATAAATATTAATCCAATTCCAGTTCACAGAAGGCTGAAGCCTTTCCTGAGAATGAGCAGAATGGCAGCCATGTAAGGGTGCCAGTCCGCCACAAGACACACAAATTGACACACCTGCACTCACTCTCACTAGGGCCAATTCACAGTTGATACTTAAACTAACTTGTACATCTTTGGGGGTCCAGAATAGAAAGAAAGAGTTATCCTGAGAAAAACACCATGTAGACATGGAGAGAGCATGCAGGCAGCAAGTGTGAGGTGGCAACACCAAACACTGCAACACTTTTCTACCTCTGTTTTTTTCTCTGCTTAATTTTCTTGGTCTCCTTTAAAGGGTTTTGAGTGGTGATGTTTCTGTGTTGTGGAGGAAGTGGAGAAGAACTTGACAGAATGGAGAAGAGCTTTGGGAGAGAGGGGATTGAAGATAAATAAGAAGGCACATTATTTGAGGTTTAATGATGATCGGGATTCAGAGGTTAGCCTGTAGGGAAAGCTAGATGGTAGACAAAGAGACAGAGGCAGTGTGGATGGAACAATTAGAAGAAGGTATCAGGAGTATTGTGTGATCGAAGAATTAAGAAGAAGGTTAAAGATAAGGGTTTCAGGACAATAGTAAGAGCGGCAGTGAGTATGAAGCTGACACCTGGGCAGTAAAGGAAGCACAGGAGAAGAAAGTGGATGTGACAGAAATGAGAATGTAGAGATGGATGTTTGGTTTTACAAATATAGACAAAATAAGAAATCAGCTAATCAGAGGTACAACAAAAATAGGGGAGATATCTGAGAAAGTACTGAAAAGTAGGTTGAAGTGGTATGGACGTATGATGAGGACAGGCAATGAATATGTGAGCAAAAGAGTGATGGAAATGGAAATACTGTACACAGAAAAAGAAAGTGGGGGAGGCTAAAGCAGAGGTGATTGGATAGAGTAAACGAAGATCTGAAGGAAAAAGGTCTGAGTGGAGAGGAGGTGCAGAGGTACAGAGAAGGCTGATCAGGAGCATCAGACCCATGAAGAAGTGGAAAGAGATGAAGAGGAAGAAAAAGTTGTTTTGTGTTCCATACTCTCGACTGTTCATTCTTTCACTCTCCGGATTTTCAGTGAAGGCTAAAAGGGAGACAGTGGGATGCTGTGAAACTGTGTTTTATCCTTAGGATAAAATTGATTCTCAAGACTGCAATGTGTGCCATTTGTTGTCAGGGTAATAATGTTCATCCTGAAACATTTTAAAAGAAAAGTAGGTGCCTGCATTGTTGGTTTACCACAAACAAGTTAATGCTTGTTGTATTATGGTAGCACAGTAATTGACTCTGGTGCCTCAGAGCTTCAGAGACCAGGGTTTACTTTGTCAGCTTGGTCAAATTTGTTTTTATTTTGTTCTCTCGCATCTTAAAGACATTCATGCAATGACACTTGGGAACTTTAAATTAGCCCATTTTGAATGAATGAGGGTGTGTGTATTGGACTGGCATTCTTGAGCCTGATGCCATCAAGTTCAGGTGAAGGCCCTGCAATCCTCTAGTAAAAAAAGAAAGTTAATAAAATACTACACACTATATAAGAGTTTTACAATGAAAACAGAGATGGGCATAATTTCATTTCACTTTTACCTTTTATTTTTCACAAATTAAACTCTCAAAAAAGAGAACCAGCAATATATGGATTTCTGTTGTGCTTCCTCCCAGAAGACACCTTTACATTGTTACCAGTGTGCTTGAAAAACCAAATACAGAGAACTTTTTATGAAAATCAATTTTATGATTTTTTTTCTTTTTGAAACAGTAATTTTCACTACTCCCTCTAGGTCACAGGTGTGATATTTGATTTTCAACAAGCTGTGTTTTTTTTTTTAAAAATACATTTCAATCTGTGCGTGTTTGTGAACAATGAGTAATTCTAGGTCTTTTTGAGACATTCAAAGACAATTTTAACGCTCCTATAATCAAGATTGGAGTGCACAACAACAAATAAAGAAATTAGCCCAAAAGAGCATTGCAAAAGCTCACATTCTTGGTTTAATCTGTGGAGGTTTATAAAAGCATTAAACATATTGTGAATTATAATTTATGCCCCAAAACTGAGAAAGCTACAAATAATTCAAAACACATGTTTACCAGTTCAATGCTAATTTCAAATATCAATGTTTATTGGATCCCTTATCATTTTTAAAGGGAAATCAAAAGAAATCTGTTATGAAATTCTGCTCATGTTGCAAAAACACAATTCATGTTTTAGAAATCCAGTTTATGCAGAGTATAACACACCTGAGAAAATCATTTATAATTCATTTACATGCTGAAAAGTAAAGTGCCCACAAATTACAAGAGTCATAATTTGTTGTTTCTCACAAATAACAAATAATGGACAAACAAAATATATGAACATACCACTTAGCACTGTTGTGGCAATAATAAAGACGTTCAAAAGTGATGTTTACCTGACCAGGAAGAAAATGCAAGTGCATACAGTATTGAGATCAGCAAGTCTCCAAATCAATTATTAAATTATAAGGCCTCAGGAATGTGTTACCAGAAATTTTTTTTCTTACTCTCAAAAGCCAAAAAAAAAAAGAAACTGGGACATATAAAATGCAATTAAGACCCAAATTTGCACTGTAAGCCACAGTTAAATTAGAAAAAAATGTAATTCTTCCTCCCGGCAGAACGCTGGCTCATTCTTCTGTCCGCTCTCCCTCAGACTGCGTTTTCCCCAGTCGCTCCTTCCAAGCCGCTGAACCTGCACAATGAAGACGACTTTGCGTTCTTTTAACCAGGAGAGGGGAGCTGGAAAATGACACATGCCAGTTGCAACCTGTGTGCTTGCCTGCTGAAGATAATCCCCTTTAGAACAGAGTCTTGTATCTGTACATCCCTGTTCAGCAATAAAGATTTTCTACCCTGAAACCCTGGTTCCTTTTTCGAGTCTGCTGTGCAACTCTGTGGCCCAAGATTTGACAATATTTAGAAATGTTTGATTTTGCTCTAGGAAACCCAATTATCAATTCACACCACTAAAAATACATTCATAGACTTTACTTCACTCCTCGGAAATGTTTTTAATGGGTATCTCCTCTGATCCTCTTTGCCACCTTTGTTTTTTTGGTTTTTCCTGGCACTAACCCTCATTGTTTCTCTTTGGACACGAGTCTGTCACTTTCGCTCTTCATTTCTTTCTGTGACTGTTACCTCGTGACCCTTCTTTAATTGGGCCTTTCTATTCTTACTCTCACTTCTCACCAGCTTGAATTGTTCTGTCTCGCAACTTTAGCAGCCAAATTACTCATTGTCTTTTGTTGAAAAACCCCAGCGCTTGTCATGTTTAAAAGCTACTGTTCCTTATTTTTTAACATATTCTCCCTTGAACTGCCCTTAAGTCAAATCAACTGTAGTTCAATTAAATCCACCAAGAACTGGTCTGCCTTGGCTCAGGTGGTTAGACCATGGATATATGGGTCCCACTAATATAGCTCTTTTCATTCTTCTAGCTTCCATAGGCAGTGTGGTTAGATACCTACTGTTTTTGTATTTTGTCCCTAGGCTCTTATTGATAGGCTTAGATTGTTGGTGCCACTGAGTTACACTATTACCTTCTTAACTGGCTTATCTTTAAGTTTTTTTGTGGCCTTGTGTGTTGGTGGAACCCAAAATATACTGGTACCTCACGCAGGGCTGTTTCCTGATTGCAACTACCCTGAACTGGATTAAGCAGGTTTTAAAAGTTGACAAATATGATGCTGAGATACATCAAAATTATTTATAAAATATATACATTTTTGGAAGATAATGTGTGACACAAGACAACAGACAACATCATCAACACAATAAATGACTTTTCCTCCGACTTTCATGCTCTCAGGATGACTGACCAAGATAGTCGCTCTTCTGGCTAAGGCATTCTGGGAGGAAGAGGCTGGTTCATGTGAGCAGACCCCAGAAGTGATGTCAGAGGTGAAGGGCTGTCAATCTTCATTTCTGCAGAGGAAGGAAAAGAGAGGTCTTTATTACACAGCGCCAACACCTGGCTTGGCAGAGAATTACCATCACCCAAGCCTTTAAACTGTCTCCCATACATACACGTGTGACAAATATTTTAATAATATTACAGGGTTTTTTCAAATAATAATGATTATATTAATATTTCAAACGTATGTGCATGTTTCACTTGCCTTTTCGTGCTTAAATATGTAATGTCTCATACTGAGTTCACATCTTGCTGGACTACTGCACCACACTAGGACTTGAATGTAAGATATTTTACAAGATGGAAAATACATAAAATTATCCATCCATTCATTCATTTACTGAACCTGTTCTGACGTCATCCCAACAAGTGTTTATTAGAAAGAAATAAACAAAAAGAATGCAAAAGTATAGTGAACTATAACTTATATTTACCAACAGGGAAGCCATAACCCTTTTAAATTTTAATTTGAATGCTATTATGAAATTTCAGACTATTACTGATTTCTATTTAATATTTTCTGCCAAAAATTCTTAGAGTTACTAGGAAATGAACAGACCTCAATAAATATGCTGGCTCATACAGTGCAAGCTGAACATCTCCATTTTGGCTACACATTCTTTTGTTTTAGAAGGAAAAACTACCTCCTTAAAGGAAGCAATTGACAATCCAATTTTGTACAGTAGTGCTCCTTAAGCAAACATTGATGTAAGGATATAAAAGCAATGTCTGCACATGGGCGGAAGTTATAAGTACACGACAATCTCCTCGTTTGTCTGCATTAGGCCCACTATACTATTCATATTGTGATTCAGGTTTCACAATACATTATTTCCACAATATTAAATCTTCATAAAAGAAATATACTGAATGTCTTACTTATTATTAAAAATTAATCAATCAAAAATTTGCAAAATAAGTTTATATCAGTGCACAAATGCACAAGTTTTAACAAATGTTTTGGTAAGCTTTTCCTTTTGTATTAAAGTAAAACAATCAACTAAACAATATGTTGGAAAGGCATACACCAAATGACAGTTAAGCCCAAGGATGGGTGCGTTTATTTAACAATGAGATATTTTACTGTTCTCATCATGGGAAACAGCAACTAGTCATAGCCCTCGATTGTCTGCCATGGTCACACACTTGTGTTTCTGTGGCCCTGAACACCACTTATCTTCTGCAAGAGCTTTTATTTCTCCTATGTTCAGAGAATCTCTGCCTGTATTCTTGAACCTTCCCAGGCTTGTAAAGTGCATTGCACAACATGTCAGGGTTAGAAGAACACAGATTTCAGTTTAAACGTGTGACAGGTTCTGGTTAATTGTACATTCAGCCCCGCACAATTTCTACAAAATTATATAGATAAGTTGATTAGCACATGCAAGCAGAATTTGTCATGTACTCTGTACAGATGACAACCCAATTAATATATTCTATAAAGTTACTGCAGCACATAACCATGCAGATTTAAACTTATCTTTTTGTTTTCTGAGTTAACATCAAATATTGCTCTGAAAATGGCTGTCCTTTTATCCTGCTTGAATGCCTCATTGACTCTAAGCTGTGATTCCAGAGTGGATCTTCAACGAACTTATAATGGTGTACTTCCTTTTAAAAAGAATGTCAACACTTTGCATGAAGCCGAAATCTTTTTGCTGTGATGACATCTCCTTCACTCACTGGCCACAGATGTAGCAGGGACCGTTGTACCTTTTGACCAGAAAAGCAAGTATTAGGAATTTGATTGCTCTCTCTCTCCTCCTAGAGGACTGCTGTTGAAAGAAAAACAAGATCCATTGCTATATTATTCGTCTTTGCTGTAATCTACTCTCTTTCTTAATCAATACCAGAGACCATCTTGAATATTTGTTACATCCACTGGTAGTACTTACAGCTTTCTGCCCCCAATAACGTTTGAATATATCATAAAAATTGTACTAATACAATAGTAACGTTTTACATTGCTGGTCACAATAATGTTTGATTTGAAAACAAGCCTGTAGAGTCAGCAATGTATTTATGAAACCATGTTGTGATTTGTTGTTCTCATCCAAGGATGCAACTCACTAAAATAAGTGAAACACTTGGCCTGTGGTCCAAGGCCACTTTCGTGTGCAGTGATGACTATGCTCCTCGCCTACAGCATTCACCTTCACATCATTAAACACATTACTGAATAATGGTTCTGCCGAAATGCACTTAGTTTATCATGTTATACCTCAGTTCTAGTTTTTCAAACAAATATTTAAATCAGTCAGTGAAAGATGTTTTCTTTTGCTTTTGTGCTTTATTTCAGTTATGTGGTAATGTCACTGTATACACGATACAAAACAACATTTCGTTTTTGTAGTATTTAGTATCGCAATATTTAATGAAACAAAATTTTGTCTCATGCCTAGTCAGCATACATTCCTGTGCTGTTGTCGTTCAGGCATTCTGTATTGTGAAGTATGCGTGGTATGTCAATGAGCCATAGTATTAGCCAGCTGCTCAATGGCTCTAAATTCAGGCTTATCTCTCGTCATTCTTCTTCACTAACGCGCCTCCTGCGTTTGGATGGATGCTCAGGAGATTTCACAGCTGGAGTTCTTTTTCAGGCCATCACAGAGTGTAGCGTGGAGAGAAGCTCAAGTCAGTTTTCACAGGCATTTGTCATTTTGTTTCCTGTACCTGATGCTCAGCAGATGGCGCTGCTGTTCTTCTTCTTCATATGAGAGGCCTCAATAATGCATTTCGTACTCAGCAGATGTCGTCTCTGCTGTTCTCATTTCTGTCATATCACACTTTCAAGCAGTTAGCTATAAAAAAAAAGAATCCCAGTAACTTCACAGACGTTGCTGCAACAAAAATTTTTTGTTTCATTAGCATGTATCACATCATAAGCATTCAATTAATTCCAAGATCACTGTCTAGCCCCAGTGGTTTGCAAATAATCATGTGATAGATGGACACAACCCTTAGCATTTTAATTGTATAAATGGACGTATATATAATGTGACCAGTAGGGAGGGTCTCTAACCTCAACACTAGATGCAACTACACGATACACAAGTCCAAGGTTCAAAAAACTTATTTTTATTACACAAATATACTTTTCCAGTCTTCCTTATATCCCAATACCTTCAAAAGGACAAATCTTATTTTCCCCATTCTGTCATCCGCAGGTGAGCGTTTTTCTCCTCCTCAGCCAACTCTGACTCTGTTGGGTGAGGCTCCTTTTTAACCAGGACTTGAGAGTATTTCCAGGACATCAGTACTGTAACCAGGAAGTACTTCTAGCTCAGGGAGAACTTCACCGTGACAGGGGAGCCTTCCCCATACCAGCATCCTCTAGTGGCACCCAAGAACCAAAACAGGAATGCCAAGCAGAACTATAACTATCATGCAGTCCCACAGGTGTCCAAGTAGGAGCCATACCAGAGCGATGCTGCAACCCAGCGTACTGGGAGAATGCATAGCTCGGGGAGGCATCTTCCCTCTGTTCTTCCACTGTAATGGCAAGGAAAGGTTCCATTAGCCATCCTGGCTGGGAAGATCCTCCATCCGTGTCCTCCTTTACAATAACTATGCATGAAACAATCCAAACCCGCGCCCCTTGACAAGAAAACTTTGGGAATAGATATTGAATAGACTGAAGAATAAGTTCTATAACGTGCTTAACTGCAGAACTGCTCATTTAGAGTTTGGTGACACTTGAAAATAAGTGTTAAAGTTTGTAACTGACAAAGTGTAAGCCATTTATTCAAATAAGGAAGGAGCATATTTCTCTTTAAAGAACTTCTGAAATATATCTTGTCGTATATTAAATACAGATGCTTATCCTTTCCTATTGCCACACATTGAGTGAAAATTCAATAAAACCAAAGAATATGGATTAAATAAATCTTCTGTTTTACATTTTTGAGCGCATAATTAATCTAAGAATAGGTAAACAATAACATTGATTCAGTAACAAAATCGGAGCCATTATTCATAAAATGCTATAAATAATACATATATTTAATTTTTCAAAGCTTAAGATGAAGTGAAGTAGCAAAAGGAAATATCTGAAAAGCTTTATTTCATTAAGGTATGACAATTCTTCAAGCAAATAAGGGACAATTAGAAAACCATTGCATGCATTCATTGTTTTATGAGACAGTTTCCTATCATTGTCTTATGAATGGGCCAATTATCTGGTAATTTCTGTATTCATGCTAGATAGCTTAAAACACATTTAATAGGTGTGTAATATTATTTATATAAATGAGATACCCAAACACTAAGTTCTCTCTGCTATGAAGTTTTTGTATTTATATTCGGAAACCTTGTATACTTGAGCTGCAAGCGTGCAAAACAAAACAATTAAGACTGCTGTTAAATTAAAAAAGCACTCCAAGTTATGAATAAAATATCCTCATTTACACTCTAAATCAGAGATGCCCAGACAGGTGCTGTATATTCTTCTAGAAATAAACTCGACTAAAGATTAAACTTAGTTATTTACTTTACTCATTTTATTTACAATGAAATATACACAGACATGCTTGTCTGTTATTTTTCTAGGAACATAAATACGTAAATAAGTAAATGGACGGGGCAAAATCAACCTGGGTACTTCAAGAGCTGCCATAGACGATGCTGGCACACACAAACACCCAATGTGTGTGTGGCATTCTCTTTCTTAAGGTTACATTGTTAAGTCTTCTTGGTGACTGTGTTCGTCCTAGATGTCCCTTTCTTCAATTCAATACTTTTACTTTAAGCTGACGATATTCTAAAGCGTGTCAGGGCCAGGGTGAACACATCTAGCCCCTCTTTGCCCATTTTCCTCTCGACAGACTATAGTAGCATGTGGTCATGAGGTGTTCATGCACGAAGATAACTAATACAATACAATACAATTTATTCTTGTACTGCCCAAAATCACACAAGAAGTGTCGCAGTGGGCTTTAACAGGCTCTGCCTCTTGACAGCCCCCCAACCTTGACTCTCTAAGAAGACAAGGAAAAAACTCCCCCAAAAAAAACCCTTGTAGGGAAAAAAGGGAAGAAACCTTGGGAAAGGCAGTTCAAAGAGAGACCCCTTTCCAGATAGGTTGGGCGTGCAGTGGATGTCAAAAAGAAGGAGGTCAATACAATACACAGAACAGAACAAATCCTCAGTACAGTATAAAAATAAATTTTAGAAGTACAGAGCAGAATTTAACAGTAGATGATATCACATAATAAGATTTGGGTTTGTTTAGAGTCCTGGAGATCTCACCCATCAAGCTGCCTCCCCCATTTGGCCATTCCACAGCTGAAATAGCGCTAATCCGATGAAATGACCTCTCTTTCCCATGATTCCTGCGATCCTCCATCAGGGATGACTTTACCTTAGGCAGGCCAAACAACTTGGCAGGTGGGCCGTGGCACCAAGTGCCACATTTGAGTACCGAGAAGAGAAACAGAAAGGTGAGGGTTAGTATCCAATTCTAACTATCATGTTACTTATGTTTTAGTGCTAATGACTAACAACAGAGATGCAGTCTGTACAGTTAATCAGCAGCTCTATTCAGGATATGCTAAACTGAAGTAGTAAGTCTTCAGCTGGGATTTAAAAGTGGAGACCGAAGGGGCATCTCTTACAGTAGCAGGCAGACCATACCACAGTTTAGGGGCCCTGTAACTAAAAGCTCGACCTCCCACTGTTATTTTATTAATCCTTAGAATCATAAGCAGACCGGCATCTTGTGATCTTAATGTGCGCTCAGGTTTGTAAGTCATGAGAAGTTCAGACAAGTAAGCCGGACCTTGGCCATTTAATGCTTTATATGTTAAAAGGAGGATTTTGAAATCTGATCTAAACTTAACCGGGAGTCAGTGTAAGGATTTAAGAACTGGAGTTATGCGTTTGTATTTTCTTGTGCTTGTAATAATTCTTGCAGCAGCATTTTGGATTAATTGGAGGCTGTATAAAGAACAGTTTGAATAGCCAGTGAAAACTGCATTGTAGGAGTCAATCCTACTAGAAATAAATGCATGAATTAATTTCTCAGAATCCTGCTTATTTAGAAAACGCCTTAATTTCCCAACATTTTTAAGATGGAAGAAATATGATTTGGACAACTTTGTAATATACGCTTTAAATGACATTCTAGAGTCAAAGATAACTCCTAGATTGCGGGCTGATTCAGTAACATTAATGTTGATTCCAACTGAGTTAAATAATGACAAAATATTGTTGTGATCAGCATCATTCCCTCCAATAATTAACAACTCTGTTTTATCTGTGTTTAAAGACAAGTAGTTCTCATTCATCCACTCCTTTAATTCACTAACACAATGAATTGAAGACAACATTAGAGAAACTTCATTTGATCTAAATGAAAGTTATAACTGGGTGTCATCTGCATACAAGTGAAAATTAACATTATGTTTCCTAATGATAGATCCCAGTGGAAGCATGTAAATTGAAAACAGTAAAGGTCCCAGTACTGAGCCCTGCGGGACATCATATCTCACTTCTGTGTATAATGATGGAGTACTGTCAGCACATTCCTGTACATATTGGAATCGATTTGATAAATAAGAGCTAAACCAAGCAAGCACAGTGTCTGTAAGCCCAACATCATTTTCTACCCTGTGCAGTAAAATAGAATGGTCAATGGTGTCAAATGCTGCACTTAAGTCTAACAACAGAAGTTGTTGAAATAATGGCTCAAGGGCTTCACTTTTACACATGTGGAAAGCCCAGAAAATGATCAGTTTACTATTTACGGTTCTAGACTTTCATCTTGCCAGAGTTAATTTTTTTTTTTACAGTGATAAGTTTCATTTTTACTAGTTTAGCCTTTGGTTTGCTGCCTCTGCTAACAATTCCTCTTTCTTTGGATAGATAAGCTACATTAACTGAGCTCAAAAAAGTCAAGGAAAAAAAAGTTTAAACATTCTTATAAATATACATTAATATTATTATCATTATAATTAATACATTTTATTTATATAGCATTTTTCCTGTAGCTGTGTTTATCCAAAATTATCTGCAGCTCCATTTTGTAAATTGGATTCAGCTAAAGCCTGACATGTTGAAATTATTCCACAGAAAAAATATGTTTGCTTTTAAAAGTTTTAGTTAAAGTGCAAAGTAAAACAGTTCACACAAAAAAGAGAAAATTGAAATAACAAAAAAATAGAAAAGTTCTTGTTTAAGAGAAGTTCTTTTCAAAGCTTAAATCTTGTTATATTTCTAATAGTTACAAAATCACTTCTAAACATTTCTGAACCATTTCAAAATGGTCAGAAAACCATATGCCTATCCCATTTCTATGTTGAAAATGGGTCTTTTAAGTCTCTATGTACCAGGACCTATTCTAAATAACAACTGACTGAATTAACACACTGTATGTTAGTTATAGCAAGAAAGATCTATCTCTTACTAACTTACAGTTGGTAAAATATTATTCCATTGTCTATGACTATGACTAAGCAAACACCAATATGAATTTAACTTAACCTTATGCATTACTTTCTAAGATTGGCTGTCACATTTCCTATGCTCATATTATATTGTATATAATTCTTCTTAGCACATTAAAAAGAAACATAATATTTATTTAAAAAAAAAAACAAAATCACATTCCCTTACACAGGCTTCCTTAAAATGGCACTAAAGTACTTAGTTTTTATTAGTGCGGATTGACTGGGTCCACTGTGGATGCTAAAAACTTTATTTGAGAAATTTACATTTCTCAGTTTTCATTTTATGCCTTACTTTGATGAAGCAAATAATGCCTCAGTTTGGCATTTAAAAAGTTCTGAGCAATTGATATGGAAATATTTTTAAAGAAGTCGATCATTGCTGCTGAGAACACAGCAGAAATCCAGTTTGGACAGAAGGACATTTTAAAGGGTTTGTTAAGGTATTTTGTAAGTTGAAGTTGTTTTTTGCTATGGGAAACTGCCTTAAGTAAAGCATTTTTTTAATAGATTTTTAACAGTATGGTGCCTATTCTTGTGGTTTAAAACGGGGTCTTCAAGATATTGCTGCAAACATGAAAAGAAACTCCTTAAAACTTAAAATACAGACCCTTTGAAGCAGCAATTCTTTTGATCTCAGAAAACATGTTTTCTGCGTTCCTGAGGAATGTTTATGACAAAAAATATATAATTTCTAGTTTTCTCATCACTGATTCTGTGCATTATCTTTCCCTGGGTAAAAAGCCCTTTCCTGTTCAGTTGTGTGTTGTTTGCTCACAGCCAGCATTGTAGATGGAGTTTTTATATAAATAAAGAAGTAAATGAGCACCAAACCATGCATGTGTTGAAGCTGTTTAGCGAGGTGAAAAGTACAGTATAGGATAGAAGAGGAAAGGTCATTTACTAGTAAAATGAATACAGTCCAGATGAGCAGCTCTTGTATAGGGAGGCACAGTATCACTGAGGCTTCATGGATCAAGTGTCCTGGGTTTGAATCTTGCCCTGGTGTGAGTGTAAAAGCACATGAATTTGTGGGCTCTTTAATGTCCAATCCAGAGCTGGTTTTCTGTCAGCGCTCCTAGGATAGACATCAGGCTCCCCCAAGACACTGAACTGGATGTACAAACCAATTGGCAGATGCTCTGTCCCGTCTGCCTCTTCAGCTGGCCAATCTCACTAAGCACCAGCTACCTGCTTGCTGTTTTGTCAACAGATAGCCTGCTCTCCCCAGTTCAGTCTTATTGCAATTTGACCTTCAAATTCCCATTTTATATGATTCTGGTGATAGCCCTGGTTAAGGTTTTTAGATTTGTTCTGTGAATTCCTGGTTTTTAACTGTGCTTACCTCTATAATGGGTCCTACTAGCTAATTTTTTAATTAAAATTCTAATTGCATTAGACTTAATGATAGGGACCTCAGTTTTGTTTCTGACTGTGATTTCAAACATTTTGTTTTAATTTTCCATGTTCAGTAAGGGATTATTATTTATGTAAAAAAATCAATAACTGTGTGTATCATCTTAATGCACTAAAATTGCTGAAGACTATATATATATATTTTAAGAGCAAAATTCTTTTTTAAAGGCTATATTGGTAATAGATATCTCTATCTTTTAACCCTAAAGCGCCGCTACATTGGGGCTTGTTTTGCTTTGGACGTGCTCTGTCTCTGGATATGTCAGAGGACTGGGACTGTGTGAAGTGGGTTTTAGCCTCACTTGGGGAGGCAAAGAGGGAGGGTGGGGGTTAAGGGGGGAAGAGAAAGAGAGCAGGCTTGATCTATACCTAATCTATCCTATTAATCTTTATAATTATAACTACCAACGTAATAATAAGCTGCATGGCAACAACTCTAGGGGAAATAGGAAATTAAGGCCGAAGCTGTCTCACTTCCAGTTAAGACTATAAAATGACATCAAAAACTCAGAATCAGTGTCTCCATGATGGGACAGTTAACTTCGTAAGCTGGAATGTTAAAGGCCTGAATCACGAATTAAAGAGAAAGAAAGTACTCTCTCACCTAACAGGTCTAAATGCTAAAATAGTATTTTTACAAAAAACCCACTTACTAAGCAAGGATCAGTTCCGGCTGCAAAAAGACTGGACTGGCCAAATGTTCCATTCTAGTTTTACGAAGAAAACTAGAGGTGTGGGAATTCTCATACATAGAACAGTACCATTTGTAGCATCAGATGTAGTATTGGATCCTGAAGGGAGATATGTAATGGTCATGGGAGGCTTATCTAACTGTAAAATGATTTTGGTAAATGTTTATGCACCTAATGTTGATGATAAGGAATTTATACAAAATTTATTTGCATCCATTCCTAATCTGAACACTCATAAAGTTATAATGGCTGGGGACTTTAATTGTGTTCTAAATCCACTTTTAGATAGGACTTCCTCCACCGGGGGAACGGCATCTAACACCGCAAAGATGATTACAAAGTTTAATTGATCACAACTTATCAGACCCCTGGAGGTTTTTAAACCCAAATTCAAGAACATATTCTTTCTACTCACCAGTACATCATTGCTACTCAAGGATTGATTACTTCTTTATAGACAATAACTTCTTGCCTATGATTAAATCTTGCAAATACGATGCTATTGTTATTTCTGACCATGCACCTATGATCTTGGAGCTAAAATTACTAAGCCCCATATACTCACCCCGCAGATGGCACCTCAACCCGCTTCTATTAGCTGACGAGAATTGTACGGAATTTATATCCAAACAAATCAAATTCTTTCCAGAGACAAATACATCACCCGAGATCTCTGCAGGAATACTCTGGGAAACTCTTAAGGCCTTCTTAAGAGGACAGATTATCTCATATCTTTCCCACAGAAATAAATCCGAAGCCAAGAAAGTATCAGAGATAAAAAGCGAAATTACTAAAATAGATGAAGAACACACCAGGCTACCAAGCGAGACTCTACATAGGAGGAGGCAGGCTCTACATTCGGAATTAAACCTCTTGACAACTAAAGAAACAAAACAACTAATCTACAAATCCAGACATCATTATTATGAACATGGAGAGAAAGCTAATAAGCTTTTAGCTCAACAAATTCACAAGCAAGAAGTGCGCAAAGCAATCTCGGTAATCACCAACATGAATGGAGATAAAATCGTCGAACACAAAAATATAATGCACACTTTCAGAGACTACTATAAATCCCTATATACTACTGAGTTTAAAGAAGACAACACACAATCTAATGTATTTCTGGATACATTACAAATACAGCAAATAGACGCTTTTAGTGCGGAGGAACTTGATAAACCTCTGGCGTTATCAGAATTACTAGATGCTATAAAGTCACTTCAAGGTGGGAAAGCAGCAGGCCCTGATGGCTACCCTGCAGAATTTTACAAGAAATTCTCCGCTCAGCTAGCTCCCCTCTTATTAGCAACATTTACAGAAGCCAGAGATAACCAATCTCTTCCTCAAACCTTTCGCCAAGCACTAATCACTGTTTTTCCAAAACAAAATAAGGACTTATTACAATGTGCATCATACAGACCAATCTCACTTCTGAATAACGACGTTAAAATACTCTCTAAAATCATAGCTAGAAGGATTGAGAAAGTGCTCCCCTCGGTAATATCATAAGACCAAACTAGATTTATTTGGGGCCGACACTTATCTTCAAATCTTCAATGCCTGTTTAATGTAATATACTCACCAACTAAATCAAACACCCCAGAAATATTATTATCATTGGATGCAGAAAAAGCATTTGACATGATTGAATGGAAATACCTTTTTACTACATTGGAGAAGTTTGGGTTTGGCCCGAACATTTGTGCATGGATTAAATTACTGTATACTAACCCAGAAGCTTCAGTTTGCATCAACAACATTTGCTCAGACTACTTTAAACTACAACATGGCACTAGACAAGGATGCCCCTTATCACCGCTGCTGTTTGCGATTGCCATTGAACCACTGGCAATACATTGTCGAAATACTGATCAGATAAAGGGGATTAGCAGAGAAGGACTGGAACAGAAAATCTCATTATATGCAGATGATATGGTATTGTATATATCGGACCCAGAAAATTCTGTGCCTGCAGTCTTAACAGCACTTACAGAATTTCAAAAGATCTCTGGTCTCAGAATTAATCTGAATAAAAGTGTACTCTTTCCAGTGAATTCTCAAGCATATAATATTAGACTAGATACCCTACCTTTTGTCATTGCAGAACAGTTTAAATACCTAGGGGTAAACATCACAAGTAAACATAAAGCTATATATCAACCAAATTTCACCGTCTGCATGGAAAAAATTAAACAAGACTTGCATAGATGGTCAACCCTTCATCTCACACTAGCTGGAAGAATTAATTGTTAAGATGAATATTCTTCCTAAACTCCTTTTTTTATTTGAAAACATTCCAATATACATTAATAAATCATTTTTTAGGCAATTAGATTCAACAATAACCTCATTTATTTGGAATTCAAAACATCCATGCATCAAAAGAGCGACCCTACAAAGACAAAAGGCAGAAGGCGGCATGGCTCTACCTAACTTCCAGTTTTATTACTGGGCAGCAAATATACAGGCGATAAGAACCTGGACACAAATAGAAGAACATACATAGGCATGGACCGCAATAGAAGTAAAATCCTGCAGTACTTCTTTGTATTCCTTGCTCTGTGCTCCAATAAATACATGTTATCGGCAATATACTAATAACCCAATTGTGCTTCACTCACTTAGAATCTGGAACCAATGTAGAAAGCATTTTAAGACGGAGAAGCTTCTATTTGTGGCACCTCTGCAAGAAAACCACCTCTTTCAACCATCACAAACATATGCAGTTTTTAATATCTGGAAAAAATTTGGAATTAACTTGCTTAGAGATCTTTATATAGACAACGTCTTTGCATCCTATGAACAATTACATTCCAAATTTAACATTCCAGCTACACATTTCTTTCACTATCTTCAAATCAGGAACTTTGTTAAACAGAACCTTCCAGATTTTCCTCATCTTGCACCCTCATCCATGCTGGAAAAAATATTGCTTAATCTCAAGGACTTAGACTCCATCTCTACAATATATAAAATCATTTTACAATCCCTCCCTTTCAAAGATCCAAGAGGACACTGGGAAAAAGATCTCTCAATTAATATATCAGAAAAGGAGTGGAAAGTAGCAATGCAGAGAATTCACTCGAGCTCCATATGTGCAAAGCATACAAGCATACAACTCAAAATTATATATCGAGCACATCTGTCTCGACTAAAACTCTCCAAAATGTTTCCAGGGCATGATCCAACCTGTAAACGTTGCAACCAAGTCCCAGCCTCACTGAGTCACATGTTTTGGTCCTACACCAAATTAACATCATTCTGGACCAAAATTTTTAATTACCTTTCAGACAGCCTTGGACTCACAATCCCTCCTAACCCATTAACAGCTGTGTTTGGTGTTCTTCCAGAGGGGCTTAAAGTGGAGAAAGACAAAAAAATTGTGATTGCATTCACTACACTTTTGGCACGCAGACTTATTCTGATAAACTGGAAGAACCCAAACTCTCCTCTTTTAAGTCAGTGGGAAACGGATGTGTTATATTATTTGAAATTGGAAAAAATCAAATACTCAGTTAGAGGATCCGTACAGACTTTTTTCAAAACATGGCAGGATCTAATCAGTAACATTTTAAAATAAGGTCATGAAGCACAGAGAATTTATTAATTTAGGTATGTTTACAAGCCTTAAATTTAATGCCGTTTGGCTTGCTCTCTCTCTCAGGGGTGGGGATCGATCTGTTCTTAACTCAATTTTTCTTGTTGTAAAAACTTGATTGCTTTGTATGGATTGCAATAAAATTAATAAAAAAAAAAATAATAATAATCTTATCATGTAGGAATCTGTGCTAAGCTCCAATAGCTAATGTGTCTTCATGATCTGTGATTGAATGGTGACCAATGTTGCCAAAGAAGGCTTTAGCTATCCACAGCTCTAAGTAAAATGCATTAAGTGCATTCAAAGTTGAAAGAATGGATTATTTCCTGTTCATCAGGCATGTTGTGTTGCTTTTTAAGTTAAACAGTATATTCCAGTTTACTTAAACAGAATTTAGTTCTTTATTAAATAGTAACATCCATAAAAACTACTGAAATAAGAAGATAGTTAGCTACAAAATTAATGTAATACAATACAAAAACTATAACAACATACATAATTTATAACTGTATATCTTTACACAAATTCAACATTTTACAATGACCAAGTAATTCAAATGAACAGTCATTTTAATTTGCATAACTCAACCGAAGGATCAAAACTTATGCTGCTCTGCAAAAATAAACCACAAGTATATGCTTTCCTCAGAGAGGTAATTAGAAGCATAATTGTGTCTTGCAAGTACACTTCCTTAGCAAAGTCTAATGTCTTACCACTAGGAAGGTTAGTTTATTGAAACATTTGGATTATTTCATCAGGAATTACTATTGTACAAGATACAGTGCACAAGTTTATATTTGTAGCTTTGGAGAGGAAGTGATGTTGGAAAAATGCAAGTAATTAAAAGACCTTTTCATGTTTTTCATAAAATGCAAAGAAACAGCTGTTTTGAAATGCTGATTACAGTTGTTTATATAAAATTTAATTATCTTCATTCTTTTGAATAGATTATTTATTTCTTTAATGTACAGTAAGCGGGTGGCACGGTGGCGCCGTGGTAGCACTGCTGCCTCACAGTTAAGAGGCCTGGGTTCGCTTCCCGGGTCCTCTCTGTGTGGAGTTTGCATGTTCTCCCCGTGTCTGCGTGGGTTTCCTCTGGGCGCTCCGGTTTCCTCCCATGGTCCAAAGACATGCAGGTTAGGTGGATTGGCGATTCTAAATTGGCCGTTTGGTGTGTTTGTGTGTGTCCTGTGGTGGGTTGGCACCCTGCCTGGGATTGGTTCCTGTGTTGGCTGGAATTGCCTCCAGCAGACCCCTATGACCCTGTGTTCAGATTCAGCAGGTTGGAAAATGGATGGATGTACAGTAAGCATTAAATACTGAGAAAAAATAAGTTTATGAAATGGACATTTCAAATGCTTAGATTATATCTTATTGTGAATGTATTTATTTTAGTATTGCTGTTTAATTCAGGCTATGACTACTACACATTCAGATGACCTCAATGGACTAATTCAATTTCAAAATAATTTTGCTTCTTCTGACAAGCTGTAAGTTCATCACAGCATATAAGCTTTAATTCATAATTTTACACTCAACTTCTCTGTAACACCTGAATTTCTGCCTGCCATATGCACATTTAGTTTAATTCTTTATTACCTTCTATAGTAGTTCCTTGGGTCTTAGGCGGTCCTGTTATTATTTTCTTATGGTTCATTGTTTATTTGTTAACTAAACACCTTCAATCAGCAATTCCATGGAGACAATATATTATGAAAATGCCAGTGAGTTTTGGAAATGTATAATCGGTACTGACACATTGGAACTGGTAACCAGAAAGTAAAGTGATCAGAAAACAGAAGGAATAAAGCAGACACAATTCAGTCTGGTCAAAAGTCAGAGAATGAAGATAGATAGATAGATAGATAGACCCAAATCTTTTAAGCAGTTCAGCTCCTTAAAGTTTTTAATGGAAGGTATTACTGTTAAAGTCTTTTTAAGCACAATCCACCAACTTAAGTAATTTATAAGCAATGATGCATGGTGCATAACGTCTGGGCATCAAGTGATAGTAACAGAGACGCATTACTGTGAGAAAAAAATGATGGGTAAAATATAAAAAAAATAACAACAAGAAAATTACCAAAATTAATGTAAAACAATACAGACACATATTCTAAAGTGCACAGCACCTCAATATCATTGCACACTAGCACTGAATTATTCAGCAGAATTATGTGAAGAAAGGCTACTGGGCTCATTTATACCAATGCTAATTCGCCTTTATACTGCCTCACTGTGACTGCTCTTTTTATCTTAAGCTTAGTCAGAAGTTTTATTTCCTTTTAGCCATTCTGGTGTGTATTTTGAGAAGGGGGTTGTTGTTTGTCATAACATTTATTTATTTATTGAGCACCTATAAAAAGTTAATTTTACCCTGGGGACAAAAGAGTGCTATCTATCATTAGACACTACTTTAATATATACTAGCCGACCCACGGCGTAGCATACGCCGCATAATTATTCATTGATGGGTGAACACTTCCTGAAAGACACAGTTGTCCAAATGGGGTGGGTTTGAAGATATGACTGTGAGTGAATGGAAAGATGGAACTCTGGAGAGAGCAACATACAATTGTTCATGACTGAAAACTGTTTTGGTAAATACAGGCATATGTTTTTTGAAAGTTTGGCCCTGTGCCTTATTAATTGTCATTGCAAAGGCTAATCTAACAGGAAATTGTCTGCGTGTAAAAGTAAAAGGCAAATTTGAATCTGATGGGGTCAGGTAAATCCGGGGAATAAGGACAGTTTGTGAGGTAGGAGCTGCGATAGTTTTACACTCCAGTACATTGCGGTGAATGCTGGTAACAGTCAGTCTAGTGCCATTACAGAGACTTCTTGCTTGCATGAGGTTTCTAAGAAGCATGACGACTGAACCAATTTTAATTTTGAGTTTATGCGGAGGCATGCCAGTGGGAGTAAGACTGTTAAGAAATTCTTCAGGGAATGAAAGTTCTGCGGGATCGTCTTTGACGATGGAGTCAACGCTGGTGAAAGTTACTTCATCGGTAGGGATAAGTTTCAGTACTTGTTCATTAAGGTGTAGCGAGTCTTTGTTGGTGACCCTTAATATAGCTCGCGTACTGAGTTGTTCCGGAGTGACAGTTGAGAAGTCGATGTCGCCATATAGTTGTTGAACAGGATCAGAATTAAAAGGAAAACAATGTGAAGGTAATGTTACAGCTGTTCCGTTTTTCCTGTCTCCAACATCGAGGAGCCATTTTGCGAAATGTTGCTCGTGAGGAAGAGCTCTCATAATTGTCGTCAGTGTAAGTACATGCATGTGACGCCACAAAGGTTGCTTATTAATGCAACTGGCGACAGTAAGTGCTCGGGAGCCACGCATAATGACGGAGAGTATTTGTTGGAAATCTCCACCCAATAGTATTGTTTTCCCTCCAAATGGCTGCGTGTCACCCGTGAGGTCACGTAATAACCTGTCAACTGCCTGGAATGCGTATGCATGTGTCATTAGTGCCTCGTCCCATATTATCAATTTGGATTGCAGAAGATGTTGAGCGTGTGGCGAGGTAGGTTTGATGTTGCATGTGGAAGTAGTAGTCAGCTTCAACGGTATTTTAAAAACGGAATGTGCAGTACATCCACCCGGTAACAATGTTGCAGCTATCCCTGTAGATGCTACAGTTGTAGGAATGTCTCCCCTAGTTCTGATGGTATGAATCAGGGTTTTGTATACAAAGGTTTTCCCTGTTCCTGCAGGACCATCTAAGAAGAAGCATGTTTGTCGCGGATGGGAATCGCTGTATGCAGCATGTAAACATGTGTTTGGTGAGGTGTTGGGGGCGGGCATATGAGCAGGCAATGTGCATGCCTCGAGAGCGAGGGTGGGCGTGGGAGTTGGAGGACGGGGCTCCATCGTGCATACCCCATGGTCATGCTTCCCATGGTTGGGCGACTTAGTCGATTATATATATAGATTATATAGTGCCTTTTCCAATATATGTCTGTCTGTCGAGTCTAGTCTAGGATACTGTTAGATTTGCCATTCAGTTCAGTTCATTTTCATATTGTTTATTTTGTGTTTGTTTTTGACATTGTTTTGTCTTGATTCAGATATTTTCTTTGTGTTCTGAGACTCAAGAAAGCCACAACCTATTTGAAGTGATGAAAATATTGTAATTGATGTGTGATATCATGGCACCATCAGATAAGTGAGACTATATAGATTTGATGGTTAGTTTTACTACATTTTTGAACATAAAAGATCTAATTGCTTGTGCTCATGAATACAATATTATTTGCTTTTAAATGACTTCTATTTCTTGAATAATTTTTATTTTATTTCTGAACTGTGGTGTTTCAGTGCTCATTAGGAGCTAGTTATCTTAGGTAGGTTTTCATGTTTACTATTGACATTCAGAGTAGAGGAAGTAATCCCTTGAAAGTTAGACGCTATCACGTTAGTTTTTTAAAATTTTTTTTATTCAGTTGTTTCTTTTTCTAATGCCTATGTAACTAAGAAGCATATTTTGTCCAACTGTTTATTTATTATTATTTTGGTAATGCTGTTGAGTTGCCGTGGCTAGTATACCTATTCTTGTTAGGCTGTGCTTTTTTTGTCAGGGCTTAGAGAAAAATAGAAAGTACATTTGATTCCAGGCTCAGTTAGGATTGAGGTTTTGTTTTCAAACTTATATTGTTTATTTGTTATTTAATTGTTTGTTGTTAATTGTTTGATTTTGCAGTCTCATTTTTGTTGCTGTCTATTGAGCAGTATTTTGCTGCATGGCTGTTCTGGTGATGTTCCTATGTCATCTCAATTGTGATACAAACCTGCACCTTGCAAAATGTAAAACAAATCCATAAAAGTAATTGTAATGAACAGCTGAGCTCCCGTGAGCTCTAAAATGAAGGGAGATGATAAACAAAGACAAAGGCACACACTGGGACAGCAAAGGATAAAGACAGTACAATAAAAAGTAGAGGCAGGGTGAAGTCAAAACCAAATAATCAATCCAATCACAAGGGCCTACTAGAGAAAAAAGTTGGCTAGCACTGAGAGAACTGAGAGAAGATGAATCTCCACTGAGGGACAACATCTGTAATACAAAGACCGGCAGTGGCCCTGTGCAGTAAATACACAATAAATAAATAATCAAAAGTGTATAAATATAACAATAATATAATAACACAAAAAGTAAAAAAAAAAAAAAATGACAGAAATAACAATAAAATGGAAACTAAACATAAGCCAAGAAATAAACCCTGGCTGCAACACAACAAAGAGGACCTAAATGATAATAAAGGAGTGTGAATTCTTCAGTAAATGTGAGCCTCTGCTCTGGTAATTTGCACAGTCGGTTTAATGATTCCATTGAGAATGCCCAGTGTCTGATAGTTTGTCTAAATATGTTGAGATTTACTTCCGTTCAGCTGTTACTGTGATAATTATATTATATATATGTATAGCCATAGCATCTAAATCTAAAATTTCAACATCAGTTAAGTTTGAAAATGAAATGTGAATTTTTTGTTTCATTTTGGGTCAGTGTTCTTATATTGTTAGAGTGTAATAACCCATTATTTACTGCCTCTCCGTTACTTTAAATGATCTATAGTAGTAAGCTTAACATTTAAAGTATAACAGCAGAATGCCTATACTTTTATTGTCTTGCAGTTGTTACAGTGGGACAATTATATAAGTTGCTGTAACATTTTCCTCCCTGAAATAGGCAAAAAGCTTAAATATATTAATTTTATTATTTGTTTGCATCCCCTGTGCTTTCCAAACTAGATCATCACTCAGTCACAGTTTTGTGGCATACAGTGTAAATTTACAAAAGGAACATGAAATGAAAGAGGAAATTTGTTGAGTTAATACAAGTAGTTCTTCTCATCTAGCATAACTGCCTTATGCAGAATTTGTTTAAGCATGTGTTCAGTTTGGGGTCTTGGTTTGCACCCCCTCCTTCTTCTCAGAAGGTACAACATGGGTTCTCATGGAAAACCTGGGATAAACATGCTGCTTTTTTTAAGAGAAATGCAGATCCTGGAGCTGACCAGGAAGTATACGTACAAACATTCTCTACAGTGAGGTCCAACAGATGCTGACGTCACACAAAGTCGGGTGATCCAAAGGCTGAATAAAAGGAGGAAGGAAATCTCAGGGATTCATGTTGCATCTTTAGAATGAGAAGGCAGCCTCTACCTAATTTTCAATTTTATTAATGGGCGGCAAACATACAAGCTATAAAAGCCTGGACTTTGACACAAATAGATGAACACACACTAGCTTGGTTTACAATAGAAATAAAATCCTGCAGTACTTTTTTTATATTCCTTGCTTTGTATACCAGTAAATACAAAGCATTGTCAATATGCGAACAAGCCGAATTGCGCTTTACTCACTCAGTACGAAGCACTTTAAGTTCAAGAATATTTTATCTGTGGCACCTCTACATGAGAACCACCTTTTTCTGTCCTCTTGACCTTACACTGTTTTTAATGTTTGGAAAACGAATGGGATTAAATCATTCACAGATTTGTATATAAATAACATTTTGCATCCTATGAACAATTACACTCCAAATTTAGTCTCCCATCAGCACAATTTTTCCACTATCTCCAAATTAGAAACTTTTCTAATCGTAATCTGCCCAATTTGCCTCACCTCCTGCCTATTTCTATTCCAGTGTTGGGGACTGAGACAGCATTTCTATAATATATAAAAAACATTTTAAAGCCCCTTCCTTTTAAAGATCCCAGACTACAATGTGAAAAGGATCTTTTACTCAACATTACATAAAAGAAGTGGAAGGTGGACACACACAGAATTCACTCTATCTCCTATTCATCTCAAAATATTTCATCGAGCACATCTATTTCGCTTAAAATTGTCAAAAATGTATCCAGTGCAAGTTTCAACCTCTGAACGTTGCAATCAAGCTCCATCTTTACTAGGTCACATGTTTTGGGTGTATAGCAAATTAACATAAATCTGGACAAAAATGTTTAAATGCTTATCAGACAGCCTTGGTGTCACAATCACTCCTAATCCATTGGAAGCTGTTCTTGGTGGACTCCCAGATGAGCTTAAAGTGGAGAAGGACAAGCAAACTATAGTTGCCTTTACTTCACTATTAGCATGTAGACTTATCTTGCTCAACTGGAAGAATCCTAGCCCACCTCTTTTAGGTCAGTGAGTAACTGATATTATATACTATTTAAAATTGGAAAAAATCAAATTCTCACTTAGAGCATCTGTTCAAAACTTTTTTAAAAACTGGCAGGACCTAATCAATAATATTTTAGAATAAGCATTTATGTTGGGGGAAAAAGACTTTCATTCTTTACTGCTATCAATAGTTTTGCTCTTGTTGTTGACCTTCCTCTCTTTCTCATGGGTGGGGGTTGATTTGAATTTAGTTTTGTTAAGTTTTAACTTGACTGTATGTAATGTTATACATTTTTAATAAATTCAATAAAAAAAAGAATGTCAAAGAGCTTTGCTGCACCAGATACTGGAATCACAAATAAAAAATCTCTCAAACCCTGCAAAAGCAGACCCATGTTTGCAGAAAGAGTACAAAGAAATTGTGTTCATTGCGTTCATTAAATCATTGGGATCCCAAAATGGTGTGGATTAAGGACAATTGACTGAATTCCTGTTTCATTTTTTATATTTTGTGTAATAAATATATTGCACTCTGGGATCAGCATGTTTAAACATTTAAGGATGTGGAAATGCATGTGTATTAAAGACTTGTTTTAGGGGTTTGAATGCCTCTTTTTACTTCTTAAATTGTTTAGCGATTTGTTAAAATCTTCCTTGGGTTATAAACTGAGAACATGAATCTCAAAAATATCTCTTGCAATGTGAGCAGTAATACGGTGCTATCAATAAAAATGAAACAGTTGTAGATTGTAATCCAGTAGACACACAGTTATTCTCGATTGCTTTGATGCAGTACTTACATAAGGAACATTTTCCTACTCTTAATGCAGTTCTCAAATCAGTAACGCAATTCTCCACCGACATTAGCATTGCTCATTGTGTTTTATACACTTCTAGTGTTTCTACACATACTTGACTACTAAAGTCATTTTGTCATTGTGTTGATGCATTTCTCGTCCGACTCTGACAACTCACCAAACAGTTTGTACTTTTGTAAGTCAGAACTACAGAGCTCTCACTCACCTTAATACTGTCCAGCAATGCATTAGTGTTTTCAACCAAATTACTTTAAACGTTTTTTCAAATACACATGAAAGAGGAAGGACAATTACATACTGTCAGTGTTAGTAGCAAATTACCCTTCAAATGAAAGCAAATAGAAACACGTTCTCAGAAGAGGTTTAGTTATAATAAATAGAAGCACATTCTCTCAATTTTGTATTACAGGTGCATGTCATGGCACTGCAGTAATTACACACAAGCGTATTTGATGCTCAAGATTCACCCAGTGAATAGTGCTGAAAATGGAGCAGGAAGAAGGTGTCATGAAGGTCCAAGAACCAGGCTTTGTGAGAGGACGTGGTGTCCAAATGTGTGGTATGGCAAGGGGGAGAGAAACACACGGAGGACAATTAAAATTCAGGTGCAGAGATAGAGGGAAAGGAACGAAAAGGTTCTATAGTATGTTTAATGAAATAAGGGCAACAATTGTGGACCATGTCATCAACCATGGCCTAAGTGTGGCTGAAGCTGATTGATAGGTGCAGCCTCAGGTGATATTGTCTACAGTGACTTCTGTAATATGGACATTCAAGAGAATGAGAACAGGTATCTGACCCCACATTTACTGTATTTTTCTATCATATGCAACATTACATTTCCTCAGTTTACCGTAAATAGTAGAATCTGTGACCTTTGTATAAAAATAGATAAATTGATGACCTTTGTACAGTCCGAATAGTACCACTGCCAGGGACATTTTAACAGCATCATAGGCCCCCAGGCAAAGTAGTGTGCTGCGGCCCCTGTTTTGATAGGAAAACAGAAACATATACAGTATAGGCATCAAAAATATTGTGGGTCCCTATGCTCCTGAGGCCCCGGGCAAGTGCCCATTGTGCCATGACTACTGCCTCATATTAGTGGAAGAGGGCAACTTTTGACACACAAGTAGCAGGTGGCAATTGTGGACATGGTGAGAGAAAACAACGTCATTAGGCTAAAAGAGATTCAGCAATCTGTTGTGGAGGACAATGGAATTTTTTTAAACATTTCCTCTATGAGTCTCTCAGCCTTAGACAGGGTCCTGAAAAGACATGGTGTCTCTGCAAAGCAGCTGTACAAGGTTCCATTTGAGGGGAGAGAGAGTAGAAGAGCTTAGACACCTGTATGTGCAATGTCACACACGTGCAATTAGGGGGCAGCCAAAAGGACAGACGGAGTGCGAAAACTCACCGGATATGGATCTAAGATGGCGTACTAATGCTTCTTTCCTTTTCTCCCTAGAAAAACCAAAGAGCAAACGCATTCTAGTACTTGAATTTTATGCCAAGACACGATCCCGTTACGGGAAAAATTTCCGCGTTCTGCCCATCCCTCCATGATGACTTCACCTCTGGTCACCCTCTAATGACATCTCCTCCATTACACTCTGCTCACGTCCTGTTCTCCCTGCACTTACTTCCGGTTCATTCACCATAAATACAGTCATCTTCTCACCATTCATTGTCAATTGTATATTACAACACTGACTGTGCTGTATGAAACAATGACTTTGTTGGTTCACTGACAGTACATGGAGACGGTTCCCCAACCTTTAATCTGCCTTTCTGGTGTCTTTTTCTTCACAACAGGTAAGGATATAAAAATGTTTTGTTTTTTCTAAGCTACACTATTTGAAATATTTCTAATGGAAACACTCTTTTTGGATTTTACAGAGAATACTTGAGTTGGAAGCCAATGAGACACCACACAATTGTGTGTATGTGGATCAGGCAGGATTTGACCTGACTAAAGTAAGGAGGGGGTGGGAACATCATAGGTGAGAGAGCCACAGTGGATGTGCCAGGCCAGTGTGGGGGAAACCTCACAATGTGTTCTGCTATTGCTAAACATGGGGTAATTCACCATGCTGTAGCCATTGGCCCTGCAACACAGACCGGCTTCTCCAGTTCTTAGATGGACTCTACAATGCCCTCATTCCCAAAAAGGAAGGGTGATTGTGAAAGCCAATATGCTACTTCATGTGGTAATTTGGGACAATATAAGTTTTTACTGCTCCAGCTGTGTGAGGGAATGGTTTAAAGCCCACCAACAAATGATAACGGAGTTCCTGCCACCATATTCACCATTCCTCAACCCAACTGAGGAATTCTTCTCTTTTTGGACATGGAAGGTGAATGATCAACAGCCTCATAATCAGATATCCTTACTGGAAGCAATGTATGCTGGCTGTGGGGACGTCACACCTGAGTCTTGTCGAGGATGGGTGTGATATGCAAAAAGATTTTACACTCTCTGTTTCAGAAGGGAAGATCATCATCAGGTGTGATGTGGACACAATGATGTGGCCTAATAGAGAGAAGAGATAGGATGTCACTTAAGACATTTCATATTATGCAATTTATAGTAATTTTATATATATATATATATATATATATAATTACTATAATTACTATATATATGCACGTACAAATATGTAGTGTGACTTTATTGTACTATATGTAGTAGATAATGCTACGTTCTAAGTTTGTATATTTTTTCTTTGTCCATTTTCTGATGCATACAGTTTCATCCATCCATCCATACATCCATCATCCAACCTGCTATATCCTAACTACAGGGTCACAGGGGTCTGCTTGAGCCAATCCCAGCCAACACAGGGCACAAGGCAGGAAACAAACCCCGGGCATTGCGCCAGCACACCATAGGGCGCACATACTAGGGAGGAAAGCAGAGTACCCAGAGGAAACCCATGCAGACACGGGGAGAACATGTAAAGTCCACACAGGGAGGACCCGGGAAGTGAAGGGGGTCTCCTAACTGCGAGGCAGCGGTGCTACTATTGCACCACTGTGCTGCCCCATATAGTTTCAGGTGTTTCATTTTGTTTTGCTCACTTTCAGCAATTATTTTGCGTAAAGTTTCTAATAAATATTTCACTTTTCATTTATCTTTATCTTCATTAGGTGAACATTTTTTGCAGTACTCTTTTCAAAATCAATAAGGTTTTGATAAATGTATAACAACATTTGGTGTCTAAGTCTTAAAACAGTGGTGAAAGGTTTCTGTACATCTTTTACAGTGCTGAAGGGATTGACTGACTTTGCATGTTTGGATACATGTGAAAAAAGTTGTTGATTGTTTTAGTGTATTTTGCACAGGTGAGTCTGTAATGTCTGTGGTGGGTTGGCACCCTGCCCAGGATTGGTTCCTGCCTTGTGCCCTGTGTTGGCTGGGATTGGCTCCAGCAGACCCCCGTGACCCTGTGTTCGGATTCAACGGGTTGGAAAATGGATGGATGGGTGGAGTCTGTAATGTGAGAAATGCCTTAAAGGTTTTCAGAAAGAGTGGTGAGAATTACGTTTCTGATGTGAGAATTGCATCAACGTGATTGAGAAAAACTGTAATACTTGTACTTCAATTATGATTTGGAAACAGGTTTTCATTGTCACTTTCCACTTGTTAGGAAAATATGAGTGAAATGACACTAGCAAAATTCTAACAAAATTATTTAAAGCATACAGTACTTCACCTGGAATGTTGTCCTTTAAGTATGTCTATGATTTTTAAACCTATGATATTATATTTTACTTCTTGCCTTGTGCTACTGTAGTGAGTGGCAAAACACCATGAGATGGTACTAATAACGAGATATGTTCGGGGTCAAGAAACAAAGTTGTAACCTGGAGAATGGAGTATGAAAATGTAAACCAAGGAGTAAGCCAAAAATGAATGGTTAAGGATGCAAGTGACAATCGGGAAACCAAAAATCAACCCAGAACCAGAGACCACTTGGAAGTAAACTAAACTACACCATTCACCAGTGAGGGATAGAGAATACTGAAAATCTTTATAGTGTCACTCCAGTGACTTTGTTAATATGACTATCGAGGTGATATGACTGTGTTGTGTAAATAGTAAAAACAAAATATTAGCCAAAATTAACTTTTCCAAAAAAGATCAAAATAAAAAAGAAACAACACAAATGTGACTTGCTGGTCCAAAAAAGCACAAAATACATAAAACATGGGCATAAACATTAATTATTACTGCAAGTATATACAGGGTGGTCCAGATCTAATTATTCAGATCCAGATCGTCTGGATGACTTTGATTTATGCAAGGATGATTCCAGTTCGGTACGAAGACGATTTCATGTCGTCAGTCCACACGCTTTTCGATGGTCCAGGAATTTTCGGGTGATTTTCTATGCAATAAACTTAATAAGTTATAGTGTAATGAAAATTGCATAATTAGATCTGGACCACCCTATATACCCTTACTTGAACATCTGCAAACAATCTGACCTAAAGTATGATCTAACTTTTTGAAGATGAATCTTCATTTCAAGTTTATTGTCATGTGTACATGGTACATAATGTACAGTAGTGTAATGAAATGACATGAACAGTTGGCACTAATAGCATACCGACAAAAGGACACACATAACAAGTATAAATGACATGCAAATAAAAAAATAAGTAAAATTACATACAATATATACAATACATATTTGTCAGGATATAAATATGTATAGTATATATATATACTAGCAAAATACCCGCGCTTCGCAGCGGTGAAGTACTGCCTTAAAATTTTTATTAAGAAGAAAATTAAACCTTTTTAAACTGAGGGAAAATATACCAATAATTATTTGTTAAGGATCTCTTTGTATGCCACGTTGTCAGTTCGGCCCTCCAGTTGCAATATGACCAAGCTGTGCGCTGAGCTTACTCTTGAGCATGCAACGTACAGTTGGCCATGTGAACAGTAATCTTGTTTCAAATCTCACAGCTTGGATTGCTGCTGTCATAATCGGTTTGAGTTTCATGGTTTGTTTCAGTTACAACAGTATTTGTAGGACTTGTGTTGAAGAGACATTCGGCATCTGTCAAGCGTTGTAAGTATACAACCAGTTTCATTGATAACCTCACATCCAGCTTTTGAGAGTTTAAACATTTCTAAACATCAAAGTGTCCACTACTGAAATCGTCACCTGTGAAGCTAAGATGTTTAAGAGGCATTGGCGGTTGTCCAAAGGTGTAAAATATTTGGCCATTTCGGTACACTTAAGCATTTCACTCTTCTAGTGCTCCTGTGTAGTATAATTATCTCCTGTGCCGTCATCAGTCCACACCTTGAACCTGTCCCAGTCATTCAATACATAAGACACAATGTTCCTCCGCATATCAATAGTGAGCCTGATATGGCTGTGCAATATGTAACAAAGAGAATGGAAAAGGCAGGTGCCATCTCCGGGCATGGAAACCACTTGGTAAGTGACAGTTCTTTGATCGATGGTGATTACCTCGATAGACATGTTAATGGGGGTACGGTTGGAATGATAAAGGAAATGGGTACCTGAACAATGTAAAGTAAGTCTAAAATACCTATACAATAACTATAATCGTAATAAATGAACAATAAAACAGCGGAGAAGCCGTGGATTAAATAAAAAGGCTGTAGTTATCAGCAGGGAGACGTGAATACCGTGGCGAAGCAAGGAAGGGAATGTAGAGACTGGAGCGACAGACGGCCTTATATAGGCAGGCAGCCAACAACGTGGGAGGCGTTGGGATGGGGGACCCAACGCCGCCTCACACGGTGACCGAGCTGCAGGCTATGGACGTATATATGTACGTAAGTAGGATTCAGTTAGCGTTGGGAACCCGCGTACCAAATTTCTTGAAGATGGGCCCATAAGTAACAAAGACCGTTGAAAAGTTCAATATGGCAGCCGACAGTGGCATCATATCACCGAAATAAGTACCAAATTTCAGCCTTCTACCTATGAATAAGAAAGTTCAACATGGTGGACGTTGTTGACCGTTATGACCGTTACGCGTAGAATTTTGAAATGAAACCTGCTTAACTTTTGTAAGTAAGCTGTAAGGAATGAGCTTGCCAAATTTCAGCCTTCTACCTACATGGGAAGTTGGAGAATTAGTGACGTTGGAAACTTCAATATGGCGGAGGACAGTGGCATCATACCACTGAAATAAGTACGTACATCGGTTTTGGTTAGCGCAGGGAAGCCACCTACCAAATTTCGTGAAGATGGGGCCATAAATAAGAAAGTTAAACA
>JANRMT010062819.1:62094711-62172919 GCA_026402145.1 Polypterus bichir lapradei
GTTTTGGTTAGCGTAGGGAAGCCGCCTACCAAATTTCGTGAAGATGGTGCCATAAATAAGAAAGTTCAACATGGCGGACGTTGTCAACCATTATCGACCGTTATGACCGTTACGTGTAGAATTTCGAAATGAAACCTGCTTAACTTTTGTAAGTGAGCTGTAAGGAATAAGCTTGCCAAATTTCAGCCTTCTACCTACACGGGAAGTTGGAGAATTAGTGATGAGTCAGTCAGTCAGTCAGTGAGTGAGTGAGTGAGTGAGTGAGTGAGTGAGGGCTTTGCCTTTTATTAGTATAGATATATATATATATATATATATATATATAGACATAATAAGCTAAGGTGGCGCGCATGGACTCAGCGGCTCAGTGCTCTTCGTTTGTGTTTTGTTTTTATTTACAGTGCATATATACATATATACAGTGCATCTGGAAAGTATTCACAGCGCATCACTTTTTCCACATTTTGTTATGTTACAGCCTTATTCCAAAATGGATTAAATTCATTTTTTTCCTCAGAATTCTACACACAACACCCCATAATGACAACGTGAAAAAAGTTTACTTGAGATTTTTGCAAATTTATTAAAAATAAAAAAACTGAGAAATCACATGTACATAAGTATTAACAAAATGTGGAAAAAGTGATGCGCTGTGAATACTCTCCGGATGCACTGTATGCAATCACAATGCTGCAGACCTTCATTGACTGGTAAAGTAACCTCTTACATGACACATATGTCAGCACAAGATAGAAGTTCTCATCTCTAAATTAGAACGTTTGTTTATTTGGTCGTCTAAGTTTGGATGTCAGCAACAACTGCAAACATTCTGAATGGCAACATGTTACTACTGAAATGTTACTACTTTCCGGATGCACTGTGTATATATATATATATATATATATATATATATATACATATATATACATATATATATATATACAGTACAGGCCAAAAGTTTTGACACACCTCCTCATTCAATGTGTTTTCTTTATTTTCATGACCATTTACAGCACTCCATCACTCTCCTTCTTGTCAAATAGCCCTTACACAGCCTGGAGGTGTGTTTGGGGTCATTGTCCTGTTGAAAAATAAATGATCGTCCAACTAACCTGACTTCTGCACAACACAACTGCTGGTCCCAACCCCATTGATAAAGCAAGAAATTCCACTAAATAACCCTGATAAGGCACACCTGTGAAGTGAAAACCATTTCAGGTGACTACCTGTTGAAGCTCATCAAGAGAATGCCAAGAGTGTGCAAAGCAGTAATCAGAGCAAAGGGTGGCTATTTTGAAGAAACTAGAATATAAAACATGTTTTCAGTTATTTCACCTTTTTTTGTTAAGTACATAACTCCACATGTGTTCATTCATAGTTTTGATGCCTTCAGTCATGAAAATAAAGAAAACACATTGAATGAGGAGGTGTGTCCAAACGTTTGGCCTGTACTGTATATGTATTGTGAACCCGGCCCGGACACAGACAGGCGGACATGTTGATTTCCACCACCACACATTTATTTTCATAACTATTTACAAATTAAATGTCACTCAGACACAGTCCGTGCACAACACAAACCCCAATACAGTCCTCAAAGTGGCCAACACTAAATGCCTTTCTTCGGGCCGCCTCCACACTCCTCTCGTGCCTCGTCCTTCTTCCACCTGACTCCAGCCCTGAATGAAGGGAGACAGCCCCTTTTATTCATATCCTGGATGAGCTCCAGGTGTTCCCGACACTCCCCCGTTGGCCACGCCCCAGCGTGGCGGAAGTGCCGGCTGTTCTCCCGGCAGCTCACCGGGTGTCCTTTTAAATCTTCCCCCCAGCACTTCCGGGTGTGGCGGAAGTGCTGAGTTAACAGGTCCCCAAGGCATTGGGGCGCCTCCTGGCGGTGACCATGGGCCCCTGCAGGGTGGGGCTTCCATGCCCTCAACCCGTGGCCCCCAAAGCAACCAGGGCGGTGTCCCCCACGTGATCCAGGGTGGGCGCAGACCCACATCCGGTCCCTCACGGCGTCCCGGCCGGGTCGTTGCCCCTGGCATCCCTGACAATATATATATATATATATATATATAAGCACACTAAGTATGTTCACTGTGTTTTTTTTAGTTAGACTGTTTCTTACAGTATACAGTATGTTATTATGACTTGCTATTCAGTAACATTACAACCTTTAGAAAGAAACTAAACTAAAACAAACTGAGTAAAACTCTTTACTGAGTCTGTTGCAGGTTGGGCGAGTAGAAAAACACAAGAACATTTGTCTCTGAGGTCCCCTTCAAGAAACCTTACTCTTAGACTAATTGGATCTTATGAAACTATTCAATGCTGTCCTCCCGATTTCTTGATTAACTGTTAAAACTTATGGTTTCTTATTCACTCTGTTTACTTTTTACAACCTGAAGATCACACATATTCATTATTTTTGAAGTAAACATCAGGATTTTGTATTTTAGTGGGATTTTACATCAGGGTCCTGGTTTAATTTCATAATACAACTTTGTGTTATGTGTTTGTTTCAGTGCTACTGTCATGCTGAAGCTTTTGTACCTCCACTGTAGTAGGCCTGAGTCTCTTATCAAACTGTTTCAAATTAAAAAGAACAGAATCCTTCCTATTCCAGTGATATTTGGATTTGAAATCATTTTAAAGCATTCCTTTTGTTTATTCTGATATTCTTGAATTTAAGCTTAAGGTTTACAATAGTGTTGCCCCAGGCCACAGTTCAGGTATTTAAAAACTTTGTTGATGGAAAAAATGGGGTGAATAATGTAGCACTTTCTAATTTATATAATTCTATCATAAAAAGAATGTCACCAGATTTTTATATATCTTCTTCTACATATTTGTTTTTTTACTAAGAAGTGATTTTTCCTGTTCTTTCTTAGTCAGCAGCCTACTGCATGCAGCTCAAACCATGATGAAGAGTTTTCATGCAAGCATCATTTATTGGTTTCAAGCTGTGCTCAGTTGTTAATAAGTTGATAATCTGCACTTAGCTGGGCAACTTTGTGTGTAGAGCCTTGAAACAGGGTGATAATTTGTCTGCTACAGAAATGAATGGCCAGTTGGTTCCTGCTTGTATATGTATCTGTTTTCAATACACTTCTATAGTATTGTATTGTGAAATTGCTTAGAGCACCAGATGTTTGTGTTTAACTCCAGACTGTATTTTCTTTGTTTTATAGGAGATTACTGGTTATTTTTTCAATACAGCTTTCTTCCATTTTTTAAATAAGCAGCTAAATCCAACCAGCTCATATTGAAAATGGAAATCCCTTGGTAAAATACAATTGGTAGAATGCCATTGTGAATACAAAGAAGAAGCTACTGCCGCTGCCAAATGTGGAACATTAAATATTCCTGAATCCATGGTTTTACGATCAATTTCAATAATAATTCTATACTAAAATCTCTTTTGATTTAGAACTTTTTTATCAATCTTACCATAGTAGCAACCGTTAAATCTTTCATTTGAATTTCCCGTCCTACTTCTAGCTACAACTTTTGCTGCTGCTACTATTAGGTCCAATATTGTATTTAAAAATTAATTCAATATTTTATTCATGTTACAAGTGGCGCAATGGACTTTGCTATTTCACAGTGTTCGAACCTGATTTGACTCAAAGTGTTGTGATGTCCTCTGTGTGAAGTTTATGGACCACAAAACAGAAAATAATCCAACCAAATGCACCAAGTTGTCCATTATGTCCTTCCGTCTATTTAGCAATGTCACTCATCTGATGTTGCCATTGCATGGCAATAATAATTATTCAGCCATCTTGTAAGGTTCTTTTGTTATTGAATGTCAACAGGCTTTACTGCTATTGAGCCACTTTCTTCCTGCCCCTTGTTACTTCTCATTTAACTCTTTTTGAATGTCATTTTGTCCTCCTAAATTAAAATTGTCTCTGCTCTCGTGCTATTATTATTTGTCACTTCAAACTGAGTGTCAAAATCTAGCTGGGTAAATAAAAATTAGAATTATTATTTTTTTCTTTTTATGTCTGCTGGATTATTCCTGTTACTTTCAGTTCAAAGAGGCTAAGTGCTTATTAGACCAATCTATTTTAACAAAGCATAAAATCCCACTGGTGTCAGGAGAAGTAAAAGAAAAATCTGAGAACTCCAATTTGTTTTTGCCTCAAATTGCTTCTACCTGCAGGGGATAGAAGATAGACAGTAAATATAACAACAGACGTCTGGGTAAGACGGATCAGCTGTGTAGACAGGTAGAAATGTCTGTCTGTTTGGGGTGAAGTGGATGCAATGCTGCATTCCATTTAAAGTGGGAAGTCGGAATTTCAGAGTTCCTGGCCAGAATTTTCAACTGGAACACCCCTCTAAGTCAGATTTCCAAATTCAGAAACTTGAGGCTGGTGCATCAAGTCTGAGTTTGTCCGACTTCATATAATGACATCAATCCAAAATAGGGATGCACACTGCAGACTTTAGTGAAAGCTGTAGTATTATACTGTTTATTAGCACTCTTGTCTACTTGTGTCTCATTAATTCTGTCATACACATAGTATTGTCCCACTTCTATCTGTGGACATGCAGCTACAGTGTTTGGATACGTGAAATACTGAGTAATGGGTTGTTATCAACTGCTGTTTGTTATGATGAAGCAAGCACCGCAAAGTTTTTCCTAGATACCTCCCTATTGGTTTTTAGAATGTTTTACTGGAAGGTGATCAAGTATGATGCCATTCCCTGATTTGACATGTGACAAGGTAAATAAAATGCAGAATGTGCCCAGGAAAGAGATAAGATTGCTGACAACAGCGGACAAGACAGAACAAATGTATGCATCGTTTCATGCCACAGTTTTTTCAAAGCTTCTACAAGAAAGAGTAATTTGGTAATAAAGGGAAGAAAAGCAAGATGGTTCCCTTTCATGGTTCTGTTTTGATTCCAAAATATGGAAATATTCATAAAAAATGTATCCATTTTATGGTCATAGAATGAGGTACAGAGGAAGGAACTGACTCGTAGGCCATATTCATACACTTTATAGTCACTAGTAGTTTGGTATTTTTAAGTGGCAGTTACTTCTTAACAAACATGGTATATAGTTATTTGAAATTGTGTTCCAAAGCCAAGCTATCTCTATAAACTTTAATAAAGATCTTGCCCCTACTGGCACTTTACAGTGAAGCAGATGAAGGAGATTAAGTGTTTGCTGCATTTTTAAGAGCTGGGGCCTCATGCATAACACCATGCATAGAATTCACACTAAAACATGGCGTACGGACAAAAGCGGAAACGTTCGTACACAAAAAAATCCAGATGCATAAATCTGTGCTTTCACCAACTTCCATGTTCTTCCACTACATTAATCCTGGTCAGCGTGAAAAGTAACGCACGTGTACGCACCTGCTGCCACTCCCCAACTCCTCCCAGAATTACACCTCTTTGGATATGCAAATCAATATAAATAGGCCTTAAGTTCAGCGATCTGTGAAAAGGCAATGGCAAATGTACAGGGGGAAATAGAAGAATTTCAGTGAATACCAAGTGGAGGCAAGGAAAAATGCACTATTTGTTGGTTTAAACAGTGGTATAAACAATAAAAGGAAGTTGATCGAGTGACAAAGAGTGTTGGAGAAACTCGAAAGTTCAAGTTCAAAAAGTTGCACTGTGCCCAAAATAAAAAAGTTGTCATATATCAAAGTTGCAGTGAAAAGGCGAGTCATAGCCCATCGTCTAAGTGTCATATGAAAGGTTATTAGGGTACAGAGAATAGCAAAAAAAATAGGCACACCATGGGAAAAAAAGCTTGAAATGTCAACTTTAATCTCAAAATTTCCACTTTAATCATGTAGTTTATTTTGTCATTAAAGCAGAATGTCATAAATTTCATCTTAAAATCATTTAATTTAGTTATGATGGGATTTGAGAAACTAGTAAAGTACCACGTTAAATGCTTTGTTTTATATGTGTTCTATGTGTGTGAATCACTACGTGCTTCTTAAACGGACTCTCTCTTCCTCCGACATGACACAGAATCCATTACATTCGTGATACTACAGCTCTCTGAATAATTAAAATACTGAGATGTATACTTGATATCATTTTCATGATGATAGGGATTAAAGCATGTTATTAAACATGTGAACACGGTGGTGCAGTGATAGTAACAAGCTGGCACCCCGTCCAGAGATTGTTCCTTCTTGGTGCGCCATGCGCAACCTTCAATGAAAAAATTTATTGCAGCAGTACTGTCTCTCTCAAACATGCTAACCCCCAATTCCTGCCCTTCCTTTTCTTTCTCCAAATACCCTATCGCCACACAATCAGCTGTAATATAGATGTAAAGCCATCTGTAAGCTGAGAACGTCGATTCTTAAAAACTTTTAAGGATCATTGAAATATCTTCATAGTACATATTTAATTATTCTATCCATCTGTCCATCCGGTGTCGCGCCAGTCCCAGCAAGCATACAGTGTGAGGCAGGAACAATCCTTGAACTGGGCTCCAGCTCGTTGCTACCGCTATCCACTGTGTCCTCACATGTTTCATTATTAAAAATATAGATTATTTAAATGATGTTAACATTTTATCTGTATAATGTAATAAACATATTTTGCTGCATTTCATCTTAAAAATGATATTGTCATCATATGTGAATATGCGCTTTATAAAGTGGCTCAGGTTGTGCAATATTATAACTGTATCGCAAGTTTACAGTGAGGTATAAACTTATAAGCATATACAGGGTGGTCCAGATCCAATTATACAGATCCAGATCGTCTGGATGACTTTGATTTATATGGAGACGATTCCAGTTTGGCACACTTCTCAATGGTCTCGGATTTTTCGGGTGATTTTCTATGTAATAAACTTAATAAGTTATAGCGTAATGAAAATTGCATAATTAGATCTGGACCACCCTATAGGTATATACTTATAAGTACAAACAGTTCTAACAGGAGCACTTGATGGACTAATTGAGTGCATTTATAGTTCTTTGGATGAAACTGTTTCTGAACCGCGATGTCCCTACAGGAAAGGCTGTGAAGAGTTTGTCGTATGAGAGCAGTTCAATAGACTGTGCTCATGGCTGAGGCAGCGTGTGCTTTATGCTGTATACCGATAATCCCCTTTCCGATCAGCTGCTCTAGAGCTGTGATTCCACACTCAGATACAGAGGGATAAATACTCTAAGTGGTGTACTGATAGTAACAACGCTAAAGCAGCTATGATATTTGGAATAGTTCGGCCATTCCGTGGACCATTATATTGTTACAGGTCAATTACAATCAGATGTCTTAAACTAATAAACAATATGTGGTTAATTTCAGTGTATTTGATAAAGACGTGTCAGGGATGTTGATCCAAAAGAGAAAGGGAAACCACACTGGAACAAAGGCACTGCTTTGACGTTGGGTGCCGCCAGTTTGCAAAACCAAGTGGAGAACTTGCGTATGCCAGAGATTAAGCTGGTGTGAAAATGTGCATGGCTTTACGTCAAGTTTAGTTTTTATGCATCGCGATGTGAGTGTGGAAACATGCGTACTCAACATTTTTGTGCGTACACTCCGTTTATACACGAGGCCCCTGGTGTTTGAAAAAGAATGTTATGCAAGCTTTATTTTCTATTCAAACCATACATCTTATCATCTTACAGTAGACATCATTTTTAAATATGTATTTTGATCAAAAGAACATGTTTACCTCAGAATCAAAGCTACTACTTCAAATTTCAACATAGAGTTAATTAAAACTTCAGTGGAATCAAAAAGTATTCAGACTACTTCACTCTTTGCACACAAATTATTGACAAAGTCACTTATAGTGACAAAGTAAAAACATTAACATTTCAGAAAAGTTCTTAAAGTTTTTAAAAATCAAAAGCTGAAATCTCTCATACACATAAGTATTCAAACCCTTAAATTAGGACTTTGTAGAAGTTCCGTTGAGAGCCATTAAACCTTCAAGTAAACCTTGGTAAGTCTCACCAAGGCTTACCCCTGGATTTGGACAGATTATCCCATTCTTCTCTCTTCTCAAGCTAAATTAGATTGGATAAGAAGTATCTGTAAACTGCCATCTTCAGGTTCATTCACAGGTGTCATATGGGGTTTAGTCTGGACTTTGGCTGCGACAGTCAAGAACAGTCAGAGACTTATCTCAAACCCACTCTAGTGTTATCTTGCTTGTATGCGCACAGTCATGAAGAAAGGTGAACTATCACCCAGGACTGAGGCACTCTGGAGCAGCTTTTCTTCAAGGACTTTTCTGTATTTGGCCACACCTTCAAAGTGTAATGTTGCCACCATCATGCTTCACCATGGAGATGGTATTAGTTAGGTGATGAGGAGTGCCTGGTCTTCGCCAGATATAGTGCCTGAACTTCTGCCCAAAGAGTTAGATTTACATTATGTCTCGACACACTATAGAAACTTTATTCTCATGTTCTTAGAATCCTTTAAACTGTCATACAGTATGGCATCTAACTACTCTGTCATAAATACCTGACTGATAGAGTGTGCTGATATGGCCATCCTTCCAACAGGGTCCTCCACTTCAAGTGAGGACTTCTGAAGCACTGTTAGAGTGACCATTGGGTTTATGATCATCTCCTTGACTGAGACCCTTGTTGGCTGGTTACTTAGTTTGGCCAAATGGGCAACTCCAAGAAGAATCCTAGTAGTTTGAAACTTCATCCATTTCGTAATTGTTAAGATCACTATGTTCCCAGGAACCCTCATAGCTTTAGATAGTGTGTTATACCCTTGCCCTGATCTATGCCTCATTAAGTTAAGTTTCTTTAACTTAATGGCTTGTTGTGTTTGGTTGTGGTGGTTGGGGTTGTGGGGTGTTGTATATTGTTGTTGTTGTGTGTGTGTTTGTGTGTGTTTTTGTGTCCTGATATGAAGTGAATTGAGGAACCTTATATGTACAGGTGTGTGCTTTTCTAAATAACGTCCGTCAGTTTGCCACGGGTGGATTCCAATCATGTTTTAGACCACCTCAAAAATATTTAAAGCAAACTGGGTGCACCTGATCACAGCAAAGAGTCTGAAAACTTATATAAAGGAGAATGTTCAGTTTTTTATTTTTAATAAAATCACAAACGTTTCTGTAAACATGTTTTGTAAATATGTGTTTTTAAGTGTAGGATGATGGGAAAAAGTTTCAAAGTTATTAATTTAATATTAAATCTACAGCACAATAAAAGTGCAGAAAGGGGTCTCAATCCTTTTGAAATACACAGTAATTTAACTTAATCTATTAAACCATGGGTGGCATGGTGGCGCAGTGGTAGTTTGGAGACCTGCGTTCGCTTCCCGGGTCCTCGCTGTGTGGAGTTTGCATGTTCTCCCCGTGTCTGTGTGGGTTTCCTCCAGGTGCTCTGATTTCCTCCCACAGTCCAAAGACATGCAGGTTAGGTGCATTATCCCTAGTGTGTGTGTGTGTGTGTGTGTGTGTGTGTCCTGCAGTGGGCTGACACCCTGCTTGGGATTTGTTCCTGCCTTACGCCCTGTGCTGGCTGGGATAGGCTCCTGTGACCCTGTGGTAGGATATAGCAGGTTGGAAAATGACTGACTGACTTGACTATTAAACTGTTTAGACAGTTTGTAAGGTTGACAAAGGTGTTGCATTAGTTTGTTAATTTCACATAAAAATGTTTCCATGTTCTTCTCCCTTAAATTAATCCAAAGACATTTTCAGCAATTACTTGCTTTTATTTTCTTTCTGTTTTTTTTACAATAAGCTTAATTACACATAATTTTCATAATTAAACATATGTAATAAAAATGTTACAATTTAGGATAATTTATTATTTATCTTCTACTGCATATGAAGAAATGTAAAATTATTATTTTAACTGCTACAAAATGTTCCCACCTTTGCAATTTTCTCAACTACTCATGTGTGCCAAAGATACATTTTTTTCTCACTGTTACCTGCAGTTAGCTTATGGCATGTTGCTAACCTCTTTGTCAAACCAGCTCAATCCATTTCAATGTGATCGGAGCAAAATTAGGCAAAAGACAGCAACTGACCCAAGATGGGGCAGAAGTCCATCACATACTATATTTTTGCATTATGGATGCCAGGCAGTCTGTTGTTCTCCTAAGATAATTAGGTTTTCTTAAAGGAGACAGACATTCATTAACATGTATTGCATGATTAGTCTTTTTCTTTGACAAAACAAAATCTCTTCAATGTAACAAAAATATAAATGGATAAAATATGTTAAAAAATCTATGTTGTAATAAAAATATAAATAAATATAATGTCTGTATTTTGAGAAAAGGTAAATTTTTTAAAATATATCAGTAGTCAGACTTTTCTATTTATAATATTCAGAGATTTTTTCAAAAGAACATTTATTTTTGACAAAGGCTATTCAGGACTATGTAAGAAAAAAATAAACTGTTTCAGAGATAACAAATATATGAGTTCAGAAAAAATGTCTTCTTCCTAAACTGAATTTCCAATTACGAATTTTTAGCTTATGATCAAGAAATAGTTCTTATGTACATTGCATGATAAACAGCCTCATGTACTGTATATGGAAGTTTTTATTGTCAGGAGACAAGGAGAACAGAATGACAAATGCAGCCATCATTTAAACACTCATTTGGAATTCATGAAAAAGCTTAAAAGGAAGTTGCACCGGAAAATTTTTTGTTAATCATAATAATTTTTTTAAATTTTGGAATAAACCATGTATAGTCAGGCATTATCATGCGACATACACACTGTATTCAAGATCAAAGACAGAGTCAATCTGGATACAATGCTGTGTAATAACGAAAGAAATTCAGATTCTGCGAATGGCCCTTAGAGCCAAACTATTCATTGAATACAGTAACTGTTCTGGAATTGTAGAGTGAGAAGCAGCCATATCTCCTCAAAAAGACGCCATCCCATGTGACAGATTAAATTTTGGGAATAAGATTTGTGTGGTAAACAAATACGATTGTGTTTGTTTTACTTTATATTTAGCTATTTATTAATGTCCCGTTGTTTCATAGTTGCCAAAACCCTGCCATTCAAATCAACCCATCCGGGTTACAAACAGGCCCTAAATTTCACTTCTATCAACCATTTTATTCTTTTTCTCCAAAAGTTTCTTTTTTGGTTGTAGCTTCTTTACTGTGTTCCATTTTTAACTATTTTCTGTTATTTGCTTGTTTTAATTTAGTTAATTACAATTTGCTTGGTGTTAATTATGTGATTGTACTGCTTGATAGTTATGAGTGTGATTGATATTTAGATTCATTTCCTCAGGTGCTGAAATCTGTTTGGCTGCAGTTACTTGCTGGCTATTTAAACCACTTGTGGCTGCTGCCTCATTGCAATGGCATTAGTACTAACACAGTGCTTTTTATTAGATTCCTTTGAACTTTATGCTCTTTTTGTAGGTTTTAATTTCTCTGACGATTAACTTTTCATCTTTGGCTTTGAAGTTTCTGATTTAGTTATTTGGGTACTGGATTTTTTAATTTATTGCTTTTATAGAAAATCTCAGTTCTTTAGTCCTTTCTATTTTTTTTGTTTTTTTTTTTTTGGCCATGGTATTTTGTATTTTATTTCTGTAGTATTCGTCTGAAATTTTTAATTACACAATTAACGTAGATTGTTATTAAAATCTTGTTTAAGAAATGTATTATTCATGTTTGAAGTCCTTCTTTTCAGGAATGAAAACATTGTTTTTATAATTTTGAAACTATTCTTGCAAATAAAACATACCTTTAAAATCATTTTTGCACATTGTCTTTTTGTCCTCAGTGGACCAATGTTCTTAAATTTGACAGTTCTTTTCAGAAATTTGTCGATAAAGTCAGATTTCCATATCTCAAATACATTGCACTCTACTAATGTTGGAAATTTCAAAAACACCCACTGAAAAGCAGTGGAGAATTTTCAGACTTATGTGTAGTAAAGTATGGATATATTTTGCTTTAGACTAATCAGTTATGAGTTAGTCTACAGTTTCCAATTTAATTTGAGAGAAATTGCTTCAACTTGGGCATCTGGAATATATTTGTGTCTTATCAGTCAACAACCACTCCACAGCAAAACAATGAAATGTTTGCAGAGTCATGCGCACTGCAGCATCTCAGCAGCTTGCATGAACCACAGTAACGGCAGCTCACTCAGTTGTCAGAGCCAAAATGCAAAAACAAAAGTTGTATTCAATTAACGCAGCAAAAAGTCCCTATTTTAAATGAAATTCTTTCCTCTAACTATTGGTATTGTTCTTTGTTTACAATTTCTCTGATGTTCATAGAGTGAGCTGCTATCTATCGCTATTTAAAAAGCTGTTAAATAATTCAATATGTCAAATGACCAGAACATCACATGCCCAGTATCTAGTACAAAATGGTGTCTTGAAATATCAACAATAAAAAATATTCAGCTAAACAAAATGTGCTCCAAAACTTTTGAAAATGAAACAGACACATTCCTTGAGTGCCATTATTAATAGATAGATAGATACTTTATTAATCCCAAAGGGAAATTCACATACTCCAGCAGCAGCATACTGATAAAAAACAATATTAAATTAAAGAGTGATAAAAATGCAGGTATAACAGATAATAACTTTGTATAATGTTAACGTTTACCCCGGGGCGGGTGGAACTGAAGAGTCGCATAGTGTGGGGGAGAAACGATCTCCTCAGTCTGTCAGTGGAGCAGGACGGTGACAGCAGTCTGTCGCTGAAGCTGCTCCTCTGTCTGGAGATGATACTGTTCAGTGGACGCAGTGGATTCTCCATGATTGACAGGAGTCTGCTCAGCGCCCGTCGCTCTGCCACGGATGTCAAACTGTCCAACTTCATTCCTACAATAGAGCCTGCCTTCCTCACCAGTTTGTCCAGGCGTGAGGAGTCCTTCTTCCTTATGCTGCATCCCCAGCACACCACTGCATAGAAGAGGGCGCTCGCCACAACCGTCTGATAGAACATCTGCAGCATCTTATTGCAGATGTTGAAGGACGCCAGTCTTCTAAGGAAGTATAGTCGGCTCTGACCTTTCTTGCACAGAGCATCAGTATTGGCAGTCCAGTCCAATTTATCATCCACCTGCACTCCCAGGTATTTATAGGTCTGCACCCACTGCACACAGTCACCTCTGATGATCATGGGGTCCAGGAGGGGCCTGGGTCTCCTAAAATCCACCATCAGCTCCTTGGTTTTGCTGGTGTTCAGGTGTAAGTGGTTTGAGTCACACCATTTCACAAAAACCTTGATTAGATTCCTATACTCCTCCTCCTCCTGCCCCCTCCTGATGCAGCCCACGATAGCAGTGTTGTCAGCAAACTTTTGCACATGGCAGGACTCTGAGTTGTATTGGAAGTCCGATGTATATAGGCTAAACAGGACCGGAGAAAGTACAGTCCCCTGTGGCGCTCCTGTGCTGCTGACCACAATGTCAGACCTGCAGTTCCCAAGACGCACGTACTGAGGTCTGTCTTTAAGATAGTCCACGATCCATGCCACCAGGTATGAATCTACTTCCATCTCTGTCAGCTTGTCCCTAAGGAGCAGAAGTTGGATGGTGGTGAAGGCGCTAGAGAAGCCTAGAAACATAATTCTTACTGCACCACTGCCTCTATCCAAGTGGGAGAGGGATCAGTGTAGCATGTAGATGATGGTATCCTCCGCTCCCACCTTCTCCTGGTATGTACTGCAGAGGATTGAGGGTGTGGCGGACCTGTGGCCTCAGGTGGTGAAGCAGCAGCCTCTCCATGGTCTTCATCACATGTGACGTCAGGGCGACAAGCCGGAAGTCATTCAGCTCACTAGGACGTGATATTCATAATAGTTTGCTTTTCTAAAGTACATGGTTTACGTGTATCTTGAAAAAGGAGAAGCTGTTTACCTGTAAAAGTCTGAGTTGACTTGACCTCCCTTTGCAGTGCTTAACTTTATGACCCTAATTTTATCGAGCATTTAAGTATTTACCACTTGTCATTCAAAGAAATAACATCAGAAAACAAACTGAGCATAAATGCACTTACTTTTTTGAGGGGTTTTACCTAGCTGGACCTTAAGTTTTTTTTTTTTTATTATTCCTTATAGCTAAATCATTTCACTGTCAGTATTTTTTTATTTTAATTTTTATAATAACAAGTGTTATGTTAAATTGCAGAAAACAGCAAAAGGGGTACTAAAGGCAAAGAATTAAAAACTGAAGACTTTTCTGAAACCTAAGGGTTTATGGCTGATGCTTTCTATCTTGAAGTGAAACATTCTAATAGAAAATGGTTTAATTTATAATTCATACATTTGTACCCACTTTTAAACATGACTTAGAGTTTCAGCTAGTGAGAAAGCTCTTTATGAAGATTTTTTAAAACATAATTTATCTGTTACAGAAGATTGGCATATGTTGTAATAACTTTTTTTTTCATGAAAGTTAAAAAGGTCTCCCAAATTTTTTTCTTCAGGATAAGCATCTTCTTTACTACTGTATAAGGGCAACCTTCTTCTTCAATTCTACACAAAAGGAAGCAAAGGTCAGTTCCTTAAACATTTAGTAGCAAAGCTGGCTTTGGAATATGAGATTTCTTTAGAATGACACTAATTGAAAATGGCTAAAACTCATTTTTAAAAAATCTGGAATTTACAAACATGCATTCTGCTGCTTGCAAAAACAACGAGCCCTCACATACAAGAATCATCTGCAAACATATACAATCCTTACTGTCAACCTCTCTTTTTGAAACATTACTTCATACGGCAAGAGTATTTTCATTTAACCTTTTGCAGCATGAAATTAATGCAGATAGTGGTTCTGTTATGCAGGCGTCCAATCTGCAGGAAATACATCTTCTCCGTAGCCCTTTATCATTGTTGTACCATTAGATAATATACCCTTATTGCACTTGGCTTTCTTGTGTCTAGCACACACAAGAGGAGACATGAATAAGCTATGACGTTATTATTATTACGGATTTTAGAACTCAGGTTGACATTGAGGTATCTGAAATTGATCTCATTACATCACCAAGTCTACACAACCTTTTAATGGATAAAGCTGGATCAGAAAAAAGAATGATGGATGGATAGTTTATTTAACCTATCTATCATAATCCAATTAATCACTAAAAAGAAAACCTTTTTTTTCCTTAAAATATATAGTATCTATAGACTTAACGTTGAATGAACCCTGCTGAATCCACTTTGCATCGAGTTCGGCAAATGTGCAGAAATGTTTGGTAGCTTCACCAAACTCAGCAAAATGCTTTGAAGTAAATGTAGGAGAAACTGAACCGATTTTGAGAGGGTTATACTGGGGCAATGGTCTTTTTAAGTGTCCCTGGCAGCATTTACCAGCTATGCTGGACTGATTATTGTTGGCAAAAATTTGACCTGAACTGCGAGTGCTAACCACTGTGCCTCCCTGAAAATAAATTTAATAGAATTAAATATCACAACAGTAAATTTGCTTGCAGACTGGAAACACAAATTCTTGCCACTCATTATTTGATAGCAGGTAGTCATTCTCTGTTGAACCAAAAAGTACAGGTTGTTTGTGTTTTTTCTTCCCTGACACTTTTGATTGTGCACTTCCGCTTCTACCGAACAAGAGTAACATGTGGATTCTTCATCTCTTCTTGTTTGCTTCAGCTGTACAGACCTCTGGGTAATACTACTAAAGGAGTAGGTTCAGGTATCACTCACAGGTCATGTTAAAGTTCATACAAAAAGACCTTTAAGACATTTCCAGTTTACTTATGCATGCACATTTTGTGTTTAAATGGATTTGCTAGTCTTCCTCTAATTTTTAGCCCACTACAAGGTCAGTATTTTATATTTGGTTAGCAGTCCCATCCAACATTGCTTGCTGCAAATTTGTGATGTCACACTGGTCTCGCAAGGCATCATAGGGTGCTGCAAAAATAAAGTTTGTCTAAGCCTGCAGTGCAGTGAGTTTCTAGTAAAGTTTTCTACAAACAAGGTCAGCGGCAAACACAGCATATTCTCTGACGTGGTGAATTTCACTGAGCAACACTACTAAAGACTAGGAACACATAAACATTGTGCTAATCCATAAAAAGAGTGTTGTGAAAGTTAAAAATAATGAGGTCTCGGAGAGCATAGAGTAAAGAGATATCAAGTAGAGTCTGAGCTAAGAACAAAGACAAAGCATGTTATCAAGGCAGACTAGAGTTTGTATTAATCCATGTCAAGTTAAACAGAGAAGAAAAGAGGAAGAATGCATTCTTAAGAGGTTGGCTTTCTACTCATCTGTAATTGGGAGCATAAGGTCTTCCTCTGTCTCAAGAGTCCTATGGGTAAGAAGATTTGTTTAACAAGCATTGTTAATACCTTCATGTCCCTTCTTCTTTAACATCCACATGTAACTATCAGTAGAGCAAAAGACTTTTTTTGAGTGTAATGCAATGTCCTTGTAAGAGAACAGAAGCAAGCCAAAGGTAAGATATTATAGGTAAAAATTAAGTCATTGAACAGTCAGCATATTCAAAAACAAAAAAAAATCCGTAAAGAAAACATTTTTTAAAATAAAAATTTGAAACAAGTATAATCAATCACAAGCAAATAATAGAATATCAGAGTATTATATAGCAGAAAACTGATACTGAACAAGACCTCTTTAGATATCTGACTGACTAACATAACCCATATCCCAGGGTCAAAGATGCTTTGGACCAGCCAGAAGGATCGTTGGAAGAGAAAGAAACCTGAGAGCAGGTATGGCATAACAATGATGTCAGACATGTTTTTGGGGCAGATTGGTGGCTCTGAGGCTAAGAATCTGCACTGGTATCCTGAAGGTTGCCGGTTTGAATCTCCATCAATGCCAAAAGAAATCCTGCTCTGCTGGGCCCTTGAGCAAGGCCCTTAACCTTCAATTACTCCAGGGGCACTGTACAATGGCTGACCCTGCACTCTGACCCCAAGGGGTATGCGAAAATTAACAAATTCCTAATACGAGAAATTGTATAAGGCAAAATAAACACCAAAACAAAAGTATGTTTCTAATGAATAGTATTTTAAAGAAACATTGAGGGAAGAATTAGGGAGTAATGAGTTGACTTACCCTTCTTTCTTTTAGTTCCTAACAAGGAAAAAACAGTCATTAGACACCTCCCTTTCCAGACCAGTGGTCTTAAAAATGCATCATTTACCTACAGCAAGGAGAGAGATTACTGAGCTCACGGCCAGAAAGACCTTTTCTTTATCAGGAGCCGTCTTTTAGACTTATATAAAAAATTGGGTCATTCTGAAAGGGGTCCAACCTAATGACAATTGAAAGAACTTGTGTTTTTCATTTATATTATGCATGGGTTTGCTGTGTTTTTTAAGTTTATAATAAGTCTTACTTGCAAAAAATTGAGTAGAGCGCCTCAGGTAAGTAAAGGGTAACATATCCAAAAGTACTTTACATACTTGCATACTTTTTGTATAATAGAAAAATAAAGTTTATTGATATTATTGAAAATAGATTTGAGATTATAAATTCAAAATATTGGAGTTGTGGAGGTATGCACTTGAGTGATTAAATTATATAATTAAATAAATGCATTTTAAATAATTTAGTTCAGTCAGTAGGTAACTGATATTATATACTATTTGAAATTGGAAAAAAATCTAATTCTCACTTAAAGGATCTGCTCAAAACATTTTTAAAACCTGACAGGATCTAATCAATAATATTTTAGCATTGTCACTTATAGTCGGGAGAAGGACTCTTTTCCTACTTTAATACTCTCAAAATTTAACTCTGGCTGTTGGCTGAATTGAATTTAGTTTTGTTAAGTTTGACTTGATTGTATGGAATGTTACATGCTTTTAATAAATTTAATAAAAATAAATAAATTAGGCTTCTTGAACTGTGTTTTCAAAAGTTCAGTTTTGGTTTATTATTATATTAATTATGAGATAGATGAATTTATACTTTCCTCTAAAATGGTTCAAGGTCAGATGATTTTGTATCCTTTGAACATTCTGTAAAATATGCAGTTACCTGAAAGAAATGTAACAATAATCTTGCTTGACAAATTGCTACTGTTTACTGAGCTATTTATCATTTTGATATGATCTTTTGCATTCCTCTACAGGACCTAATCTCACAGTGTACATTTTAGTTCTACTAAGCTCCAAGCCTGGAAGGAGTGGGGCTATAAGGTCATCTGGCCGCAGTACTTTAGTGCTGCAGACACAAAGTCAAAGTTGTTAGTAGCAGCACCATTTCTAGTCTTGGGGTGGTAGTGCTTACATCATCATAACTTTGAAGGAATCCCCTTATGTACACGTGTGACAATAGTACAAAAAATGATCAAAAAAATCAGATTAAATAGAAATGTATTTTTCTTCTGTAACCTTGCAGTTTTTTGGCTGAAGAAATTACCAAAGAATGTTGACAGGGCTAGGCAAGTGTATAGTCAGGTATGTAGCTTTGGCCAGCTATACAGAAACTTTTTGCAATATTTTACCAAAGTAAAAGGACATAAAACAGAACCAAAGTTACACACCAAAAGTCAAACCCAGATTTGTTTTCCCTAAAAATTATTTTAAAAGTATCTTTTATAGAAAGATCATCATGGCATCATGTATCGAGTTGCACAGTAAGCGTGTTATCACAAATGAACAACTTTTATAAAAAAAAAACAGTAATCCCATATTAAAAAAGATGCAAAATGGAACCCTGTGATTTCACTGTTATAATGATAAAATATTTAAAGGAGTAAAACAAAAATTAATAGCATTCTAAAAACTCCAGCAGAGGCTTCTACAGTAATGACTGCGATTATTGCAGCTAAGTTGCTTTTAACCCCACGCTAGAAATCTCCAGCCTTGTCTCTCCTGCAATCTGGAAGTCTTCATTTTGCAATCTAACTCTCCTGCAACTGCTTCTCAGATCAACAAGACTTCCAACTCTGTTATCCACAACTGGCTTAGTGCTGTTCGAGTGGTAAAGAGCTGATTGGGGTTGTAAAATGAGGCAGTTTCTCCTGTCCACCTTTCCTTGTTTTTTTCCTCATACTTCACCATGCACTCCTGCGTGGGGTGTGTGTGTCAGTTTACCCGTTGACTGTTTTTTGTCTTCTCTTATTGCGTTTCTGTTTCAGGTGTTGGGTGTGCAGGCAACAGCGGGAGGGTGTTTGTTTTTGTACTCACATATGCCAAAAATCAGCTATTATTGTTGGTTTTCTGTTACTGTATACCTTTTCATTTTATCAATAGAAATTTAATCACAAAAAACTAATAGCAAAGTTAAATAAAGCAAACCAATTTGTAGTTCGTTCCTAACATTTTTTCCAATAGCGTTAATGACAGTTATTAAAATTTTGCTTGTAGCTCTTCAGTTTCAAATCATAACTGGTGTCGATCGTTGCTTAGATTCTGTAGGAATAACTCACCAGGTTTGTTGTCAGATTGGTCTACTCTCGCACCTTAAGATTAACACACACACACATAGATATACACATACACACAGACCCTAACCACAAAAGTACAGTATGAATGACTTATACACAGCCCGCCACACCCCTGGGTTTCAACCACATAAGTGCCATATGAGTGACGTGTCACTCCGTAGCACTTAAAGAGACTTGCTTATCTTTGGCACAAACAACATACAATGTCTTAGATATCTCTCAGTCCTATATATTACTTTTGGTCTCCAAGAATATATTCAAACATACAAAGGCTCAACATCCTTGGTTATAGGCCATTTATCAACCAATGATGTCTTACTTTGCATACTGTTCAGTATTGGATAGAGCTGTCATCCTCAGCCTGATAAACCTCACAGTTCGGATCATATGGCACTTCCTTTCTACTCCAAGTGCTCTAAATATTTACCTTATTACTTCAGTCATTCTAGATTTAAAGACAAAGTATAGAAATTTAAAAAAAACAATATGGTATTTATTAAAGAACAATATCACCAGTAGGAGAGAGTATAAAAGAAAATATAGATAATAAAGTCTGAATCTGTATAGTCTTAAAAAGCTTACTGAAAGAAATCAGAGATGTCAAAGATCAATGTCCTTGGTGGCTTTTTGATTCAGCAATTGGTGAAATTTATGAGTTACGTCCCCTGATGTTTAGATGAAATGGTCACTTGTGTCTTGGTCTTTTTTTCTGATGTCTCCTTTTTGTCCTCTCTGTTTCTTCTCTTTGGTTCCTCAGAGAAGCCAGATTTATTTTATCTATTTATTTATTTTAAAATTCCATGTGGGATTCCAGAAAATGTCATGTTATGCACATTAGATTGGCTGGCTGTCAATATGATGGATGACGTCATCCACAATTATGCATGCCCATTTCCCAAGCCATAAAATAAATGGCATGAGGTGTCATCCTGGTCTTCTGCTTTGTTTCTGTGAGGTACAATTTGGGAAGAAGAGATGCTCTGATGTTAATTACCTTCTTAAGTGTTAAGTTTATCCTGTCCATCTGAGCAAAATATTTATTCTAAAGTGATACAGTTCAAGAAGAGAAGACACTTTGATGTTAACTGTCCTTGTAAAATTAAGTGTTTATGTGGGCAAAAAATAAAGTAAAATATAAAGTTTAAAATCCAGGATACTACACTAAGGATGTGATGGGTTGTCCCTTTTAATAAAAACAAGCACACAATGGCGTGCTTATTAAAACAAAATGAAAAACCACATTAACTAAAAATGAAACAAAAGGCTTCTTCAGTCTTTTCTCAGATGCATCAATTTCAGGTATGAGCTTCGGTCATCAGTCTGCTATCTCCTGATTGAGAAGCACCATGCCAAAAGCATCTTGTTTTTATACTGGAGGGACTACAGGGGGTGGAATCAGTTTCCCTCCTTGGGCAGGCACTGATATGGGAGAAGAGGGAGATGTTAACATCAGTGTCCTTGCCCCTCATATCCTGGAGTGGTAGTGCTTACCTCAGATGAGCCCATTAGGCAAACTTCAGATGTGCAAGTGGGACACTGGTGTAAAATGATCTATATATACTATATGTATCTTTACCCAGCTGGGGTGCCTCCTTAAAGGAAAGATGGGGGGGGGGAGAGATGGCTTTTCAAGGGCATTATCTCCCCCAAACTGCTACTTGGCATTCCTCCCGGGTTGATCCATCACCTCATATTCCCACAGGGCTGTATGGGAATTGCTGCTTGTTGGCTCAGCCCTATTGGGTTCCGTGGATGCTGGCAGGGGGAGATGCAGAGCCCTACTTTGGGCTTGAGCCATACATGTGCTGTATCATATATTGTGCTTTTGATTCTGGAAATGTTTCCTCATCTAAATAAACGTGTTGTCTGTGTCTGTCATGTCGGGTGTTTGGGGAGCTGTGCTTCCTCTGGAGGTCAATATATATATATATATATAAATATATAAATAATTACCTATTACTAATATTATTACTGCTTATTAGACATCACTAACACTAATGTAGATTCTCTCCCACATTTGAGAATTCCTGTTCATTGTCTGCCAGCTACCACATCCAACAAACTTAATATGGCAACACTACTTTCTTTATTGAACACTAGTGGTGTTCAATAAATACCACTTAAGCTCTAAAAGGGTCCTGATGAAATGAACATTTAGTGAACTCTTCAAATGATCAGCGAGATGAACAGTGATGCATATTAAAAATAATTCTTTTGTATGCCTTATACATGTTTCTAAAAATGTTCTGGTTTGTAACATGATAAATATGTCTTCAAAATAAAATTAACCAAATCCCCAAGACCCAATGTCTTTTGCTACCACTACAAATAAACAGAAAAATGTATATTTTCTATTCATCTAATGGTAACATATGGCTTCACTATAGATTAACAGAATTGAATATATTAGGCTGGCTGATTCATGTTCTTCATTTATGGTGTGGGGCACCAAATCTTCACGAAGCAGAAAAGCAGGTCTTGATGGAACTGTTGTTATTCATATTTTGTATTGAACACCCACGCTTTTCATCTTATAAACATTTTGGCTGCATTTAATTCACAATGCTCTTTATAGTGCTGTCTCTAGCTGCACTTTCAAGAGTATTACAGAAAGGTACAAACAAAAAAGCAAATTACTCAAGGATATTAACTAAAATTGACAGTAATCTGTAACTGGCAGTGTCATTTTGCATCAGAGAAAGTATTTGACACAAGGAAAAATAATTACCTATCTCTGAAAAGAATCCTTTGGTGCAGCCAGCCAATAACGCTTTTATTTCACATGCCCTTTAAAGCAATACAATAGATGTGTGCCATAAAGAATGAAACAGGTGCTGCAGAAAGCATAAAAGCAGATATTTGCAGTTTAGATGAAGAAAAGATATTTTTAACCATCCTTTTTCATTTTTTGAATTAGAAAAATATTATGAACAATATTAATTGTTGGCAGGCACCACTGTTACCCCAAACATCTATCTGGTAATATGCACTTCTTAATAAATGCTCATCAATTTGAATAACTGCAAAAGTGATATTATTGTGTGATGAGAATAAAAAAGATTTTAAAGAACCGGGCTTAAAGAGGTGCAGTATGTTATGCTGTATCATCTTATTTTGGTCATCATCAACATGAGATGCAGTATTGAAGAACACATTCTTCACTAAGTGCATCTTTCTCACACACAGAATTAATAATCCATAGATAGAGCACTTTAAAATCCTTAGTTATACAGAGAAACAGTATGTTCAAAAGATCTGTAAGTTGAAATATCACATTATAAAATAAATAAGTTAAAGACAGGCTGTTCTATTATTCTGCACTTTTTGTGCTATCCTGACCATACAGCCACATTTAGCATATGGCTGTATAATAGTCATCTATTTTGTAAGTCCATTTAATCCATTAAGAGGCAGTGGGGTGCATTTTTAATCATGTTTTAAACTTCTGACCTGATCATCTGCCCATTTATTTTGCGAAAATGGATGTAATGTGATTGTGCAAAAGAATATGAAAAGTTATTGTGAACAGACGTTGAGTTGTTGTTTTATCTTCTAAAAGATGTGAAAACATTATGAATGTCACCACAGTTTCTGAATGAAGGGCAGACCATAGGTTGAGACATTTGCCATTGACACCTATTTTGTCTAACTTTTCTATTTACATTTTCCATAATTTCCATAATACTATCACTGCCTACCTTCATCTGTAAAAATATATAGAGAGTAAATATATTTTAAAACTTTCTACTTGCTCGTATCTGACATGTACTACTTTTTAAAATATATTTACATGTCAGATACGAGCAAGTAGAAAGGAAACAAGTGCAAGAGTGCTCTGTTGGTAATGTTTTCACCTCTTTTACCTCCAGCACAGAATAGCCTCAAGAATTTTGACATCAGTTCCTCTGCCTTCAAACTGGAAGTCCTGTCCCTTTATTTTTTGAATGGGATATAAAGGGCAAAGTCAGAAGTCAGTGTTAATTTGTGGAACCCTCATCTGAATTTGCACTTTAGCAGACCAGCCTCAAATATTTACAAATCTGTGATTATTGCAACCTATTTGGTCACTGTTGATTGCTTTTCAAATAACCTGGTATTCTTGACTTCATCTTTATTATATAGGGCATACCCTTGCAGCACCCCAGTAAAGTTATTTAAAAAAATATGTTTCTAAAGTTGTAACATTTTTTTATAGTTTGGTACTGCTCTTATTGTATATTTTAACTGGTGATTTGGGGAAGGACTTGTAGTCAATCGATTGGCATAAGTACTATTATATTGATTAATGGCTATTTTACTAGGTTCATATAAGTAATAATATATGTGCTAGAGAAAAAGTAATTTAAAAGAAAACTTTGCATTGCAACTTGCTAGTTAATATATAATAAGTTGAAGTAGCAAGCAAGTGTGGTTGATGATGGCAAGTTTTGCATAGATGTTTGTGGGTAGAGAGCGAGAAAGTAATGTGTGGAAATACTTTTATTACAGCGCAGATGATAATAAAAGCAAACATAATATGTGAGAAGAAGAAAAGAGTCTCTGAGTTTCAGTGCAGGACCAGCTGGATCAGTACTTAGTGGAAGTCCAGACTTCTTTGGCACCATGACTGCACTTCAGGGACGTGCGGTCAGGTACCATCATGAAAAGTAAAAAAAACTAATAATGATAACATAAAATAAATTTGTCCACTGGTCTTTGCTATACATTTGTTTTCCTAATGATTCCAATGATTTTTATCATTTTTATAGTCAAAAGCACTGAATTGGCACATTTCCTGTGAGAAATGCGAGGTGCGGCAGCAACGAGATGAGCCAAGCATCACCTCGGACTGCACTGTTCCATACAAACTAGGTTGATGCCTGCAATTGGCACGGGCCTGTTGCTGTCTCTCTGTATATCGCCAATATAATGTTTGCACACATATTTATTATACATCCTGACTTTCCATAGTCTGGCTAATATCTTTAATGAATGTGTGTGACGTATCTAGTCTTGCTTGATCAGCCATAAAATCGTAGTGAAAAGGCACAAGGTGAGGCAGACAGTACTGTGCCTTACTGAAAGAGAAGAATGTGAGCCCAACAGGTGCTTGTTGCTGCTGTTCTTCTATGCAGAGGCGCCAATAAGTTAGCAATATCAGAAAGCCAAGTGCACTGCAACAGTCTGTTTATTTTTATTTTTTGTTCCAACTGACTGCCAAAATGGAAGATTAAGACTTTTAAAACTAAAGGACAATAAGGAGGACTTTTACAACAAAGTGAGATTTTCATGGAGAAGGATAGGCGCATGGACTTCATTTACAAATAAAGGTAAGACCATAATTGGTTTTCAATTTTATAAAAAGTGGGATCAGACTAAGAATAAAAAATCAAATTTAAAAAACAAAATTTTGACTTTAAATAAAATATTCTTTTGTTTTTCTTGGTATCCTTTTGTTGAACAGTCTGTATTAAAATTGATTAAAGCATCAGAATTAAATGCTTTTAAAAACAACTAAATATTTCAATTAAGTTCAAAATTGAAATCCGTGTTTTTTTCCACCACTCTATTCTTTCATTTGTATTGAATGAGTATGAATTGAGGAATTGCAATGGCAAATTTAGAACACATGGAGGGTGCAGAGCAAATGCGCTCTCTTGCCGCTATAAATGTAACGTTCTTTCTTAGCCAAATATGCACCTTACCTATCTATGTGTGTGTAAAGAATGCTGATGAGATATAAAACATAACCAGTAGTCAGTGTGCATGTTGCCAATTGAATAGTGAATAAGCTACTCTATTGGGTTCATATATTTGTAAATCCTACTCTGAAGGAGTTCGTACCTCACCAGCTTCAGTACTGGCAGCAGAAATCGTCAACATACAGTCTGCTGGCGCCATTGGCCAAGGACCTCGTCTGTGCACCTGCATTACAGGCGTTCATCGAGCGAATATTTTCACCATGTGACTATCAGTGCAACGGACGTCGTTGTAACATGAACAAATCTCTTGTAATGCGTGCTTGTTTAAAGCTTAACAGTAGCGTGCTTGCACAGACTGGTTTCTTGGGTTGAAACATTTGATCTTGTTCACTGCACTCATTAGGCCACTTAATCTGTTTGATCATTAATAGTCATGCTGTGTTTAATGGCATTATGAACTGTGAGTGTATTTTGTTGACTGAGACATAACTTGCATTGAAATATGTGTAGGCCAGCATTTGTGGCCTTGCAACAGAAAAAAAAACTAAAATTGTACTAATATTATGTAAAAAGACCAGAACGAAATAAAATAAAAAGTAAAATTTTAAACACAGAACTAAATAAAAATGAAAATTGTTGACTCCACTGAAAACTAGAACGAAATAAAAATAAAAATTAATTTTATATATTAAAATATAAACTAAAACTACAATTAATATCAGAACTGAAATATCACTGGGTGGGTCCCTAAATTTTGACCCTATTGGTACAAGGGGGTGTAGTAAGGAAAAGCCTGGCTGGCATAAATAGGAGGGCACCCGAGCATTTGTGTGTCTCTGTCCTTCCTTCAGCATCCATCTAGAGTCAGTTCAGTTGAAGATCTATTAGCTCAGAAGCCAAATGCAAGATTGAAAGAGCCATCTGATATTTAGACACATTAGGTGCCCAGCTGCTGTCCATCTTGGATGTGCTGTTTTCACATCCAATTTTGCTTTGGTTTTGTTTCAGGTACATTTAGAATGCTACCATCTATTAAATTCATTATGAGTGAATAAAAGTTTGAACCTGTTCCTTGCTTTGCTTTGTACTCTTTATTACTGTCTGAGAAGAGCCAAGCAAAATGACACCTTTTATTGGCTAACTAAAAAGATTACAATATGCAAGCTTTCGAGGCAACTCAGGCCCCTTCTTCAGGCAAGATGTAATACAGAAACTGAAGTTTCCTGTGTTTATATCCACACACTAGGACAAGAAACAAAAATGGTAAATCTTTAAAGGAAAAATCTTAAATGTAAAAAATTAATAGGTTCACTCAGGCTAAGATTAATTTAACAAGAGAGAGAAAAACGATGTATGGTCAAGAGATTTTTGGATAAGATAACTGTCCAACAAAGTCCTTTGAAGTCTGTGATGAGTTTTTCAAAACAATATGGGTCTGTAGACAGGTTATCTGTGTCAGTCTGAGAGATGCAAACAGTCCTCATACCTGGCCATAAAACTCTTGTCTCTATTCAAGCCATGCTGTAATGTATTAAATTTTAACATGAGCTTAACTTCCCATTCTTTTCTCTCTTGCTGTGTTTTGAAGTTTCCCATAAGCACTGTGACTTTAAAGTCCCTCTCACAGTGTCCATGGCTGTTGAAGTGGGCCGCTACAGGAACATCTGTGTTGCCATGTTTAATGTGGAATCTGTGCAAATTCATTCTCTGACGGAGTGTTTGTCCAGTTTCTCCCACATAGAGTGCAGTGTCAGGACATTTCATGCAGAGAATTAGGTAGACAACATTGGATGATCTGCAGGAAAATGATCCCTTTATGTGATGTTCAAGTCGGCAGTGTGGTATAACTATACGGTCTGTATTGTAGATGTGGGCACACGTTTTACATCTTTTCTGTAGGCAGGGAGATGTGCCATTTGCTGTCATTTCATTTAGGGAGCTTCGGACAATACTGTCTGAGAACTAAGAGGTTAAATGAAAAGGAAATAAGTAACTTCATCAGTGCAGCCCACCCTAGTATGGATGGCGTGTGAACACAGACAAGCGGATGATCACAGTAGGCTGCATCTTGGCAGCTAGGCAGGTGAGTACAATTAATGAGAAGGTAATGCTTGGGATTAGGACTTTATAATAACCAAGGGAGTAGAGTTGCACCTCTACAATAAAACATTTGATAAGACACATAGCATTCCCAAACCCATCTAATACAATCTCAGTTGCATTGGGTGCCAGCCACAAACCAGTCTACAATTCCTGACTGGAAATATCCTCATAGAGGGCCAGTTTGAATGGCTAATTAATGTGATACACGTTTTTGAGGAAGTCGGAGGAAAACGCATGTAGACACAAGGGGAATATGCAAACTTCATACATTCAAAGACCAGGTATGGGTTTAGAACCCTTGACTTTGGATCTTTGAGGCAGCAGTATTAACACCATATCATGTAGTTATAATTATATGTTATGTGGCCACCAGGGGGTGGAACCGCTCCCCAAACACCCGACACAACAGACACAATGCTCTAGTCCAGTACAATACACCTTTTGATTAGGTGTGGGAAACGCCTTCCTTTCATTTCCGCCACCTCAGCACAGATACAGTAAGCATAGAACAATAAAACAGAACTTTTTTTCCTTTCCTTCTCTCCCTTTCTATTTCTCCTTCCTCCTTCCACCTCTACTCCTCCTCTGACAAGCTTCATCTCTCTGTCCCTCCCAACGCCTACTCCTCAGGTGATGTGAGGTGGTCCTTTTTATGCTATGCTTGGGAGCATTATCTGGAAGTATTCCCAGGTGTGATGGAAACCCAAAGCAGTGCTCTGCAGCTCCCCCTGGTGGCTCCCACGGAACCCATCAAAGCTGTGCCAAGCTCCAATTCCCATGGAGACCTGCAGGGGTCTGAGGTGCTATTGCAACCCAGGGAGGCTTCCATCTAGCGCTCTAGGGAAGGCAGTGCCCTTTATACATCAGCTCCTCCGGTCCTTCCATTACAATGGGAAAAGGGCCCCAGCCGTCTGTCACAGCTTAAAGAGTCACAAGAAAATCTTTGAAACTTAGAACAATTTTGACAGGAACAAGCCATTCTGCCCACTCGTCCTTTTCACTTAAGTTTTTAAGGTCTCCAAAATACTACTATCTACTAGACTTTGGGACCTGGTAAATTTTTCCATGAAACCTACAACAGAATGTCAAATAAACACTACCAAAAGTTATCATTCTTTTTGGAATCCTTAAAACTTGCTTGCACCAGGTTTTTCAAAGACAGAACACTCAGTAAATTCAACTGTGCTATTCATGATTCGTTTTTAATGGCATATCCAAGGAACATTACAAGGCCAAGTGAATAACATTACGTTTTTTTGGGGGTTTTTTTGTATAAGGGCTTGCATGGCATTTGTCTAGTCATGGTTATCATTGCTAAAAAAATCCAGGCCAAAAAATAACAGAAATAAATAAATCAGAATTAAGTGAGAAAGAACATGAAAGGAGAGAAAATACACTGAAAGCATTTTGTATGAGCTCATTTTAGCTTGGTTCTTATTGAGATATTAGTATCTTAATCAAGATGATTTTTCAATCACTTTAACAAACAATTCTAGCATAACCATTTTTATGACTGATCCAAATGTTATGATGTACACTCAGTTTAAAATAGCATAATTTGATTTTACATTTAAAAAGAAACTTCACTTTTATGAATCAAAATATGAAGAACATTTTGGTGCTTATGTCATTCTGTTGTAGAATGCCTTTAGTAATCACATAAAGAATTAACTATTTTAATCTGCATAGAAATGATTAGGCTTGCATGTCCATTACAGTCATAACAAAGCATTGCTATATGCAGTACAGTAAATAGAAAAACCTTTCAGGAATGGCTCAGAGGGTCATGGTAGCACTTCACGTTTGCCAGTCCTTTTAACAACCATTTAAGTTTTACAGGAGTGAAGTCGTTTGTTCAAAACATTGTGGCTCATGTTGGCTGTACTGATGTATAATTGATTAATACATTCAAGCAAGGGGAACAAATGAAAGATTTAGTGCTCCATTCATTTTGGTTTCTCCCACTGAGTGTTTGCCATTGCCGTTGCATGAAATGATGTCAGACTCAAGCAGATCTTCTTCCACTTATTCTTCACACTGACAACTACATGCTTGTGCATTAAAATAGTAAAAACAATAGCACAATTCACTCATCTTTCTTGAATGACATATTGCCAAGAAAAAGCATGAGGTTCCATCATTTTTATGACGCAGTTGCCTTTTTTGTTCGGAGGAGTCTGACCCCAGAATGACTCATAAAGAAGTTACTTTCACTCATTTTACAAACTTTTATTGTTGTCCTGATTTGGAAATGTGGAGTGAAAGACAGAGAATGGCTGGGTGAAGAACAGCAACATTTAGGTGGAGGGGTTAAAGCCTAAAGGAAGACTGAAGAAGATGTGGGTGGAGATGGTGTTAGATGAGTCTCACCCCAAATGATGCCCAGAATCTCAGAGATTGATGGAAGAAGATTTTGGGGCGACTGGCTAATCTGTGTAAACCAAGAAAATGGTGGTGATAATGATGATAATAAATGCTGACCATCTCATTCTATTTTCCAACAGGACCAAGCCCCATCATTGTTGACATTGCCCAGGAATGTCTGTGTAACATCAGCCACTGGTGTCTTAGTAAATGTGTCTGTCAGGCAGCTAAGAACTGCATGTTTGGAGCACCAACTGTAAAATATTTGGTTGGATGTGCTACGGGGCACCATCATCAACAGTGGCTTGTCTCGGCAGCCCTGAGGATTTTAAATGATACTAATAAGCCCCACATGCAGCCCAACTCTGGCTCAATTAATTGTTGCTTTGCTCTACTTAGCTTGATGTGACGAACATTGTTACTGTGAGGAACATTTTTTTATTTCCAGTCCTCCAGAGCTTTGCATATATACATGGGGCTTACACTAGACAGGGCTCCTGTCACTGTAATTAAACTAGATATAATTAAATAAGTCTGTACACATGTTTTTTCAGATAAAGAAAATATGACAGAGGTTTGATGGCGATGGCTCCTGTTGTCATGTAATAATTTTAACTTTTAAAGAACACTGCCACAGCAATAATTATTCTTTATAATCTTTCAATTACATTCACCAAACCTTGAATAAAATTATTTTCAGCCCCTCTTTTTCCTACCAATCTATATAACAATCTGCAGAACTCTCCTGAGATAAAGAAGGACATCTGTTCAATAAAGACATAGACTGTTAATGCTACATACCTCACAATATAGCTCGGTTTCATATTGAGAATTTACAAGGCTCAAAGGTAAAGATAGTTTCAGCATAGTATTGTATTTTGGTGTTATACTACTTTATTATGTTATGGTACTATTTTCTATTATTTATAATATATTATTATTTTATGATACATTTTTTACTCAAAGAGCATAATAAAATAGCAATGGAATAAAAAGGTATAATACCAAATAAAGAAAGGAAAATCTGTACATCTTACTATGTGCCAGTCTCCATTCTTTGACAACAACTGAAAATAATGAGGACAGTATAGCTACATTTAACGTCAAATGCAGTCACCTTAGTACCCAACCCTATGAGATGCCTAATAAACTATGACAACCAGGCACTAAGTGGTGAGAAATGAGAGAAAACTGTGAGAAAGGCACATGGCCAGCTGCAAAATACCTCTCACCCTGTCATGGCAGCTTCTTCCATATGTACATCATCATTTTATCCTCTTCTTTCATGAAAAGAGCAGCATATAAGCTGGTCGTGAAGAGGAGCCATAAGAGTTAAAGTCCCAGAGTGAGAGAAGTAAGTTTAGGAAGTTTCCTGATGGATAAGCGTCTGCATATTTACCTTTTGGTGGCCACATACAGTACACGTATTGGATAGATGCTGAATTATACAGGACATCAACCTAAAACGAGGCTACGTGCGATGGAATGTCGCATCAGCAACCCTGATCAGGTGCACCAGGAGGAGGTGTGACAGACTGGCCAGTTAAAACAGACCCATATAAAACTGTGAGGCGCCCAGCAGGGGCCATGTTGGAACTGTCTGACATTGGAGAGTTGCGAGCAGTACAGTCTTTTCTTTATTGTCTTTTGTACCTGTGCTATTTTTCTTCATTTTTGCTTTTGGTGACTTTTTTTTTCTTCATCCCCTTTGATTTTGGTCTTGTTTGTTTGTTTGTTTTCAGCCACTGTATATATTTTTACTATCCCACCAGCACATATTTTTTGTTTTTCATTGTAAATATTCCGTGCCAATGCCGAAGGATTGTGAAGAACTTCATGACACTAAAAGTTTTGTTTTCTGGCGCATTACATAAAAAGCATTTTGGGTTTTTTTTTTTACCATTTTCTCTAAAGTCTGTGCTGCCATTATTCCACCACTAGTCTATTTGGTTACTGATACCTGAAGTCTGAACATATGTAAAGGTGCCAGTGCATGGGGCATCGCAAAAAGAATTCTGCAATGTGCCTAATAACCCACTTATTCCAGGACCACTGGCGGAATTTGGGGGATTGATGAGCAAATATTGAAGAAAAAAATGAAGGATTTCCTTTGCAAGTACTAACTGTAAACTGTTAAAGTATTTTTTTTTTCACAAAATTATTTTTTTTTAAATTGCATAACAAATTATTTATCCAAATATTACTTAACTTGTCTTAAGCATGTCAAAAAAGAAAAAAAAATATCCTGCATTACTGAGTAAATGACAATCAATAGATATTATTGTCCATTTGCAGATATTAGAATATGGAGTATCATTCTTATATATTTAATAGATGTGTCTTGCACCTACCATGCTGGTTCTATACCTAAAGATCACAAGCTGAGTCAAAGCTTGAGGTGTTACTGCACAGTTACATACTGTATCCTAGGTTGATTACTTTATTAGAATTTATATTTCTACATAAGAGCACCAATGTAATGGTAGAGCTGTCCAACATGCTCTTGCAGTTTCCCCAATGCAATGAAATCACCAACACCTTGTCTTGGGTGGATTCCTGGATGATGGTGCAAGGATGGGCTACAGCCCCCTGCAACTTGAGTAGATTAGGTATAATTAAACATGGATGGACAATCAGAGAAGGTGATCATGGAGAACTTTCTTTCATGATCTGGCTTATGATTTTTATTTATTTATTTTTTTTACTTGTGCTGTACTGGATGGACAAGCTCACTGTTGCCTGGCCAGAAGAACTGTATAATGGATGGCGGCTCTAAATGGATGGACATCCTATTGGAATAGCTGTTGTGTCCTTTCCTGGGCAGGGCAGCGAAATGGAAGGACGGGGGAGATTGCACATCAAGGTTACATACTTCTCCAAGGTGCTAGAGGGCAGCATCCCTGGAGTGCCCATGTACACACCCGTTGGAAAAACTGGGAATTGAAGTGCTGTTGGGTAGCCCTGGGTGCTGCCAGTAGGAAGTGTGCCTACTTTGAGGTACTGACCCAGAAATGCTTCCACCATGTGATGATGTGCCTCTGGAAGTACACCCAGATCTAGCATAAAAGGAGCTGCTTCACCTAATCTTAATCTGCGAGTTGGAGTTGGGAAGAAGAGAACAAAACTTTCCCTGGAGAAAAACATAATATTGGAATTGTGATTATGCTGATTGAAAGAAAGAACCTGCTTATGTTGTTTTAGTTGAAAAAAGTGTCTTTTGAACCCAGCAGCACAACAGTGGCTGAGGTTTGGGGTGGTCTGTGATGCCCCCTAGTGGCCACAGTGTATATTTTCTGGGGATTTGAAGGTAAAAGAATTGTTACTTCATGGAATGGTTTTGGAGGGACCCTATCCTAAAACATAAAACAAACGTATTCCCACGCCCAGATTCTTTGATACAAAGACACGCACATACAGTATATTCTCTACCTCTACTCTTGTTCTCTTATTTTTGCACTCACCTGGCCTGAAAGGAGACACAGCCCACAGACACAGTGCTCTTGCAGCTGGTCCTACATATCCACCTTTATCTAGGGCCAGCTGCTACTTGTGCTTCATGTAGCACATGCACCAAATACTTAAATTACTACCAAACTACCAAAGTCTCCAAAATGGTGGGAATTTTAAAAGCGGATACAAAACATCGCAGCAATCGAACTGTATGAACAAACAATAAAAGTAAAAACAAACCACCATTTAAGCAATCATTGATTTTGACAGTTAAATATCAAATAAGCAGGTGTTTTTTCTCTTTCTTTTCTGTATCATCTCCTATTGATTATGTTTGATTATATAAACATTGCGATATCAAGAGCCAGATTATGCAGATTTTATTTACTGCCAAAAAGATGAACCCTCACTTCTAATAATTGAAAGTTAATATTGTTTGAGATAGTAAACTAGTATTTCTCTTGCTGCATTTAGAATTTAATAGAACACTTCCATTAACAGAACACAATATCCTATCTCATGTCTGTGGATATGAAAGAAAAAGGTGTCAATTATGCCTTGACCTAGAAAGGAAGATAAATGGAAGGCAGAGTGGTACTTGAGACGTCATTATAGAGTGAAGAGGGGAAGACTCAATTTGGTGTCCAATTTAGGACTACAATTGTAGAGTAGTGCAGTCAATAACCGCCAGCCTGATTCCTGTCGATCCTAATAATTAGAGATTTTGGCTGAGAAATACAAAAGGGAGACCAATACATGAAGATTATCAAAAGATAAAGGTAAAATGCATATACTTTTTATATAATAATATCAGGTGCTCCATTTTGGGGCAGTATGTTTGGGCTGCTACTGTACCGCTTACCTCCAGAGGCCTACATTTTGATTTCTGAGCCAGTAACTGAATGTGGGAGGATTTCTTGTTCTGCCCTCCCTTACAACCCAAAACTAAAAACCCACATCAGATTCACATTGCAAAAGAAGCATGTTTGGTTAACTGGTTATTCTAACTTTGCTTATTATGAGTCAGTGAGTGTATGTTAGTGTGTTCTGAGGAAGACAATTGAGGTTTCAGCTCTAAAACAAAAATTTGAAATTGTCCTGGCAGCTAAACGTTTAATTCAGGCACCAGTACATATTCCGGTCTGTGCGATCATAAATGTATTATTCCAGACAGGTCATCAGAGCTTAGTGAAAGGCAAGACTTTTAAATCCTTTTGAAAAGGTATAACACTAATAGAATAAGAAAAATATAGTGTGTCCATATAGTTTGAGGAATACATTTCCACTCAGTCTGAAGTACTGTAATTTCCCACTCATTGATTGGTAAGGTCAGTTTCACAGGAAGCCATAGGACTTATTGACAACATGGCAAAAGTACTTATCATTGTTGTCCTGGATGGTGCCAAAAGATAATAATAAAGAGTGCTTGCTCTGATTCCTTTACAAATGTCTGCATGATGACTTAAACTGGTAAAGATGCTACACACACATAAGAGTGGGGCACAAATTAGTCATTTTCTAGATATCTGCACTTTGAAATTGCAGTTTCAGATGTTAAATGCATCATAAATTGTAAACCTTGTGCATATTAATGAGATTCTCATTTTGCTTCATGTCACAGGTTTGGACTTGTGTGATGAAGTAGCCAAGTTCTCACTAACAAGCATGGACAGGTGCCTGGTCTATTGAGCCGGAGAAAGTCTATTGAAAATATGTGGTAAAAATAGGTAAGCAAGCCGATGATAAAGACTGTCGTTAATGTGTGTGAATTGATCACATAATGTGCTTGTGAATGGATCACCTTAAAAATTCCATAGCCTCTCTTTTTCAGTTCCAGTCATTATGAGTTTCTTTAGATGGGCAGACTATATGGTACTTTTTCAAAATGCAGTAGGTAATACTTTGATGTTAGGGTTTTCCACATCAGCATGTATTCTCAAGACTTACATAGTAACATATTTTTGAGATGGATTGTGAAGGCTGTATGTTTTTTTTTCTCTGGGCACTTGAGTTGCCTTTTGTATACCAAAAACATGCAAGTAAGCTGATGGGCACATCAAAACTGCCTCACTGTGAGTGAATGTAATGCCCTAGGATAAACTTCAGCCCTTATAGCTTTGTATTGAAATAAGCAGGCATTGCAACTGAATGAATGAATTAGTACATATTTCTGTCTCTGTATTACATTCTACACACTAATATTGAAAAATATACTTTGATGAGTTTGCTAATAAAACATGGAACTGATGAAATTAAGTTCTTTAAACAAGGAACTGCAACTAATGTGTTCTTTTGGTATTGACTTAAGTCAGATAAAGGAAGTATATAAGCTTATGTTTGTGCAGCTTTTCTTCATCAAAGGACATCATTATGTGTAATGGCTGTTGTTGTGGATTTGACTAGCATTAATGAAAGCAGAACTACTTACTGTAGCTAGCCATATCCTGAATTACAGTTCAATTTGTTCAGTCTCACAGGCCGTGTTTAAACAGAAAGTTCATTAATCCTATACTGTATTATAATTTGTGATTACTACATTATTAATTATAAAAAGCAGCAGTTGTAGAAATATTTTAAAGACATCAAAGTATTAATCATTTCACATAAAATGAATAATCTGTTGTAGAATAATCCTAAGGTGACCAGATGTGATCACAGAAAGGCTAACAATCTGAAGTTTAAAAAGCACTTATGGTCAAAGTTGATGAATTTGGATTTGAGTTGGTTGAGGAATAGTCAAAAAACATGGGGTTGTGGTTCAAATGAAGATGCGGAGTCATACATGGTGAGTATGTGTGATAGGCACCACATGTTGTTAGACAGGTTAGGCTCAGGTCTACCAGCTAAGTGGGGCTCTAGGATCTTCATGATTGTCTCTTTTTGTTGGTTAATTGCTCATATCTGTTAACTCTCCTTTGTACTTGTATTTTTGTTTCTTTTGTCTTTTTCTGATCCTTATTTGTGTAGAGATAAGGTTGAGAGCACACTTATAGGCCATTATATCCCTTCATCTTCCAAATCTGGTTATCCAGACCTGGGTCACATTGCAGCGGTGGGCTGTCTCACCAGACAATGGACGAAGGCAGGAACAGCCCCTAGACAGGCCTCCAGCCCGTTGCAGGGTGAAAACACACGGGCCAATTTAGCATCACCAAATTCACCTAATCTGCATGTCTGTGGAATGTGGGAGGAAACCAGAACACCCAGTAGAAACCAGCACAGACAAGGGAGACCCCAAGACATAAATCCCTATCTACTTACAGTGAGGCAGCAGTGCTACAACTGCTCCACCACGCTGCCAAGGCCACTATACTATTTATTTTATTATAATATTCCTAGATATACTGCATAGTATATTGTTTATTTCATGTATTACATACTTGAATTTTAAAGAAACCAATTTCTCATTAATGTCAAATCTCTTGCTTGTCTTTAGTTAAGTAATTTTAAAAATAACTAACAAATCTAATACAATTGACATAAAATTATAGTTTACCTAAATGAACTTACTCTAGAAGATAAAGTGATTGTTATGGGCATTTTAAAAGAAATGTACTGCAAGGAGAAGGAGGAATATCGAGAAGAGCACATCTTATCTACAGTATGTTCTTAAATATGTTTTGTGCAATGGCACCTCATGTCACATCAACAGCAATTATGTGGTTGGCAATGACTGTTGTAGTTAAAACAATCTGGCTGTGCCTGTGCTGGAAACAGCTGAAGAAAAAAATGATAAAATAGCCGGAAAATATCGAAAGGAGTTATACGACCAGAGCGAAATGAAAGTTGTTGTCTAACAACTAAAATCTGAACAGTAATATTAATTAACACTGGATAAAAAATTTAAAAGTAACTATCTAGTAGAAGTGACCACTTATAATTAATAAATGAAATTTATTAGGATACTTTTATTCCCAAATAAATATTAGAAGGCAAACTCTATTGAGAAAAAAAACTGACAATACCTCTTCGTAGCCCAAGTAGTCTTCGTTCTACTACTATGCTAATCATCCCCACAATGATATTGGAATGAAATTGTATTTATAAGGACCAATTTAGAGTCAAAATAACCTGTTCAGTCTTTCTACATGGCTGTAGCAATACTTTTTGAGGAAAAGACTGAAGAAACTGAATGTTTTCATTTTAAGCCAAAATAGTTTAAGAGGTCACATGATATAGTGAGAAGTCAAGTAAAATGACTCCTTTTATTGGCTAACTAAAAAGATTACAATATGCAAGCTTTCGAGGCAACTCAGGCCCCTTCTTCAGGCCAGATGTAATACAGAAACTGGAGTTCCCTGAGTATATATAGACACCAGGACAGATACAGCATTGGAAAACCTTTAAGTGAGACATCTTAAATGTAAAAAATTAATACAACGTCTTCAGGCTAAGATTCATTTAGCAAGAGAGGAGAACAATGTATAGTCAATATCAAAAGAAGAAGAAGGGGCCTGAGTTGCCTTGAAAGCTTGCATATTGTAATCTTTTTAGTTAGCCAATAAAAGGGGTCATTTTGATTAACGTTTCACTACATTCATAATGGCTAACACGGTACAACACCTTAGTACTACAGATAACTGTCCAACAAAGTCTTTTGAAGTTTCTGATGAGTTTTTCAATTCAATGTGTCAGTCTGAGACATGCAAACAATCCTCATATCATAAAACTTGCTGTGCTCTGAAATTGCCCATAAGCACTGCCCCTCCCACAGTGTCCATGGCTGTTGAAGTGGGTTGCTACAGGAACATCTGTGTTGCCATGTTTGATCTAAAACTGGGAATTAGCAAAGCAGATTCCAGCTGTTACTTTAAAACAAGGCCAGATGAAGAACCCCACAGGTGCAAGGGTGTCCACACTCACAGCACATCGTCCCCTCACCTCACTAATGACCACGGTGGTTTATCTGGCAAATGCTTTAAAATGGGTTATTCAATAATAAAACTAGGCGTGACACAGGTTACCTTAAGGTAAGATTCAGATTAACATTAGAATGTATTTCTTCACAAACTGAAAAATAGATGCATGAAATAACCAAACAGTGCAATAAACTGACTTTGGTAATTTGTTGAAGAAATTATGTGAATAGGGAATGACCAGCTATGTAGGATTAAATTTTACTATTCACATCACTAATTTCATTATATTATTATTTAGCTATGTCAGGATGGTTCATCTGACCATATCTTCTAAGAAATGACTGGTCTGAGCATGTGCTGTGAGAGTCTATTCAACTTATTCACAGTTGCTCTTCTCTGTATTGTTGGTTTACAGTCTGGGTTTTTTCTTAGCTTTCTGATTTATCTGTTTTGTTAATTTTAAATTACAGAATTATTTTTCATATTGTTGTATTATTTCTGTTAGATTTGATTATTTGTTATTTGTGTTCTGTATCTTTAAATGTGCTTCCATTTTCCCTGCTTTGTGGGTGGGGCCCAAGGAGGCGGGGTCATCCTGACATCACTGCTGGGGGTTGTCCTTGTAGTTATGTCTTCAGTCAGGTAATAGAAACCCAGAAGTGAGGCAGGGAGTTTGTGTTTGGAGATTATTTGTGAAAATACCATTTCTTTGGATTTACTGTTTTTCTGTGGTTTCATTGCTTATTTCTGGAATTTGCCTTGTGAATATTGATTTTGGACCTGGGGTGCCTTTTTTGGTCTTTTGAACAATTCTTTCTTGTTTTTCCACATTTGTTCAAAAACTTAATTTATGAATATTATGAAGTGGAATCTTACACATGGAGAAGGAGGGCCTAACTGAAAAAGATCTCACCCTAGTGGGCTTAATCTCAGCCCCAACCACTTGCCTCAGGCTTAACAAACCCAATAAATGCATTGTACCACAAAAATAAACTTAAATGTCACAAAAATATAAATGGATATCAGTAAAATTTCCACTTCTACATTAAAGGGCAAACAAAGGATCTTTATAAATAAAGAATTTACTGCAAAAACAGAAAACATGGTCAAAATACTGAAACAGAGCAAGAATAATACAAAAAAGATATGCCTTCAAGGAAATCCATAGCAAAGGAGTCCCCACGGTTGAAAACATCAGAATCCTGAAACCAGAAAATCCAACACAACCAGTAGAACTCATAAAACTCAACCTAAAACGAGTGCTCTAAGGATCCTGTCTGCAGGGGCTTCACCCACAAAGAATAAAAAATATTGGCACATTTAGAATAACAGAACGTAATTATTCTACGTTCAGCAAATAACAAAAGTAGCAACAAAACACATGAAAACATATTAATCTGTAACAATAAAGAATCCTCATTCCCTTTTGCTTTTCACAGTTTTCTCCCTCTTGCAAGGCATTTTGCTATATTGTGGGACTTCCTTTGTAATTTGATCTATAAAGCCAGTTGAAGATGAAGTGAACAGATTTGGGACCTAGTAAGTATAAAGAGAGCCTCTTCCGGGCTGGCAAGTGACAGTCCTGGCCTGCTTTTGTGGGTCTTTCGCTGGCCTCATTGCTCATCAGCTATGTTTGTGTCTCCAGATGCACAGCTTCCAGTGCTTTTGGACTTTTTTTTCAATAATGTATAGACCATGATTGCACAAAGTACTCCTAATAGATTATTGCTAGTTTTGAGTTTACTGTTCTTTGATTTACATTTACCAATATTTACAATAGGGTTCACAGATGGAGAAAATAATACCAAATTCTAAATCCTTGCAGCCCTGCATCACAGTACTTTTTCTTGTCTCCATTATCTCCATTTTTCCACCAATACCTGAACTTGTTCCAATAAAATTGCCATTTCTTCCTGCCAATAAACCAACACATCTGCTTCAACTACTCATTTGTATTCCCCATGCAGGAGTTGGCAATTTCATCCATCATAGAGTCACTCCAGGAGAAGTCCACTGGTTCCCTGGGCACATCTTTAGAACATTCCTCTTCTGGCCCTTCATTGCATTTAAATAGTGAGGGTCCACTCTCCACATACAGTTCCCTAGTGGTCCTCACCAGAGATGTGACATAACATAAAATACGTTTTATAGATTCATGAACCAGACTTTGTATTCTATTACCTTTCAATAATTAAGTTTTAGTCTCATCAACAGTAATCTGACATGGAACTGCGTGCATTATGTCTATTTGCATTTCAGGGTCACCTTACAGTTCTTTGCTCTTAAAGTAGCTAAATAAATGTAATCATCTAAGTGACTGTAGGTGGAATACTTTGTACATTATTTATTTAAATTTATTATCATATTCATTTGTGAGGGATAAGTCAAGTTTAGAGTCAAAATTGATATTCAAGGATGCTGTTTTACTGTGCCCACCAGTTTGCTTGTTGTGTTTGCAGGGAATTAATTACAATTCAATAAATACCTCTTAATGGCAATATGCATATTTTGTTTTAAATAATTATCAAATCTTGCCCTTTATATTCAGTTTTAAAAAGTGTCAAAATGATTCAGATTCTTGACTGCAATTTGTTTCTGATAGAAGCTCAAAACCACAGTATAAAAATGTAATGCTTCTAATTGGAAGGCAGGTCCACCAATACTATATTCCACCTTTTTATCTATCCATTACATAGAGTATGACAAAGGATCAAGGATAAGGGTGGAATTTTAAGCAGGTGTTTTCACCCATGACTGTACAGCTAGGAGCAGGTCTAACATCATTGTGAAAGTCACAGATGCGCAATGGTGGTCGGTCTTATTTTCAATGGCAACAAGACTAAAGAGGAGGAAATCGGAGCCCTGACACACTGGGGCCAGGAAAACGGTCTCTCCCTCATGGCGGCCAAAACCAAAGAGATAACAGTGGACTTCAAAAAGCAAGGAGATGTTCATTACTCTATCAACATCAATGGGACTACTGTGGGGAGCATGAGCAGTTCTAAGTTCCTTGAAGTGCATATGACTCAGAACCTAACAATGGACTGTTTACACCAAAAAAAGTGGCAAGATGGGCACAACAACACCTCTTTTGTCTCAGGTGGCTGAAGAGGTTTATAATAAGCCCATGCACTCTCAGGTCCTTTTATACCTGCATGACTGAAAAGCATCCTAACTACTGTAGTTGCATCACTGCCTGGTAGTGCCCAGTTATCCAAGTCACGAACTGTTAACATTATTACTTTCAGGCAGACAATACCATAGCATCAGGTCTGGGACCAGCAGACTCTGAAACAGCTTCTTCCATCAAAATGTTAAGATGCTGAACTCTGCAAAGTGACTAGTGCTAATCCTATCAACCCCCCACGTATCCCCCACCAGAACTTATTTGTGTTATTTGTACACATTGCATAGTGAATGAAATGTGGGGTATGTCTAATTGTTTACTTATGTAATGAGGTTATTGTGTACAATGTTGGAGTAATAAATTGATGTTTAAATGTATTTATTATGTGTATACTGTATTCATTAAATTTGCACTCAAATTAACATTGGACTACTGCTGTGGACTTTGCACACAAGTTCTTCACTCACCTGGACATTCATGTTAAGTGATGTGGCCATAAAAGTAACTTGACAAAAACTTAGTAAACTTCGACATGATAAAAACCCAGTATATACCAGAAAAAGAACAAGATTTGGACTTTGGAATTGCTGAGTATACAGTGGATTCAGAAAGTATTGAGTGCCCTTCACTTTGTGCGCTTTATTGTGTTTGTAGATTTCATTTTAAACGGACAAATTTGCAATTTTTGCCATCATTCTGCAATCAATAGCCCACAGTAACAAAGTGAAAACATGCATTCAGAAAAGTTTGCAAATTTATTTAAAATTAAAAAGTGAAAACTCTTTTTCACGTAAGTGTTCAAACCCTTAATTCAGTACTTTGTAGAAGCTCCTTTGGCAGGAATTACAGATTTGAATTTTCTTGGGAAGGCTGTGTAATCTTTGCACACCTGGATTTGGGCAGTTTATCCCATTGTTTTGCCAGATCCTCTTGATCTGCATCAGATTGGAAGGGAAGCGTCTGGAAACTCCCATCTTCAGGTCTCTCCACTCATGTCCAAATGGTTTTAGCTCTGGGCTTTGGCTGGGCCACTCAAGGACAGTCAGATACTTCTCCCAAAACCACTCCAGTGTTGTCTTGGCTGAATACTTCAGGTCCCCCAGCCTGAGGTCGCATGCACTCTGGAGAAGATTCTCTTCAAGGACCTCTCTGAGTCTGTCTGTATTCATACTTCCCTCACTTCTGACCATTCTCCTTCTCCCTGCCGATGAGAAGCACCCCCCTAGCTTGATGTTGCCACTACCATGCTTCACCATAGGGATGGTATTAGGCAGGTGATGAGCAGTACCTGGTGTTTGCCAGACATGGTACTTGAAATTCTGCCAATAGAATTCAAGATTTGTCTCATCAGACCAGAGAATATATTTTCCTCATGCTTTCAGAGTCCTTTAAATTTTGCTTTGTAAACTCATTTGCATCTGATTAATTCTGCTGAGATGGTCATCCTTCTAACAGGTGGTCCCATCTCAGCAGAAAATGTCTGAGACTCTGTTAGAGTGACTAGTTGGTTCTTTGTCACCTTGCTGATTAAAGCCCTTCATGTCTGCTTACTCAGTTTGGCCAGATGGACATCTCTAGGTAGAGTCCTGGTAGTTTAAAACTTCTTTAATTTCACAATTATTACTGCCATTTTGCTCCTGAGGACTCTTAAAGTTCTAGAAATGATTTCTGTACCCTTACTCTGTTCTATGCCTCACCATAATGTTACTGCAGAGGTCTAAAGAGAGTTTCTTGAACCTCAAGACTTGATTTTTGTTCTATGGGATGTTATATATTTATAGTAGGTGTGTGTCTTTCTAAATTATGTCCAATCAATTCGATGTATCAAATTACGTTTTGGACACATCTCAAGGAGCATTAAAAGCCAACACAATGCACTTGACCACAATATGGAGTGCCAGAGCAACAGTTCTGAATACGTACATAAATGAGAGGTTTCAGTTTTGATTTGTAATACATTTGCAAACCTTTCTGAAAACATCCTTTCACTTTGTCATTATGGATTATTGTGTGTAGATTGATGGACACAAAAGGCAATTTGTCCCATTTAAAATGAAATCTAAAAACACAATAAAGTGTGTAGAAAGTGAAGGGGTTAGAATACTGTCTGACTCCTCTGTATACTTTAACTAAATCTCACAGCTGCAGGAAACTGAACTCAATTCATTGGATTTTTTGGAAAATTCTCCTACTACGCTTAACTAGTATTTTTTGTGGTACTCTGCTTTTTTCTCACATGCCAACGGTGTTGTTTAGGTTAGTAAAAGTCTCTCTGAACAGATTAGAAGTGTGTCTGTGTGTGCCCTGTGATGGACACAATCCACCGCAAGCAAAGCTCCTCACTTCAACCCAAAGCAATAATACTGAAATCCATTTAAATGTTAAATCCACACAAACCTGGACACCATCCTAAAAGACCTGGCATTGTAAACTTTTTTTACCTGTGCTAAAATAAGATAGATCTCTAAGCAGCTAGTAAACAAACAACTAAAGACCTGTTGAATTAATTCAGAGTAACTTAGGGGGCTTTGCCCCCTGCTCGCTTCACTCATCAACCCCTTTACCCCTCCCCGCCAGCGCTACGTGCTGTTGTGAAGTGTGGGGCTGAACGCACCTCAAGCTGTGGCCACTCCTCTGAAACCCCTCTTAAATGGTGATACAATGGGAAACAAATACATTTTTGTTTAACTACTTTTTCCTCGATCAGCTGCTGGCTTGCTGCCATGCTGTGTGATCTGAACTTCGCTCGCATACCCCTTCCCCCCCGCCAGCGCTACGCGCCGTTGTGAAAAGGGAGGCTAAACACATACCAAGGAGACACAGTTGCTCCTCCGAAACCCCTCTTAAACGGTGTTACATTTTCCTACTTCCATTATCTCGAACATGCTCTGCATGTGCATCACGGGACTTGCTTTCAAAGGTTGTAAGTATGACGTGACTTGTCCATCTCGCAGGAAGTGAAAGTGTCTCTCTGTCTCTCTGCCTGTCTTCAAAAGATCTCTTTGCAAAAGATCACATCTCGTCACTGGAAGTATCTCGTTGCAAGATTTTTTTCTACAATAGAGAGATAAGTTCCAGTCTGAATGTGTCAAGTAAACTTCCAGCTTCAACAAGCATCTGACTATTTTGGAAACTAAAACCCTTAGGTCACCACCTAACACTTTAGTTCTCTATCACCCAAGGCAGTGTATTAGAACAAAAAGCATCCAACTGTAAAATCACTCTAAAATTCCAAAACTGGAACACTAAAAAAAATCCTTAACAAGCGAATAGCAGCCATTCTCTTCAACGTCATGTCTCAATCTTTTGGACCCTCACTTATGCTTATGTCAATATATAAACAATTATGTTTTTATACTCCTGGAAATTGTCAGTACAGTACATTATATTATTCTGTTTTGTGAAATTAAAGTACTTACCTTGATATAAATTGATGACAAGGAACCCCTATCTACAGGACAAGGTAGGGAAAATAAATTGGGGACTTTACTGAATTGCCAAAGTACTCTGTACTGATTAATATCGATGGATCCAGCCCTTTTCACTCCCACAACTTTAATCAACTTTAATTTGAATATGCCGTTATTTTTTATGTGTAATTGCTGTAGCACATTTTCCAAGTATTCATATGTCTAGTAGTGTCTGATGCTTCACAAAAAGTTTAACCATAATGCGTGATCTCTAACAATTGCAGTCTGAAAAGAAAGCTGTATCAGTTATTATGCAGTTTATTGTTGCCAAAGAGATAATTACAGTACATTTTGCTTCAAAAGCTTTTATATGAATATTGCTATTACTGAATAAGAGGCATAGAAAAGAAACAAGACAAATCTAATGTGATATTTAGAAATATTAATTTTGCATAAATATAAGGTGTCGATGATCATGCAGTATTGGAGATCCAATGCATTGTACAATGGGGGAAAGCCTGAAGCTTGCAGGAATGGTAGCCTAAAATCTGATTAAGAATAATGATATTCTTAAGAGATTGTGGCAAGACAGCTTTCACTGTGAAAAGACAATATTAATTGCCAAAAATGTCCAGATTTCATTTTATTTCTAAATTGGTGAATACACAAATTACTTCATGTTTAACCTTCTAAGAGGATGATTTATGAGTTCACCATCTGTTACAGGCTGATAGAAATAGCATTAATGAAGGAGTTACTACTGTATATACAGTATCTGACACTGTCAATAAATATTCAGGCAGACATGTGGAAACTGACCTAAATGAATTTTTAAATGTTAGGCCGGAATTAAAACCATGTAGAAAATGGTATTTTTAACTGCCACCAAAGCCAAAAATAACACTCCATTCAGAGAAGGGTCCTTTATTTCATGAGTGATGAGTAACACATGGAGTGTCCATTGTTGATTTTATTGATTCTCCACAAAGGTGAAGTATGAAATGCAGTGAGGAAAACAGGAGACGATTAGAAAGTTGAGGTTTAGAGAAGCTCTAAAAGCTCTAAAAGCCATTTTTCACACACTTCATGTATCACAGTTTTTGACTACATTACAGGAGGGTGGTTTAATTCTCTTTATAACAGCATTAGAAAGAGGCTACACAACCACCAACTGATGTGCAAATGCTTTTCTAATGTGAATACACATTTCTTTCTTTGAGTTGAATAAAGATAATCTTTTTCGGCTGTGCATTTTTTCTGAAGCCTCTTTTAAGTGACTTTAAAACTCCAAGTATTGAATGAATTGACATTTTTACTTAATCAAAGAATACTACTATAGAAAACTAGTATTCTTCAAACTGCTGTGCTGAACGTACATGTGGGAGTTACGGAGAAACAGCAAAAGTCCCATTTATTGTACATGAGAACTCCAGCTCAGTAAAACCCATAGATGTGTCCCATTCTGCTGTTGGTGTACCTCATATGGAATAACTAACTCATGCTCAACTTCAAGGCTGCAACAGTTTTATTAAATAGATTGAAAATTAATGTAATTGAAGTCTCAACTATTTTAGCTCATATCTGTGTATTTCTTTTGCTTCTGTGTTTGTGGCAGAGGCATGTTTGGCATTAAAATTCTACTGAGGCCATATTAACCTGGGAGAGAGAAAGAGAAATAGAGAGACAGTGTCAAAAGGAGCAGAGCCATCCTAAGAAGGCATTCAGAGGCTGTGAGGGTCTGTGTGTGTGTGTGTGTGAGAGAGAGAGAGACGATTAAGTACAAGTAGATGGAGTTGGAGCCAGGACACAGCAGAAAAATAGTTCATTGGAACATGGTGGAGTAAGTCATGGAAGATCAGTGACATTATGGACTGAGGGAAAGACATGTCATTTCATAATGTATTAGGCCACCAGCACCCATGATAATAGAATGTAAGCAAATTATTACCATAAAAATACTCCTTAATCTAAGATCAGTGCAGTGTTAGATAGGAAGTATACTTAGTATGACAATCTTGCATTGTACCAGATGAATCCATCCAAGGTCTTCTGGAAAAGTGGCAATCCTATTGTGGTATTCAAGCAGAAGTTCTCACAGTTGCTGCTTCTGAGATGAAGTAAGTCCTTCACAACTGGATGCCTACAGTCACTTCAACATGTTGTTCCAGGCATGTGAAGCACTCCGTAGAATCAGCAGATCAGTGGAGATTACCTAAGGCTGTGGCTCTAGATGGTCCTTGTGCCCTAAACGTCTATGAGTTGTACCATCTGGAAAAATTATAATGCCCTGTCTAAGGTCCACTGCACCTTTTCCCTTTGTAAAAATTCCAGCTCCAATATGTAGGGGTCTTTGATGTCTGCCACCCAAACTCTTTGAGTCCACTGTTTCTTTCCTTTCTGAAGACTGACCACAGCATCCCCAAGCATGGGTGCAGCTTCTCCAGTTGCGGTGGTTAAGTGACTCCTTGTGGCTGCCCCTCTATCTGTCCATATAATTGTTATGGTGGCCCCTGTGTCAATTAGTGCCTTTAACACCCAACTGCCAATCCAGATGTAAAGGTGGCAATAATCTCCATCTCCCAAGTGGTCATAGATAGCTGTTTCCAGTCATTCTGATAAGCCCTTGGGAGTGTCAGGGGTCTGGCATTTTCCTTTTCATACCAGGTCCCTGCCGTTTCCCAAACAGTTTTCCATGCTCCAGAGAGAGCTTTTGCTTCTTGCAGGGCAGAATCTTCATGTGTGGCCTAGCTGGCCACCTCACCAGCAAGTAAGCAAGCGGTGTTGGTCCCAGTAGGGGTGTTTCTGTGTCCAAGGATGACAGCACTGCAATGTCCTCCCCTGGAGATTGAGATCTGGCTCATCCTTCAGTGGATTGAATTTGCTAGATTCTTAGTAACCTGGTAGTGGGAGATACTGTTCAATGCACTGATTCAGGCTGTACAGGTTCTTCAGCAAGCACATGCTTGCATTTAATTGCTTCCATTAAGTGCCTATTCGAATGTGATGGGGCAAGCTAGAAGGACCTGTTGACACAATGATGTAGACATGAGGCCCTCAGGAATGCACCAGATATACTGCTTGCTCCCTCAGTCCCACTCCATTAGCAGTGGTAATAACCATAAATTGGCTCCAGTAAGCCTGTCTGGTGCCCGATACATTGTACTGGCCAACTTTCAGTTTTTCCTTTTGGGGTGCGAGCGCTCTGCCAGTCTCCAAGTCTTCTTTTGGCAGATAACTATAAAACAATCCATCAGTTATCAGTGGTTCATTAAAGTTTTCCTGCACTTTCCACTCAGAGCTTGAAGATGATTTCTGCAGACTGGTCAATAGTGCCAGCCCTCCGTCTCAGGTCGTTTGCCAGTCCAATCCCACTTCCTTACACCAACTGTAATGAGCAGCATGATGGAATGACCAAGATACACACTGAGAAGGGAGTTAAGCCCAACAACCAGCACATTAATTCCACAACAAATGATTTACAGTAGTCATCTAGCATAATCACTCTTTGCTGTAAAAGCCATGTATAACAGTCACTTCACTATACAGGCTATTCCACTCTCACTGTGTTCTTAATCATCATCCAATGCCTCGTGTGATGCTCCTTTTCCAGTCCTCCTGTTATCATCTGCAAGGCTGTATTTATAATAGCCTGCCTTCTCAAGCCTTCTCGGACTTTTAAGGAGTAATGAGTAAGTTCCAGGGGTTCCAGGAATGCAGACCTCGGCACACCTGCCATCAATCACCTGTCCAGCCCCCACCCATTTCTAGGGTGACAATGCTGGCTGCTACAATAACATTAAATGGTGAATTCAAGAAAGAGGCCAACCATTCAATACCTTACCATTCTCTACTCGACTTAATTCAAGTCATGGCTATGGGAGTGAGACCTATCCCAGCAGCCTCTAAGTCACCGTTGACTGTCTGAGAGGCCTATCCCAGTGAAAGGCAAGAACCAACCCAAAAAAATTATTCCATTTTTTTTCCAGGCTCACTTGAGCACATGGGGTCCACTCAGTGTAGGAAAAAAACTGGGGTACCTGACCAGACCAGAAGCACAATTCAGAGTCAAAGCCCTGGATCCATGAGGCAGCAGAACAAGTAAACCATTGAAAGTACATCATTGATATATTTTTAAAAGCTTATTTAAAGTCATATGTTGAAAACATTGACAGATTGCTACTTAAATGGAACAATATGAAATAATTCAAGACAGATAATTTTTCAAGACCATATTGCATGCAAAGTACATAAATTATCAGCTCAAAATTATTTTAAAAGTAAGAAAGATTGTGTCATAAATCTAAACAGGGTTGACAGCATATCTTCAGTATGAATACAGTTTCTACAATTTCACTGAGATGCTAAAACAAAAGTGCAAAAAATCAAGCCTGCCAATTTCAGCCCACTTACACTTAAATCAAGTTGATGCAGAGACTTGAGAAGATTAACTGGAGCTACAACTGGAAGAATATCTGTCTACAGGAATGTGTGTATATACTTATAGGAAGTGCTGTTCCATTCAAATGATCAATACTGGTTTATAACTGGAATTTCAGCATTTATTGACATATTTAAGAGAGCAGCTACTTGTTCACTGACAAAACAAAATACTCTGCTAAATCTACATGGTAATTAACACTGGTTTACTCAAATATGATGCTTCAAAGGGAAAACCCATGGCTCAAAACCTTCTTCTACAGCTACCTAGCACTTGACAACAGTTATGAATTCTTATGGACTATTTTAAATACAGTGAAACGCTTTTTATGCATAATTATTCTACATTCCTTTTCCACCCCTATTTAATATGATAATTTTGTTTGGCAAGGAAGCTACACATCACAGCATATCCTAGCAACATGACAATTTAAAAGGTGTCTACTTTACCGAAAAACATGTGACAACATGACACTGGCTGCAGGAAGATCTAAAACAAACACCCAAATGCATTAATAATAAATATGTTTGAAAATATACTGTATAAATAGCATAACATGGTGTGCTTGAGGATATAGTACAATGTTCTTAAAAGTATTTAGAATTTTTCAAAGAGACAGATATCACTGTTTTGTTTATTAAGTATTTTTGTGACAATGACTTGTATCCAAAAATAATAGTCATAACAGATTGTAATTACATGTTGTCACAAGAACGACAATAAGACATCATAAAGGTTTGGGGCAGCCACCTATATAATGTACCTTGGCTACAAAAGGGTATTTTAAAGAGAGCGAGTTGTTCACAAGACTGAATCCAAAACAGAACTGTAGTATATAGTCAAGATGGCAGCTTAGAAGGCCAGTGTAGGAAGTGATGTCATCAGGGCCGGAAGTGACATCATCAGAGGCGGGTCCAAAAAATGACACCATCAAAGGTGCCAGAACCCTGTGGGATTTCCCAAGAATGGTCAGCAAGGGATCGAGAAAGACAGTTAGTGCACCCCGCGCCCCCTGGTCAGATGTGGAATTGCCATTATTCAGGCCCTTTAGTTGACTCCTACTCGCACGTGTGTGACAGCGTATAGTAGAGTATATAGTATATGTTGCATACACTTCATCAGGTGCACTTTTAACAGCATTTTCAAAACATTGCAAAGTTAAAAACTGTGCCCACATATGCATGTAGAAGCTTTGCTTAACAGAAGTTATGTAAAAATTACAAGGTCTATTGCTAATGTAGTTCATATTTCTTAAACATTCCAGTTTTGAAAGAAGTGTCATTCTATGTTGAAGTCTCAAGTTAAACCTGTGGGCTGAAACTAACCATGATAGATAGCAGGTCCTTGTGGTGCTTTGCCGATAAAAGTACATTGTCAGTGAAATACTATATAAATAATATATACTGTAGATAATGCAGTTGTGAGGTTATTTTAGTATAATGTAAATGCTGAGTAAATGTTTACTCACAGTAACCATAATGCCTTACAGACATGACTTAGGGAAGTTCTTTCCCCTTCCTTTTCTTTTTAAATAAGCTAAGTGACATTTGCTTTCCTAGTTTGCATTTCCTTTATTTGTATGGTTTGAAGATAATTTAAATTACCTGGAATGACTTCAAGCATCAGGGGAAGTAAATTGGTGTTGCAGAGATTCATACAAGCAGCTGAGGTGATAGTAATTTTCCATCCACATATAAAAGCTTGTGCTTTTATAACTTGCGGAAGGGATATGTTGTTCCACCCGGTCGGCTATTGAAAGATTAAAATAGCACAATATACAAATTGAAACAAAGGCTCTCAAGCTAAATTTGACTGAATAAGTGAGTAATTGATTTTTTTTTCTGCTTTAAATAGACAGCTTTGAATATTCATTATTCATGTCATGGAAACAAAAGCATGTCATGTCTCAGCTAGGGTTCCTCCCTTGGCTGGGATTCAAATTCATGTTTTATGGTTCTTTTGTTTATTGTTGATTCTTTTATTTATGCTGATTACTTACATCATTCTTTATTTTTGGCTTTGTCTATGTGTATCAGATGCCTTTTCTATGTAACGTGTTTTGTGAATGGTATCTAAAGAGGTGGGGCCACCTGCCAATCATGGGGTCTTGTTCACAAATGAGGGAAGAATGAAGAGTGAGATCGACAGGCAGATCGGTGCGGCGTCCGCAGTGATGTAGGCTCTGCATCGGTCTGTTGTGGTGAAAAAGGAGCTGAGCCGTAAGGTAAAGCTCTCAATTTACCAGTTGATCTATGTTCCTACCCTCACCTATGGTCATGAGCTATGGGTGGTGTCCAAAAGAACGAGATTGCGAATACAAGCGGTTGAAATGAGTTTCCTCTGCTGGGTGTCTGGGCTTTCCCTTAAAGAAAGGTTGAGAAGCTCAGTCATCTGGGAGGGGCTCAGAGTAGAGCCGTTGCTCCTCTGCATCGAGAGGAGTCAGATGAGGTGGTTCGGGCATCTGAGCAGGATGCCTCCTGAATGCCTCCCTGGCAAGGTATTCCGGGCACGTCTAACCAGGAGGAGGCCCTGGGGAAGACCCAGGATACGCTGGAGGGACTATGTTTCCCGGCTGGTCTGGGAACGCCTCGGGATTCCCCCGGAAGGGCTAGAAGAAGTGGCCGGGGAGAGGGAAGTCTCTGCTCAAGCTGCTGCCCCCGCAACCCGATCTTGGATAAGTGGAAGAGGATGAATGGATGGATGGATGGATGGACATTACACCTTATTTGTCACATATCCATGCAAATTTGAATTTTACCCATGTCCATCAGTAGGAATTTACATTCTCTGAGATATCTCATGATCTACTTAGTTTTGTTTCAACTCCAAATAAAATTAAGGCATTTCAGAAATTTATTTTTTTATCCAAACCATTTATGTTAATTATAAATGAGCACCCAAAACCTTTTCTTCATGAAACATTAAAAAATACAATCATGGCATATCAGATTGCTAATTCCATACACCCTGCCCTAGAGTTTTCCCATTTTTTCCAAGGATGCTTTGATGGACAACCTTATCTTTGAAAGATAAGACTTTGAAATTTGCCCTGTTTTGGGTTGCTTTCTCTCTCTCTTGCCTCCAAAATGTTCTGAGTATTTGCTATTTACTCTTTTTTATATTCATTACTTTCTTACCATTAATAATATAGTTTTTCTTTTCCTTTATTTTGTATTGCTAAAATACTGAAATTTGATAGATATTTTGCATTCATTAACAATACTCTTATTTACTTTTAAAATATCTAATGTCTTTAATTTAGGGAGTTATTTCTTTGGAAGAGTGTTATAAACTTGAGGATTTAATGACCAATGAAGTCCTGTTGTCAAAAGTGATGAATTCAGTTTGTCAGCATAGTCCTTAAGACATGAGCATTTCTGCCTAGAATCAACATCTATCATATTGCGTTCTATAATCATATTATTACAGTTTTTTATTATTGCCAAAATCTTTTTGTCCAATCTTCAGTCATGTTTTCAAAACTGTAACCACAAATAGCACAACATCCATACCATTAACAAAATTCACGTTGTTGTCAGTATATGCAGTCAATTAACATGTTTCTAAAATGCTTACATTTTCTTTTCTTTCAAGGTTACCCAACACTAAAATTATTTATGAATGCTTGCACGTGGCATGCCAAAAGTGAAAGCTTAAAGTTCAAAACATTAAATCTACTCTCTATATATAAAATCCTAAGCCTAAAAGTGCAACGATTTTGTGCAATGAGTTTATGTGACATTTTTATGCCACGCCTATTGTCACGCTTTAAATCTGGCTTATTTTAAAACCTACATATATGTGGTATCATTCTTTTCAGAATTTATCAAACTTTAATGTGATGTTTTGAGATTCTTATTCGGTTTTTAAATTCTAAACTAAAAAATATCAAGAAATCACGTCCCGCGAGATGACACGTAACCAAGAGTGCCAAGAGATTTAACCACGCCTGGGGCCAGAAATAAAAGACAAAGAGTAGGAGAGCTGCTGTACAGGCTTTTAAATGTTTGAAACACTGTATAAGATGCAGATCATGTGGTACGGCAGAAGCAGCAAGAGTGAAGCTGATTGAGCAAAGAAGAGGTAAAAAAAACTGTATTTCTTTCCCATTGTATCACCGTTTAAGAGGGTGGTTTCAGAGGAACGACCGCGTCTCCTTGGAGTGCGTTCAGCCCCCCTCTTCACAACGCAAGCGGCAGACTGGCAACAACTTGGGGTTGGGCACTGAAGGTGCCACGGGTGCTTGCCCCCTTAGTATAGTATTAAGCCTCTACTTCTGCAACAACAGCAGTTTCAAGGCTATATTGAAACAGGTGATAAGCTTTTTTGAATGAACACATCATTGAAACGTTGAGAAATAGCTGATTTAAGTTGTGGAAAATAGACCAACCACAGCTGGTTCCAATTTCAATCTGAGACATAGCCAGGTGTTGAAGTTTTATAATTACATGGATGCATAAAGAGTGGACTTTTTCGGTATTTTGATTTTGTTCAATGTGGATACAAAACAACACAGAAGAGCAGAGAGTGAAAAAAAAATAAAATCTGGATAAAGGGAGAAGACTAGTTGGAGAAAGAAGAGGAAGAGGAGCAGGGCAAGCAGTAGTAGTTGGACCAGGGCAAGGGAGAAGGAGAAGTAGGGGGAGAGAAGTGAGAATGTGTGGAGGCATTCAAAGAAGAGTAAGAACTGTTGTCACTGATGAAATATGAGCCACCATCGCAGACCATGAGATAAACCCTGGTCTATCACTGAGTTAGGAGTGGTGAAAGAGTCTAGCCTAATTTCAGATGGAAGACTGGTGAAAGAGCCAACTCTAATCTCAGACAGTCAACTGTGACTTACACTATTTGCAATTTTCAAATGCTTTTCACAAGAGCTTCTTCTGTCTTTACTGTTGATGTGTCCTACAGTTACTGTGGGCCACCAGGCTCACTGCTAACACATAGGTTGTATTTTTGTTCCTCTAAAGGATGCAATGTCTTACTTCATCTTTTGGGGAAGAAGAAAGCTCCTCAGTGAACATCAAGAGCATGCCATTATAAGGTATGGTCATTACTGACAATGCAATAAAACAGAGAAATTCAGACCAGAATTATAGAGTACAACCTAGTATTTCACAATATGGAAAGCATCAGCCTGACTTTCATTGCTCAGATTCAAACACAGAGTTGGAATGAAAAAGTTGTACACAGTTCCTTTTGAAAGGATCAGTGAATGGGGTAAGGAACTCCAGCACCAATACATGTTATGTCTTGTTCTAGTATTGAATTATGTTACTCTACAAGCAAACATAGGTTACTGTACATACAGCAGGACATACTGAAAAGCATTTAAACATAGTGTGTTTGATTTTTTTAGGGAGTCATGAAGTTAGAGGCTAAGCAGACCCCATATGATATCATTTATGTAGATGAGGTAGGGTTTAACCTGGCAAAAACACATCGGCTGGACAGAAACATCATCGGGAAAAGCCCTTGGATTGCAATGTGTACTGCAATCTTGAGTGCTGGTTTGGCACTGCAGAAATGCCAGATTGGTCTCTACAACACTGAGCACATTCTTTTATTTTTAGATGACCTCTACCAACAACTGGTGCCAAAAGCAGAAAGGGAACAGGTGGGAGGAAAAATGAGGACATTTGTGATTGCGTGGGACAATGGAGCATTCCAACATTCATATTCAATCAAATACTAGTTGGCAGCAATTTTATGTTGCTAACAAAACTTTCACTGCAGCAGTTCTGTCACATACTATTTCTTTCTACTGTACGTTCTACAAAATAAAGATAGCTCATTCACTTTTAGATAGTCTGTTGTCTAAGCAAAAAATGTAAAGGGTTTTACAGTAAACTGAATAATAAGAAAACATAAGATTTCATATTGTATGCAAATAGAAGTGAAACATGAAAATTAATGCAGTTCTTCTAATGCCATCAACTGTTAGGATTTTGAAAGTTGTGCTACAATTGACTACATGCTCTCCTTGTATAGAAAATGTGCTCGTGTTTTGAAAGAGTTATTCAATATTGAGTCAGGTTTATGTACGTACAGAGAGTTATTTTGATTTTTGAAATGTAGAATTGGTATTTAATGAACAACATTTGCTGCTGGGTTGAGAGTTTAGAAAAAGAATCTTAAGTATAGGTAAATGCTTGTCAGCAATTGTAAAAAATTGTAATCAACAAGGGAGAAGACATTGTGCTATTGAATCAAATACTAAAAAACGGGGATTACGCATTTAAATTTCTTTCTTTTGGATGGACAGTGTGATGCAGTAGTTCTCTCTGTACTGTTGCGGGTTATCAACTCCAGATTCTTTGGTCATTCCTGGCCTGGGTGCTTTCTGAGATATGATGATACATTTTTATCACTTCAACATGGATTTGCCATGTTAAAAGACAACAATAAACTGGTGCCTTGTGAGTATGTTCTGTGGTGGTCTGATATGTATGGCCCCTGCTTTGTAAAAAATGATGCTTGACAGTTTCTTTTAGATAAGGTTTAGAAAGTAAATGATCAAACTGATGATAGAAAGCTGATGTATGAAACAATTGATGATACAATGTTATGGATACCATCTAGTGTTTAATGAACCAGGGTGCAAAAGTCAACAAATTGCCATGCTTTGTGAAATAAAATAAAATGCCACCCTTTTTCTGCAAAAAAATAATATTTGTATGTTGTACCTTGCTTAAGAAATGCCATCTAAATGTTTATGCAAATATAACAGTTTCCAAACAACCAGGCTCTAAATACATTTAACTTGAAATGTAGTGGGAAAAATAAAAGCAATTCATTTTAATTGAATTGACTCCACAAGGTCTGTTTTGTGTGTGTAGGTGGCTGTCTTTAATTTTACACCTCCTGCTGGAGATGATGCACTCTGAGTAATATGTATAGTAAAAGAGATCAGCTTCTGTGTTCCTGACATCCAGATGGGCACTTTTTTTAAACAGTATTTTATTTCCTAGAGGAGTAAAAGTTATAAACAGGTATTGCAGTTTTACCCTAGTCCAATGGTTCTCAAACTGTGTGGCGGGCCCCCCCTAGGAGGCGCGAAGTAACAAAAAGGGGGGTGCGAAGATGTGAAATACATCTATTGAAACCAAAACAAATGAACTTAAACTACATTCTGATACTAGAAAAATAAATATAGAGTTAGATAAATGTCGATAAAAGTTAAGTAGGTATAACAAAATATGCATCTATGATATATCATTAATTAAAAAAAAACAAATTGGTATTAGTGGGCTCCTTTCAAAAAAATGTTAGGGGGGCGCGATTAAAACTGTTTTGAAAACTCGGGTCGCAAATACGTAAAGGTTGAGAAACGCTGCCCTAGTCTAAGAATAATAGAAGCAAACAGATAAATCACATTTGATAAATTGATATATTGGTCACTGTTTAATCATGTTATCAGATCACCTGTCACATGTATCTAACACAAAAGTACCAGCTAACCTCTTATGTTCTTTTCATAATGGGGAATAGAAACATCAAAACCAGCTACAGAACTAGTACCTGTAATCTCTTACCTGCCCCACTATCCATATTGTACTCCATGTATTGAACCCTAAGGACATCTATGAATAGGCTTCTCACTGACTAGAGCTGTCTTTTACTTTCAATCCTTTACTTCAGCCCAATTTAACACTAAAAGTGGACTTTGCAAAAGCATCCGCTTGAACCCTTAAGGGGGCCATTGTTAGAAAATGAATTATCTACCTTAATGTCTTGGCTCACTACAAGCAATTGAACAGACACATTAATTGAAGCTTTTACTTCCAATTATACTTATTTGTACAATAACAAAGAGCCGCAAATGTAATCAGTTCCCAGATGTCCCACACTTTAAAAAAAAATAATGTTAAATTTCCGATAAAGTACAGTTGCTAGAATTTTACCGTAAAAAAAAAAAAAAAAAGGTGACAGTATTTTTAGGTCTATAAAAATGTTATTTTTACGACCTAAAATCTGGAATAGCTTGCCAATAGGAATTCGCCAGGCTAATACAGTGGAGCACTTTAAAACACTGCTGAAAACACATTACTTTAAAATGGCTTTCTCATAGCTTCATCTTAGTTAAATCCTGATACTCTGTATATTCAATTATTATCATTATTATTCATGGTGGCTCCAAAATCAGTACTAACCCCTACTTTCTCTTCTGATCTTTTTCTGGTGGTTTGTGGTGGTGATCTGCGCCACCACCACCTAATCAAAGCACCGTGATGTCCCTACATTGATAGATTAAAGGCCAGAAGTCCGCATGAACCTCATCATCAAATTCTTCCATGTGAACCCTGAATACCATGAGGACTGATTGAGGTTATTGATGTTAGGTAGAATGCCTAGAGGGGGCTGGGTGGTCTCAAGGCCTCAGAACCCCTGCAGATTTTATTTTTTTCTCCAGCCGTCTGGAGTTTTTATTTGTTTTTTCTATCGGACCTTACTTTTATTCTATGGTAATTAGTATTCCCTAATTTTAATTATTTATTTTTGTCTTTTTATCTCTTTCTTTATCATGTAAAACACTTTGAGCTACATTGTTTGTATGAAAATGTGCTATAGGAATAAATGTTGTTGTTGTTGACAAAAAACTGGTAGCTGGGTTGCCAGAATTTCACCATAATAAATAAGGTGACAATATTTTTAGGTCTATAGTGTAACTTTGTAGTAAATAACTGTTTTTTCTTTACAAAACATGCCAACAGAAGGGAATGTTTAACCATAACTAGGAAACTATGCACTGTAATAAATATGCCAATCAATAAACCATTAGAAAGCATTGTCAGGGTCAAACCCCAGTAAGCAGTTTGCATCAGTAAAGAAACAACAACCAATTGCAAACATGTACCATTTAATTATACACATTGAAAACAATTCAGTGTTTAAGGAAGTTACGGCACATTGTCTGATGGGGAAGTAAAGTTTGCTTTTGTGGTGTATGGTGTCCAACAGGTGTGCCAGCTTATCGAATACAACCCATTATAAATCAGTTTCCATAACCTCAAAAAACCTTCAGCACGCAGGGAATAATAAGTCTGCTAAACTTTGTTTAAGTTTTTTTCTCTACTGTTCAAAGGTATGCAGCTCACTAGGAACAATATGGTAAAAGGGGGCGTGTTCTTATGCAAATATCATAACTTCGGTGTTACTAAAACAGCGCTTTACCGTTTTACATTTTACAGATATTTTCAGTAATGCATCAATATACGGTATGTATTATATTTTGAAGGTAAAAAAATATTGTTTTTACAGAACTTGGCTGTAAAAAATAATGAAATGTATTGTTTGAGATATACAGGTAATTTTCAGTAGAACATAAGTTTACTTTTCTTTTTTCAGAAAAGGTATTTTACTTTCACCATTTACAATATTTTTACTGTTAAACTTACTGACATTGTTTACAGTGGCATGTACAGATCTCAGCAGATTCAGAAAGTATTCAGACCCCGTCACTTTATGGACTCTTTATTATGTTGTAAACTTCATTTTAAATGAAGATATTTGTCTTTTTTGTCCATTAATCTACACTCAATAAACAATTATGACAAATACAGGACATGTTTTCAGAGAGGTTTGAAAACTTATTAAAAATCAAAAACTGAAATCACACATTTATATAAGCACTTAGACTCTTTGCTCTGGCACTCTAAGCTGTGGAAATGTTTCAACCTTTTTTTGCTTTAATTATTCTTGAGATGTGTCTAGAACTTGATTTGAGTCCACTTGTGGCAAACTGAAATGTTTTGTGCACAGTTTAGAAAGGCACACACCTGTGTGTATAAGGTCCCACAATTCACACTGCATATCGGAGCTAAAACCAAGTAGTGAAGTCCAAGGGAACTGTCTGTAGACTACTGTGATCAAACTGTGTTGGGGCAAAGGTCAGGGCATGGGGATTTAAACATTTCTCGAAAGCAAAGTGGTCTCAATAATTCTGAAATGCAAGACGTTTGGAATGACCACTGGTCAAACTGAATCTTTGGGCAAGAAAGGCCTTGGTAAAGGAGATGACAAAGAACCCAGTGGTCACTGTAAGAGAGTTCCACAAGTCCTCTGCTAAGATGGGAGAACCTGTTGGAAGGACAACCATCTCACCCGCACTCCATCAATCAGGCATTTATGATTAGAGACAATAGTAGCGGTGCATGTGCATTGCAACACCCTGTGTCTTCCCAGTTTTTGCAAAGTAGTAGTATTATGGTTACTATTTTTGTTTATTTGTCCCCGATACAGACATGCGAAAACATCATATAGCCAACTAGAACTTTTGAACATTGACTCCCTTTATGAAAACGCAGCATTGGACAACATTTAACTATCTCCCGAGAGAGCCAGAACACCGTGGTCTAGTAAATCACCTCTGCCAACAGGAAGAGCCCAGCAGCTGCATCAAAAGAGGGAAGTGTGGAGGTGTTCAGGTGAGATTTTTACTTACCTTGGGAATTTACATATGTTATTATCACTGCAGTGTATGTACCACCAGATACCAACGCTAAGCTTGCAATGAAAGAACTGTACGCTGCTGTTAGACAACAAATGGCACATCCAAATGGATCTTTCATTACTGTGGGCGATTTCAATCATTGCAACTTTAGAACTCTATTCAATAAGCTTCACCAAAATGTCTCCTGTCCCACCCAAGGAGACAGAATCTTAGATCACGTATATACAAACATTGCTAAAGCCTACAAGGCCTTTCTGCTCTCCCATCTTGGATCACCTCACCCTGCCCCTCCTCCCTAAATACACACCACTTATCAGATGCATGAGACCTTCAGTGAGGATGGTGAAAGTCTGGCCTGAAGAGGCACTCTCTGCTTTACAGCAGAAGTTTCAAAACACAGACAGGAGTTTGTTTGCCAACAAAGCAACTCAGGACTCAGAAGTGGACATTGAAAGGTACATCTCTTCTGTCCTAGATTACATCAATACAAACATTAATGAAATTACAATGCACAAACAGATTAACACCTTCCCTAACCAGAAGCCTTGGATGAATACAGAGGTTAGACTCCTGCAGAAACCTTGCAATACTGCTATCAGATCTGGCAATGCTTAGAGCTACAGCACATCTAGGGCCAACCTGAAAAGGTCATCAGGAGTACCAAACAGAAATACAAACAACAACATGAGGATCATTTCAAAAACTCCAACACCAGATGCACGTGGCAATGATCCAGATCACCACAGGAAAGTAAATACAACTTCAACATCAAGTAATATCAATTTGATGCTTGTTTTGATCAGGACAATAACACACTTGCAACCAAAAATGCCGCTCTTCCAGGTGACCAGCCCCTCAGACTTACCTGGGTATGTGCTTAAGCTCCTGCATGGGGCAACTGTCTGAAGTCTTCAGTGACATCTTCAATTTGTTTCTGGCCTAGGGTGTTGTTCCTGCATGCATCAACTCCACAATGATTGTATCAGTTCCTAAACTATCCTCTCCAGGGAGCCCAAATGACTACCGCTCTGTTGCACTCATCCCCATCATCACCAAGTGCTTTGAGAGACTGGTTCTGGCCCATCTCATATAAAGTCTCCCTCCCACACTAGATTCCTACCAGTTTATCTATTGTTTCAATAGGTCACAGGAAGATGCCATATTCTTGGCTTTTCACTCTGCCCTTACACACCTGGATAACAACAACTCCAACAGCAGGATGTTATTTGCTGATTTTAGCTCCACATTTAACACCATCAACCACTCTAATTTGATAAATTCAGCAACCTCAGCATCAGCACCTATCTTTGTAATTGGCCTTTAGCTTTCTAACCTACAGATTCCAGACTTTCAGGTTGAACAACCACACATGTTCTGCCCTGATCCTAAAAAATGGCGTTCCACAGGGCTGTGTACTTAGCTCACACCTCTACTCCCTCTTCACCCATGACTGCATCTCTTTATTTGGCTCCAACTCCATCATAAAGCTTTCAGACAACGCCACAGTAATAGAACTAATCAGTGACAATGATGAGTCAGCCTACAGAGAGGAGGCTCAGCAACTAGCAACATGATGTACTGACAATAACCTCGTCCTCAACACCAAGAAGACCGAAGAGCTCATTGTGGATTACCAGAAAACTAAAGGCAGCAGATACGCTCCCATCCATATAAATGGGGCTGAGGTAGAGTGTGTTTCCAGCTTCAAATTCCCGGGCATTCACATCTCTGAGGACCTTTCTTGGAAAATAAACACTACCAGTCTGGTTAAAAAAGGTGCAGCTGCGACTTTACTTTCTGCTAAAGAAAGGCTGCGTGTCTCCTCAGATTCTGTTGAACTTTTACTGTAGCACTGTTAAGAGCATATTGACAAACTGCACTATGGTGTGGTATGGTAACTGTTCCATAACTGAGAGGAAGGCCTTGCAAAGGGGGTTAAAAAGTGCCCAGCACATCGTTGACATACTGTTGCCGATTATACGTCGTGTCTGCGATGGGTTGCAGCATCATCAAAGATGCTTCACACCCCAACCATGGGCTATTTACTCTCTGTCCACCAGTGAGGTGCTATAAGAGACTTTGGTCCCGCACCAGCAGGTCAGGAACAGTTTTATAACACCATACACGATTCTGAACTCTCAACCCTTACCACTCAATCGCTGACTTTTCTAAATATCAATAACTTCTGACTTTGCTCTATGTATATTTTCACCGGTTTACTATTCTGTTCATAAAAATATTTCATATTTCCATTTTTATTCAATATCTTGTATCTGTACTTACTGATCATTATTCATACCTATTTACCATAAATACCTGCATATAGGACGCATTTATTTCTTAAGAAGTAGGCCTAAAAACCCAGGTGCGTCTTATACATGGATACAGTTTCTCTTTCGGTTTGTACATGTTCAGTTTCTCCCTGTGCATTTCCTGTGCAGCGAGAGAGAGAGCAAGAGAGACCTCCTAAGGTTTAGAACAATTAGCACCCACAAATAGCACCAAAGTGTTTAAACTCCACAAAATGGCACCAATGATGAAGTCACTGTCGTAATAGTAAAGATAAATTAAAGCAAAGCATTATTTACTTAAGCCTAACACCCAAGATGTCTTCATGTTTCAGTCATCACTACAAGAACGTGATATATACAATGCAAAACTCAGAAAATAAATAAATAAAATGATGAATAGTTCTAAATCAGCTGTAGACTCTGACATGTTCAGGTCAGATCAAACAATTGAATAATCATATCTGCTTAGAAAAGCTGATGAAGTTTAAATCTTTTTTTTTTCCTTTTTGGATCACTGCGCAATTTTCTATTTCCATGATTGAGCAAAACTAACTTTGTCATAGATGGCCAGGGCCTTTGCCCTCGCCCGCCTGGGACAACTCTGCTATGCAAGGACTGGGGGAGCCACTGTGGACAGAACACTACCTCCCTGAAACACTAGATGGTAGTCCCCCTGGGTGGCAGCTATACCTTGGACACCTGCAGGGCTTTATGGGAGATGTAGTCCGATACAGCCCTGTTAGGATCCAGGGGCACTGCCGGTTCTTCTGCCATACCCAGAAGTGCTGCCGGATATAGGGCAACGAGCCAGAGATTGGATATAAGGTGGATGAAGCTTGCTGAGAAGGAGTAGAGGAGTAAAAGAGAAGATGAATTATAAGTATGGTGTTTTTGGGACAGAGTTGTGCCTGTGGGAAACAGGGAAGGTGTTTCCCACCTAGTGAAGAAAATAAAAGTATCTTTTGTTTTATAAATGTGCCTCTGGCATCTGTCTGTGTCGGGTTGGGTGGCTGACATGGCCCCTAGAGTTGTTACAACATTTAAATTAACAGTGAGTTATATCTGAAAGACTTCATATCTGCCACCCTACAGCAAATGCCTTTAAACTTTATTTCAACACAGGACAATCACACAATAAACAATATACTATGTTTTAAGTAATCAATAAAATTAATTGTAACAAATGAAAAATATAATTTAAATATGTAATTCATTCAATTTACAAAGAAAATGTAGCACGAGATAACATCAGAAATATAACTGAATTTCTGCAGTTCAAAGGTATATGTAGATTTGGCCGATGCGTTTCAAGGATTCACCTCTTCTTCAGGGCATTTCTAATTTTGTGTGATTGTAAACTTTATGACATAGTTTCTATTACTGTGGATTGATTAGCTCCAGTTGGGGCTCACATTGTTTATGTTTTTGTTTTTTATAATGATTCTCGAGGTCACATTGATCTTGTGTATAATAATTTGACTTTCTATTGATCATTTTCACTTGAATGTACTCTGTATTTTTATGTCATTATTACTGCATATATTTTTATTGATGCTACATTTTCTTTGAAAGTTGAATGAATTACATATTTAAATTATATTTTTCATTTGTTACAATTAATTATATTGATTATTTAAAACATAGTATATTGTTTATTGTCTACTTGCCCTGTGTTGTGATATTGTCTTCTAGTAAGACAAGGTGCATCTACTGTAGTTTATTTTCAGATTATTGTAGTAATCTTGGATGATTTAAACTTTATTTGGCATGTAAAATGTGCTTATTATTGGGGAGAACCCCAACAAGATGTGATAAGGTGGATATCTGCTAGAAAGAGTTTGAGGTATTATAAGTGACTAATAAAGTTCACAATCAAGGACAAGAGTTAGCTATAATATGTTTTAAAAAGTACTAACTGAATATGGGATAATTAGAATAGTGTAGCTATTAACTGAAAATTAAATTAGAAATTAAAAAACGCCCAAAAGCCAAAGTAATTAAAAAGAAGTGTTTAGGAAATATTTCTTTGATAAAGAAGGAACAAGTAGAGCCAATTAACTGGAAGTGGGATCTAAAGAGACACATGAGCAGCATGCTGGTATGAAGGGTTTGAGAGATCAGCCAGAGCTCTGATGAGTCTTTTTGGGATTTACTATAGTAAAGAGGATTATAAAGGCTCTGTCTTCTTTTAATTATTCTCAGACTTTTAATTATTCACATCTGTTGTCTTCCTGCTTAAGGTAAAGAGTGGGGCAAATCAGACTCACTTGGGGAAAATTCAAGCTTTTCTCTTGTAGATAACATAGGCTGTAAAGTATAACAGCATAAATCACTCTTTCTTTAGGCTTTTTTGTTTTCATTTTCAGTTTTTTTATTTTTGTATTGGGTAATCCTTAATACATAAACATAAATGTCCTTTGCTGCCCTGAGGGCAGCTGAGTAAGCTTACTCTCTCACTGTCTTTAACTCTCAAAAGGATTCTCATTAGAAATGATCGGTAGCTTTAATACAGACTAATTATATCAGGCAACATGAGGTTGAAAAGCCTGTTCTTGTTAAATTTGCTTGGTTTCTCCTACAATCCAGAGGCATGCTGATATCTGAATTCACTGGGTATTATTTATTATTATTTATTAGAGAGTATGAATGAGTATTTGTGAATGCCTGTATATTTGGCTGGAGTCCTAACCACAGCTCATGAGACACAGATTCAAGAAGAGATCCGTGGAAGGAAGAAACTTTCTCTATATATCTTGGATTTTTTCAAAATTTTAGCCATTAACATTTATTTTCTTGCAAAATGGGCCTTTTCTTTTTTAATTTTAGCTTTGTATTTTTATACCACATTTTGTATCAATAATAACCCTACAAATGTGTAATAGTATATACTGTATTTTCTCTCCTCTCATCATGGCTTAACGTTATTTACAGTGACCGCCCAACTCCAAAGTTTTCTGTGCACATTACACTTTTTCATGCTTCTTTACGTATCGACATTGAATGGCTTTAGCCTGTACTCTGTACACTGTAATTTAATCCTGATACTCTGTATATCCAATTCATTATAATAACTATTCATGGTGGCTCTAAAATCTGTACTAACCCCTACTCTCTCTTCTGTTTCTTTTTCCGGTGTCCTTTTGGTGTTGGTTTGCGCCTCCACCATCTACTCAAAGCATCCTGATGTTCTAACAGTGATGGATTAAAAGCCAGAAGTCTGCATGACCATCATCATCAAGTCCGTCCGTGAGAACCCTAAATTCAAAGAGGACTATTTCATTTATGTTAGGGAGAATGCCCAGAGGAGACTGGGTGGTCTCGTGGCCTGGAACCCCTGCAGATTTTATTTTTTTCTCCAGCCATCTGGAGTTTTTTTGTTTTTTCTGTCCTCCCTGGCCATCGGACCTTACTCTTTTTCTATGTTAACTAATGTTGTCTTATTTTAATTTCTTATTTTGTCTTTTATTTTTCTTCATTATGTAAAGCACTTTGAGCTACTTTTTTGTATGAAAATGTGCTATATAAATAAATGTTGTTGTTGTTGTTGTTACTCCTCAAGCTCCAGTGATCAGCCTAAAATTGGTTGATTGAGAATTGACCCTTGGTATTCCTCTTCTGTCAACCAAAGTTAATCTTAAGCTAATTATGAGGTACAAGTTAAACGACAAATGCATATTACTCCCAGAGTTCTCATGCCAATTTACATCCCAGAATTCAATGCATTGTTAAAATACGTTTTTATCCACTTTTTGTTCAGCTGATGGTTCAAAAGAATAATAATCTAGTGGATCCCTTTTCTAAAGGTGTGATATAATTGGCTCTGAAACATTTGCCTTTCTCAATAGCCCCCCTGAATACTTGTCTTCACTCATCTGTATCTGCTCCCTCCTCCCCTGGCTGTCCCAGACAGTATGATGTCGTTGTTGAACTAAATCGCCTGCTTGGCAGCACTTCTTATCCGGTGCTCTTGTCCTCTGCCTGCATTTTACTTTCTTCATACCTTTTTGCTAAATTCTTTGTTAAATGCACACAATTAAAAGCCATGATACTTTTCCTACATTAGCCCTAAAATAAAACACACAAATTAAATATTATGAGTCTCATTTAATTTCTTAACCCTATTACACTGTGACAAACATATTAAACCTGAAAAGTTATGAATATGATGTACAGACCATTTTAGTTCTCTTTTAAGAGGGCAAGTGCTGTATATCTGCACTGAAGAATTTTTTTGTCTCATTGTCAGTTTACATCGGCTACCTGTTGTCACTTCTCTGGGAACTGGCCGACACTTTAGGGACATCTCAGCCAAGCTTCACTCCATAATGTCCGCTGTGCCAACTTGCAAGATACCACATTCAGTTTTTGTATGGTATGAGTGTACGTACATAAAACATAACACATTTTTGCCAAAATAAAAAGGCTATTTGCAGAAGTGTCTAATCAGAGCAATTTATGGTACTCATGTTACAATAAGGGCGCCTAGAGAGAATGAAGCTGCTTCTGTTAACCATAAGAAGTGACATTCCATTAACGTACAAGCCATGTGCAATGTCAATATGAGTTTTGAGGCACATTCACATATGCACATTTACAAGATGATTGTGATTTATAAAGGTAAATTGCATAAAATTGTGCTCAAGTTTTTAAAAAATTAGCTTTTTATTGGAGTTACGCATATTTCCATGCTTGAATCCAAGCAAAGTTTTATAAATGAGACTTCTGATGTGAAATTTTCCACTTGTGCAATTCAGGTGTCGTATGTTGTTATTTTTTTTTTTAATTGGGGGCCTTGTAGCACTTTTTAATGTCAGTGTAAATGTTATCATTTTGTCTATTTGTCACACTTCGCCGAACTTCACAGGGGACATCCACTGCGGTAGCCCTTCATGGTAGTTTATTGAGTGATCATGCTTTGTGGGGCTCACCCCAATCCCAGTCGTTACTCATTTTCTGTCACTTTGTAGCACTCACTTCTTCATGTGGGACCAGACCCCTCCCATACACTGAATAAATAAATCCATTTGAAATCTGCACATATGTTATTCACATCTGCTCAGCAGTAAATAAAATTATAGGCAATAAGTGGTGTCATGTCAGCTCTTAAAAGTTTCGGATTTTGAAGCATATCAGATTTTGGAATTACAGATTAAGGATATTCAACCTTTTTTTAAAATATAATATTTTCATAGATGATTCACTGAAAGCAATATTAAAGCTAAGAAACAAAATATTGTATCTTGTAACGTATGCAGTCAAGTTAGAGTAAGAGAGTGACATAGCTAATTTTGTTATCTTATACGTGAAATTGCTGTTTTTACATTCATTTCATTTTATTATAATGAATTGATTTTCAGTTGAGTACCTGACAATGAATTGGTTATGTGATCTAAGTCCAATATATGGTTATATTTACCATATTGTCATTTGTTTTCTTTACTCAGAAAAAATGCTTCCATGGCATATGATATATTTTAAGAATATGATCTAAAGGACTACTATTTTTTTTACTCTTTTATCATTTCCAGCAAGGACACTGGGACAGTACGTACATATTTATTACAATTGCAGCTGCCCTTTCTTTGATTTATAGGAGACTAAAGTAGTAGATCTGATATACCTGAGGTCAATTTTTCATTTTCTCCTCAAGTATAATATACATGGTCTTTATGAAAAGACACATTTATTTTCTTTTACAAATAAATGAGAAGGAAATTTCATTTTAAAGAATATGTTTATGATGGCACAATGACTCACATTTCCTATTTAGATCACTTTTAACATGGTTCTGAGACTTCTATTGCTTTACTTGCTTGCATTTTGACATGAAGATAGGGATTGTCTTTACATACTACGCAATGAGATACTGTACCATAATTTTCACAAGAATCACTGCAACCTGTTTAAAGGTTTGAGTCTACCTTTTGTACCTGTCACAGTACATAAAAGGCCATAAACCCTGAAGGAAATACTGATTCTGATAACCAGAATGAAGAAATAATTGATTTTAATTGATGATCAGCTGCTAGCATAGTTTTATATAGTCACTAGCTGTGCTTCAGTCAGAAATGAGTTGAAATCTAAGTAATCAAAGTAGGCCTCAGCATTAGAGTTTCCAGTACACCATCTGTTGAAATATATTTTGTAATGCATGAAGTAATAAAATGTATTGTATTTGTTATTCCTAAAGATGCTGCATCACAATCATTTGCAGTAATAAAATGCATTACTAGAAATGTTAATTAGGTGCCATCTGGTCGATTATGGACCAATTTCTGAGACCAGGCATTTTAGGGATTTTTGTGGTTATAGAATACGAATCTGACGATTGTTTGTGAAGTCTCCATTTACTCTAGATTTTATTAATTTTCTGGTGCATTTTGGCCACCATTTTCCTTTTTACAATTGCCACCATTTTGGGACTCTCATCGTTAGGGCAGCTGTCCACGCTTTGATTAACAACACAATAAGTTTAAAGGTTGCCTAAGAGTTCACTTTCTTATTTGACCTGTGGATAAAAAAACAATTTCAAAGCAATTGCTAAGATCTTCAATTGATATCAAATGTTCTTTTGTTTTTGACTTTTGCTCCTGTTATTTTTGATTACAATTTTTGTTTGTTCTTTTGGCATCAATGTACACATTTTTGGTCACCCAGTTTTGACCCTTTTCCTTTTCCCTTTTAACTTCTGTCTCCTGGCTGCCTCTCAAATCCTGGTCATTTAGCTGAATTGACAATGGGAGTGCTTGTAGCTGAAGATCTTATTTTGATGGCAAAAAGTGACATGGAACAGAAGAAGCTGAAATTGAAAGCTAGCTTGGATACAAGAGGCCTCAAGATGAATGCTGGAAATAGCTGGGAAAGGTGTTAGGAGAAATTTGATCAGTGCATACTTTGGCAGAAATACAGTAGGTGCATAAAATATGAACTGGTACAATAAGTAGTCTGCATACAGCAAATGCAATCATTTTTTTGTAGAAAGTGTGTGAATAGGTTGCAGAATGCACATATAGTAAGTGTAGTAGGGGACTGGGCGGTCTCATGGCCTGGAATCCCTGCAGATTTTATTTTTTTTCTCCGGCCGTCTGGAGTTTTTTTTTTTTTTTTTCTGTCCCCCCTGGCCATTGGACCTTACACTTATTCTATGTTAATTAATGTTGACTTATTTTATTTTCTTACTGTGTCTCTTATTTTTCTATTCTTCATTATGTAAAGCACTTTGAGCTACATTTTTTTGTATGAAAATGTGCTATATAAATAAATGTTGTTGTTGTTGTAGTAGTTAGATATGTAGTTTAGATATTGGCAACAAAGTTGTTTTGAAGAAAGTAGAGAATTTCTTCTACATAGGTGATTTGTTGAGTGTATAGTATGAAAGATGCATGGAAAACATTCCGGGAGCTTCTAAAGAAGCAGCTCAGGCATTGAAGGGTAAACTTCATTAATTTGTGTGAGGAGCAGTACGCTCCATAAAAATGAAATATGGGTGATGAAATCAGTATATGAAGCAAAGATGTAAAGGACAGAAATAAGAATAATCAGGTGATTATGTTGAATGTCATCAACTGAGAGGAAGATGATCACTGAGTTAAGAGAAAGACTTGGTAGGTTGAGACAATAGGTGTTGTGCTGTAGGACAAAAAGATGAGGGGTCTTGACATTTGTAGCGAAAGGCAAAGGATGACTAAGTGAAGAGTTACAACAAGATGTAGAAGGAGGAGAAGCAGGGGAAGGTGAGCAGTGATACCAAAGAAGGAGAGTGTCAGACGATATGTAAATAGTTGAATCTAAAGGATACCTAGACCTTTTCAGGGGCAACGTGCTAACCTGGGTAAACTTGGAAAATGGGTGATGATTCTGATTACCTGCATTATATGGTATATGTCTTTTACATTTATATTCTAAGCTGACTTCACAGGCCTGGGAAGTGCTTTGTGATCATGAGCTGAGTATACTGTATGTCATACCTAGATTTGGTGAGGATGTTCTTTATGCACAAGTTTGCTTAGTCAAGGAGAAAACAAAAATAAATTAGCATTGTCCACTTTCAAAATCTCACAGGAATTTTACTGGAGTCGAGAAGTAAAAAAGTAACAATAGTAATTTCAGATAATTTGTATTCTTTCTGATTTTAATCATTGTAAATTCTGTTTCTCACAAATGTCTGAACTGTTGTGTGTCTATAAATTTCCTTTTCATTCTTATCTCATTAAGTTTTCTCATTTAGTAGAGCTTTATATCTGTGAATCTGGTTTCATGCCAATGTTTAAACATCTAGAAAAGGACTGCTGTTGTAAGTTTGGGTCATGGTAGGTGGTGGTGGTTGTAATAAGTATGGTCAATCCTTGTTAGACAGTGATTAGTGTCTGTATTGACTGATGGCACCATACTATTGACTGTTGACGAAAGGGCTAAAGCGGTTTTCTTGAGTGGAGCCCAGTACGTTCATTACTGAAGCATTGCCACCCTTCGGGACTCTCACCTTTCAGATGCAAAGGCAAATGGTACTCATGTGAGTTACTGTAGCTCTTGTGGTCTTTGCATTGTATTTTATTGAGTAAAGTTAATTTGGGTTGAGGACTGAGTTCCATTGTATTATCTGTTATAACTCTTACGTTTATAAAGTGTTCAAATACTGCCACCATAATAATGGTGCCTATGTGACATTTAAAAGTTGCACACACTTTGTGACAGAGACCACAATGTTTTAAAAGAAAAAGGGCATTGGCAATTTAATTAAAATATATTGCTATATTTATATTCAGCATCAAAAAATAGTAGCCATAGTTGGAATTACTACTAAGGAGCTTAATATAAACTGTAACTAAAATATTCAGCAGCTCATTTAATTTACTCCTTGCTAGATTGCTCTTGATAGATATAAATTATCTATAGGAAAGATTTATATATAAAACACAGTAATCAGTAAATCCTAAATGTGAAATGTTTACTTAAATATGGAAAGCAATTTAAAATATGGATTCCAAGATATTATGCTAGAGTTTGCTTTCTTAATCATTAGCTGTTTGCGAAATTGCTAATCAGTCCCAAAGGTGGGGACAAATAAGACTGGGTAGCAAAATGTAACCTTTTTTATCACATAAATCAATATAAGTGAATAAGCGAATCTTACACTAGTTACACTATTTTCCATGTTAAATTCAAATACCTAATCAGGATTTCTATATATTGCACAAGGATTTTAAGTGACACACAATTAAAATTCACAGTAAGCATACAGTATGTATTCCTGCTGAGATTGGAACACCTTGAAGATAGGAGCATATGATTTTCTGCTGTACTTGTCCTTAGGAATAGGGTCCAGCAGTAATCAACAAGTATACTGGTACACCACTTGTCTTGATATTGGCGCTTTTCCATTTTAGAAATGTCTTAATAAAACCATTCACCGTGTTCATCGTTTTTGTTTCTTTGTGGAAGAGATTCCAGCCTTTTAATCTGGAACCCAAAAGTTCTGCTTACCTTTTAATCTTGAACACGAATCTCTTTTTGATAGTAAATGTGGTTCAGTAGATGAACTGGACGTTTCAAGTGTTGGGCCAAGTTTCATATCATCATTACCATTCTCTACAAGATCTTTATTATCTTCATCTTCATCAAAAGTTGATACAATATTTCCTGGAGGCTTTGACACACACAGTTCCTCACTGTAGGCTTCTGGCCTCATAGCAGATGGTAACTTAGAACTGATCCCTGATATGTTTGTTAGGCAATAGTAGTGATCATTTGGTTCCTGCCAAATCTTAGGAGTAGCAAAATTCATGTATCAAGAACCTTTTAACAATCCTCAGAGGAGGATGACATAAGTCATATAGCAGATATGAGGGGCCCAACTCTTCTCTTGGTCACCCACTTTGGCTTTTGTTATAACAATGAAAGTTCAGATATACAGTACAGTAGATGGTTACTGTCCAGTCAATGGCAACAAATCTGTAATGGGCTTTGGTCTATTTGCTGACCTACTCATAGTCTAGTTTGACTTATTATACTATCCTCGTGTCTTGTGACTTTCACAGATATTTCTGCTTCAGTCATATCTCAAACATTGAAAAATTAGTGTAATTGGTAAGTAACAATGAGTATGGATTTGTGTGTATGAGTGAGCACTGTATCCTCTACAAAACGTCAACACCTATGACGCTGTAATGAATGCTGAGTCACTCTCAACAGTTTGCAGTATGCCTTTAAGTAGGGGAATAATTCTGTAATGGAAGAATAGTTGGGGGTCCCAAGTGCTGCAGTTGGAATATGCCTACCTATAGGGGCAGCGGAAAGACCTATTATGCTACGAGTGGCTCCCCATTAATATAGACAGGTGTGTGGCCATTTAACTGGCACCTGCCACTTGAAACAGCTATGTTATAAATTTCGTTTGTGATTTTTTTTTTTTTTTAATATTTTATGGTGTGTTTGGAATTTTTTGTATACTTCTGCATTTTATTTTACATTTTATTTATTTCTATCTGATTTTGTATCTTTCATGATGCCATGTGATGTTTATGTGACACTGTTTGTTATGCACACCTACCCAGAGCAAAGCCACAGGAGTGCATGCATCTATTTGGTGATATACTAGATGCCTTGTTATATTTAGGAGCAAAGGATTGCTCTAATTTCTGCTTGGCTAAGATTTTACTCCCTCTCCCTCTATTAAAAGGAAAGAAAACTTCTTACTTGGCTGTCCCAGTCATAGTGAGACATTATGCAGGCATGTCATTCTTGGTACTGTGTCTTGACACACTTCTGCTGAATAACTCATTGGCTTGAAGTCTTCAGTATTAGTTTGTCAGAGAGAGGATGTGCAGCATTGTTAATAATGGCACTCTGTTTTGTTTTAATCCTCTCCTTTTCTACAACCTCAAGGTGTGTTTAGCTTGCCCTTTTAATTAGCTTCTCCTGAAGTGATGTCACCTGCCCAATACATCACAGCGTAGAAAATTATACTTGTCATCACAGAGTTATAGAAGATGTGATATTACTTCCCACATTAAATTGTTTATTAATTCTGTGGAAGATATACAGTAGAAGCACTAGTTTTTTAAGCTAAGATATTTCCATGAGTATTTATTCAGCTGATAAATGCAACTTTTTTTATCAGTGATACATGCATAAGTAGAGGAAACTTTGAAAAACCTCAAACATAACACATTTATCAAGTGTAAATCTCAACTGCCTTCCATTCTGTGTCAGTGACTAAAACTTCACAAATATTTTAATGATCATAAGGTGGATTTTTGTAACTTGAACTTTTTACAATGTTAAAGAAACCCTTAAAAGAGCTCAAAACATTAAAGTCCATATCTGCACTTCAAGTGTTAATTTGTTAAATGATTTTACTGTGCAGGAAATTTGTGATTTACGTCTCCCGCTGCAGTCAAAATAGTATCAGAAACATGGAGGGGGGGCATGCTGAACATACAAAAATCCACCAAGTAACAGTATACTCAATACCAGAGCTAATGGAAGGGAGCTCCTATCATGATATTTTGGGGGTTGGGAACTCCTCAGCCAAATTAAATGACCCTCTGGAACCGAGCCTGGTGATTTATCTGATTTTACTTCACAAAACCCTTTGGATTTGTGAATGATATTAGAAAACCTGAACATCAAGTAAGAATAGTTAAATATGAAGCCCAGTTAGCACAATAAATTAGGTCTTACGCTGTAAATTTAATGTGGCTCATTGACTGTATTCATGACATCATGGATGTTGGATTCATCAACATTATTAGATTTTGTATTTCACTAATGTGCCTTTTCTTCAGTAGATCAGCAGAGCAGCGCTGGGTGCAGCTGTAAAATCACTCATTTGTATGTAGCTATGTTTGAGGCAAGCTGGCTTTTGTTCACTGACACTTTTGGAAATGCTCAGTTTTGTGACATGTAAATGGTGCTTTTCTGATCTGTTATATTCATTTGATGCATTTGATTTAGTTATTGTACATACAGCTGTTCAGTTCTTCTTTTCTCTTTGTAGCTGTTGAGATGAAAGACTGTATATTGCTTTACACGTTCCTACTGTAAATATAAGCATTATCAATTACATTTTTATCTCTGATTTATAACTTACTTGAATAAACAAGTTTTAATAAAAGAATAATAGATACTGACCAGGGTTGCCATCCTATGAAAACAAGCGACACCTATAAGATACCGTGCTAATTATAATTTCTTATTGCTTCCTTTTACGCAATGTAAAATTCTGTGAAATATTTATTGACTTTATAAAACACTGACATTTCCTTATTTATTTAACTGGAATATGATTTCACATGAAAACTATTGTAACTGGTGAGATAATTGATAGATAACCTTAATTGAGAAGCAAAGTGATAAAAAAATAAAATGTTAACCACATGACTTATAAACACACAAGAAGCTGGTGAAAGACAAATTCATCCTTTAGACTTATAAAACTCCACGAAAATATGATCTTTTACTCTATACCAGGGCTACTCAAATATAAATTTGAAAGGTCCACTTACTAAATTTCCATTCAGTCTGAGGTCCGGAAAAGTGACGGTCAAATTCCAAATAGAGAACTCCAAAAAAAGGCAATCCCCAAACTTTACACAACCCTATATACAAAAACTACACAACTACACAAACTATACACAAAAAAATGACATGGTAGGCCTTTAAGTGTGAAAGGTGACACCTTCTTTGTGCCACCAGTTGTTTGAACTTGGGCATAAAAGGTGTGAGGGCAAGGCGGAGGCACTGATGTAAATGTTCATTGGTGAGGGTGTTGCGGTATGTGTTTTTCACCATGTTCATAGTGGAAAAGGCAGATTCACAGCAGTATGTTGAGGGAAACATTGTAAGAATTTGAAGGGCCATCTTCTGCAGGAGAGGAACACCTGCCGCAGTAACCATCTTTGTCCAGAAGGTGACAAGGTCACAGTGAGATTCCTGCAGTGCTAGGTTTTCTTGTAGCTCAATTAACTCTGTTTGCAGAGAAGCAGCACTGGCCCATTGGAAGACTTTTGTGGCTTCATTTGAGAATTCTGCAATATTTTTGACAAGGAATGGATTTTCGATGCACAGCAAGACTTGTTTTCCCAAAGGGAAATCTTCAAAGCGAGTTTGGAAATTTTTAATCAGCTTGTCCAGGAATTCAGCATAATTGTGATGGTGATGTTTTCCTGCAGTCTGATCCAAAAGTCTTGGGAAGTGAAGCAGGTCCTGCTGTAAGTCACATTTGAACACCTCCAGCTTCCTCTGGAAAGCACAGAGCGCTAACATGAGGTCACACACTGTGCTGTTTTTGCCTTGGAGCTTCATATTAAGGTCATTAAGATGGGAAGTAATGTCCGTTAGAAAAGCAACAATTTCCATTTTCTCATCATTCTTCATGAAATCCACAAACAGTTTGGCTTTTGCACTGTTCTGATCCAACAGAAATGTCTCCAGCTCTTTCCGCAGTGCCCAAAAACGCTCCAGTACCTTGCCTTTACTAAGCCACCGGACATTGTTGTGAAGGAGCAAATCATCAAATGTTGCATTCACCTCTATTAGAAATGAGCGCAATAAACGATGTTGCAAAGCAGAGGATGCTCTCAGATAATTGACTAGTTTCATGACTGTTGTCATGATTTCTGAGTACCTTTCTCCAAGGCTGGCACACAAAACCATCTGGTGAATTATGCAGTGGTATGCCATGAGGTCAGGGTGGTGAGTTCTCAAGCGTGACACTAATCCCCTCTCTTTCCCAATCATACATGGTGCGCCATCAGTAGCAATGGAAACAACATGCTTCAGGTCTATCGCTCTGTCTCTAAGCATCTGTGTCACTGCTTCATAGATATCATCCCCCCTTGTGTGTCCATGGAGGTTGGTGAGACCCAAAACATCTTCATGAAATTCTCCCTTTTCTTCATCAAAAAATCTGACAAAGACCATGAGTTGTGCATTGTCCGTGATGTCTGTGGATTCATCCACAGCCAATGAAATGAATTTGGCTTTTTTTATAGCACAACTAAGTTGTTCAAGCAAATCATCAGTGAGTATTTCAGTTCGTCTTGCAGCAGTGGAATCAGAACAGGGTATTTGGTTTATTTTCTGGATTATTTCATCCTTTTGAGTCCCTTCAAACAGAGCAGTCACCACTTCACTCATACACTCTTTGACTACTTCAGCATCAGAGAAGGGTTTCTTGTTTTTACAAAGGACCCATGCTACTCTTAGTGAGGCTTCTGTTGCCCGCTCCTGTTGTGTGGCTGATCTAACTATTACACTGCTTGTAGCTTCATATGATGATTTCAGCTGGTTTATTTTTATGGTCCTTACCTCTGAGTTCTGAGGGTAATTTTGTTCGAAATGTGCATGCTTGGTTTCATAATGGCGTTTCACATTACCACTTTTGATTATTGCTACCGTCTCATTGCAGATTAAACACATTGGTTTTCTGCTTCCCACGGGGAGTACAAACACATATTTTTCTGTCCACTCACTCTTAAATTCGCGGTTTTCAAAATCAACTTTTCTTTTCTTATCAATGTACTGTCTTGAGCCAGCCATCTTCACTTTCAGTCAGCAAAAAAAAAATTCAGTTATCGAAATTTGCACTGCCTGCGAGTGATGAGACTGCCTGTTCACCGGCCTGACCCAGAGCACGTGACCAGTACATAAATCTGGCTGCCGTGAATGAGCGAGCGAGCGAGTATTGGGGGGGAGGCGGGGAGTAGTGGGAACGTTGCTATGACGATACTGTTACAGCTGCTGTGATTGGAAATAGATGAAGCAGCCAGACCGAGTAGAAACCTCAAAGATATATCGCGCGGAATCACAATTGCGCACTTCATTGAGAACTCATTTGGATTATGATTAAATTTGCATGTTTGTTTTGGCGTCGGTCCAGATTTAACCGTATTTGGGTCCGGATGCGGACCGGAGTCCGCCTATTGAGTACCCCGGCTCTATACCTTTATGTTCATGTCAAAATGATTGGCTCAGTGAACTAAAAATAAATGTAGGAAGTTGAACTTCTAAAAGAAAAAGGCAAAAGTAATGATTTTAATTAGTAACATTTATTTAAAAAATATTAGAACCAAAAAATGCCTCTGAAAGCTACCCATTTATAAAGTGCACACTGTTGTTTTGCTGTAGTAAAACATGATTTTAAAGCTTATGTTTTTGTTTATGTCATTAATATGGTTTTCGGTGAAATTCAGTAGAAGGATTGGGAGAGCATGGGGGGTCATGAGGTCGCTGGAAAGGAGAGTGTGGCACTCCCGATATCTATGCAAAAGGACGATGGTCCAAGTCTTTACAGTCCTGGTGCTTCCTGTCTTGCTATATGGTTGCGAGACATGGACGCTATCCAGTGACCTGAGACAAAGACTGGACTCCTTTGGTACTGTGTCTCTCCGGAAAATCCTTGGGTACCGTTGGTTTGACTTTTGTGTCGAAGGAGCGGTTGCTCATGGAGTCCCGAATGAGGCACATTACCTGCATTGTGAGGGAGTGTCAGTTACGGCACTACAGCCATGTGGTGCGTTTCCCCTGAGGGTGATCCAGCTCATAAGATCCTCATTATTGGGGACCCAAGTGGCTGGACCAGGCCAAGGGGTCACCCACGTAATACCTGGCTGCGGAAGATAGATGGTCATTTCTGGAGGGTGGGACTGGACTGTGTGTCTGCCTGGGGGGTTGCCAACCAGGATCCCGAGTTGTTTCATTGTGTGGTGGGTGCGGCAATGTCTGCACCGGTGCATGCTCCCCAAATTAACTTGGAGAAATTCACCAAATCTTTTTTGCAGCAAATTTGCTGGCTTTTCCAGTGACCTTTTTTCAATGAATTCTGAATCCACTGTGTGGCTGGCTTAGGCAAACTTTTTTTTCTTTTTTCAGAACCCCATAATGCTTTCTGAAGAAAGAATGATATCACAGAGCTGCAGCAGCCATGTCACATGGGGATGTCACTACCTGATCTCACATATGGAGAACTTTATTGCATATGTACTGTAAGTGTACTCCACATTCCACTGTATGGAGCTTCCTGAACTGTTTCATGCATGCATAAATAATTTATGGTGTATATCAGCACACATGATATCACTACTCAGTCAGCACTCCAGCCAGATTTACACCCTGCATAGGTTTAAAAAAAAAAAAAAATACAGTATTTCCGTTTAAGAGTTACATTACCTGACGATAATGAGGATATTCTAAACATCTTTCTTGTACATTGTGTCTTCGCTGCTGGCTTAAGCATGCTGTGCTTCTAGCTATCTAGGCAGATCGGGTAATGACAGAGACAGCCCCCCTAAGTACAAAACGCTGATCCCATGCATTACAGGCTCTCAGGGTATACTGATACACAGTATACGTACTGTAGATATGCATACATTTACTGCAGGTACTCCAAAGCTGAAACAGTGAAGTGCCAGTACAAAGTCCTGCTGCTGAGTATATGAAGCTGGTTCTTGTGCGCTCCCTCACTCGCTGCTGTTCCTTGTGGCTAATTGGACATGTTGACTAAATGCATGCACAATTAGCCACATGGAGCAGCAGGAAATCAAAGTAAACCTTAAAGGGGCTCTCCACTCTACCTCCCAGAGACAGAAAACAAACGAGACGCTGTGGCATAATAATAATAATAATAATAATAATAATAATAATAATAATAATAAT
>JANRMT010062819.1:62172929-62190604 GCA_026402145.1 Polypterus bichir lapradei
AATAATAATAATAATAATAATAATAATAATAATAATAATAATAATAACAAGGCATTTCTGTTTTCTGGATTGGAGAACAAAAAGTGCAAAGCATCTTCACGGAAGTTTAGAAACAAAACAGACATGTGATCTGCTTGGAGCTGTGACTTTATAAAATGTTGCCTGGTATTGCAGTCAGTGTCTCAAAGACTGGACATTTGTGAGTGCAATCACATTTTTTTTTTACTTATTGCTACAACCATTTGTTGTACTTTGTTTGTGGTTATTATTCTCTCAATTGTCTTTTTTTGTTTGAGGCACAATAGCATTGCTTCAGGTCACATGTATTGCCCAACTAATCAGTCCAGCACAGCTTGCAAATGTTTCCCTAGCCCCTAGGGACACTTAAAACACCATTGCACCATTATACGCCAATAAAAATGAGTTCATTGCATGTTGCAGAGTCAGGTGAAGTTAGAATAGAAAGCTTTTTGTTTTCATTGTAAAAAAATGACAATAAAGTTATGAAGACATTTCCAAATATTTCCATTATAATTCAAAAATTAAAAAAAACAAACTAACAATAGAATAGAAAAGAAACATAAACCCAAGTAAACACAAAACAATATGCTCAGTATGTGTTTGGTTCTCAATCAGGGGTCTCAAACTCAGTTCCTGGAGGGCCACGATTTAAATCCAATCATTTTCTTAAAAAGAAGTAGTGTTGATCAGTAAACCTCACCACAGCAAATATGCTGTGTTTGCTACCAACCTTATTTGCTGAATTGTTTTCCTGGAAATTCGATTTGCAGCCGGCTTAGACAAATTTTTTTCTCCCAGTTTGACTGTATATTATGTAACAGTTGTGTTTTGACTGCTGTGAACATCAGAATAATGCTTCTTTCATTCATTAATCTATTAGCACAAGAACATAAGACATTTGACTAACGAGAGGAGGCCATGCAGTCCATAAAGGTTGATTACCTAATAGCTAAGCTGTCCCAATATCTCATCCAGACACTTCTTAAAGCTTATCAATGTTTCTTCTTCAACTACGTGGCTCGGTAATGCTTTTCCAGATTTCCACAACTCTTTGTGCAAAGAAGTGCTTCCTGGCTTCAGTCCTAAATGCACTTGAACTTAAACTGAAGTCAATGGAGTACATGATTCACCGTTTAGTTAATACCAATCCCACTTACTCCAGTTCAGTGTATAGCAGACTATCCTGCCAGTACTGGGTGCAAGATAGGAACAAACCTGAAAAGGAATGCCTGCTTTTAAAAGTGTATTGTGCCCCCTACACATGCAATTTACTTTACTTTGTACTTATATGTTATTTCTTTCAAACTAATTTTCTTTAACTGGTAGAAACTGAAAAGTTCTTGAATGATGTGAAATAACTTAATTGGCATACAGTAGCTGGTACAGTAAAATACATACAGCAGCAGCAAGCAAAATTAAGTGTTCAACATTTTAATTTGAGTCAAAATCAAACAATAAATTATGGAATGCACCCCGGTCAGAAACAGTAGATGTTTGTGAAGCTCTCCAAATGGCCTACAAGAGCTAGTAGACTGGCAGTGCAGTCACGACAGAATAAAGCTGGTTGCCTGCCCAGACAAACAAATGCAGGAACTTGTCATTGGTTGTAGCTCTGGCACTTGCACAGATAATAATAAGAGAAATGGCAGAGAAAGGTAGCTGTTTCTTAAAAGACTTGTCATATTACACAACTTTTCCAATGTTTTTCAGTTGTAGTCTTTATTTACACAATCTTAGCGAGTAGGAAGCAGTTGGTGGCATGTTTCAGTTCAGTCAGTCACAGATAGTGACAGGCCCAGCAGCTCCATATAGCTACTCCATGACTTGCTTCTGAGAAAATCAAACAAGTTTGTCTTTAGTTGTAGAGACAGGCTTGTATGCATGAGAGCTGACAACCAATGAATGCTCATCCACAAGTACAATGCATACAATGTAGTGATTAGGAATAGGGAACATGGGTGTTTTGGACTTTGCAAACAGAAGAGAGGCTTGTGTGTCTGATGTTGTGTTTTACATGGCACAACAGAATGGAAAAAAGGGCCAAGATTGCGGCTGAACTTGCCGTACCTGTTTACCCTTCGTACAACACAGGCTCCATCAAGCAACATACAATTGGCTGTCACAAAACTGGGGCAAGCAGGGCTGCATTGGAATTCTGCATGTGATCAGTAAATGTGATATGGCTAGTGATTTTCAGCTGTTTAAATTGACATTGGCTGACGATATGACCAGCAACTGCAGACTGCAAATCTGACATACCCCAAGACCAGAAGCCACGTTACGTGACATCAGCATAAACTGCACATACAAGCCAATACTGGAAGCACAACCATCTTGAGGTTTGCTTGGCAGGACACAGATTCAACTGCATTACAGCCTTGATGACTGAGCAACTGAAAAAAAAGCAAATCATATTCTGAGTAGATAGATTTTGTTTATTTTATAATTTTCACAAAAGTAGTCATATTAGCAACTCTATGCTATTTAATAAAATTGGTTAAAATATGCCAGTGCCCATCCAGTGATATAAAAGTTTGAAAGTATTATAGTAATTTTAAAAAAATAACTAAATCTAGGGCGGCGCGGTGGGTAGTACTGCTGCCTCACAGTTAGGAGACCCGGGTTAGCTTCCCAGATCCTCCCTGCGTGGAGTTTGCATGTTCTCCCCGCGTCTGCGTGGGTTTCCTCCCACAGTCCAAAGACATGCAGGTTAGGTGCATTGGTAATCCTAAATTGTCCCTAGTGTGTGCTTGGTGTGTGTGTGTGTGTGTGTGTGTATCCTGCGGTGGGCTGGCACCCTGCCCGGGGTTTGTTCCTGCCTTGCACCCTGTGTTGGCTGGGATTGGCTCCAGCAGCCCCCGTGACCCTGTAGTTAGGATATAGTGGGTTGGATAATGGATGGATGGATAACTAAATCTAACTGCATTGTTCAACTATAATGGCAAAGTAAATTCAGTTTAAGAATACTAAAGATGTAGAGCAAACTGTTGCTTTTAATGACTTAAAGTAAAAGTTTATTAACTTTTTAGATTTATTTAAGATCTGTAATGCTGATCATACTACAATTTCTTTGTTCATATTGCTTCATTCATTCAATTTCTTTTCTAATTCTTCTTCAGATTGCCGACATTTTTACATTGCTTAATGTTTCATACATTTTGACATACGCAAGCACAAACACTATCTCTCAGAGGCTAGCTGCCATCTCACAAACAAATAAATGACTATGACATAATTTTCTTAAAATTAGCTGAGTAATTAAAAAGTGGTATAAGTGAAATACTTGTTTGATCTTCTGTTAAATATTGCTTTTGGTGTGAATCACTATGAGAAACAGTAAACAAAAATCTAATTACCAATATGTTCAGATAAGCTTTTAATTTTTTTGTTCCTGTGTAAATGTTTGGCTTTGCACCGAGCTTCATTTTCAGCCATAAATCACATTCACAGCCAAATTGAATTGTTTAATCATTGCCTTATGTATCAGTTCAAAATGAGTGAATGGTATAATTAAATCTTTTTCTTTGACTTGCAATAGCCTTCGACTGTTTCAAAAACACATCATTTTTAATTGTTTAATGTACACAGAATCTTGCAGCCATTTCATATTTATAATGGTTTTGTATTGTTCATGATTTGTTATGCAGTCCCATGACTGTAAGATATAAGCCTAATTACTTCTAAGATTGATGGCGTCAAGTCCTGTTTTTAGCAAATTTAGCAAATGTGATTAATACAAGCATATGTCCTTAACATTTCTTCATAATGTATTTTGTGCAAGCCAACAGAATCCTTAAACCCTCCTCTGGTGGATTCTTGCTTCATCACTTAGAGGACTGCCATTCTCCAAACTGTGAGACCAATTCCCCCATCTCACCCACCTGCTTTATCTCCACTGTTCTCTGATTGTGAGGCCTAGAAAATGAACAGAAACAGAAATGAACCTACTGTATATAGCATTTCCCAAATACTCTTACAAGACATGGAGGAGCTTCAATTTCCTGGCTTGAGAATGTTTGCCTCCTTTCATCATGCAGCTCACTAGGACTAGGACTGTTACAGCAGTCATGACAAACAGAAAACAATCTGAAAACCCGATACCTGCCTTTGTTCCCAAACTGACCACTGGCACAATATTTTATGAAGCTGACTGGGAGATTTATGTTACTTAAAGACTGTGAAATAAACCCCAAAACAGTACATAATCTAGTTTTTCTAAACAGACGGCTTAACCGTGGTCTTAGTTGGAATAGAATTGCACATGTTGTTATACAGGAGAACCGTATTTAATAACCAGAGCCAAAACACTAAGAAGAAAACTGAGTCGAGACAAAAGAGTGAAAACATCCCGAGTCTAAATCCTGTGCCTGGTCACTGTCAGTTTGCAGTTTGTATATTTTCCCCATGGCTGCCTGGGCTTTTCTCCAAGCAATCTGATTTTTCCTTGCACATCCCAGAATCCTCTAGCTGGTTAACCGGCAGTAGACAAAGAGTGCAGGTAAGAGGAGAATGCTGCACATGGAGCAAGGTCATCAGTGAAGCCGCTCAGGGGTCTGTCTTTTTCAGATTTATATTAATCACCTTGATTCAGGTATAGTTAGTAAACTTGTGAAATTCACAGATTACACAAAAACTGGAGGGATGGCAGACACTGAGAAGGCAGTAAAAAAATGTGATAAGACCTGGAGAACCTTCAGAACTGGACCAACTCTTGGAAAATGCATGTTAATGGAACAAAAGTGCAAAGTGCTACATGTGGGTAAAAGAAGCATCAATTATAAATACAAGATGGGTAATAATACAGGAAGAAACCTCTGAAAAAGATTTAGTGGTTTATATTGATGCAACATTTTCATCAACTAAGCAATGCACAGAAGCAATTAAAAAGGCAAATAAAATGTTAGGTTATATCAAAAAAACTGTTGAATTTAAGTCAAGAGATGCTATGCTCGAAGAATTTAATGCATTACTAAGACCGGATCTGCAGTTTTGTGTGCAGTTTTAGTCATGTGGTGCAAAAAAGACAAAGCAGCACTTGAAGCTGTACAGAGAAGAGCAATCAAGTGCATCAAAGGACTTAAGGACATGTCCTATTCTGACAGACTCCGAGAATTAAACCTGTTTAGTCTCAAGAACAGGACACTGCATGGAGACTTAATCCAGGTCTTCAGAATTCTCAAAGGCATCACAAAAGCAGGTCCAGCGAAATGCTTTGAACCACAGAGAGAATCACATAGTCAAGTAAATCAGTGGGATGTGCATTTTAGACTTAAGCCAGGAAGCACTTTTTTATGCAAAAAGAGTTGTGGGATTCTGAAACAAACTACCCTGACATGTTGTTGATATAGAAACTTGGGAGGCTTTAGATATTAGCTAAACAAACTGTGATGAACTGAACGATCTCCTCTTGTTTGTCCAATTTCCTATTTTTATTAAAATGTGAGTTATGTGAACTGGTGAGTCTAATTGTAGGAGTGTGGCAGTGAGTGGACTCTGTGATGATTTCCTCTGCCCTGCCCTGCTTGAATAGGATCTGTCTCACTGGGACCACAAATTGTATGAAGTGGTCTTGAGAAGGTTTTCTAATTTAAATCACAACTCATTCTACAATGTTAAAGACTGAGCATTTCGTGACTGTTGGGAGAGGAAAAATGAAAACACCATGCAGCTGGTTTGCTCTGACTCAGATTTTTCAACAGCTTGTATGCAATGATTTGCTTGCACAGGGATTTTGCTCATTAATACCTATGGTGTGCGATTACCACAAATTTAAGACACATTTTTGCTATTTTTCCTTTCTGAACATATAATTGTGAAGTAATGATGCTCTAAAATATCTGCCTCTTTTTGTGTACGTTTTTATATTGTCCTCATAAATTACTTGAATATGATTAATTAGCCAGATCAGTATAAGGGAGAACAATGAAAGCCATTTATGAACTAGTTTATAAAAATGTCACAATTGTGCCAGAAACACGATCTGGGGTGGCTAAGCCAAATATGGTAATGAGGCATGAGCTTCAGCATCTGCTGTTTTAAGATAATTTAATTGAGTTGAATTTTTAATGATATGTCAATGTTCACAGTGCAAATGTATAGAAAAAATGAGCTAATATGGTAAATAGTAATTACTGTAATGAAAATTAACTGAATACCTATATTAAAACCTACAAATATAATTAAGATCTGTTTTAGTTATGGAGGCTCTGTGGCACAGTGATTAAGGCTTTGGACTTAAAACCCCGAGGTTGTTTGTTCAAATGCCACTATTGGCACTTTGTGACCATGAGCAAGTCACTTATCTACAGTACCTTGCAAAAACAAAAGAAATGTAGCCAATCGTATATCACAAATATTAAGTTGGCTTGGAAAATGGTGGCAGCCAAATACACATATAAATAAATAATTAAAATGGGTCAAGTCCGACAATAGTTATGCCCGTATTTTATTTGGACCTTTAAAAATTAATAAACATACATGATAAATACTGTTAAAAGTTTAATACACAAAATGATGTTAGAGATCTAGTATTAGACAGACAGTAGATATAATAAGTAAAATGACAGTAAAAGTATATCTTCAAATATGACTCATAACCAGAAAACAAAAATATACAAAGTACAATGAATGCAATTTTAACAAAATCCAATCAAAACTGTGAGCTTTCTAATAATGGTATACAACCCCTGTCATCTTGATGAGGTGGCTTGTCTGCCTACCCACATAACAGACATCACCAAGCACCCCCTTACTTACTTTGGCTTCTCTTCGCACTACAAGTGAGCCTTCAACCAAAACTCCCCTCCTTGGTCCGAACTCAATCTGCCCTCTGCTGGGTGACTTCTGGTCTAGTGCCCTTAGAGTTCACAAGGCCTTAAAGAATAGGTCTAACAGGCAGCCTCTCTGGTGTTCATTTCCTAAAAGGAGTTATATGGTCGCTCTTTGTCAAGTCAGGAACTGTGTACTGTCTCCTAATATTTACATAGAAACAAAGTACTGATATCTCACTGGTCCCCTCTAATCTGGCTGTGGAATGGAAAGCCTTTTTTTATCACTTCCTCGGACAGAGCAGTCACCAGTCAACCAGGAGATCTTGTGGCTTCTTCACTTTCATCTGTGGCTTCACTCTCTCTTGCTCCACCTGATCTCTTGCTATTGTAATCTTTGGTTGTTTTGGAATATTATTTTTATTATTCTGATTTTTTTCTACACTAGGTATACATGTTTGCATTGTATTTATATTTTTGGTTATTTTATTGCATTCAACTATGCTGTTCTGTGAATTGTTTCTGTTGAAATCCGTGCAGTTATCACTGACAGCATGCTGACGTTATTTGAATGGGCATTGCGTTTTTCTGTGCATCCAAGTTTCTAGATGCTATTTCAGGTATTACTTAGCTTTCTGAAGACTTTTAGAGTATGAGAACTTTTGTGTGCTTTCCCAAAGATTTGTGACATGGTTTTAACAAAAGGTTTCTTTTCTTTTCCTTGTTTTAACTCTGGCTGATTTTGATTTTTGATTAAAATTTATTTTTTAGGTCTGCCCTCTATTCTTAAAACTCTCAGTTTTCCCTAACATCCAGGGGAAACAGTCTGGTCTTGCTTTCTTGTACACTACAATGGTATACTGCCCCCAGTGGCCGATGCCTACTCTCATTGTCATTTTTTTGTTATAAATTTAAAAAGTAATTAGCAGTGCATTGTACAGCGGTTAATGTTGCTGTCTTTCCTTGTTTATAAACGTTCTTTCTACCATTTTTTATGTCCTTAACCAAATGGGAATGCCAGGTCATCTGGTCTGCATCATGAAGAGCCTATAAATAGATCAAGAAGCAACTGTTAGAATAGAACATGGAACAACAAATAGGTTCATGATTGGGAAAGGAGTACTCTAAACTGTCACCCTACTTGTTTAACTTTTTTTTTTCTTTTATTGATTTTATCGAAAGCATGTAACATTCCATACAATCAAGTCAAACTTAACAAAACTAAAATCAATTCAACCCCCACCCATGAGAAAGAGAGGAAGGCCAACAGTCAGAGTAAAACTTTTGAGAGTAGTAAGGAGAGAAAGGAGTTTTTCTCCTCAATATAAATACTTATTCTAAAATATTATTGATTAGATCCTGCAATGTTTTAAAAAAGAGATAATTAGATTTTTTCCAATTTCAAATCTACTGTACAGTAATCTCTCACTATATCGCGCTTTGACTTTCGCGGCTTCACTCTATCACGGATTTTATATGTAAGCATATCTAAATATATAAAGCGGATTTTTCGCTGCTTCGCGGGTTTCTGCGGACAATGGGTCTTTTTACTTCTGGTACATGCTTCCTCAGTTGGTTTGCCCAGTTGATTTCATACAAGGGATGCTATTGGCGGATGGCTGAGAAGCTACCCAATCAGAGCACGCAGTTAAGTTCCTGTGTGCTGATTTGCTCAGCGACGGAGCGCCAAATTCGATTCCGCTGCATTAACCAGGAAGTCTCATCTCGCTCATTCAGCATCAGCGTATTTTGCTATGTAAAGAGTTAACTTTTGTGCTCTTTTGTGTTTATCTTTGTGCATAGTCAAGCCCTTCGTTATGGCCCCAAAACTATCTGCTTTTGCTACTGCTTCAGGGACCGTGCCCAAGCGTCAATGGAAGATGCTAACGATTGCTGAAAAGGTAAAAGTTTTGGGTATGTTGAAGGAAGGGAACAGCAACACCGCTGTAGGACGCCATTACGGCATCAATGAGTCCACGATTCTTTTTATTTAAAAAGGAGGAAAAGAATATATGATCTACAGCCGCAGTGTCCTTTAACCAGGGCGCAAAACGAGTTGTAAGTGGACGTAATAAGGCGGTAGTCCAGATGGAATCTGCTTTAGGGATTTGGATTGAAGACTGCCGGAAGAAGAACAATGGCAGTGCTACACAGTCGCTTGAAGAGGCTCCTTTGGAAGAGCTGTTACGCTCTCCTTTGTTGTGCAGTAAAATTAAACTCATCATTATCGGACAAGTCGTCGTGTTATTGTTTGTGAGTAACCATAATTAATTTTCTACGTACAGTACTTAGTACATGTACGTACGTTTAGTGTCACTGTACACACATTTTACTGTATACAATTTTTCTTGCATTGTATGTAATGGCTGTAACATATGTGATATCGGAGATGCTCGATATCTTTAAAATAATATTTAGGTTTTACTGTATATAAACACTGTGTTTACATACATAATTTCAACGAATCTTACCTAATATCTAAGAGAATACAAAGGGTTTATGCTGTATAACTGTGCGTGAAACGTTTATAAGAGTGTGGGAGAGTTTATAAGGGCTTAAAATATATAAAAATAACCATATGAACATATGGTTTTTACTTCGCGGATTTTCACCTTTCGCTGGGGGTTCTGGAACGCAACCCCCGCGATCGAGAAGGGATCACTGCATATATATAAAATCCTAAGCCTACAAGTACAACGGTGACATTTTTATGTCACTTTTTTGTCACGCTTTAAATCGGGCTTATTTTAAAACCTACATATATATGTTTGGTATCAGTCTTTTCAGAATTTATCGAACTTTAATATGATGTGGTTATCTTTTCAGATTCTTATTCTGTTTTTAAATTATAAAGTAAAAAATATCAAGAACTCATGTCCCGCGAGACGAGACTTTGTGCCAAAATATTTAACCACGCCCAGGGCCTGAAATAAAACTCAAAGAGTAAGACAGCTGTTGTACAGGCTTTTAAATGTTTAAAGTGCCGTGCGAGATGCAGATCACGCGGCACGACAGCAGCAGCAGCAGCCACAAGCCAGAAGATGATCGAGCAAAGAGGAGGTAAAAAAAGTTGTTTCCCATTGTATCACCGTTTAAGTGGGGGTTTCGGAGGAGCAACCGTGTCTCCTTGAGGTGCGTTCAGCCCCCCTCTTCACAACCCGATCGGCAGAGACGCAAAGTGGCGAGTAGGGGGAACCCCCTAGTAGTATAAACCATCAGTTACCCACTGACTTAACAGAGGTGGGTTAGGATTCTTCCAGTTGAGCAAGATAAGTCTACATGTCAATAATGTAGTAAAGGCAATTACAGTTTGTTTGTCCTTCTCCACTTTAAGTCTATCTGGGAGTCCTCCAAGCACAGCTGTTAAAGGGATAGGAAGGATTGTGACACCAAGGCTGTCTGATAGACATTTAAAAAGTTTTGTCCAGAATGATGTTAATTTGCTACACGCCCAAAACAATGTGGTCCAGTGAAGCTGGAGCTCGATTGCAATGTTTGCAGGTTGGATCTTGCCCTGGAAACATTTTGGACAATTTTAAACAAGACAGATTTTAAATTGAATAGTTGTATGCTTTGCACATATGGAGCTCGAGTGAATTCTGTGCATTGCTGCCTTCCACTCCTTTTTTGAAATGTTGAGTAAGAGATAATTTTCCCACTGTACTCTGGGATCTTTAAAAGGAAGGGAACTTTAAAATTGTTTTATATATTATAGAAATGCCATCTGAGTCTTCAAGACTGATCAACATCTCTTCCGGAAGAGAAATAGATGGAAGGTGAGAAAAATTGGGCAGATTTTGTTTAGCAAAGTTTATAATTTGGAGATAGTGAAAAAATTGTGTTGATTGGAAACTAAATTTACAGTGTAATTGTTCATAGGATTTTTATTTAACTAATATGCAGAGTAAATCATGTAAAAACACTGGTCCAGATGACACATACAGTATCCTGGAATCAGAATTGCCAGATATAAATATTAACAACAATAGGTATGCAGACGGCACTACTCTAATTGCTGATAGGGAGGAGGATTTGAAGAGATTTTTGATGACAGCAGAAGAAGAGAATGCAAGAATATGTCAACTAGCCCTGTCAATTCTTTGCTAGCAAATGAAGAGGAAGTGAAAGTAGTAAAGGATTTTGTTTTCTTTGGCTGCAAGATTTCTGTAAATGGAGACTGCAGCCATGAAATTAAATGCTTCTGAAAATTACATCTATAGCAGATTCAGGACAAAACACTAATGAACAGAGACATCACATTCTCTACAATGACCTCTATTGCTAAAGCTATGGTACTTCCAGTAGTGAAGGCAGTGAGAGTCACTAAAATTGAATGCAAAAGAATCAACGCTTTAGGACTTTGCTATTGGGGAAAACTGCTGGGAGTTCCTTGGGCAGGAAGAACATCCAACAAATTAATACTTGAATAAATGAGCCCAGAGTTCTCATTTGAAGGCTTGATTGTCAAAGAAAAGGTCAAATACTTTGGCTACATATTAAGAAGGCAAGATTCCTTGGAGAAGAATCTCATCAAGTCAAAAAGATTCTGATTTGACTAAACAATTAAACAACACCCGTTTTCAACTTCATAAGCTTGTTTGTTTATTTTTTTATGTCTTGTTCTTTTTTTATTTAATGATTTTTTTTTTTACTTTCTTCCTTGATTGTCCCAAGAAATAACACAAGAAGAAATTACTTTACTACTGAAGTTTGCAAAGTTTACATTTTAGGAGAGGTTCCTAGCTGAAGTTTTTATTTGAAGATTCTTGTATATTTCTGGAGCAGGTTGCATAAAACTGCTAAGCTGGTAATGTAATCCATAATAAACAACATGCTAATTCTGTTAAAAGCAATAGGCAGCCCAGTGTCAGTTACAACACTGTCAGTGGTAAGATGCTCATGACAGTAAATGCCATTGCAGGGGAATATCTGAAATGGAAGTCTGTTACTGTTCCGGGAAGACGTTCCAATTCAGAAGCTTTTCTTTAACTCAGATCAGGAGGCCACTTATGTATCAAAAGTTGTGAACACAAGGGCTAAAGTTCAAAGTAAAGTATAAACTGCAGTAAACCTGATTTCTATTATTGTATTAGATGTATTCCAATACTTCTTTAGGCCTTTTTGTATTTAACAGTGGTTAAACAACCATTCACTATAGGCATTGCCATTTTGCCCTGCGAGACAATTTCTGAAGCAGACTTTCAAGTGATAGGCACTTCATCGACCAAATTATCTCTTCTGATGGACTGGCACAATACATTTATATGGAACAATCAGATAATAAAATTCTCATTTCTTTTTTATGCAAAAGTAATTTTGATTACAATTTAAAAAAATCTGAGTTTAATAATTTTAACAAAATCATAACCCTTCCTTCCAGCTTTCCTTTATTATAAGGAAACATGTTCTTTAGTATGCCATTATACATGGGCTGCTAATTTAAATTCTGACCACTACACCCACCAATTTCACTACCAGCTGCTCCTTTGCTGAAGGAATGCTACTAACTTTGCTTCAGTCCAAACATTTTTTATTGAACTTCCCATGGCTGTTATTCATCCATCCATTTTCTGACTCACTTTTTCCTTTTAAATGTTTTCAAGAATGTGGAAGAGGCACAGAGCAGCAAGGATGTGAACAAAGGGGTGGCTACAGTGGCTCAGGGCCCTGGTACTTTCCACTCATTGGCCCAAGTGGCCTCTTCTCCAAGTACTCCTTTTCATCGTAAGAAATAGTGTAAAATTATCAATAAGCAATGTGCCTTGTTAAGTTTATGTACAGTGCCTTCAGAAAGTATTCAGACCTGTTCACTTTTTCACATTTTGCTGTGTTACATTCTTGTGCTAAAATGTTTTAAATTAATTTTCCCCCACATCAGGCAACACTCATTAACCCAGAATTACAAAGCAAAAACAGGATTTTAGAAATTTTTGCAAATGTCTTCTTCTCCTTCCTTCTTTCCCCTGCTCCCGTTAGGGGTTGCCACAACGGATCATCTTCCATATCTTCCTGTCCTCTACATCTTGCTCTGTTACACCCATTACCTGCATGTCCTCTCTCACCACATCCATAAACCTTCTCTTAGGTCTTCCTCTTTTCCTCTTCCCTGGCCGCTCTATCCTTAGCATCCTTCTCCCAATATACCTAGTATCTCTCCTCTGCACATGTCCAAACCAATGTAATCGCGCCTCTCTGACTTTGTCTCCCAACTGTCCAACTTGAGCGGATTCTCTAATGTACTCATTTCTAATCCTATCCATCCTCGTCACCCTCAGTGCAAATCTTAGCATCTTTAACTCTGCCACCTTCAGGTCTGTCTCCTGTGTTTTGGCCAGTGCCACCATCTCCAACCCATGAAAATGTATTAAAAAAAAACTCAAGTATCTCATCCAGAGTTGGTGTATTTCCTGTCCTGCATATAGTGCTGCTGGGAAAGGATTGGAGTTTCCGAGATTCTGTAAGGATAAAGCATGTTTAGTGATTGACTGATTAATGGATGGATGATATAATAAACTCAACAATCTTATTTTAATGTGTAATATGCTATACAGATTCAAAAAATAAATCGAAATCCACTTTTACAGCATTAGCATCATTATCTATCAGCACAGTCACGATTAAGGCAAAGGGAATGCCCTTACATTCCCGTGTTGCTTAGATCAATACTTGATTGTGTCTGTTATTGTATGAGTGCTGTTGTATGAGTGCTTCTGCATACGGCTGACATTAACACAAAAAAACAAACAAGACAGTGCCTATATTAATAACTTAAAAACAATTCAAAAGTGGATAATTTAACAAAGTGTACATTTTACAGTTTGAAATGAGGAATTTTAGTCAAATCCTGTGTGCAAACCTGTCACATTCAGACAGTTTTGTTATATGAAGTTTTAATGTGAGTCTTATTAATGCCATTTACAGTTAATGATATCAAAACACATTAAATACTTTATGCATATTCTCTTTTACTTGACATTACACAAACAACTAGCCAGAATACAAAATATCGAATATTTTTCTCTCCATAAAAATAAAGCATTAAAAATAATATAAATGACTAACTCTAAACAAGGTGTAAATTATAATTAGGGAATAAACCCGGATTATCAATATAGAAATAAGATTTATGCATATTTTCTAATCTTGTGGAACTTCATTTCTTGGTGTGCCCCTAGAATTTATTGATGTATTGTGTTCGACTTGAAGGAAGGTTCAAGGCCCCTACATTCCTTATTCCTCTTTGTCCACAGCTCTTTCTCTGTTTCTTTTATATCCCTTAATGGAGTTTTCCTTGGTAGCCTTCCTAATTTTTGCAATCCATCCTCAAGTGAATTTCTTATCAAATAGTTTCTCTTAAAGTGTGCCTGTCATTTTTTTTTCTAAGCGTATGACAATGATGTTGAAAGCTTTCTGTATCTGACGTTAGATACTGTACATCTGTCTGGTTTAGGGTCTTGCTGCTTGATTCACTGTTTCTTAGTTGCTCCTTCCTTGTATGGACAAAAGTCATACCTGCGACCCCAAATATACTGTGCTCTCCTGCACTACACTCAGTTTGTAACACTTGACAGCTGTCTTTTTTGTTGACTGCAACATTGGCCACTGCTATTCTGCCTTTAATTTTATCTTTGTACCTTTACTTGTCTGACATGATCTGAGTAAGAGACTACTTAATATGCTCAAATTCACAATAAGCTACCTTCTATGCAAACTTTCATGACAATTTAAGAAAGCTGATGATGAAGCCCAGCATGCTATTTTGTCTGATTCTGACTCCTTTTTTCATCCGATCACTGCTGTCTTAGTATTTATAACTTTGTGATAAGCTTTGTCATTTTTAATCTTTTTCCCTTTAATTTTTTTTCTGGAAAGCATTAATGTGCAATGTAACATATTCCAAAAACATACCAATAACATACAATAACATGCAGTGAATACACTTGACTTATAGTTTTCATACTCTCTCTGTACATTTAGCATTTGTTCCCTCAGTTGATGCGCTTGCTGCTTCCTGTGCAGCTCTTTTTTTCTGCACTCTAGCGGCCTGCTTCTTCTCTTCCTCCGTCGGCATCTTTTCGCGTTAAAACTGATTAAGCCCGTTTTTGTGTTACAATTACTTAGTACATTTTTCTTAATTTTCACTTAAGCTGGCACTTAAGTGTTTAATCTGCCTCAAGAATGATTTAAGATATGAACAGGTAGGGGTAAGTGATGGGGAAGGTGGTAGTGATGAGAACGGCACCCGTACACATGCACTGCATGGCCTCCCTACTGCGCGCTGCAGAGAATTGATTCTACAATAAAATAAAATTAAAATTAAAAGAGTAATACAACCATCACCCCAAAAGCAGACAGTAAATGTCACGTAGTATAAGTGTACCAAATTTCAGGTCAATAGATCAAACAGTTTGAGAGCTACAGGTGATTTAAAATCCTGGACAGACAAACGGACATATAATGCTATTTTCTTTTCTTTTAGTTTTTTTAGATGATTATCTCAAATCAAATTGGGCAAAATGTATGATAGAAACAGAATAGCCTAAGACTGCTTTTTAAGGGGAAGGAAATGATGGGCAGTGTGTAAAAAAAAAAATTTGTAATCTATACTAATAAAAGGCAAAGCCCTCACTCACTAACTGACTGACTGACTGACTGACTGACTGACTCATCACTAATTCTCCAACTTCCCGTGTAGGTAGAAGGCTGAAATTTGGCAGGCTCATTCCTTACAGCTTCCTTACAAAAGTTGGGCAGGTTTCATTTCGAAATTCTACGCGTAATGGTCATAACTGGAAGGTATTTTTCTCCATTTACTGTAATGGAGTTGAGCTTGACCGCCGTGGGGGCGGAGTTTCGTGTGACATCATCACGCCGCCCACGTAATCACGTGAACTGACTGTCAACGCACTATGTAGAAAACCAGGAAAAGCTACAAAATACGCTGAACAAAACATGCATTATATAATTGAGAAGGCAGCGAAACAATAAGAAGCGAGCGAGTGACATATACTACCATATTCATCATTGCAGCTACTTCGGAAACAAAGCAAGGTATAAACCTAAACTTTAAATTAACTTAATAGACAGGCTGCCGCTGGCGTTTTGCATGCCCACGGGTAATACAAGTTTAATGAGAGGACGCAGGATATAAACGAGAGTTTTGATCACTTTGTAACTAAGTTAAAATTGCAGGTGAAGGGGTGTGCTTATGCAAATTCCGAGAGACTGTGTTTGTGGGGGATTGACAGTTAAGGCGGGTGGGGGAGTCACGTCATCATCTCCCCTCCCATTTACCTCATTTCGCACTGAGCTGAGCTCCGCGGCTAACGCCGTCTTCCGAAGCAACTTCGTCACACTGCCACCAAATACAGAGAAATCCACAAGTTAATACACACGCTGTCTCTAGACTTTCTCCACACTGAATCCTCCAGGCACTACTTACAAAAGGTTACATTGACAATCGTGTTACGTTATTTTTAAAATGTTTAATTTTCTTAGCACAAGCACAGCTGAGAAGCTTCGATGCATGTGCTCCATAACGCGTTAAAAAATAATGCATTTAATCACACTTTGCATTACAATCAAAGGGGAACTTTTGTCAATGCATGATTTCCTGGTACACCGATTACATTGATCAGCGCATCCCAATTCATTTTAGCCTCACACCACCTTGGTTTGAGAAGAAGTATGAAAAAATATGAGGTTAACACACAAAAACAGATCACCAATTCAAGCTTTATGAATAATCGATTCGCCATCAATAATTGTTTTGGTAAAGCCATACTCAGTGTAATCCTCCTTCCATTTTATAATTTTTCCGCCACTAGCCATGATTAAATGAACGGTAAAAAAGTAAGAGCGAAGCGAGGGTGACTTATTTAGGCAGGCATATATATGACAGCAACACTCATGACAATCATGTTACGTTATTATTAAAATGTTTCCTTTTCTTTTTCATTACTTCTTTAACCCACTACTTCTCCGCTGCGAGGTGCGGGTATTTTGTATATGAATGACCTCCAAAGAGCGCGGAGACTTTTGATCATGTGAACGTGTCTGCAAAAACTGGCGTCTCCTGCCCAGCAAAAGTCAAGCAGCCGGCGCGCGCGCATAGCTGTGCCGGCCTTTCAGACGCTGACTGAGCACTTTTAATTTTTTTCATCCTCCCCCAGAGCTATAGCCCAGACAAGTGCAAACACGGGACCCCTTTTCTACACCGCGGCAAAATAATATTAAGGCGCTTCGCACTTTATTTTGCACGTATACGATTATGAGGTCGTCAGCTCGGATTATGAAGACACGCACAGGAGTGAAGGACTGACAGTGCCATCACAGCCGATTAATAGCTGGGACGTCTCACCAGTGTGCACAAGACCCACCGCGACTGTCCCCAAAAGGCGCTCATATCGTCAATGAACACATCTCTCTATACTATATAAAAGAAAAAGGCAACTTTCCTTTCTTTACACCTTTTTTCCTTTTATCCCAAACCAAAGCCTTTCTCTCTTAACACTGCAGAGGACACAAAACTAATTTTCTTTAATTGCTGGTAAGGCACATTACCAGAGGCAGAAATTTGGACTTTCACATAGAAAATGTAATTTCTATACCACAGCCGTCGTGTAGCGCCTTTCAAAAGGGATCTACTACCGAGAGATGATCCATATACATTTTAGCTGCTGTTAGTACTACTTACCTCTTCTGTTATACCGTCTTTAAAATGTAGTTTACCCGCAACCACTCCAGTAGTGCACAATGTACCTTTACTTCTTAAAACGTTAATGTTTTACTGTTTAATAACTTATAGACTACATTTTATTATTTTTCCCTTGCACTCAGTGATCAAAGCTATACACACACATATAGACACATACATATATATATATA
>JANRMT010062819.1:62190704-62225909 GCA_026402145.1 Polypterus bichir lapradei
ATATATATATATATACACACATATATTTATATATACCTGTGTGTATGTTTGTATGTATGTATGTGTATACACACACACACACACACACACACACACACACACACACATACATACATACATACACACAAATTATATATATATGTGTGTCTGTGTATGTATGTATGTATATGTGTGTGTATATATGATGTAGATAGGTATGCATATATATATGTGTATATGTAGATATGTATATAGATATGTATTTTGCTATATATATATATATATATATATATATATATATATATATATACAACAATTACATTAACAATCATGTTACGTTATTTTTAAAATTTTTCCTTTTCTTTTTCATACCTTTTTTAACCTACTACTTCTCCGCTGCGAAGCGCGGGTATTCTGCTAGTCTATACTAATAAAAGGCAAAGCCCTCACTCATTCACTCACTCATCACTAATTCTCCAACTTCCCGTGTAGGTAGAAGGCTGAAACTTGGCAGGCTTATTCCTTACAGCTTACTTACAAAAGTTAAGCAGGTTTCATTTCGAAATTTTACACGTAACGGTCATAACGGTCAACAACATCCGCCATTTTGAACTTTCTTATTTATGGCCCCATCTTCACGAATTTTGATAGGCGACTTCCCTGCGCTAACCGAAACCAATGTACGTACTTATTTCGGTGGTATAACGCCACTGTCGGCCGCCATATTGAACTTTCCAACGTCACTAATTCTCCAACTTCCCGTGTAGGTAGAAGGCTGAAATTTGGCAGGCTCATTCCTTACAGCTTACTGACAAAAGTTAAGCAGGTTTCATTTAGAAATTCTACGTGTAACGGTCGACAACGTCCGCCATGTTGAACTTTGTTATTTATGGCCCCATCTTCACGAAATTTGGTAGGCGGCTTCCCTGCGCTAACTGAAACCGATGTACGTACTTATTTCAGTGATATGACGCCACTGTCGGCCGCCATATTGAACTTTTCAGCGGTCTTTCTTACTTATGGGCCCATCTTCAAGAAATTTGTACGCGGGTTCCCAACGTTAACTGAATCCAACTTACATACATATATACGTCCATAGCCTGCAGCTCAGTAACCATGTGAGGTGGCGTTGGGTCCCCCATTACAACGCCTCCCACGTTGTTGGCTGCCTGCCTATATAAGGCCGTCCGTCGCTCCGGTCTCTACATTCCCTTCCTTGCTTCGCCAGCAAATTCTGTGGAATTTCCCAAGAATGGTCTGCAAGGGATCGAGAAAGACAGTTAGTGCACCCCGCCGCTCCCTGGTCGGACGTGGAATTGCCATTATTCAGGCCCTTTAGTTGACTCCCACTCGCACGTGTTTGACACCATAAACATCTTGACAAAAGCGTCGTACGAAGCTCCACAGAAGGCTTTCTGCACAATTTGGTGAATGTGTTTAACTACAGCAGACTGTTTCTGAATGAATTTCAAAAATTGGCAGACAAGTGCTAAGCATGAAGGAGGAGTGGGACGGCAATCCAAGTCTGCTACCAACAACATTGAGCAACTCTGTACCATGGGTAAGATGAACCACAAAGGATTTCAGGCCCCGGCACACCTTTAGTCCATAAAAAGCAGATCACTGGTCGCTGCTCAGACAATAAGATGGGCATGTTTACTCCTAGGAAATGACAAGATAAATAGAGTTATCAAGGTCAAAACGTTACCACTGTGACCACAGACACACATTTCCACGTGTATGTGGGGAAAGCTGTACAACTAACTGAAAGAAACTTATTACAAATGTGCAGTTAAGTATTGACTTACCCACATAAAAAACACAGAGGAAAGGAGTGCCTATAAATAAGATGGTGCCATTATTTTGTCACAGACAAAATGATTAAATATTCCAACCAATCCAAACACAAAAAAACAAAATGGCTTTAATAGACCTGCCATTGCTGTGTCTCAAACATTATGGTGCTCTGAAATGAGGGGACCATGTGGAAAAAGTGTTGTCTTTTCTACATGATTTGACTGAAATGTATGAAAATACCCTTTAATTAAAGTCATCAATGTGTACTTTAATCACATCTGAGTTGTTTGATTTCTAGTTTTAAACTATGGAGCCATAGAGTGAATCAGGGAAAAATGTGTCTTTCTCCCAAACATTATGGAGGGCACTGTAAATGGATGAACCAATTTCTGTGCATTTTAAGCCTAAATTTCCATATGTATTAAAAAAAACAACTAAACGCAAACAAAAAAAATCAGTTTACCTTTAGCTAAAAGATAAATCAGTACATAAACTGTTTCAGACATAAACACATTAAAATAAACATGCTGTCATTTACAGTTACACTACTGTGTTTTAGATATTGTATATTATATAGTTTGCTCTCTGAATGCGAATGCTTTTTTTGGAATCAATTTCATCCCTTTTCATAGCATGTACTACTGCATATTATCCAGAATATTGCTACTGTTCAAAATAATATATGATGCAGTAGCTATAAAACATTTATTCCAAAGTTCAAGAAAAAAACCTTATCTTCTACACATTGCTACATAATTACTACTTGCAATGCAAATTGCTTTAAGATTCTCAAAAGATGAAACACAAAGAGCACAAATTGGTGGTTGACTGCAGTGTGTTGCTCACATAGTGGGCCACAGGTCATTAGTCATTTGGCCGTATTCCTGAAACATCTGCTGTTTGGAGCAAATATTTACCTACCTAATGTGTGAACTCACTCAAACACCTCATTTTCTGCTCCAAGCTAGATCCACTATAGATATAAGCCAGGCAGCTGCTTTGGAAGTGGCTGTCATTTATTTTTCAAACCCAGTCTTTGGTCATGTTCAGAAGTGAATGCACCTCTCTTAAAACCAGCTTTACCATTCAAATTAAAAATATTAAAAATATGAAGCTATGTCCATTTATTTACTAATCCTGGTTTCCAGTGAATAACAGCATATTTGGCCTAAAAGCATACAGCTTTTTTAAGAGACCACTTGCAGTGATGTTGCAGTGAGTGGCTCAAATATAAATGTCCCATAACATTTTGTTATTTATCAACATGAAAGTAGTCATACAAAAGATAATTTTATTGTGTATTGTGATTATTGATTGTTGTCATTGCATATACTGGAGGTGGAGGTGCTTTGTGCACATTATTGTCCAAATAAAATAATTTCTTGCACTTTTACCTGGTGTCTGACGCAATGTCTGAGGGTTCAAGGGGACGACAGTACCCCCTATCTGTCACAGCAGATATAGTGGATGCTCCTGGAGCAGCGTCTCAGACAAATTGTTTCCACTGAGAAAAAAGTTGATTAACAGGTAATGTAAAGATGAAAACTGCCATACTTATACTTCACTGTGCAATGAAGAGTTCCTAAAAGTGTCACATCAGTTGGTGGAATGGTTCTCAAAGTGTGTCAAATCAAACACTTCTTTGTTCTCATATTTGATAGTGTAGTCAAGATTAAGTATAACCCAGCCACAGGGGATGTACAAACCAGTGTTTCTTCATGCTGGTCCCAAACCCGGATAAATGGGGAGGGTTACATCAGGAAGGGCATCTGGTGTAAAATTTTGCCAAATCAATATGCGGACAACAATACAAATTTCCATAAAGGATCAGTCGAGGCCTGGGTTAACAACAACTGCCAATAGGGTGCTGGCGGAAACTGGGCTACCGTTGGCCGAAGAAGGAGAAGAGGGGGGAGACATGTCCGGAGGCAGGAGGAGAGAGTGGAACTGAGGGTAGGAACTTTGAATGTTGGCAGTATGACTGATAAGGGGAGAGAGTTAGCCGATATGATGGAGTGAAGGAAGTTTGATATATTGTGCAGGCAAGAGACTAAATGGACGGGGAATAAGGCCAGGTGGATCAGAGGTGGATTCAAATTGTTTTATCATGGTATGGATGGGAGGAGAAATGGGGTAGGGGTTATTCTGAAGAAACAGTATGTCAAGAGTGTTTTGGAGGTGAAAAGAGTATCAGACAGAGTAATGATTATGAAGCTGGAAATTGGGGGTATGATGATGAATGTTGTTAATGCATATGTCCCGCAAGTTGGGTGTGCAATGGATGAGAAAGAAGTTTTCTGGAGTGAGTTGGATGAGGTGATGGACAGTGTACCCAAGGGACAGAAAGTGGTGATTGGAGTGGATTTCAATGGACAAGTTGGTGAAGGGAACAGAGGAGACAAGGAGGTGATGGGTAGGTATGGTGTCAACGTGAGGAATGAAGAAGGTCAGATGATAGTGGATTTTGCCAAAAGGATGGACATGGCTGTGGTGAATACATGTTTTAAGAAGAGGGAGGAACATAGGGTGACGTACAAGAGTGGAGGAAGATGCACGCAGATATATTACATCCTATGCAGAAGAATCATTCTGAAGGAGATTGAAGACTGCAATCTGGTGGCAGGGAAAGTGTACTTAAGCAGCATAGTATGGTGGTTTGTAGGATGATGCTGGAGATCAAGAAGAGGAAGAGAGTGAGGGCAGAGCTAAGGATCAAATGGAGGAAGTTGAAAAATGAAGACTACAAGGCTGAGTTTAGCGAGGAGGTGAGACAGGCACTGGGTGGTAGTGAAGAGTTACCAGACAGTTGGGAAACTACAGCAGATGTAGTAAGGGTGACAGCAAGAAGGGTGCTTGGTGTGACATCTGGACAGAGGAAGGAGGAAAAGGAAACCTGGTGGTGGAATGAGGAAATACAGGAGAGTATACAGAGGAAGAGGATGGCAAAGAAGTGGGCTAGTCAGACAGATGCAGAAAGTAGACAAGAGTACAAGGAGATAAGGCTCAAGGTGAAGAGAGAGGTGGCAAAGGCTAAAGGAAAGGCATATGATGAGTTGTATGAGAGGTTGGACAATAAGGACAGAGAAAAAGACCTGTACCAATTGGCAATACAGAGGGGCTGAGCTGGGAAAGATGTGCAGTAGGTAAGGATGATAAAGGATAAAGATGGAAACATACTCACAAGTGAGGAGAGTGTGTTGAGTAGATGGAAAGAGTACTTTGAGAGGCTGATGAATGAAGAGAATGAGAAAGAGAGAAGGTTGGATGATGTTGAGATCAGGAAGTGCAGCGGATTAGCAAGGAGGAAATAAGGACAGCTATGAAGAGGATGAAGAATGCAAAGGCTGTTGGTCCAGATGACATACAGTACCTGTGGAAGCATGGAGGTATCTAGGAGAGATGACAGGGAAGTTTTTAACCAGATGCTGAAGTACTCCTGTCCACGATGGCATCTATGTCATTGTATTAAAATGATCAAAAGTTAAAAGTTTTACATCATCCAGAAAGCTTGAAACGAGAGTGGTATAAATCCACCAATATTTTAGGAAACCTATTAATTTCCTGAACGATTTTCAGGCTAGTTTCTTCTTCTCTGCAAATTTTAGTAAATGTTGGTCCCTGAAGTGATAAAAGGACATTGTAGATGTTTTTAGTTCTCATTTTCCCTCTGTTTTATAATGATATCTCCAGTCAAGGGAACTCAGAATATACTATGAATGTTTTTGGTAATCACAATAACATCACTTATTTCTTTTAAATTGTTTCTATTTGAAGAGTGAACTGTTGCATTCATTAATTAATATTGATTTAAAAAACACTAAAATGAGACATTTAACCCTTTAAATCGGACAATCAATGCAGAAGGAATTCCCTAAATGTCAAAAGGCCTCTCTCTGTGTTAAGATTGTGATATCACAGATTTAAATAATTACCTCTAAAAGCAGAAATTTGTTTATTTTTTCACAAATTCATTCACAGCTTTGATTCTTCCTTGGAAGATATATTAAAGATCTCTCAATCTGGCCTCAGGGCAGCTGTAGTGCTACCAGTACTTGTAAATGGTTAGTTATATTCAGATGACAAAAAGCAGCATTGTGCTGTTGTCTTTATTCAATGTATTGAGGTTTCCTAGCATAGGATTTGACCAAAAAGCATGCAGTTGGTTTCAAATCTGTCTTTCAGATAATATTCAGCTGCTGATGGCATGCAATTATACCTCTAGATTACAAAATGTATTTTGGAAGGCTCAATACGAGGTCCTTGATTATTTACTCAGTCCATTAATAAGGTTGGTGCCATGGCAAATGAATGTAGGATGCATTTTTATGCTGCTGACATTTAGTTTATATGTGTGTGCTTTTTCTTTTAATAAGGCAATGCTGAACCTATAAACAGCCTTTAGTACCATTCAATACCTGGTAAAGAATTTTAGACCAGTATTAAATGATGTAAAGACTAAGTTTATAGTATTCTCCTGATATGTAAATATTGACCCTTTAAGATTGTACATTAGCACTTCAAATGGAGCAATAAATAAATGGAACATTTATTTATTATTAAGTGAAGCCTTACTATTGTGCGTACCCTCTCATACATTTCTCAGAATCCCATTTAATGAATAAATGATATATGACAAACATATAAATTAAGTTACCAGGGCGATAAAAATAAACTCAGGCTTCCTTTTAACAGATAAGTGAAAAGGAAATCATGCATTCAGTATTTCTGTGCATTCTGGACCATAGGAATATTATATCAAGTTCATGTTTAAATATTACATGACAAGGTACAGTTGCCCTTATTGGCAAACAGGAAAAAAATTATTAGTTCACATGTATATAAAAATATAGGCTACATATCATATCAGCCATACTATACTGCCTTCAATCACAAACAGTAGTTATTTTTATTATACCTTAAGTAAAAATATCATTAGCAAAACATGATTTTTTTCTTGCAGTACTTTTAATTACATTTTAAAATTAAATCTTTAAAAAAGTAATTATGTATGAAACATTATTAGCGGATTGTTTTACAAAGAAGTGTACTTGTTTTCTATAGATATTCCATTATTACTTTATGTTATGAATGTGCTATATTTCACAGACATCATATTCTGTATTACTTTATGTGTTTACTGAAATATCCACTCTATCACTGAACTTAAGACCCTAGCGTCAAGTGAACTTTCCCCAAAAAATAAATAAACAGCAACATTCCTCTAAGCCAAGAAAGTGTGCTCATAGGTAAATAACAAGTACACAAAACGAAATCTTAATTTGCTCTTCCATTCCAGGTATCAGTAACATAACAAATGTAAACTGAATTCTCTCTATAAACAGTGACTAAGGTAGGAACTGAACCAGTTTTGATTTTGTCTTTAGTCAGAGGGGCAGGCGGTGTGTTCATGAGAGCTGACAACCAATGAATACTCATCTGGTAGTACAATGTATATAACACAGCAACAAGGAATAAGGAGCGTGGGTGTTTTGGACCTTGGAAACGGCAGAGAAGCTCATCTGTCTGATGTTTCATTTTCTGCATACCACAACACAGTGAAAAAAACAGGTAGAGACTGAGGCTGAACTCGGCCTTTCTGTTAAGCCAGCTCCATCGAGCAGCAGACTATTGACTGTCAGAGCAAGACTGTTTTGGAAAGTCGTCCTGCAGTTAACAAATTTGATATCCCCAGTGGTTGTCAGTCATATAAACTGACATGGTCCAGCAAAAAGATCAGCAATTTCAGTTGGCAAGCCAGAAATACTCAGTGACTAGAAGTAATGTGACATTGACCACCATAGATTTCCAAAAGTAAATAAACTGCTTGTCTCTTTGATTCAAACCTCAAATAATCATTTACTGAGAAATGAGTCCTAATATTATTAATAAATTGGTATTAACATGTAACGTTTCAGATTCTTTAAAAGTGGCTAGTGCTAAACACTAACTCACAATGTTTTTGTGATTTTCTTGAGTCTTCTTTCAGTGGTCTGTGCCTGGTAAGCACCCCTCCAACACTGCAGAAACCCGGAGAGTATCAATGACTACAAACTCAAACCACCTCAACTGGCCTCTATGAATTGAGAGAAGCAGCCGTTCTGCTCCAGGGTTCTCTCTTATTGCTAAGCTCTTAGCTGAATTAATACTGAGTATTTTCAGATAAATATATTTGTATATAAAAGGGTAGGTTCACTTTATATATCAGTAGCATGAACTCCTTCAGCTTTAAGATTTACTAGTTAAGTCTGACAATCGCTGATTAGAGCTGCTGAATAACTGTGCATATTGTGAGTCATGAGTTGGTGTCTTGCACCCCAAAGATGAGGCAAGTCTCAGTACTTTAACAAAACCAGCTTTATTCAACTCAACTCAAAACAGAAACAGCAAGGTTATTTATTGTAGCAGGAACTACCATTCTACTAAACACAGCAAACAGGCAGAGTCAGGGTCAGGTCAATGGCCAAGTTATAATGTTTCCTGCATCACCTATTAGGCGACTGATGCTTTGCGTATGGCAGCGTTCAGCTTGTAGTTGTTTCTGTGGTGCTGCGAATCTGTGGTTGCCTCGGCAATGGACAATCTACCTTCAACAGTAGTGGCAGTCGCACTTCTGCATGTCGTCCCGTTGGGGAGGGTTTCAAAAGAGTTCAGAAGTCTCACAATATGACATCTCTGTTTGTTAGTCATTGGTATAAAAATATAAGTAATAAAATGATTATGAACTATTACTAACCCTCATCTGTTCTGTTTCTCTTTCCTGTGTACTGCTGTGGCACTTGGTGCCTTTGCTCTATTGCCAAACTTTTTACCTGCCTATGGAATAGTCATCTAAGGTACTGGAAACCTTGGAGTTAATGGATGAAAAGATGCCGTCATCAGATTGGGCGACCAGCACAGACTCTACTTTAGAAATCCCAGGAGGGGATGGGTGGCAGTTGGCAGAGGACTTCAGGACTATAACTGTGTCTGACTTTGTCTTTGACTGTCTTTGTTATATTTGACTGTGGAACCCCCAGAGGTTTCTTTTCTCCTGCTGACTGGATTTTATATTTTCCTCTCCTGCACTGTCAGCTGGCCATAGTTCAAAAGTTAATTAGTGGACAGATACTGCTGGGCTCCTTTTACATTAATTAGTTTCACACCACTTTGTTTCTGTATGCAAATTTAAATTACTATGCACACGCGCACAATTTAGAAGGAGTGCGATTCATCATCAGTCATTTCGTACAGTTGTGCGTACTCACGTTTGATAACTCCCAATTTTCTTGTGCTTACGGCTGTTGGTATACGCACTAGTTTAGAGCTTGTTTTACGCACGCTTGATAAATGAGACCCCTGGATTGCAAAGAGCAGATATAAAAATGTGAGAATGTGCAAACTCCACACAGACAGTAGCTAGGCAGGGAATGAGAAACTACAGTGCTAAAAAAAACTGTGCCGACCCAAACTAATAACCCTTTTATATTATTAATTAGTTCCATATTTTTACAAGTATTTCTAAGAATAATATATATTTTGTTAATAAAAAAGACAAATCTGAGTTTCTGTGAAGTGTTTCAGTTATTTAGCACATTATTGGTTTAGTTGTAATTTTGTACTGAATAAATAACATTTACTATTTGAGGAAATAAAACATGTTTGGTAACAACTGCATGCACACTGCAAGTTTTAGTTTATGATGTAATCTCTCTTGGAAAAATTAAAAGTAAATATTTTATACAATTTATAGTTAATACTCCTTTAGGGGTATTAAATCGTGCCAACTGGATATGGAATTAGTTGTGAGATTTTAAATTAAAACACTCTGCTCAATTTTTAAAATAGGTAGAGTCAGTGAACCTCCTAAATGTGCGCAGTGGGTATGCTTACTTTGTTCGTCATCAAAGCTAAAGAACTGATTGCAATGCGGTAACTCTTCTGAAATCCTGTCCTTGGCCACTTAAGCGTGGAGCTGCCCTTCAGATAATTAAATTGTTTTGTAATTCTAAGAAGTTATCCCAAGGTGCTTGGCACAACTCCCATTGAATCTCCGACCCATTTTTATAATGCATATGGTGCTACATAGCAGTAATTAGTCTCTTGCATTTTTTTTTTTACAACTGTGGCACCTGGATGCTTCCTAAGGCTTTTCAAAAGGTTGGTTCATTTATTAGAGAAGCACTTCATGAATTATCATGAGCTGTGTGCTAGTTGTCCTGAAGATAGTGAAAGATAAAAGATCATTTCAAATGAATTTGTCAGAGAGTTTGGCATATTTAGAAAGCTAGATATGTTATAGTATATTCTGCATATGCAAAAACTCTTTATTATGAGTATATGTGATCAACAGCATAATCAAGACAGATAAATCTGGATTTTCTAAAAGAGAATTTAAAGATTATGAAATATATGTTTAAAGGAGAACATAAATTAGATAAAAAAGCTTTAAGTGTAGTATTAATTTTGTTTTAGTGAGCTTATCCATAGAATCCCTGAAGAGAAAAACAATAAGTAAATTGATTGAAGGGTCTGCAGAGAGTAATGGATGACCACTCACCAAGCAATCATTTATGTTACTGAGGTTAGTAAATCAGCATGTGCATCACATCATTATCATTGACCAATTAGACTAAAAAGGTATGTTTGTGCATACAACTTGAGAAAAGCAACGAGAGTCAACAAGAAAGAAATCTGTTGTGCAATCTGGCTATGGTTCTACAATTTTCAGACAAGTATTGTTGCATTCATTTACGTTAATTAGTTTTCACTTTGTTTTTGATGTATTTCAAAAAATCTCTACCCTCTTATGTGTTAGGTCTGTAATTAGTGATTTGTATAATCTGTTCTTGCATTTTGCCTAGTGAGTTGTTGCAGTGCTCCGCACCTGCACTTGGTGAGGTTGACCATCTAACTCTGTGAAGAGGATTACTTGTGTTCGGTTTTGTGTGTTTATTTACCCCATTTATTGACACCCATTGCACACCCACCCTAGCTGGAAGAGAGTATCTCTCTGTCTCTGCATTGCCTTTTCCAAGATTTCTTCTTGGGATGCCATCTGAGAGCAAAAAGCAAATGTCTTGGTCAGTTTGAAGCACCACCTGTTTTTGGTGAATCCAAATCACAAAACCAGAGCCATCACCACTGGACTGCTGAAACATGAACTTGAGTCCTAACTCTCCATAAAATTAAAAGAAATTTGACTCAAATCATATTTAGTCGAGTCAAAGAAGAACTCCACTCAAACTGTGATGATGTATTTTATCTGTAGCAGGCTTGTTCCACTTCAGCTCTTTTATGCTTACTGTAGTTGCTTCTAAATTAATCTTATTACCCTCACAATGTTTTCCCATAAAAGGTTTAATCCAAGACATATTCCTCAAATTCATTCAGATGGATGCTAACACAGTTTTAGCCACAAATGAAACTCTAGAGTATGTAGTATTGAAAATAAATCAGCATGCCTACTGACCAGGCCAATATTAATATGCTCCCTACCAAAGAAAAACTGAGATGAGCCAAGTTATTTTTTAAAATGATACAATATTTTTTTAGTTGGAAGAATACTATTTAAAAAAGAAGACGTGGATAAGTAAAAAATGTTGTCAAAAGGTGCTAAAATGACAAGATTGTTCTGGGATTCTAAGGGAAAGAAACAAGGGAAAATATAGCATGCAGACCTATTTTCACCTCTACTGCATTAGGAGACGCCATGTTTGTGGCAATTAGGGCTGATAGCAATTAGGGTTGTGTCTTACACCTTGTAACAGATCAGGATATATGAATGTGAAATCTAAGTAACCCACAGAGATTTGTTTCTCCATCAGGGGTTTCAAAGGACCAACTGCAATTGTAAATGTCAACTTTAGCCCTGCTATCCTACTCTGGTACAGGGTGTGCCTCAGGCTAAATGAAGTAAGGTAGCTGAACCCATTTAATTAGGGCTGGTTGGTGTACAGTGTCATTGACTGAGGGGTGAGCACCAATTAGCTTTAAGATTTTAAAAGTCATCTGAGTGCTACAGAGGGGTGGAACAGAAGAGAGCACAGAGGAGGGATATTGGAGTGCAAGAACAAAGGACTGAGCCGGTGCCCTGGAGTGGAGGAGCCATAGCTATAATGAGGATCTGGGTCTAAAGAGCAGTGAAAAATAGATGGCATGAAAGAAAGGGTTTGTTGGGGAAGAAATGTTACATGGAGGCAATGCGGTGATTTGAGATGTTTGAGGCTGTTTCTGGGGTCTTTGTTCAAAATCCCACAGAGGATAAGGCTAACGAAAGAGCAGTAACATTGCTAACATTGAGAATGTTACAGGGTGTGTTTGTCTGCTAAAGCCCTTTCAGATGCACCAATTTTAAAATAAAAACCTCCTGTTAGTGACTCTCCATGATGCTGTTCTTATAATTTTTCTCTAGTGGAAATGTAACTGATTATGATTTTAAGATGACTTGATTATTTATTGCATTGTACTTTGCATTTTAATAAAAGATGCACTGTTTGGATACTAAGCAACTGTCCATATCCCTTCACTTGCCACTGTTTCATCTCAGTTCATGAACTAGAAGATGCTCCAAAAGCAGATGTATGGCCATTGGCTGCAAGCATGGGGCATCACACCTACTAACAGAGTAAAAGTATAGGAAGTCCCCCCAAGACTGTCTGACTGAGGTTTATGAACCTTGGAACTACATACTCCATTGATGCTTACATTGAGGAAAGGTCCAAATGAAGAAGCAAAAAGTCAATAACTTCCTCAACTCCTCTAGGTGGCAGCAAAGTAGCTCATTGAAAACCAGAAAGGATTCTGATAAATGTTTTTACTAGATCATTGGGCTCAGGGATGGAGAAGGGTGTCTCTGCAGAACACTGACCTGAGTGGGCGGATTTCAAGTACTGGAAGTGTATGGATGCTTGAAACCCGTCCATACTGCTTGGGGAACGCCCATGTTGTTCTGCAGAGACTAGTACTTGCGGGGAAGTGGCACAGTGGGAGTTCATGAGGGAAGGCCACACAACTTTCTGGTATTTCTGACCACAGAATTGGTTGGAAGTGGCCTCCAAGTAAGGTATAAAGCTGCCAATGGAGCTTAGATTTGGGAGCTGAGACAGATGGAAAGGTAGAGAGCCAGAATAACAGAGAGTACCCATTAGTTTAGAGCCATAGATCGGGTTCAAACTTCATCCGCTATGTGCAGAGCAGCATCAAGGGTCTCCTTTCTTGATTCATGCTTGTGTTTATTTTCTTGCATAATAAAATCTCAGTTTTAATTTTGGTTTCAGGGTAGGGTTGCACACAGGAGTTTCCCTATTGTTGTAAAAATGCTTTATAAAATGTACGTACTATAGATCATCTGGATATAGAGTGCTCCTGTATAGAAAATCTTAAAGAAAATTTTAAATGAGCCATCTTTTTATAAATATCTTTTCATTTGTAGAGCGAATAGCAGTGAAATTTAGTTTTTGTAGCTGTTTAGGTAATTCAAAGATTTACTCCAAACCAATGTTGATAGTGGTTTATAAAAGTGACAGACACTCTTCCTGAAATTCTGTGTTACAATCTTAATGCCTTTTTTGTTAATCAAAATTACACTTTAAAACAATATTTGCTTTTACACATACTCTGCAGCATTTCCCTGAAATATTATTGTATATTATCTTTTACATCAAACACCATCACAAGTGTATAATGCAAAAGCAAAACAATAAAGGTCAGCCTAAGATAACAAGAGTGGGTAATTGACAGAAGGTGGGAAATAATCATAAAATAGGGCATAAATGCCAGCAACATGAAAACCGTGTAATGCAGACAGAGAAGAACTTGCCATTTTTGTCTGATTTTGGGTGTTAACAGATAGAATCATTACAACTGTAGACACAAAGCTACAGACTTGCCAATTTATGTTGTGACTATTTTAGTTTAAGGAGTTTCACACAGAGACATCGATAACTTCCAGCACCACTCATCTTTAAGTCAATTATTAGACAGCAGAACTCTCTTCTTTTTCAGCTGATCATTGAGCATCAGACACTTTCATTTCTCACGTCAATGAGCTGAGATTAGTCTTTACATTATTTTAAATCCATACATTTTTGCATATACTTAGGAAAAACCATTTTTTAGGTCAGTCATTTATGAATAATTAGTACTGTTAATTGTCTGAATAAATTGTTCCAAATTGTTTAATATTTCATCTCAATCATAATTATCAGTAATACCATACATTAGGAATTACGCATGTCACATTGATTGTTTAGATTCATAAAGTTGACCACTATACTGTATATAAATTCAGATCCAGAATATGTTAACTTCACTTAATAATGCCAGGATAGAAAGAAAATGTGATTCAAATGAAAGACAGAATCTATTTACTCAACCCTCTCTAGCACTGTCTCAAAATATAATGCAGCAACCCTTAGGAATTAGAACTAAAACTAAAACTGTGTGTTTTACAGTATAAACTTTAAATGTTTATTTAACATTGGCAAATGTATCCCTGTGTCAACAGATCTGATTATGTTTTTGAAAACAATTTGCAGTGGAAGCAAAATAATGCATCACTTGTTTGTAACAGATGAGCCAGGTATCCTTTATTTTATCTCTGCTGATAAAGTGTATCATAGTAATGAAAGCTTCTTCCATTTTGGATTGCCATATTTGGATATGCCTGCATTTGCCCCCTAGTCACTAAATCTATCTCTTCAAAATCAGATTTGGCTGGACCCTGTGATGTAGATAGCGTGTCTGTGGCATCAGTGGGGGATAAGGTGGTGGTTGAGCAGAGAGCTGTATTAGTGGTATCAGCACAGGATAAACACTTGGAGGCAAACATACAAAAAATGTCATTTTTTGTGTTCGTAAGTTTTATCTTATTTTCTGAGTGGGAATTTATATATCATATATTGTATAGTCTATCTTCTAATATCTATTGAATAATGTGATCAACATTTTATTGAGTACAGATAATATTGTCTTTATTGGTTTTTCCCAAGTTATTGTTCATTAAGTACTGAAACATTGGAAATATAAGTAAGAGCTCTTTCAATTGAAAATCATCAGTAGTTTCATCACTTGCCTCTACACTAGATTCAAAGCATTTCCCTGGGATGGTTCCCTGGGAAGGTTCTCCAAAATAATTTCTGCTTCAGCATAATAACCACATTATAAGAAAGGCACTGTTTTGGCACACTTTTGTCGACAGTCATTCCATGTCACCTTTGTGGCGGTGTGGTATAGCGGGTAAGAATGGCCGGATTTTTAAATAATCCATTGGCCATGTCAATTTCTGTGGGCACGCTCATGCAGCCGCAGGGAGTTGATGAGGTAAGTGGGGTGTGTCGCACCTGCATATGAGGTTGTGATCTTTCTTAATTGCTTCATCCATGATTGAGATGTTGTGCCCACGGAGCCATATAAGTATGGGCCGGCACAGAAATAGTGGAGAGAAATAAAAAAGAGAAATGGAAAAGAAGAAAACAAAAGGAAGGAAAGAGGCTTGCAGAATGAGAGTGCAGCATTAGGGCAGTGCAAGAGGACAAGTTAGCTGGCTGAAGAGAGAGAGAGAGGTCAGAGCGAGGGATCGGCACTCAAGTGACGGATCGTACACACTGATTGTGTGAGGAGTGGGTACAATCAAGGTGGTGTCCTCTCCTGGAATCCAAGGGAAAACTGCGTGTGTGAGAAAGAGATTGAGGGGACAACCAACCCCAAGTGGTCTGGCAGAAGTCTCCACCAGTTGAGTAAGCCATGGGTAAGATGGGAAGACATGGAAGGAGTTGTGCTAGGCTCCTTTGGCCCAATGACTGTTGCTGGTTTTTAGACTCATTTTAGCCTACTTTTAATCCCTTGGATTTGTACACTTTTATGGATTAATTATTTATTGATCTTTGAAATCTGCACTATTTAACTGTTAATAAAAGCATGGAATGCTTTTAACACCATCCCCTTGCACCAACTGTGATTTGTCCTCATCTGTCAGCTCCTTCGGTTACGTTATTGACTTTAACATGGCCTTCTCATAATTTCACTTTAACTTAATCCTGATACTCTGTATGTTCAATTCATCATAATAACTATTCATGGTGGCTCTAAAACCCGTACTGACCCCTACTCTCTCTCCTGTTTCTTTTTCCGGTTCTTTGTGGTGGCGGCCTGCGCCACCACCACCTACTCAAAGCATCATGATGCTCCAACATTGATGGACTAAAAGTCAGAAGTCCACGTGACCATCATCATCAAGTCCTTCCGTGAGAACCCTAACTACAAAGAGGACTGTTTCATTTATGTTAGGTAGAATGCCCAGAGGGGACTGAGCAGTCTAATGGTCTGGAATCCCTACAGATTTTATTTTTTTTCTCCGGCCGTCTGGAGTTTTTTTTTTTGTTTTTTCTGTCCACCCTGGCCATCGGACCTTACTCTTATTCTATTTTAATTAATGTTGACTTATTTTATTTTCTTACTGTGTCTTTTATTTTTCTATTCATTATGTAAAGCTACATTTTTTATTTGAGCTACATTTTTTTGTATGAAAATGTGCTATATAAATAAATGTTGTTGTTGTTGTTGTTGGTGGCGGGTTCAAGAGGCTCCCAAAACAAGAAGAGGAAGCATGGAGCAATACCTGCACCGTCACAGGCAGTTAACATTTGAAAAATCATTTTGGTATAAAGTTGAGCTAACTAAAAACCATCCTCATTGCTTTCATTGATATATAATGACATTAGTAAAATGTATTAGTATTTTATAACTTACAGAACCTATATTGTTGTTATGGTGAGATGAGATGGAACATTACAATCTAGAGCTAAAATGTTCACTTTGTTTTCTAACATTATTAATGCTGATGATGTTATCTATGCAGTAGCCACTGTACTGTACAATGAAAGGCAAACTTCAAGCAACAGCTACTAAATAACATTTGTGTAAATTACATACAGTAATCTGGGTAGGGAGTTCTACAATTTGACATGTAATGCAGATAAATGAATTCTGTTGAAGTCTTCTAGTGAGTCAGACTACATTACAGCTTTACAGACAACCCTCTAAACTCACAAGCTTTGCCTATCCTGAGCCAGCACTTCTAATTTCACCCACATTCTCCAACTAAAAGCAAAAACAAATTACAAAACAAGTATCATGAAAATCAGAAAACATTTTATCTTTATGTACTACTTTTTACTATTTTCCTTTTACTTTACTTTGAGACCAACCATACAATAAAGGGGGGAAATGTACAAACCTTACAAAGGTGGCAGCCTCATCAAAAGCATAACCTTGATTGTTAGTGCTGAGAAGCAATGGAGCTGAACACTGTGCAACCTAGAAGCACTTGATTAATGTTACACTATTTTAATATTTTTGCCAGTAGCCAATTTGTACGTAAAGATCAGAAAGAAGTAAGAAATGTTGTCTTGGAAGAATGCAATAAAGTTTTGATCTGTCCTTAAAGGAACTTAAAATTATGAAGTTTTAGGCAACAATGTTTATTTTGATGTTCAGTTCCCAAGCTGAATGAGAGTCACTTTATATTTGAATTTAGAACAGAACATCTTATGAAATTAGTGAACTCCTTTTGAAACTGTTTCCATGATCAATAGATAATAGAGTAGACCCTGACATTTAGAAAAGGTCAGCGATCATCTCAGTTCCCAAGAAGAACAAACCAAAGGAAATGAATGATTTATGTCCAGTTGTTCTAATCCCATTATCAATGAAGCATTCTGAGCAGATTTTATTAATTGAACACGTCATGAATGGTTATGACACTCTTAGACCCAAACACAAATGTTACTGTTTAGCAGTATCCTCAATGTTAGTGATTTATTCAAGATTTCATTGAAGGATATTAGCATTATCTTTAAAGTATGCATATACTTCTTGTGACAGAGAGGTAATAGACCTTCTGATTAACCCAAAAGTAATTCTGGGCTCCTTGATGAATAACGGCCAGCCAATAACTCTCCTCTGTCATTCCTAAAGAGTATTAATACAGGCACCATACAAGGTTGTGCTTTCTCCCTGGTATTGCACATTTTGCATATAAGTCAGCACCAAGCATCATGTCTGACTCACTCATTTTTTAAATATTCTCAACATACCATACCTGTTTTTTTATCTGACGTGTCAACCAGTGAATGTTTAAACAGTAAAACATTTTATTCAATAATGCTCTGGTAATGGCTTGAGAAGAATATGAAGAAACAAAAGGGATAATCATAGACTTCAGAGGGAAAAAGACAATAGACCCACCTACTCAATTAAATGGAGCTGAGTCACATTGCACAAACATTTGGGAATGCAAGCTGATTACTGACATTTAATGATTTTATAATAACCTAACTATGGGTAAAATATTTAAACAGATATTGCTATTATATAAAACCGAATGACCTCGATAATGTATTTTACAAAATTTTATGAGCTGAATAAATGACAAAAGATTTGATTGAACTGGGAAATGTAGGCTTACAAAAGGGACTAGGAAAAAGAATGGTCGAAAGAAAGGTAAACGGTCAGAATCAAAAACTTTTCAAAAAAATTCATGGTGACTTTGTACCAAAAATCAGTAAGCAAAAATGATTGTCAACATCATTGCCAAAATTATCCATCTGCCTCAAGACCCATTCTCTAATTCACTAAGCTTGATTTATTCATTGTATGTGGACACCATCTTAAGTATAATCAACAATTATCAGGTCACATATTGTGTCACCATCAAGACAAGTGGCAGACAACAACGTTATTGCTAACAACAACACAGCAATGAACACGAAAGGAGCTGAAAATGGTGTTTAAACAAACATACCAATCAGCCAAACCTATAAAATATTAATAAGAAAGGTGATTCTAAAAATTAAATAATTATGGAAAAATAACCCCCAAAGCACAAAACTTACATTCGCAACATAAAATGTTGTATGTAACTGCATTGCAAAGTGAATTACCCCTGGTTGTGAACTTTAGTTTTGAAAATGAGCACACTCATGATAATGCTAACGTGCAATATACAAATAAATCAGCAAGCAGAAAGATTGGATTGATGATTCTTCTGTGAAACTGCTGCATGCAGATGTTAAAAGGTTGGACAAATCCTTCAGGTTTCTGTTTATCTTCTAAACTATAAATTCCAATCCAAACTCGTGATCAGACAAGCTATAAAATCCAGTGATGTAGAACAAAAACAGTACATGAAAGCAATTCTACCTTCACTCATTAGTCTTTTCAGTGAAATAGTTCCAAAAGGACTGTAAGGCACATTATATTTAAACAAGAGTTCTTTTTACCTTATGACATACTTTCTCTTTCCTTGGCTTGATTTTGTAAGGCTTTTAGTAGCAGACCAGGCCTTCTCTGCAAAAAACAACAGACTTAACAGAGATGCAGAAAGCCAATTGTCCTGCCCCACTTGTATTCTTTTTTAAATGGCTGAACCCTCTTTCTTCTCTACCAATATAGCATCAGGTTGCTTTCTGATAACAAGATGTTTTAATCAAGGATGACTGGATATGCCTACGGAGAATCCTAAAGACCAAAAAGTACCTAACCACAAGCTAAACTCTTCTCAAGCTGATGGACAAATGATGCAATTTTATGCAGTCACTGGCAATGCAACTGAAAGGGACTTTGATCAAATCACCGGACAATGCATCTCCCCTTAAAACCAGCTGTGTGCATTTCTTCTGTCTCTTTGGAAAGAAGATATCAACCTACTCTCTTAGAAGCAAAAAGAAATTTCTCGTGGCCTGGAACCTCCTCTCCATAGAGCCTTAGAGCCGGACAGAAGAACTAGCTCTACGATTCAGTCATTTAAGAGGCAGCAATTGAGGCTGGTTTGGAAGATTAAAAAGCAACATTACTTCAAGAAAGGAACCTAAACTCTTGCCTCTATGAAGTTACAAAGGATATCGCAGAGCACCCAACAGCAAGACAAGAAAGATAGCACCACACAACAGAAAATTTACCATGGGGTTAAGACAAACAATGCACTTCACCGTAAGCAAAATTCTTCACTCAAACCCAAATGAATGACTGACAACTACACACAGCAAAGGCTTGGCAAGGTAAAGCTGTTGTAGCTGTTATAAGACAAATTAGAATTCTAAGTAGCCTGTTAAGAGCCAGCTAAGGATGTGCTTTCACATGTACGATTATTATCATGTAACACAATCATGATTAACTGTGCCATGTGAACTTCTATTTTTTACAGCCTTTTAACTAAATTCAAAATAACAGAACTCTCAAGTCCAACTTGCAGGGAAAACCTGGGGGTTGGTGGCAGGATTGGCACTCCAAACACTGTAAAAAAAAATCACACTCTTCAGTGTGGTGCTGAAGTGTCACCCATTGCACAACTGCACTCAGATCTCAATCTGGGTGGTTCGTTGTTTGGTGGGTGCAGCAACGCGTTGTAATCAGCACAAAGTCCTGGCCTGAAGTGCAGGATACCATTTTAGACATAGTTCACAGATGTAAGATTCCACAGCTCATATGGTCAACAAAACACCTTATAAAAACCAAAAAATGAAGAAAACCTCTAAAAGAACCATAAGCCCAGCATCTTCTGCATTGTGTTCTGTCTTTATAGTCATCTCATTTTCTGAAATGGCTTTAGCTTGTGAGGGTCGCAGTGGCAGCAGACCAAGCTGGCCAGCCCAGAGGTCCCTGTCCCCAGCTACAGATTTCAGCTCTTTCTTGAAAATTCCCATGTGTTCCCAAGAGATATAAACCCTCCACTGTGTCCTGCTTCAGTCACAGGGTCTTCGCCCAGTGGGATGTACCGAGCGCAGCTCTAAGGGGAGCCGCACAGGGGGCAACCTTGCAACATGCCCAAACCACTTCAACTAGCTCTTTATGATGTGAAGGAGTAATGACTCTAATCCGAGGCCATCATAGTGTGTCAGCCCAGCAACCCCACAAGGAATCCCCATTTTTACCTCTTGTACTCATGATCTCATTCTTTTAGTCATTACCCAAAGCTCATGACCACAAGTAAGGACAGGGATGTAGATTAACTGGTAAACTGAGAGTTGTTTTTATACTTAGCTCCTGCTTCAACACCATGGACCGTTACAGCATCCACAGAACAGCTGCTGCTGCTCCAACGTGCATCAGTGGTCTTGATGTAAGTCTAACAGTGGGAAGCCCACCATGTAAAGATGAAAAGTAAAGGAATAAATGTAGAAAGCCTTACCAAAATATTTAATTAATGTTTGCTTTTAATTAATGCATTGATTAACATAAGTCAATCTACTTCTTTCCCACAATTCTGTTTAAAGCAGGCTAATTACAGACTCAAAAGTGGACTAACATGAGCAGATGGTAGTGGGGTAAGTTTAGTCCCAATTGACTCGTATCTTGGCCAGGATTATGCTATCCAGGTAGATGCTGGCCTCTGCAACTCTTACATCTAATTAATTAATATAAAATGAATTAAAGTTTAGAAAGTAACTTTTCCACCAATCTATTTTAAAGAGCCCAAATATAATTAATTATTATTATTTTGTGAATCAGGTCATCAATAACATGCTGTATATTTTTTAGTAATAATTCTGCCTATGGTTGTGTAATAGTAGAACTAATGTCATATTTTTTATGAAATACCTGTAAACTTTATAAATATTTTATACTTTACCATGCACACTTATTTTATGAAATAAGTGTTATAAAAATTTAATTACCTGCTTAGTTTTTATTTCATTGTATAAACCACAGCACCAAAGCTGTTAGGCTGTTTTAAGTCGGAACATAACTTTAATATTCCCCTGAGAGTTTTTAGCAGTTCTGAGCAGCACAGTGCAGCACAACCAGGACTTCAGATTTAAAAGATGGCTAATGCAGATAATATGAATAATACAAATTAACAGATGCTGCACAGTCACACAAGATCATTTCAAGACGCTCCCAAAATGAGTTTGTGTTGTTTTCGAAATGGTGTGTTCCAGCACTCAGCGCAAAATTTGGCAGGTCTTCAGATCGTCCTCCCCAGTTCTCTACATAAACTGCCCTGCAATGCATGTGCAAGAGGGGAAGACACATGATGAGAAACAGGGAGTGAACAGTGGCAGCTTTCCGTTTGAACTGAAAATTATCTAGTCATTGTTTTTGGCTTAGATGAGCCTACATACAAGCCCGTAATGTCTTTTTCAAATTCTCTCACCCTCTGAAGAAAAGCATTAGTTCCTCCAGGCTGTTTTAAACAACTAAAGAGAAATGATAATAGTTAACATTAAATAAAAGGAAAATATATATGTTAGCTCCTTGCATTCTGTTCACTTAAAATGCATTCTTTTGTGCAGCTATTGTTAGCAATTATTGATAATGATAGTCTTAGTTTTTTCTGAAGGAATGAGCTAGGTTTTTCTTCATGCTCTTCCTGTATGCCTGATGGTTTCTTGAAAGGGTATAAAAGGTTACAAAATTACAACTGTCAAGCCCTAAAGCCAGAGCTGCCTGATTCTTTAAAATATAATGATTACAATGTCCAAACTGCATTTTGCTTGTTTTCTGCATCTCTGGCAAGTACTTTATTTGTTTGGTTGCAAATGTGTGTACTTAGAAAGAAAGTGAACTTTCTTTGCCATTACAAAGAACAGGAAGCTTTAGTTTTTACCATTCACAATAGATTTGGTTCCTACTTTTTGCCTGATGGTTTTGCATAGGCTCTAGCTGTCCCAGACAATTTGTTGGAAAAATGGATTCAGAAAATGAAAAACTGAGTGGATTTTTTTTAGGATGTGCTGCTTTGTATTTTCCATTGAAGATCATAGGCAACCATTGGCTATCCCAGGACAAGTGGAGCAAGGCAGGAGACAGTCCTGATTAACTAAGTAAAGGCCATGTCACATTACATGAGTTTTCCAGCGATTTTCAGTCATAGACTACATTAACATAATCTAATGAGTCAGAACGGTCATGTAGTGTGACTTATCCAGTGACTCAGTCCAACTAGTCTGTGCCTAAGTCACGGGGGTGGGCTCTGTGTGCATGAGAGCTAACAAGTGCAATGCATACAATGCAGCTTACAAGGAATATGGAATATTGGACCTCACAAATAGAAGATAGGCTCATCTGCCTGATATCTCATGTTTTACATGCCATGACAGAATGGAAACAAAGAAACAAAATGACAAAGATTGAGGCTGAACTCAGCATACCTGTAAATACTTTGCAGGGGAATCTGCTCCTTCAGGCAGCACGTTATTGGCTGTCATAAAAAAAGGCAAGCTTGTGATTCTTTGGAAATGAAAAACTGTGGTGGAAAGTTGTCAGACAGTCACATAATGTGACATTCTTATTAATTTCTAGTTACACAAACTGACATAATCATGCGATGACATCAAAAACTGAGATCGCCATGTCTGGCGTCCTTTCTGACTTGAAGTAGCGTAATGTGACATTGACGTAAACTGTCCTAATATTTCTTCCTGATGTTCTTTAAATATGATTAAGGTTTATGCTTGAACTACACCATTTGGTAATTTAAACTTTTTGTGTAAAAATGTGTTTCAAGGCTTCAGTCTTTTATCCCCTTTTTTCTAGTATTGTTTAATTGACTATTCAATCGAAAGGATACTGGTGGATAAACTTTAATGATGACTTTGAGATGTTTGGAAACCTGTATTAGTTTGCCATGCAGCCTCCTTGCTTGAAACTAAAAACTGTCTTATCCTGCCAGAAGAGGACATGCACTTTATCTTGTGATGCACTTGGTTGTTCTCCTCTGTATGATTTCCATTTCTGCTGTTTTTTTTCCTTTACCAGAACTGCACACAATACTCCAGATGCAGTCTCACTAACACATTGTACAGTCTGAATATAATGTAAATTGGTTTATACTCAACAATTTTTACAATATAATCTAACTTTTCATTTGCCTTTCTAAAATTTCTTCTGAGGATTGTCAAGATAATGACAATATTGTATATGTAAATTCCTAAATTGAGAATGTGTTGCCTGTAAGATAGCATTAGCTATCGTCCATTTCAGATGAACTTTTTTTGCCGTTTTGTAGCACTTTACACTTTTAAAAAATTCATGCATACATAGAAAAAGAAAAGTTAAAAAATTATGAGTGACTATGGAGGTACAATAAGAAAAGTGAAAGTTTCTGGTTGCAAGAGGTGCCATGTTAAAAGCAACTGATGAAGAAGAATGTTCAGTGTCACAAAGTCAGATCTCTACAGCATTCCTGAGGGAAATGGCCATGGAGACACAAGGAGAATGTGCAAACTGCACACAGTCAGGCATATGCAGGCATAGAAGTCAAAAGAAGAGCAGAAGAACCAACCACTGTGCCACCTTACCAAACTGATAAGAAGATAAGAAACTTTCCATCTTGAATACTCTTTCACTGATTTTCTCTCAGTGTCTGCAATTTGTCTGAAAGAGACATTTCTTCCAGATGAACATTATTGATGCTTTGAGAAATATGAAGCCGTGAAGTAGTTCCTCAAGTTTATATTAAAAAACTTTTGCTCGTTGAATACTTCATGCCATTTTAGCACAGGGATGCACTTTGTTTTTTTCTAGGGCTTTTTGGAGGATACATCTCTTGAAATCATATGCGGTACCCTAAGTGGTCTAACTGTTTCCTGAACACATTAACGTATTATGTAGGTTCAAGGCACATCCTCTGGATGCACTACAATGTATCATCAGTGATGCCACCTGGGGTCTTTGGGTGTTTAGGGTCTTACATCATCACACACCCTTGCCCAGGTGACCCAGCTGGGGTCCTGTATCACAGCAGCATCAACCCATGGATCTGTCCTCTTAATCCAAAGCCACCTATTGGATTTCTCTGTGGCTTCCAACATGGATTTTATGGCTGTTCTTTATGCAGCCCATTACACCCAGTAGGCTGAATGCTCTGCAGAGTGAGCACCCTGTGAAGCCCTGACAGCTCACCTATGTTGGCTGACAATGAATCCACCAGCCTTGAATCCAACACAGTTCTACCCTTTTCTGGTACCTGGCACTCTTTTTTTTTGTTTGCTTCCTCAATTGCTCTTCCCAGGTCACTGTGAACTCAAGCACAATCATTTGTTTGGTAGTTTCTGATAAGGTGATCATGTCTGGATATTAAGTTATTACAATTATGTGTTCAGGAAATCTCTTTTTACCCAGGTCCACCTGAGCTGCCAGTCAGAAGCTGTGGACAGCAGACCAGTGTGTATTACTGGCTATGAGTGTGGCTTTTCTCCAGCCTTGTCAAAAACAATGATCTGCTTCGGAGGCAGTTGATGTTTGCTGGTGTTAATCGTTGTGACTACACTTCATTGAATTTGCATGAGGTAATTTTATTCATAACAGATAAATTGGACTTTTTCAGAAAAAAAACAACTGTGCGTTTGTTTCACTAATGCAAATTATTATCAAATTCTAATTTATATTTATTTATACCATTTAAATCTAATCAACCGTGGCTCATTCATTTTAGCTTGTAGTGCTGCTGATTTGTTTGTATTAATCACAGTAAACAAAGTCTTTATCATTTACTTTACTTTCCCATTTATCTTGACAGTTAACAGGTACATTTAAGTCATTTACATAATTATCTGTATATATTTAATGAAAAAATATCACAATAAGGCAAAATTTAATTTACAAAAACACTATCTTATTAACATTTCCTAACAAGAACCTCACTTTTCCCCGGTGGATACATTTCTTTTGTAAAAAAAATTAAGTCCATCTGAGTACTACCAATAAGATGTGTGTATTTTTGTACTAAAGATTGATTTTGATCTTGACACTAAGTAAATTAATTAATAAGGGAGGATTTATAACATGTTACTATAATCACTAACCATGTCAAAATGTTTTTTATCTTCTACTCTTATTTATGCATTTAATCTAAAAGGAGAATGTTGACTTGTATCATTGAAGAATTGCTACAAATAAAGTTATTGGCTCATGTATCTTCTGAACCTCATTTACCTCCTTATTCTTGAGAAGATGATTCCTGCCCTGCCAGTCTAGGGCACCTGGGTAAATCTACAAGTAGATGTGGCACATGTTCATTGAAGGGCACACAGGTGCACACACTTTCCAATACTCATATTTGGCCCATATAGAGTCATTATATAGCCTACAAAATTAAGAGGTGACATGATCAAAGAATTTAAAATTATGAAGGAAATTAGTACAGTGGATCAAGACTGTTATTTTAAAATGAGTTCATCAAGAACACGTGGGCACAGTTGGAACTTTCTAAGGGCAAATTTTGCACAAACATTAGAAAGTTTTTCTTTACACAGAGAAACATTAACACGTGGAATAAGCTGCCAAGAAGCATGGTAGATAGTTAGTCTTTAGGGACTCTCAAAACTGGACTTGATGTTTTTTTAAAAGAATTAAGTAGATAAGACTGGCAAACTTTTTTTGGGCAGAATGGCATTTTCTCGTCTAGATTGTTCTAATGTTCTAATGTGCACAGTTTTGCTATGTGTAAGGTAAACCGTGCTTAGAAAAAGCAATGAAAAAAGAGAGAATATAAAAGCTCTACACATATGGCAAGTGAGCCAGGAAGTGAATCAAAAACTTCCAGCATGTCAAACTGCAATAGTAATCAATGCGCTCCCCTCAAAACCATCCATATGTGTAATATTTTGTTTTAAATGAATACTCCATCCAAACATTATTTTTTTTACATGTTACATATGCTACTTACTGCTGTGTGTTTTGCAGTGATGGCTGAGAAACATTTGTCATGTTTTCATGCAGAATAGAGATTTTAAAAGTGTGTTATAACAGGGATTTACAGTGACTAATGCTGTAAAACGGCAAATGTAAAAGTCCAGGAAAAAAAGAAAAACAAATCTTATGCTAATTGTGTTGTATAATTAACATGTCAGTTATCTAGTGGCATGCTCAAAATGTGCAAAGCATTCATTTTTTGCTGCAATACTGTTAAACCGGTACTTCAAAAAAAATCAACAGTCATCATAAACAGGAGATGCAAGACACACGGGACTGTCTTTTTGAACTGGAGATCCACCTCTCCCTCTCATTCATTGGTCAACAGTCTTATCTTCAATTCAGAATCTCAAGTCCATGGAGACCAGTTTAAGTCAATTGTGTTCATTTTTCGGTAAAATTTCAGTCTGGGATTTTTTACTCAATAAAAATGGAGAACTCGCCATGGGTCTGAAAACTTTTTGTAAGGCATTGTATGCCTATGTCTGTGTGTTTGAATGATAACATTTTATACATAGATGGAGAATTCACATCTGTGAGTCCCCTTTTCGTTGTTTATGGATGATATCTGAAAGTAACAAACCTGCAGAAAACAGCATAGTGTGGTCCTGGGCAGCTGAAGTGGCCTTTGACATTTAGATAAAAAGAAGAACTGCAGGTGCAAGGGAATGATTTCAGGATACTTATACAGTAGTTGAGTGCAATCGAAACAGGGCCGTGTATTTATTGTTTTGTTTATATAACACTAGTGTTTTGTGTGATGCCCTCCCTGATATCCGTGTTACTGAGGGATGCATTATTGGAGAAAATAAATTGAACTGTCTCTTATAACATGAAGGAGCACAAGAAAGACTGAGAGCAAATTTTATATTATATCAGTGTGGACTATTTAATTATAATTTTAATGTTAGGCTTTTTTGTAATTCTATAGGTACTCCTATTTGTATTAAAACTCAAGTCAAGGGCATTTATTTTAATTGTTGTCATTCTGTTAACTCAATAAAACAGCTGAGGGCATTTAATAAGGGAAGAGCTTTCTGTGATTTGTATAAAAAAGCTTCATTGGATAAAGAAAGGAGTGGCACACATGAGAGACAAACAAACAAATACCCAAGATTAAAATATGTTTTACTAAATTGTAAACAGCTTCAGATTCTGATTAATTATTGTCATTAATTGAACAGAGACCAAGTGGTTTAAAACAGGTTCTACCTTTTTGTTTGTAAATAAGGTGCATGTTATAACCTACCTATGCCTCCATTTGTTGAATCCACTTTGTCTATTAAATGGTTACATGTTAAGTCAGGACAGGACACAGATCTATCACCGGCCTCGTCCACTCATTGATATTCACTCAAATAGGGTCAAATTAGGCTGGCCAGTCATCCTGACATGTACACATTTAGGCTGTGGAATGACACTGGAGTGGAAGCTCAATACAGACAGCAACCACAGCAGCAATTGAGCCAGGTCCCCGGGAGCTTTAAGGCATAACGGTTAACCACAGCAAAAATGTCTAGAAATTTAAACATTGTATACTTTTTGTAAATCTCCTTGCTACATTGAATCACAGTGGATTTAATTTTTGCTTTTTTGATCCTGATGAACACTTAGAGTCAATATTGTCAGTCAGTCATCTTTCAACCCGCTGTATCCTAACACAGGGTCACGGGGGTCTGCTGGAGTCAATCCCAGCCAGTACAGGGCGCACGACAGGAACAAATCCCCAGCAGGGTGCCAGCCCACCACAGGGCACACACACACCCCCACACACTAGGAACAATTTAGAATCACCAATACACCTAACCTGCATGTCTTAGGACTGCGGGAGGAAACCAGAGTACCTGGAGGAAACCCACGCAGACATGGGGAGAACATACAAACTCCACGCAGGGAGGACCCGGGAAGCGAACCCGGGTCTCCTAACTGCAAGGCAGCTACCACTGCGCCACCATGCTGCCAGAGTCAATGTTGTGTAACAATAAAATGTGAACACTTCCAAGGTGGAAAATGCTTTTTATAGGCACTGTATTTGTTTCCTTCCAGTTAAAGTCTTCCTAGAAATAAGACAGAATTACAGGTATTCAGGTTAATTATGGTCTGTAGTAGGGATGCTCCAATCAGATTTTTTTAAGGCCGATACGGATCATCATTTTCATGTTAATTCCTCAGTCGACTCTAATACCGATTCTATTTTTATTTCTTTATCCCTTTAAAAAATGTTTTACACTAAGCTCCTGCATAATCAGACTATATTTATATTTTACTAGCTGATTACCCAGTGGCTTCGCTCACTGAGTGCAAGGGAAAAAAATAAAATGTAGATTATAAATTATTAAACAGTAAAACATTAACATTTAAGAAGTAAAGACACATTGAGCACTACTGGAGTGCTTTCGGGTAAAGTACATTTTATGGGCGCTATAACACAACAGGTAAGTAGTACTAACAGCAGCTTAAATGTATTTGGATCATCTCTCGGTAGCAGATCCCTTTGTGAAAGGTGCTACACGGCCGCTGTGGTATAGAAATAACATTTTCTATGTGATCCTCCAAATTTCTGCCTGACAATGTTGCACTACGTGCCTGTGATTTAAGAGAAAAATTATTCTGAGAAATGTGGACACTGCCCGTCCGTGCTTAATGGGCAGAAGGTCCAAACAATTCCCAAGTCTAATACTTTACATGAAGAGGTTGGTACATCTTCTTAGATGTAAACCCTCCATGTTCTTAAAAGAATTCATCACAAAAGCAACCTTGAAAATATTGCGGGGTTTTAGTGACCTGAACTCACCTTAAAGGACAATAAGTAGTCGTGCAGCGTCATTTACCAAGAGAGTCTTGCTTGGGATTGGCTCCAGCAGACCCCCGTGACCCTGTAGTTAGGATATAGTGGGTTTGATAATGACTGACTGACTTCAGTTTTTTTGCTGTCAAAATATACATCGACTATATTTATAAAGGTGTGTTGTTTTTCTTCTGTGTATCAGCTAGACATTCATAATTCTTGAGGTGTAATTATAAAATATGGATTACTATTTTAATTATGTAGTACTTGTTTCTTATGAAAATGTATACTGTACGACTTACATCAATAAAAAATAAACAAAGTACAAATGCATCAAATGTTCAGAAGTTGTTCACCAAGAAGACACAAGACTAACATGCTTAACAGGTTTATAAGTAAAAGACGCACTTTGCTGTTAAGCTAACATGCCTTTAGTTTACTACTGTAAGTAGCACTTTCAGATTCTTCTTTATCTTTTCTTTTTCCAATTAAAAATGTAAGATGCTGCACTTAAAAAAATCTCGCTGTCCAAAATGAAACAGTGTCAATTTTAAGTTATAAATTAAAAGGTCTGAATTTGTTAAAGTAGTTTTTTTGGTACGTTTGTGTTAAAGCACAGGACGACTTCTCCGACTCCATTTTCACAGTTCATTACTCCACTTTCTTTAACGTAAAGGGTAAGCTCTCTGATAAAACACTCCTTCACTGCTCTTTGTTTACACTGCGGGAAGTTTACAGCAAAAAACAAAAACAGACACATGCTGGCTCAACTGTCGGAATACCCTGCATAAAGGAGCACTGCAACCAAATTCCTGTAAAGCTTAGAAAAGATCTGATTTCCCGATCACTGATTGAATTTTTTTAGTGAAATTCATCTAATTTAGATCAGCAGCTGGTCAATCAGAGCATCCTTACTCTGCAGTAGTAGTATATAGCAGCAAGGGTGCATAGTGGTAAGAGCAGTGATTTCATGCTATCAGGATCCTGAGACTTTTTGTACATTTTTTATTAGTTATTTCCTCTAGTATTGAATTGCATATCGTTACTGTTTTTTTTTCACACTAAGGAATCATTTTCGATTTGGTATTATTTTCAGTCTCCATTTTGATTTTTTGCTCAGCCAGTAAAGGGCATAGTATCAGAGGTAGTGTGCCTGCCAGTCATTACTCAACAGGATAAAAGGGTTCACTTACTTATCTGATTACATGGATTCCAAAACCCTTTAATTTCATCAATGTAGTGTAGTTGTTAAAGCTTTGGACCTCAAACCTCTGGTGCTGTGAGTTCAAATCCTGCTACTGACACTGTGACCCTGAGTGAGTCACTTGACCTGCCTATGCTTCAATTGTATCATAAATGTTGTAAGTCATAAATGTTGTAAGTTGTCTTGAATAAAGGTGTTAAATTAAGTCAATCCTTTTTGACCTTCTACTTGTTTCTTGGTTTTTCTCTTTGGTAATTGGTGGGTTTTTGTTCTCCTGGTTCAGAGCCTTGCTTTGTTTATATTTTTTCTACATCTTTTCTTCCAGTCATTCTCAATTTATCTTGCTCTCTAGGCAGAATAGATGCATTCAGTGTCCTGGGTTTAAATCCCACATTTGGCCATCATATGCGTAGAGTAAGCATGCCGTCTCTGTGTCTGTATGGATTTTTCCTTCCAGTTGTCAGATTTTTCTCCATCCCAAATAATGATCATTATTATCCTCTGGCATGTATGTAGGTCGAGGTGTATGTGAGGAGGTCCTACCTGCAGTGAACTGGTGCCCAATCCAGGTTTTGTTCCTGCCTTGCACCTGATTCTGCTGGAATAGTTTCCAGCACCCTATGACTCTTAATTAGGATTAACTGGGATCCAGAAAGCTATGTTATATTATTTTAATAACAATATAAAAAACACAACAGCCTCTCATGTCTCTTGTCAAAGCATATTGGCACTTTGGTGAGGAAGGAAAGGCAAAGTCTGAACCACCTCTGGGATTATAGACTGTCCTCCCAGATACAAAAGAACTGCTGCACATCCACCACTGAAAGTATTCTGAAAGGAAGCATCACAGGCCTGGTTTGGGAAGAGCAAGCAGCAGGATTCTGCAGAAAGTGGTGCGGTCAGCTGAGCATATCACAAGGTGCATACTCACTAAACTCCAGGACGTCTACACTAAGTAAAGCCATCCGAACCATTGCCTTTTTTTCATAATGCAGTCAGGTAAACACTTACACCACCTAAAGTCCAGTTCTGATTGAAAGGCAGCTGTTTCCCACAGTCTGTCTGCATGTTAAATAAAAAAAAGTGTTTAGTAATACATAATGCCCTATTGATAACTCTCACATAATTAACTAAGTTATTTAAGTTAAGGCGTCTATTTATTTATTATTATTTACGTATTACATATGAATGATTCTTTTAATGATTTTTTAATTTATAATACTATATAATGTTATCGTCCCTTTATATTCGTCTCAAGACACAGTCATAACAGTTGAGCAACTAAGCATTTCACTGTACACTGGACCCTTGACTTACGAACTCAATTCGTTTGCGAGGGCTGGTTGTAACTCAAGTTGGTTGTAAGTCAAGACTATTTTTCCCATAAGAAATAATGGAAATACCCATAATGCGCTCCGAACCTCCCACGGCAACACTTACTTAACCTTTTCATAATAAAAAAAGGGTTGTATAATGTGCAGAATTTACCAAAACACCAATAATTATTCTAATGTACTAACCAAAAAGTTATAAAAAGTGACTAGCCTACCAGAAACAACAATTTCATACTGTACTCACCATTTAATTTGACATCTTTGGGCTGCAGGAAGGGAGGAGGAGGAGGAGAATGAAACGGAAGGTGGTTATTGTTTAGAAGGAGCCTCCTTATGCAAATCTTTTCTTTGTAAAATTGTCGAGATGGTGGATTTCAGCATGCTGTACATATTAGCGAGATCAGTCACATGAACACCACTCTCATATTTCTGCACAATTTCCTTCTTCGTTTCGATTGTGATTGCTGTTTCTCAAGTTAATAATGACAGTAGTCGAGCACTCAGTTCAAAGCTGGTCGTGTTGTGAACTGCTGTAATAATACACTCCAAAGCAAGCCAGTGCTGACTCAGCCTGATGACATCATCATGTGCCGCGCCAGCCCGTTAACTAACATCCCTTAACAAGAGCTTTCTTTACCTTCGTTACCTTCTCTTCCTTTCTTAGCAATTATGCGCCTTGCTTGCCATGGTCTTAGTGAATTATATATATAGATAAATCACTGCACTGACCGAAATTACATCCACAAACACATGTATCTGGGCTCTGACTGACGCTTACGAACGCTCTCGGCTGTTTGTTTACAATCGCACAAGCGGATACACGTGACCGCATTCAGGTCGTAACGCAATATGTTGGTCGTAAATCAAGTTGTTCGCATGTCAGGCCGGTCGTATATCAAGGGTCGACTGGTACATTGTTTTGTATGTATAATCTGTATGTGACAAATAAATGATTTAATTTGATTTGATTTGTTCATATGTCTCTTTGTGCTCTTCATCTAGTAGTTGCTTTATCCCATTTCTTAAGGAAGTATAATAATTGAATCAGTGACAAAGGGGAACAATAATATATGCAAAATATAAGCCTTTTATATCATTTTTGTTTGTGTAACTTTATTTTATAATTTAACTTATAAATTTGAGAAATACAGGTCAGTGCCACAAGGCTGTAAGTTGCATGCTATCATTATCATTTAAAAGCTGAGTCAAGCTATCAACATGATTGAAAGATATATCCGCAAAAAAGCCATATGGAAACTAAAATAAATAATGCATTGACACATTGTTTTAGTGGATTAATCCTGTCAACCAAATATTACCCAAGGAACTGAGGGTTGTAAATGTAATTGGATTTGAAACTGGCAAATCAGAATTAATTAAACTTCCTATGTTTGATGATACAGTTCAATAGTGGTATCTGATCCTTAATAATGAGTTTATTTTTATTGTCAGTAATCTAAGACTGAAAGTCAGCATTTTAATCTTCAGACATGTATGCTTTCCAAAACATTCATGAAAGATAAAACAATAAAATGGATCGTATTGCAGTTAATAAGTTTCCCAACAAAAAAAGGAAAAAAACTTTCTAGAACTAACTGTCGTTAACTGGCTATGCTAAACACACTAGTGCACACTTTTTTCCTGCCTTTTGGTCTCTATAAACTGACCATATCTGACTTTTGTGTGAGCCTTCTACACTCCTCTGTAATTTACCAGTGTGGAGTAAGACCCGGACACAGACAGGCAGACACGTTAAACTCACCCTACACACGTTTATTAACACAGTCCATATTTACAATTGAGTGCTCAAAACCCCAAAAGTCCCCCAAAGTCCTGGCCACTCAATCCACAGTGCCTTTCACTTCAGGCCGCCTCCTTGCCTCTCCTCCAAGACCTTGTCTTCTCCTCCTGATTCCAGCCATTGTCTGAAAGGAGCCGGCCCCTTTTATAAACACTCGGATGTGCTCCAGGTGTGTTCCGGCAACCTCCCACCGACATGCCCCAGTGTGGCGGAAGTGCCGGCTGCATACCCAGAAGCACTCCAGGTGTCCCCAGTCTTCTTCCCCCCAGCACTTCCGCCACACCCGCTCCAAAGGCACGGGGGTGCCCCCTGGCAGTTACCACGGGCTCCTACAGGGTTGAGCTTCTAAGCTCTGTACCAGTGGCCCCCAAAGGAACCAGGGCGGTCGCCCCCACATGGTCTGGGGAAGGCATAAGCCCTCCTCCGGTCTTCCTAGGCATCCTGGCCGGGTTGCCACCCCAGCCATCTCCGACACCAGAGTCTAGGCGAAAGCAAATGTAGTCCATTGGACTTATGAAAGGAAAATGGGCTTGATAAAAATGAACTGAATTGAATAAAACTACTTTTTATTCTTTTCCTGGGCTTTAATTACAGGATGATGATATTGGATCTGTACTCTGGGCAAACCTGTCAACTATCATATAGAGCAGGATCTCAGTAACTTCTTCCTGGAATGGCTCCCTGCCTTCTAACTATGAAATAAAATAGACAGGTCCTAGTTTGAGTCTGGAATAGTGTGCATTTAAATATGCATTAAGTATTCATGGACTGCCCATATTCATATGGTATACTTACACAGTTCAATTAAAAACTGTTTCCTCCCGCAGTCCAAAGACATGCAAGTTAGGTGCATTGGTGATCCTAAATTATCCCTAGTGTGTGCATGGTGTGTGGGTGTGTGTGTGTGTGTGTGTGTGTGCTCTGCGGTGGGCTGGCATCCTGCAAGTGGTTTGTTCCTGCCTTACGCCCTGGGATTGGCTCCAGCAGACCCCCATGACCCTGTGTTAGGATATAGTGGGTTGAACAATGACATGACATAACTGATCATGCATCTTTTTATACTTACTTCAATTCATGGAGCTACTCTAGGCAGCAACCAGGCAGTGAACAGTCTTTAGCATATGGAACCTTTGAGGGAAAAAAACCCAAGCGAATATATAAAGAATATGCCAGCTCAAAAAAGGAGGCAGTCCATCCAGTAAAAAGCAGAGTCCAACTAGTGCTACTACGATACTAACCAGTGCACCATGGTGCCATTCTCAGGTTAAATTACATCAAAATTAGAGACAAACACAAACGTGTGAAATTAATTAACAAGTAGTGTGGTAGAGACGCAGACACTGTGTACTTTCAAATCTCAATTTAATGTTGTTTTGGAAAAATTAGGTGTACAAGATTAGCAAGCTTTGTTTAACTTAATGGCCTTTTCTTGCCAAAACTTCCCTAATGTTCTAATGTTAGTGTTCATCTTAGGTCAAATTAGCTTCTACGGTTTCTCATATCTGCAATCATTTTGAGGTTTGCCTTTGTCCTTTCCAGCTTCCATGATGGAGACAACACTCTTCCTATGACATTACTCTATGTTTATATATATATATATATATATATATATATATATATATATATATAT
>JANRMT010062819.1:62235909-62261048 GCA_026402145.1 Polypterus bichir lapradei
TTTTGTCTGGAAAAGAAAGACCTGTGCAATATTTTTGGTTACAGTATACGGGGCGGAAAACCCCAACCCTTTATGCGACTCTGTGTTTTCTTTTACAGTGACATAGTCGGCAGGATTTTGAAGTCCGAGAAAGATGGCTGAAAGGCAAGACCTGAATACGGTCCTGAACACCCTAGCCACCGAACTGCAGGCACTGAAGGTGGAGCACGCTACCACGAGGGCGGAGCTTACAGACGCACAGAAGCGAATGGCCGCGGCAGAGATGGTAAAGCTGGAGCCCGCGCGGCTGCCGCCTCCTCCTATTTTACTGTTATCCGAGGCAGATGACATCGAGTCATACCTCACCATATTTGAGAGGACGGCCACTCGGAATCAGTGGCCGCGTGCGGAGTGGGCCCCTATTTTGGCCCCATACCTGAAGGGTCCGGCGCAGCGGGCCTATGACGACCTCCCTGAGGAGGAAGCCGCCCAGTGCACCTTCCTGAAGGCCGAGATTTTTAAACGCTACGGCGTAACCTCCGACCAGCAGGCGAGGGAGTGGTGGCACTGGCAGTTCGACCCCAATGGCCCCTCTAGGGCGCAGGCCTTCGAGTTCTGGGGCAAAATCGGGCGCTGGCTACAGCCAGACATTAACCAGGCTCAACAAGTGGTGGAGCTGGTTGTCTGTGAGGCCTTCCTATATGCCATGCTGGAGTATCTTGCCCGGCAGGTCCGGAGATATCCGTTTAAGAACATGGACGGCCTTCTGGAGGTACTCGAGCGGCAGCTGGCGGTGAACCGACTCGCGGCGGTGGAGAGGTCAACTCGCAGGGCCCGACAGGGACGTGCGGCCATGCCAGAGGCCACCCGCCACGGTCCGGAGGGTCCGTCTAAGCCACGCGACAGAACCCCCACCTCGCTGCGCTGTTTCAAGTGTGGTGAGCTGGGGCATATCGTCATCTCCTGCCCCGTGAACCACGAGCCGATGGACTGCAGCTAGATGCGGGGTGAGAGGTATTGTGCTCTGTCAAACCCCCTGGTGGTAAAGAACACGAGAGTGGTGTTAATTAATGGGCACCCAGTGATCGCATTGTTTGACTCCGGGAGTAACATCACCATTGTTGCTCGCCGTTATGTTTTGCCGCGACAGTGGGCTGCTCCGAATACGAAAGTCACTTGTATACATGGGAAGACCAAGTCTTATAGGTCCGCATATTGCTACATAACCTGGAAAGAGGAACCTAAGAAAATGTTTGTCGCGGTGTTGCCCGAACCCCCCTTTCCGGTTATACTAGGACATGACTGGTCGGAAAGTAAACGCGGTGAAACCGTCACCACTCCGGAAGCCAGGTTGGGTCTGATCATGGAGGGACAGGGTCCCCACCCAGCTGCTCCCACGCCGTGCACCTTGGTGGCTGTTGATGACGTAGGGAAGTCTTCTTCGCAGTTGGACCTCCTCCCGGACATACAAGCGGAGGAGGGACCGTCACAAGGAGATGTGGCCCCCGACCCCCTAGCCAGTGTGTACCAATGAGTACCAATTTCGCTCCACGCCAGCTTCATTTAAAAGAGAACAATGGAATGGTGATTCCCTGAAGTTTGCCCAGAATGCGATCATATCCGTGAACGATGTATCGTTAGCTGATTCCACCCCACCAGGACCCCATTTTGTCTTAGATAACGAATTGTTGTATCGAGTGGCAGAACACGAAGGTGAGGTTCGGAAGTTGTTGCTAGTCCCGCGGACCTACCGGCAGCAAGTGTGTGAACTAGCACATGCCCACCTCTTAGGCGCCCATCTAGGGGCCGAGAAAACGCTGGAGAGGATTAAACTCTGCTTTTATTGGCCTGGGATTAATGAGGAGGTCAGGCGCTTCTGTCAATCCTGCCCAGTTTGCCAGTTGCGCCAGATTCCCAGAAGGGACCGTGCTCCTCTCATCCCAATTCTCCTCATCGACGTGCCATTTGAAAGGATCGGGATCGATCTAGTAGGACCCCTGGAACCTTCAAACCGAGGCCATAAGTACATTTTAGTCATGGTCAATTATGCCACTCGATGCCCTGAAGCAGTTCCCCTGCAAGCTGCCAATTCGAGGAACATCGCACGGGAACTAGTAGCTCTCTTTGCCCGGGTGGGTATACCTAAAGAAGTCCTCACGGACCAAGGTACTCCCTTCACTTCGGATACGTTCAGGGAGGTGGTCAAGTTGCTCCGCATTAAGCATCTCAAGACGTTTGTGTACCACCCCCAGACTGACGGGCTGGTGGAACGTTTTAATCAGACCCTGAAACAGATGCTCCGCAAGGTAGTCAGCGTGGACGGTCGGAACTGGGACCAACTTTTACCGCTAGTGCTTTTTGCTTATCGGGAGGTGCCTCAAGCTTCCACCGGGTTTTCCCCTTTTGAGCTTCTGTATGGACGCCAACCCCGGAGTATATTGGATGTACTAAAAGAGGGCTGGGAAGGAGAGGCGCTTCCCTCCGTTAGTATTCTGCAACATATCGCGCAGTTACACGATAGGCTGGAGAAAATCAGGCCTATACTAAAGGAACACATGTCCAAGGCTCAAGCAGCGCAGGCCCGCAACTATGACAGGAACATGTCCATACGTGAATTCTAGCCGGGGGATCGTGTGATGGTGCTCGTGCCCACTTCCTACTCCAAATTGTTGGCCCATTGGTAAGGCCCGTACGAGGTAAAGGAGAGGAAAGGGCTCATGGACTATTTGGTGCTTCAGCCGAATCATCGACCGAGCGAGAGGGTCTATCACGTGAACTTGCTAAAGCCCTGGAGGGACAGGGAAGAACCGCCCCTCCCCGGGCCAACCCTCTCCCTTTTCTCGGAAAAAGACGCTCTTAACCTCGGCCCCAATTTGAGTCCCCAACAACGACAGGAGCTCCTGGGAGTGATCCGGTTGGTCCCGGAAGTGGTCAGAGAGGCACCAGGGCGGACCGTGCTGATTCAGCACGACATTGTCACCGACCCGGGGGTGGTAGTCACCCTATCGCCTCCCGGAAGTGAAACGTACAGAGGCGGAGCTAGCGGTACAGCGAATATTGGACCTGGACATCATTGAGGAGAGCCATAGCCCCTGGTCCAGTCCGATCATCCTCGTTTCCAAGCCGGACGGCTCCTGGAGGTTCTTTAATGACTTCAGACGTCTCAATCAGGTCTCCAAGTTTGACGCCTACCCCATGTCCCGGATAGATGAGTTACTCGAGAGGCTGGGGATGGCCCGTTATCTGACTACCTTGGATATGACCAAAGGGTACTGGCAAATTCCCTTAACGGCATCCGTAAAAGAAAAAACAGCCTTCAGTACCCCTAGTGGACACTGGCAATACAAGGTCCTCCCATTTGGTCTGCACGGGGCGCCAGCAACCTTTCAGCGTCTGGTGGACAGAGTGCTACGGCACCACCAGTTCTATTGTGCCACTTACCTGGATGACGTGGTCATTTTTTCCGGCACCTGGGAGGAGCATGTATTACAGGTTTACGTGGTCCTCCTGACACTAGCGAAAGCCGGCCTCCGCATCAACCCTCGTAAGTGTTCTTTTGGTTTGAGTGAGGCCAATTATTTAGGCTACCTGGTGGGTGAAACCACAGTGTACTAAAGTGAAAGTCATCTTAGAATGGCCCCGTCCAATGGTCAAGAAGCAGGTGCAAGCCTTCCTGGGATTAGCCGGGTATTATCGCCGGTTTGTACCTCGGTTTTCCGAGAGGGCAGCACTCTTGACGGAGTTGACAAAGAATCGGGAGTCGAATCCCTGGGTCACGAGGTGGTTTTTGGACTTGCAGCCCTACAAGTTTACTGTCACTTATCGTCGAGGTGGCCTGCAGGCCAATGCTGATGCCCTCTCCCGGGTCCACGACCTCTAGGTTTGGTCCGCCCAACCCAATGGGTCTGGGCTGAGTGGGGGGGTCATGTCACGCACGAGTGCATCGGAAGCAGTTGAAAGACCCAACACGCACCGCGATAAGACCTGCCAGGAGACGAAGGCAGCGTATTAACCTCTCTCCCCCTTTTTCCCTCAGAAAAGACGAAGCGACGCCGCCGTAAAACAACCCAGAATAAACAACGGTCTCCACTTCCAGGTTCCTTTTTTCCCTCTGGTCCCCCAAAGATGATGTCAAGCTCCCATACACCACCACGCCTACCCAGCAACCATCACGCCTGATTTCCGGTCCGCCCCTTTATATTGTCCCTCCAATCCGCCATTTTTTGTCTTATGATTTCTTACAAGTTTTGTCTGGAAAAGAAAGACCTGTGCAATATTTTTGGTTACAGTATACGGGGCGGAAAACCCCAACCCTTTATGCGACTCTGTGTTTTCTTTTACTATATATATATATATATATATATATATATTTAAGGTTTTTTCTTACTCATTTTGGACATGTTTTCTGGTATTAAACCTTTATTATTTTTGCTATCCTTGACTTTAAGATTGTGATTTTTAATTCTATATGCTATTAACTCTGCTGACTATACCTTGGCAAACCATTCTTTGATTTGATACAAACCAGAACTATAAGCTCCTATAGATTCATAGAGTAATTTGTTATGTAGGGCTCAACCTGATACCAATTGCTAGACTTATAAACAAATTATGTTGCTTTTGCATATGAGAAAATGCTCAGGCTTTCAAAAATAATTGGATGTGCACAAGTTCTGTTGGAACAGACAGGCCTTATTTCTGCCTGTATCTACTGCCACTACTTGAACATGATCTGTATAAGCCAGTAAGGAAGAGAGATGAATCTCTTTCATTTTAAAATTACATTTAATAAAAATCTGTGCTTTTTACATGAAATAATCGATTAAAGAAGTTCCTTAATACTAGCAGAGATAAGGTCTCAAAAGGCACACAGCAATCAATGTAATACAATAGGCTTTTCCCTAAAGGAACAACTGAATAGACTGGCCATCAGTAAACAATGACTGATCATTTATATTTCTCACCCAATTACATGTCCAAAAAGACTTCCCTTATTGAGTCCTCAGGACTCAATTATTTCCACTGGCAATGTCCGGTCAATGATTTACTTCATTTAGTATTTAATCTCATCGAAGCAATTAACAGTTGACACCTACTCAGTATTAGATGGCTTTTTTCATTTTTTTCTTTTCCCTCCCTGTTTCAGGTTAGATATCGTACAGAGAATTGTTTCTTTTTCTCTTCATTTTTAATCATTCATGAATTATACCATATTTGCCATTTAAGCTCCTCTTTCAAAATGTAAATCTGTACACTTCAGAAAAAATAGCTTTTTGGGAACTTTAATTGATCCTCTGTTTGAATACTTAGAATTCGAAAATCAATCACTTTTTACTAAAGCTTATAATGAAACCTGTAAATTAATTATAGATAGAATTATTTAAAAAGGGGGCAGCATGGTGGCGCAGTGCTTCACGGGTCCTCCCTGCGTGGAGTTTGCTTGTTCTCCCCGTGTCTGCATGGGTTTCCTCCAGGTACTCCGGTTTCTCCCACAGTCCAGAGACATTCAGGTTAGGTGCATTGGCGATTCTAAATTGTCTAAATTGTGGTGTGTGGGTGTGTATGTGTGTATGCCCTGCGGTGGGCTGGCGCCCTACCCGGGATTTGTTTCCTGTCATGCGCCCTGTGTTGGCTGGGATTGGCTCCAGCAGACCTCCGTGACCCTGTAGTTAGGATATAGCGGGTCGGATAATGGATGGATGAATGATTTAAAAACTTTTGAAAACAGAATTACTTTAGTACAAGATTATCATAAATAATACAGAAAGGATAAATAGTACATTTTCACTCAAAGCTCTACTCTCCTTCTTTAAATCTTTAGTGAACTGCTCATGAAAATACCACTGTCACAAAGTATCCTTCAATTGATCACACAGATGAAGAAGAAAATACCTGTTTATTTGTTTTACTTTTAAAGTTGACTATCATATTGATGCACAAGGGATAATTAACAAAGCAAATTGAGCAATACTGTAGATAGAAACAGTCAGTCAGTCAATTTGTAACACTCATAGTCCTGAACAGGGTTTGCAAGGTTTGGGGTGCTGGAGCCTATCCCAGCTAGCATAGGCTCATGTTTTTCTTATTGCATAATCCACATGTTATGCACTCAAAACATGCTTTTTTGCTAAAATATTGTTAAATGGATACATCTGGAATTATCAGTGAACATCATAAATGCATTCCCATAATACCGTGCTTCTGATTTTAAGATCCGCCTCTTCCTCTTCTTCACTGGTCAACACTCCTCTCCTAGCAGTACACATACCTAGTTGATGGGGAGTAAGCTATCCGTTCCCTCAGGGGGATTTCTATGTTTTCCATTCACTGGTAAAGCTACTTAAGCTCCTTCTTACAGCCCTATATTTTCTAGCAGAGACAGAAAAGTCAATAATATTTTGGCGGGGTTTGGTAAAGCTGAAGGAGTCACTAACACTTTAATTTTTTGGCTGTTCTGCTGGAACTCAGAAATAGTTTCATCTGCAACCAACCATGATGGTGAGCTGCTTGTTTGCCCTTGGTCTTGTGTTATTTTAGCAAGTGTTCTAACAGCTCTGATGCTCCATATAACGGAATAACAGATAACAGTTCCATGTGTTCAAGCTCCTCATCATTGTTATTACAATCTACTTTTCTCTACATGAAAATAAATCACTCCATTGACTCTCTTTGCTTATTCAAATTTAATAAAAGTATCCTTTTGGATACATTTTGCTTAACACAGATAAAAGGTTATAATAAAACAGCCAATTAACTGACCTCTATAAATCAGATACAACAGTATGAGTATAAAATAATGATGTTTTTATCTTTTAAGTAGGCAATACCAAGAACCATTTGCCCTGCAATATTGGTCTTTAAATGTATATAAACAGGTGAAATCACTGATGTGCAGTACATACCCAGACTGTAAGCCCCAATCCATTGCACACCAAAGGCTTGGAGGCCAATTTCATCAGCACTGCTGCACGATTTCCGAGGTGGGTGGAACATCCAAAGCTCCTACCATATAGGGGATGAGGACGACACAGAGATATTCCTAACCACCTTTGAAAGAATGGCTGTTATATTCTCATGGCCTAAATCAGAGTGGGCAATAAGATTAGTGCCCTTATTAACCAGCAAGGCACATGCAGCTTTTGTGGCCATGGATACTTCAGAGTCTGGTCCAATCCAACAGAACATCTACTGTAGCACAAATTTATTTTTGAAAAACGTATTGCTGGTCATGAACGAAAAATGCCAGAACACACAATCAATCACTGCTTGCTGCATCTGGGGCTGTGTAGCTGACCTCTGTCCACTGCCAAAAATACCTACAAAGTTCTTTTAGCTAACTAGAATTGGTTCATGGTATACAGTTACCTTAACCAGCCTGCAAGATGAAACAGCCATTTCATCTAAGGGTATTTGTTTAATAAAAAATAGCTGTAATGTGTAATGCTAGTTAGAGTTACAAGGTGCACAGGCTTTTATTTGTAGATTGCATATCTGTGTATGATGTGATTCATCTACTAAAAATTTGCATGTTCTGACAGCCGTCTCCATAGCAGATGTATACCATATTCCATTTAGTATTTACCACACTGCCTGAGAGCCCTATTTAAGATACCCTCTGCCATGACTACCTTGCCGTGGCATTTATTCATTGTTTTTCACTTCTTTTGGGCTCCTTTTTTTTTTTTAATCTTTTTTGACTTTTTGATCACTTGTTTATCCTTTTTGTTATTAATGTCCTGTTTTTTAGCAGCTTATTTATTTAATTATTCAATTATTTATTTATTTTTTTTCCATAGAGCAATTATGAATTTTTGGAATGATTGCATTTTGGCTTTTCATTCTTTGAAGTTTAAATTTAGATTTTTTTTTCTCATTTAACTTTATAAGTACATTATAAACGTTTTGAGTTGGCAAGGTGTCTTTGGCGATTTTCCAAGCAGGCCCTGATCACAGCAATATAGAGTATCATATGTTTAGGATATAAAATGAATAAAACTTTATGATATTCTTGTCAGACACAGCATGTGAAGCAGCTTTTTTACACAGCAGTTGTGATACAGCTGATTCACACATTTCCAAACACCTCTAGACTGTGTTTAGCACTAATACACACATGTATGACAAAATAAAGTGAAAATAGAAATGAAAAATAAAGCTGCTTATTGAATGTATGCATGCATGTATTTATGATAATCAAATAATAGAAAAGAATTGGCAACATTTCAACAATTGGCATAAGGCAAAAGAAAAAATCAAATTAGAGGGATAGTTGCTTTAGGAAATGACTGCGTATAGACTTCCTTCATTCTTAACAATTATTTTTCTCACCAGGATGTCCACCTACATTTGTAATTCCTTGATGGCTTATTGCCGTCTTTCACAGCATGTTGTTTATCCACTGGATTCTTACACAGTCATTTAGCTTGCATGACCAAACTTCCCTTGGGTTTGTTTAATATCTTCAGATTTAACAGCTAGAGCTGTGTGACATCCTTAATAAGAATAATGTATAACACGCAATTTTCATAGTTTCATAAAAAGGGAAAAAGAAAGTGTAGTTACACAACACCAGAAGGAGCTGAATAAAATAATTAAATCAATTCTAATTACAATGCTTAATTCTAAATATTTAATTAAAATCGTATGCAGTTTTATTGTAATTTATACATGGTGATGACTTTTTTCTTACTGTTTTTTGATACAGTTACAAATCAAAATGGTGATTATGTTTCATACATTTCATTTTTATTACATATATAGCAAGTTTACCTCCCACAGTCACTAAACTAATGTATAACATTAAGTTAAAAATAATCTTGTTTGCTTACTATACACTTAAATTTGATGTACCATATGGTCCTAATTAACAATGTTACACCAAGCCTTGGGCTGTCTCCAAACAAAGAATCCATCCTATAATGCAATACTATTCAACAATAACAAAGACAAATAACTAACAAAGACTAAATCAAATTAAGCAAATATTTCAACAGCACACCTGGAACTACAGTATGCAGAAGGTTACATTTAGCAAAATCAGAAAAAAATAATCAGTCATGTTGCATGATTTGACATTATAACGCCCGTCATTATATTATTTACCTGAGCAGTCTATGCAAGGCTTATTTCCTGTCTTGTACCTTGCACACATCCACAACTCTGAATTAAATTGTTTTAATATTGCCATTTTTCATTCTGAAAAAAATAACTACACACTTGTATTAATATATTTCAAAAAACCTGCTAATTTGCTGTTATTTATAGTACATGTAATGCAAAAATAGTGTCATTCCATAATGGTATGCATGGGTATTTTTCATACAGCTATAAAACAGTACAGAAAATAACATTACAGAACATTAGATAAAAATGGTGAAACCAAAAACCAATGCCAAAAATAACTCAACACATTCCCAATAGCACAATCAAGTTTTTGTATTCTGGTTCTGACACCAATTGAGGTTTTGTTTTTTCTCCTCGTTGCATGTTTAATTTTTGCTCACCCAGCTGGATCATGATACTCATTCTTTTCCAAAGTGTTGTCAATTTTATTCACTCTATTAATAGATTCTTTTGTCATCACCTTGGTAATACCTTAGCATAAAGTCCTTAAGCCTGCACCAGGAAGGGTCCATCAACGTTCAGCTTGTGTAACACAGAGGAAACAAAGAATCCTTATCAGTAAAAATATGTATTATGCAAAAATCATCTAAAAACAAGGAAGCTCAAATGAACACAAAAGACAAAGAAGGAGTTGCCTGCGATAGGCAAAACAGTAGTAAAGAAGTCCCAATACAAAATCTAGGAATCCACAAAAGCACAGTAATAAACACAAAAACTCACCAACACCACTAAACACATTGAATGAATCACAAGGGACTGCTTGTTTTCTAAGCCTTTACAGGGTTGAGGGCAGTCTCTTGATGGAGATGAATGGGTGGCCACACCTTATGGGGAATCATCTGCAGAATACATGGAACATAACAGAAGCAGCATAGATGCATAGAAACTAAATAATACACAAAACTGATGAAAACACAGAATAATGCAAATAATTAACATAAGTAACAATATTAATGTAAACAAAAGAATCAATCATGAACAAAAAAAGACATACAAAAATGAATCTGAAGACCAGCCAGGGAGGAACCCTGGGTGAAATATAACATCTTGTTAATCATAGCGCCAAAGGGTGGCAATTTGTTGCAGGTTAGTTGGGCATACAAGTAAGAATTTCACTGTACATTATACACATGAAAACACTACTGCTACAACTGTCAGTGCTTTTCAGAATTAAGTGAGGTTAGAAGTGGTGTACCTCAGTTATTGATGGGGCTGCTGCTCTGTTTTGTTTATGCATAAACAAGCCAGACAAGAATATAATCAATACCCTGGTTATGTTTGCAGATGATACCCAACTAGGTAGAAGGGCAGATAATGCAGAATCAGCTAAAACTATTAAAGAAGTGCTTGTATAGCAAACTGCCTTGAGCAGATTTCAGCAGGATGCAATTTATGTATTTAAATGTAATGTATTACACATAGGAACGAAACATTTTAGATTTGAAAACGCATTGCAGAGGGTCTGAAATTTGAAATTACACCTTATGAGAAGGACTTAGGGGTCATAGTGGACTTGTCACTGTCATCCAGACAACCAGATAGTATACAAAAGTGATCAACAAGGCTAATAGAATGTTAGGTTATACAGTATATCACAATGTGTAGAGTACAAGTCAAGGGAGTTCATGTTTAAGTTATATAACACACTAATGAGGCCTCACCTGGAGTACTGTGTTCAGTTTTGGTCTCCAAAAAAGACATAACAGCTCTAGAGAAAGCCCAAAGAAAAGCAACTATGCTGGATGTGTGACAAATAGGTATAAGCTATGAGGAGAGACTGAAGGAGTTGAACCTTTTCAGTTTAAGGAAATGGAGATTAAAAGGTGGCATGATCAAATTGTTTAAAATGATAGAAAGGAATTGTTACACTGCAACCTGGATGTTATTTGAAAATAAATTCTTAAAAACATGGGGACATGATTAGAAACTTGTTAAGGGCAGAAAGTTTTTCTTCACACAAAGAACAACAGACACATGGAGTACTGTGGTCTTAGTCTTAGGGTCCTTTAGCTGGCACCTGGGGGAGCAGGATGTCCTCTAAACCAATACGCTGCTGTAGGTGCCGCTGGATTTTGCGCTTCATTCATGATACACTTCCATCTTTGGCTATCAGTGGTGATGTTTTGGGCAGCATCAACGGTCAGTTACCGGTTGCTTTGGTCTTCTTCGATATTTATGAGCCACGTTTTCTTTGGTGCAGTTCGTTGAACTTTCCAGGAGGCAGGTTGCTCTCACCATAAAAGGCTGTACGGCAGCCTAGTGATGTTTATCCTGCAGACGTGGCCAAACCATTGCAGTCTGAGCTTTATGATCAGTTCTTCAATTGGAGGTTAGTTAATGCACTGGGTCCAAATGGTCATATTTTGGCGGTGATCAAGGAGGGACACACCCAATATTTGCCTCAAGCATCACATTTGGAAGACCTTCAGCTTGTTCAAATCAGACGGCAGCAGAGTCCATGTTTCTTCTCTTGTACGAATGATCCCAGATATTTGGGACCTGTTCAGTTTGGACTCTGTCTAGGTAAACCGTCGCCTGCGATCCATATGTACTCATAATCTTGGCCTTATTCAGAGTACTGGGGTAGAGAGTAGGAGTTTAGGAATCTTGACTTGATACAATTTTATTGAATCTGTGTGAATAGAATGGATGAGACACTTGGGCTGAATGGCCTGTTCTCATCACAATTATGCTAATGTTCTAATTCATGGTTTGGAGCAACTGTCTACATGATATATCACAGCATTTCTTGCCTGTTATCTTTATGAGGCTGGAAGACCTTATGCATCGACAATGTGTTAGTGCTTGTTAATGGCTTGTTGACTGTAACATCAACATTTATAGAACATGGTGGAATGGCACCTGAAATAGAACTTGCATATGTCAATGACCTTGTTTGCACGGCCTGAATGGGAGATGGATGTACCATGTTGAGGCTCACAAGACATGGACAAGATACAGAGGAGAGGCTCTTTATTTCTGATTCTGTTTGAGCATTTTTTTTCTAAGGTATGCTTCTCTTTGGTGCTAAATATCCCCTCTCTAAACTGAATAAAATATATAAGGTAAAATACCAACAGATTCCAACACCAACAATAGTACTTCTGCCTTTTAGGCCAATATTGGCTTACATTTAATTGTGTAGCATGCTTCCAGTATCATGTGAGGATACAAGTTAGGTAAGAGCATATATACTACGGGCTACGCACCAGCCACTTCACATCTCTGCTGCTCGTGAAGAGGGGGGCTGCCAAGGAGACACGGTCGCTCCTCCGATACCCCCTCTTAAACAGTGGCACAATGGGAAACAAATAGTTTTTTTTACTTCCTCTTTGCCCGATCAGCTGCTTCTGCTGCTGCCAGATCATGTGGCACTTCAAACATTTAAAAGTCTGTACAGCAGCTGTCTTTGTCATCTCTTCTTTGTCTTTTATTTCCAGTCCCAGGCATGGTTAAATCTCTTAAATTCTCGTCTTGCTGGACGTGAGTTATTGATATTTTTTAGTTTATAATTTAAAAATGGAATATGAGCCTGAAAATCTAACAACATCACATTAAAGTTCGATAAATTCTGAAAAGAATAATACCAAACATATATATGTAGGCTTTAAAATAAGCCTGATTTAAAGTGTGACAAAAAAGTTACATAAAAAGTCACATAAAATCGTTGCACTTTTAGGCTTAGGTTTTTATATAAATAGAGTATATATATATATAAATTTTATCCTTGGTAGTTTAACAGATTATATTTAAGAAATTAAATTTTGTTTATGAAACTGCCTTCTTCAAAATATAGATTCTATTTTCCAAATAACCATTTACTTTTCAGATTTATCTTATCCCAAATTATTTTGGATACTACTTTATGTATACTATATGACTTTCTAGCACACTTTTTAACAATTTAAAATAGTTTACATCATCTATAACATTACAGCGTGCAAAAATTGAATCTTGCAAATGCTGTACATTTGAATGTAGTCTGCAGTTAACTTCAAAAGCTGATTTATCATTTGATCAGTGAAGATGAACTGTCAAGACATAAACTTCAGGTTTTGAGCTACTTAATTATATCCACTGAGATTAAAAAAAAATCAACTTAAAAAAATATTTTCTGTTAATAATTCAAAATAAAAAAACAACATAACCAAATGCATAATATGGACAAAAATAAATAAATGCATGCTTTATTGTCCAGATCTGCAATTAAACTATATTACACTCTTATACAGTCTCAATATGAAGACAATAAATGCAAACTAAGAAGTCATATGTTTTCTCTAGAATTATCTTTAAGTAATGCTTGTGTCTGGGCACCACGGTGCTGCAATGCTTTTGCCTCTTGGATCGAGCATCCTGTGTTTGAGATCTGTATTTGGGACATGACGGTGTGGGTTTCCTCCAGTTCTCCTCCCAAAGGCGTGCAGTTTAGTTTAATTTGTGACTCTAAATTGTCATCTTCGATTTGTGAATGATAGGACCCTGTGACTAACTGGCACCTTAAGCTTGTTATTGCTTTGTGCCCAATGCTTCTGTGTTAGGTTCTACAGTAGCCCCATGTGGCCAGTTGGTTTGAGAATACCATATCATGTTAATATACATTTTTTATCTTAAAATAGCATGTATTATACCAGAATACATTAGTGAAGATTAGGGAAAGGAATCAGTGAAGAATAGAACAAGAGTTGCAAGACGTTTTTCTCTTCACTGGTGTCTTCATTTGCTGTCAAGGTAGAATGTAACCACTTGGCAAGGCCAGCTTTTGGCTCCCAAGCAGTAAATTCGTCCACTCATCCAATATTGCATTGAAGATCTATCTATGCTGACTCATGCTTTCTCTCTTCCATATAGCCATAATAAGAAAAGGCACTATGGGCTGTACACATGTCAAATATGGGTTCTGCACAACGCTTTGATAAAGTATTCTCTCTGCACCAAATTGTCTATTGCGCATGCGGTGCTGTCCCCCATAATCTACTGAATTTATTTATAGCTAGAGCTGTAGGCCTATAAACTGAATCTGTTATGATTTCATAAAGCTTTCAATTTACTTAGCTGTTAAGGTACTTGAAATAGTATGTTAATATAAAATGATAGCTGGAGTAATTGGCTGATTGATTTTATTATTATTATTATTATTAATGTATCTGTGTCTTTTGCACCAATTCTAGTGAGCCACATGAATCGAAATATTTGCAAAATTAAATACAGATAAGGTCCTATAAATATCCAGCACTAAATCTGAATAAACATACAGTAAGAACATATATATATATATATAATTTTTATAGTTTTGTAGCAAAGAAACCAGACACATCTGGAATTTACTTTAACTGTGGGTTTAATATTACAGTAGTTTTGTTGTATATTTAAGAGACGGCATTAGTATATGAGGAAACAAAAATAAAATCCATGTGTGACAAATATAACCAAAAATGTAAAGTACCAAACAAAATCTATCAGTTTCACAGATTATAAAACAATACAAAAAGATCAAACAGCACAGAAAAAATGTTGGTTAAATTAGTACAGTGATATTAATTCTTTGAAGACTAAAGCAAAACGGAACAATAATTATAATAAGGTATAGATAAAAGAACATTACACATGATAAAATAAGGTGACTTGTTTAATTTAATTAATTTTTAATCAACATGTTATTATTCTGTATCACTGTGCAATGTTTATTTTCTTTCACAAAATATATATTTGCTATTTTGAAGAACAATATTGAGGCCTTAGTGGAAAAAAATCACTGAGCTAGATGAATGGCCTGGTACTTATTTTATCCGTGTCTGGAAAGAAATGTAGTTCAAATGTAATTTTTATCGGGACTGTTATTTATATTGAATGAATAATAACAAAAAGAACGCTGCTTTGTTTATAAAAATACTATCCTAACTTTTGTTTCCCACAAAGATCTGGTAGTATAATGCAATGTATTATTAAAGGAAAATAAGATCCCATATTTAATTCTGCAAAGAGTCAAACAGTTCCATTTGTCACATTGGTCGCTTCATTTACGCAGTTTGAGTAATTAGCTAGCGTTGACCCACTAATTGCAGATTCTGTAACTTTACTGTCAAATGAATTACTGAAGCCTGTATGCATGAAGGCTCATGAAGAGTACCACTATATCCACTAGGAACTCAAGAAAGCAAGCATCTCACCAGCTGGCATCAAGGCCAGAGAGAAAATGTCAAAATTGGTAACACCTCACAGATACAGCAGGGCACATGGTCCCAGAAAAGGAACCACCAGGACCATGCTGTCCCTTTAACATAGCAGACAGATGAGGGAGACTACAGCCTTTAATGGCTTAGTGGTGTAGCAAAATTGGGGCTACTAGAGTAGAAGGAATTATAGTCTGGTGTCTCTGAGGAAAAGATAGGACTGCCCCATGAGTGAAATGATTCTTGGACCTAACAGAAAAAAAAAACTTTGGGACAAGTAAACCATCATTATTTTTCATTCCATGGATTCCAAAAAACTACAATTTATAGAAAGACCTTGCAAGAAATACAGTCGTCCCTTTTTCTGATTCACTTGGAGTGGCCAAACACTGAAACACACAGTCTTCAACCAGCCCAAGCTGTCCAGTTAATATACCTCAAGTTAACACAGCCCTACAGTTCTTATCTTTATGTGGGATAGAAACATCTAGAGTCTCAAAAAATGAAATCACTGTAGAATGCAAGAATTACCTGGAAAAAGGGAAGATGTTTCCAGTACCAAACCTCCAGCTTCACTTGAGAAAAAGTTGCTTGCCATACCCATTAATTGCTTTTCTCAGTTGTGCTCAAAATGATATTTTGTCCTTGTATACTTTCCTTATTGTGTCAGAACAAGTCAAGCCATTAGAGCAAACTGACTCTGAATCCGAGGTCGAAGAAATTGAATCCTACTGAACGTTCCTCTTTGCAGAGAGTTACGCTGTGTATTCAGATTTGGAATTCCTTCTTACTTCTCATTCTTTCAAATTTAGAATAACATGAAAGAAGACCACTCTGAGCGTTTTCAAGGATCGCAGAACACACAGTACTTATACTGTATATTTATAAATATAAAACCAAAATTTAATTTTGTAGTCGAAATACAGAAGTACTAGTTGAAGGCCAAAGCTAATAACGCACTTGCTTTATTTGTTGTATAGAAATTCAAGATAACACTGTGGAACACACAAACACAACCTTTACATGAAACAATTCAAAAGTATTTATAACAGAAATTAATTCTGTGACCTGAAAAAAAAAAACAATAGAGTTTAAAAACGAAGTTCATTTTCAATATTACCGTAACAAAAATGGAAAACAAAAGCCTGACTCACAGAATGACGGCAACATCAAAGCAATTTCATTTCTAGATAACTCCTCTTCTTCTTTCTGCTGCTCCCGTTAGGGGTTGCCACAGCTGATCATCCAAAATTGTTGTCCACATATTGATTTGGCAAAATTTTACACCGGGTGCCCTTCCTGACGTAACCCTCCCCATTTGTCCGGGCTTGGAACCAGCACACAGATACACACTGGTTTGTGCATCCCCTGTGGCTGGGTTAGTTTGATTTCTAGACAACAAACAGTCAAAAAATATTCATTTAATCCATATATATTTACTTCACAAAGGATCTTGCCAAATATCATTGAAACATTATTCAAAGGCATGAATCTTGTGATATATGAAAGTGAAGCTACAGCTTACAGAAAATACATCTATCTGCAGCTATATTAAATTCAAAATGTGCTGGTATAGCTGGGTAAAAGGGGTCAAGCATGTGTTGAAGGGCACACCTTGCCTATGTGTCTCAACTTCAATTTAACTTTCTTTAACTCTTATTTCTAGTCTTTCAGTGTCTTATTTAAGTTTTGAAACATTATAAAAAATGACATTATATTTTTTCATCCAGTCCCTGCACAGTTTGTGTATGTGTTAAAACTGATGTAACATACTGTATATGGTTTGTTCAATTAACACCTAACCGTAGTCTCCATTGTCCATGATAAAATGATGGCACTGAATAACATCTGACTACCTGGAAGATTGCCTGTGTGTCTTCTGTCTACATACTCAGTTCTCAAGTAGTGGCCTTGACAGTCTTTTTGTACTAGTTTTTGAAATGGTACCTCTGGTTGTTTTTCTAATTGCATAAGTGGATGAACTAAAATGGTACATATGCTGCTTTAGAAGATTTGCCAATAATTCTTCCGTTGGGGTTTTTGCACAGGTGGCAAAGAACAAATCCTAAAGAGACAGAAAGTATATGTAACTTCCGTTGAAGTATTTGCAGGTTTAGATAGCATGCTACTCTGTTCACAGAACCATATGGTTTTCATTTTGATGTGTGTAGGCAGATGCATAATATAAGCAAGTATCCAGCCTGTGCTTACTGAGCCATATGAAGTGGCAGCAGCTGTCTGTGCCAGCACTTGGCAGCATATTTGGTCCTAGCCAAAGCTGTTTCTTTTTACAAGACACTTCACAGAGATTTTTGTAATCATTATAGCAACCTTTAAAAAAACAGGCAATAGTGAAGGTATAGTTTAAAAAACAAAAAATATAATAATTCAAAATATAAAAGTACTGTACAGATGTCACTTTGACATATATCATCTTGGGACCTGTGACAGGGGGTGTCCTTTCCTAAATGACAATGAAGGCAGTCAGTGTGGAAGAAAATGATGTAAAAGACAGGGATAGCTGAAGATGGATGGTCAGCTGTGGCAACCCCTAAATGGGAGCAACTAAAAGAAGAAGAAGAAGATATCATGGTGTGGAACTGCACATTGCGACACCCAGACAGTGACACACTCTACACGACTGCCTATCTTGCCTGTGCCGCAGGCCATCCCTCCTTTCTTTACTTAAACTTGCTTTCTAATGATCTTCCTTTTTGTCAGTGAGTCATTGTTTTCTTCAACCCATCTTCAAGTCCAATTAACGTCCTTAGGTTTTTGTTTTAGATGTAAGGATTAGGTGCATTGGCGATTCTAAATAGTCCTTAGTGTGTGCTTGGTATGTGTGTGTGTGCCCTGCGGTGGGCTGGCACCCTGGCCAGGGTTTGTTTCCTGCCTTGCACCCTGCGTTAGCTGGGATTGGCTCCAGCAGACCCCCGTGACCCTGCACTTAGGACATAGCGGGTTGGATAATGGATGGATGGATGGATGTAAGGACTCAAGAAAAAAATCAATAAATACTGGGAGCACGACATCACTGGGTTTGGCCATTGCTTGGCTTTATAACAAGTGTTTGTGAAAAGCAGACCTCTTCACATGGACTTCCAATTTGAACGTACAAACAACATTTTTATTTCTTATTCAGTTTTCATGTAAACTCTTGTATATTTATTTTTATATAGTCCTTTGAATTATTCCCACATGGTGATCAACTCATGCAATAAAGACACTACCACTTCTGGGTCCCATTTGATGGTAACTAAAACTAAGGGACAAAAGAGGTTTAATATGAAATGTGCTACCCTCTGAACGCCTCAGCCATTGCAGCGCTCTTGAAGACCAAATATACTGTAAGGTCAAAATGCAGAAGAGTAGACATTTCAACCGTGCTTTTTAAAGCATCTGAATTTTCAGCACAGTGGTTTAATCACCTTGATAGTTTCCATCTTGTGATGGTCTTTTTGTGCAGACCCAACCTGTAATCACTAATGATTTCTGATCTCCAATCACAACCACATACACTGATACCTTTAGTTACAAGGATTTTCCAGCCAACAAAGGAAGCTATGTTAAACTATGAATAAGTCAACTTGCGTTCAGTGATAAAAAGCATACTCACAAGAAAATTAGGTGTTTGCATTCCAAAAATTCACTTTATGAAGAGGTATCCAATGTCACGCACGCGCGAATAGGAGACCGCGGACGGACCTTAAACCGCTTCGGAAGACATTCGCCGGCAGGGAGTGGCAGGGTACTAACCTTTCTCCTCTGATTTCTTCCAGGAAAAAAGACGCTCCGCCATCATAAGCCTTCCCGCAGTACGCTTACTTCCGCCCTTCCTCCGCCATCTTTCCTGACGTCATCAGTCCCATCCTCCCTCACGGTTCCTTCCCAGCATTCCTCCACTTCCGGCTCCTCCCTTATAAAATGGCCGCCGACGTCTTGCATGGCGTGGCATACAGTATATGAACTGTGTTGTTTATATTTTGACCTGAGTTTTTGATTTTTGCTGAATTGTGGATTTATCTGCAATATACGGGGCCGGAAACCCCAAACCTTTATGTTGTTTCTTGTTAAGTCTTTTACACCAAGAACAGATTAGCTGGGGATTACAGGAGGAAGCCTGTATGCCTCTTCTATTAGTGCCTACCCCATTGATTTAGTTATATTTTATATAGCATCATTAGCAACAGAGTTGAACAGCAGTTGACATTGTTACCTCACAGCTCAAGTAAATTTGGTTAAAATCCTTTCATAGTCAATGTCTAAGAAAGGCTTTTTGTTATCACATCAAAAAGGTTTGGGGCAGCCAACCGTATATTGTGCTCTGGCTGCAAAATGGGTTTGGTTGATGAGTTGTGTTCAGGTTTAAGTCCAAAACAGAACTGATTTTAAGGCTGTAAAGATGGTGGCTTTAAAGGCCGAGACAAGAAGTGACATCACTGGGGACTGGAACCGGAAGTGATGTCATCAGGACCAGAAGTGACATCATCAATGGGGTGGAGAAGTGGAAGTGGCACCGGAACCGTACGGGATTTCTCATGGATGGTCTGCAGAGAATTGAGAGAGAAACTCAGTGCACCTCGCCACCCCCTGTTCTGGCGTGAACTACTATTATTCAGGCCCTTTAGCTGCCTCCTAGTCGCACATGTGTGACATCCCTTATCTCAATGGGCTTTTATTCTACTACTTTTTATCAGTTTTCTTCTGATATTTTAAAGACATGCAGTTAGATCAACCCAGTAGTGAGTGAATATTATGTGTGTAAGTGAATGAGCCATGCATTGGTTTGATACCCCGCCTAGGGTAGTTGCCTGACTTGTAGGTGATGCTCCTGAGATAGACTACTGCTACTGCAACGCACAGCCTAAACTTGGAATAGGTGGGAACAGAGGAAGGAATCAGGTTGCCAGTCTATTGCAGGGCAAACTCATTCACATATCCATACTTAATAGCCTAAACTGTGGCATCAGTAAACTTAACCTTAACAGCTATAGGAAAAAACCTATGCATCTTAAGGAAACTCAGGCAGATATGGGGAAAGTGTTCTGCCTCCACATAGACAGTAACCAGGACAGGATTTATAACCTTGAGCTCCAGAGCTGTGAGGCAGCAGCACTTAGCACTCTGCCACCATGCTGCCCTAAGATGTATCTAAGTTATCCATTGTCTTACTTGCTTAATCTAATTCAAGGTCCCAGGAGGTATCCATTACACGACAGTTCAGAAAAAGGACACTTGAATACAAATAAATAAATAAATAAACAAACAAACCCAGGGCAGACTTAAATAGGACTGAAAAGTAAAGCTAACATTTTAATTGACAGCATGTGCCTTGCTAATAGCAGTCTGTCATTACTATTGTGCTTCTGTGACAAATTACCACAGACCTTGAAACTATGGTTTAGTTAATTAAGGAAGAGGTCAGTCCTAACTGCATACAGGCCTGGCATATGCCAACTCCAGAGCAATTGATCGTGTGAATTGATTTTTGCATAATGGATTTTTAATGTTTATTAAAAATGCCTATTGACAATAAAATAAAGAATGTTTGTTAGGGCTCATATTTAGGCTTTACTCAAAATGAATCTATTTTTTAAACAAAATTTTTACTTGTTAAAATTAATCTATAACTCTTGCTTTTAATTCTGACTGTATTTAATTGCTGTGCTTCAAGATCCATGTTATTAGTGTTCACAGTGTTAATATTGTAATGTTTTTCAAAAAACAATAATAGAATATTTTTAACACTAATCTGAAATTGATTAAAAGTTGCCCAAAATTTTGCTTTTTTAAAGCAAAAGCAGAATAGTACATTTTTTAATTGAATTTGTTAGATACCAATAAAGTGATAAAATTTCAGTATGTAAGAAACGGAAATAGTTAAACAATTATAAAGTAGCAACCATTATTACTGACTGAAAGAAATTTTTTTTGTATCTCTTCCCACATTTAGAAATAAAATATATAAATATGGGAAACTTCCAAGGTTAATTTTATTTGTCATTCAAACCACAGAAAGCAGTGCATAGCAGGACAAAATTGCATAACCTGACTTGTTTATTTTTTGTTGGCTATTCTTTAACATAATCAAGACTAACAACAAAAATAGACAAGAATAAACAACAGAGAATGACCAACATACATGCATACTTATGTACAGTACATGCCACATATTTTTTACTTAACAGACTGATTGTTATTTAGGAGTCTAGTGGCTTGAGGGATTAAACTTTTATGAAATCTGGCAGTTCTGCACTGTACACTCTAGTTCCGTTTGCCAAAGGGCACAAGGGCAAACACACCATTATGGGGGTGAGTGTGGTCTCTGATAATGTTGGTGGCTCCATTTATGCAGTTCGTCAGTGGGAAGGAGATATCTCAATGATATTTCCAGCTGCTCTCACCGCTCTCCACAGGGAAATCCTGTCTGAGGCATTCCAGTCCCAATAATCACGATAACGATGCAGGTGGTCAATAATCTCTCAATGCTACATCTGCAGAAAGTGATTAGAATGAGAGGGCGGGGATTGGATCTCCTTGTGCACCACAGGAAGTGAAATTGTTTTTTTCCTCTCTTAACTAGGAAGGAGATGTGGGGGGTCCAAGAAAGACCATTTGTTACCTCCACTTTTAGGAAGGTTGGAGATCAACCCCAAAACACCTTCTCGCAATCCTCACTGTAACACAAATGATCTACAGTTTGGATTGGACAGAAGACAACTCTAGATCTCCTAGCGGCCATTTTATATCGCTTCAGGATTTAATTTGCTAATTCTTGTTTATCCTTTAGAATGTAGTGACGTTAGCCACACTACTACTCACTAACCCAGTGGGAACTTACTATAACTTTATTCAGTTCCTACTGCTGCTGTGTTTCTCTTACTTTCTCCAATGGTTCCTTCTCTATGTTTATGTGTATGTCTGCAACTTTTACATGCATCCTCTGTCCATAACAGCCAACTCAATGGAGGGACAATATCACTTCTGAAGTTGCGTATCCACCTGTAGGCCTCTAGATGGATTGCTTTTCTCCAGTACCCATAGCTTCTGCTTGGAATTATGATCACTCAACGCTGCAATAAAGCTCACACCCTACACTGACCTCTTGTTCCTGCAAAAACAGGTAAGTGCACCCTTTAACTATTTATAAATGTCGTGGCGAGCAGCTGGGGGCGGTACCCAGCCGGGACGCCCGGAAGGACCGAAGGAGGGATTACGCCTCCTCCGGACCACGAGGGGGCGACCATCCTGGTGGCTATGGGGACCACAGGAAAGGAGTATGGAAGCTCAACCCTATAGGGGCCCGTGTTCACCGCCAGGGGGCGCCCAAATGCCTGAGGAGCCCTGGACGTCAGCACTTCCGCCACACCCGGAGGTGCTGGGGAAACGATTACCAGGGATACCCGGAGTGCCTCTGGTTGCACAGTCGGCACTTCCGCCACACCAGGGAGTGCCGGCAGAAGTTCGTTAGGAGGCACCTGGAGCACGTCCGGGTGAATATAAAAGGGGCTGCCTCCCTCCATTCACTAGCTGGAGTGGGGTGGAAAAGGACGAAGCCTGGAGTTGAGGAGTGGAGGCAGTGAAGAAAGAGGCATTGTGTAAGGCCTGGACTAAAGGGTGATTGGTGCAGGGGCACTGGGTTGTGTGCGGTTTACTTTGTTGTACATAATATTGTAAATAAAGCGTGTGTGGTTTTGAACCGACGCTGTCTACCTGTCTGTGTCCGGGCTGTTCCCCACAATGTGTATAAACTTGTTTTGTCTTGGTAGAGTAATATATTGCTCTACTTTCCCCTTTTGTATTATTAATAAGTAGCCTTTGTCAGAATGCCTCAAATCTCACAGACTTATCACTGTTTATAAGGTATCTATACTAATAAAAGGCAAAGCCCTCACTCACTCACTCACTCACTCACTCACTCACTCACTCACTCACTCACTCACTCACTCACTCATCACTAATTCTCCAACTTCCCGTGTAGGTAGAAGGCTGAAATTTCGCAGGCTCATTCCTTACAGCTTACTTACAAAAGTTAAGCAGGTTTCATTTCGAAATTCTACACGTAACGGTCATAACGGTCGATAACGGTCGACAACGTCCGTCATGTTGAACTTTCTTATTTATGGCCCCATCTTCACAAAATTTGGTAGGTGGCTTCCCTGCGCTAACCGAAACCGATGTACTTACTTATTTCGATGGTATGACGCCACTGTCGGCCGCCATATTGAACTTTCCAACGTCACCAATTTTCCAACTTCCCGTGTAGGTAGAAGAATGACCCTGTCTTCACGAAATTTGGTAGGTGGCTTCCCTGCGCTAACCAAAACCGATGTACGTACTTATTTCGGTGGTATGATGCCACTGTCGGCTGCCATATTGAATTTTCCAAACGTCACAAATTCTCCAACTTCCCGTGTAGGTAGAAGGCTGAAATTTGGCAGGCCCATTCCTTACAGCTTACTTACAAAAGTTAAGCAGGTTTCATTTCGAAATTCTACGCATAATGGTCATAACGGTCAACGACGTCCGCCATATTGAACTTTCTTATTTATGGCCCGATCTTCTCGTCACTAATTCTCCAACTTCCCGTGTAGGTAGAAGGCTGAAATTTGGTACTTATTTCGGTGGTATGATGCCACTGTCGGCCGCCATATTAAACTTTTAACGGAAACCGATGTACGTACTTATTTCGTTGGTATGACACCACTGTTGGCCGCCATATTGAACTTTCCAACGTCACTAATTCTCAAACTTCCGGTGCAGGTTAGAAGGCTGAAATTTGGCAGGCTCATTCCTTACAGCTTACTTACAAAAGTTTAGCAGGTTTCATTTAGAAATTCTACGTGTAATGGTCATAACGGTCAACAACGTCCGCCATGTTGAACTTTCTTATTTATGGCCCGATCTTCTCGAAATTTTATAGGCGGCTTCCCTGAGCTAACCGAAACCAATGTACGTACTTATTTCGGTGGTATGATGCCACTGTCGGCCACCATATTGAACTTTTCAACAGTCTTTGTTACTTATGGGCCCATCTTCAAGAAATTTGGTACATGGGTTCCCAACGCTAACTGAATCCTACTTACGTACATATATACATCCATAGCCTGCAGCTCAGTCACTGTGTGAGGTGGCGTTGGGTCCCCCATCCCAACGCCTCCCACGTTGTTGGCTGCCTGCCTATATAAGACCGTCCGTCGCTCCGGTCTCTACATTCCCTTCCTTGCTTCGCCAAGGGATTCACGTCTCCCTACTGATAACTACAGCCTTTTTGTTTAATCCACGGCTTCTCCGCTGTTTTATTGTTTGTTTATTACAATTATAGTTATTGTATAGGTATTTTAGACTTACTTTACATTGCTCAGGTACCCATTTCCTTTATCATTCCAACCCCTATTACCATGTCTATCGAGGTGATCACTATCGATCAAAGAACTGTCACTTACTGAGTGGTTTCCATGCCCGGAGATGGCACCTACCTTTTCCATTCTCTTTGTTACATATTGCACGGCCATATCAGGCTCACTCTTGATATCCGGAGGAACATTGTGTCTTATGTATTGAATGACTGGGACAGGTTCAAGGTGTGGACTGATGACGATACAGGAGATAATTATAATACACAAAGCACTATAAGAGTGAAATGCTTAAGCCCTTCACCTATGGTTCTGCATGTGAGTTGATGGCTGCCGCTGAATTGTTCGGTTGTCGCTTTCAAGTGTACCGAAATGGCCAAATATTTTACACCTTTCGACAACCGCCAATGCCTCTTAAACATCTTAGATTCACAGGTGACGATTTCAGTAGTGGACACTTTGATGTTTATGAGTGTTTAAACTCTCAAAAGCTGGATGTGATTTTATC
>JANRMT010062819.1:62270485-62435954 GCA_026402145.1 Polypterus bichir lapradei
CAGTCCTTGATATCTGTGAGTTAAATAATAATGTTTTCTCTTCCTCACCTACTATTTCAGACATTTCCTCATTTGGAGGATATGATTAGTAGAGCCCCATAAACTAAACTCTTTTTAGACAAATAGACAATTACATTTTCCCAAAGATTTTATGACTTATATTTGATTGTGCCATTTAATGTGCCTTTAGAATCTGTGTGCTAACAGCACCACTCTGATGGGTGGTGGTTAACATTAGTCAGGTTTATTTTGGGCAACCCTTCTTAAATCAAGCCTAAATGTTAACTTACTGTATCTTGTCAAATGATTGACCCTGTTTATCTCTGCAGTTAAGTTAATTTATAAAAGAGGTAGTGAACATTTTTACACCTGAACTTTGTATGTTTGATCTCGAGGCACTCCAAATAAATTAAATAAGCTGCTTTATTATTTTACTACTTTTCTGTATGCTATTACAAGCAGCAAAAATATGTGAATGTATTTTTTTTTATAAAATATGCAATAATAAAGAAAATCGGACATGGAGAAAACATTTTTGACAAATATGTTTATACTTGAAGAGAGTTTATATTAATACATGTAGATTTCAGTCTTTAAATCTTTTCTCCCCTAAAGGAATTGCCAGTATCATGCAATGTGCGACCATCATTATGTGAAGCAAGCCTTGTGCACACTGTCTAATAGTATTATTTATATCCTTCTTGAAATTCCATTTTTCTGTCTTCTCCACTCTTGCCTTTTTGACTCTGAATGCCATTCCTGTGTCAATGTTTTACATTTTCTTTGTTCACCTTTAAATCTGTGAAGTATGCTTTGGCACTTTGACATAGTCTACAACAATATTCTTTTATCATCTCTCTAGCACTTCTTAACAAAATGTGTTATACCAAACAACTGTGACTGGGAGAGAGTTGATCTAAAAAATTAAATAGAAAGCAACCGCTGCTGACCCATGCCCATCTTGACAAAATAAGCTCAGGCAGCACTGACACAACTCATTGACAGCAACATGTAAATTAAGTGTTTTTTTTTCTTTGGTTATATTCTTGGATAAATGCGCACGTTTATTTGATATTTGGATCAAAGTCTTCACACATTATACACTTCACGTCATTATTAGTATAACATGGAAAAAGTTTCTACTTTAGGTATGTGTTCAACATGTCTTGTCTCGCAATTCCTTTCATCCTACACTTACCCAGATCTTTGTAGACAAGGAACACACATGAAATGCATGTATTCCAAATAACGATATACTGTACTGTATTATTTACCCTATATAACTCCAGGCACCTCACATGCAGATGAGGAGCCTTGGCTTCAGTTGGGAGGACTTTTGGCGCAACATCAATGGGGGGTGGAGGGTGGGGGCGTGTGGCGTTGGGTGTGACAGCAGTCTCTTTGCTGCTTGTGCTGATTAACACATTATCACAAAACAAAAGACGCTGATGGAGAGGTGAGAATTTAAGGTGGGCCGGGATTAAAATTTTTTTCATAGGTTTCAGGGATTCTAGTGTTAAACCACCAAAACAAGATGTGGGGAGGGTGGCATTAGTGAAGTAGTTGATCTCTTCTGGGGCCTCATGCATAACGCCATGCATAGAATTCACACTAAAACATGTTGTACGGACTAAAGTTGAAATGTGCGTATGCACAAAAAAATTCAGATGCAGAAAACTGTGCGTAAGCCAACTTCCATGCACCTCCGCTACATAAATCCCGGTCAGCATGAAATGTAACGCTTGTCCATGCACCTGCCGGTCCTTCCAGACTCCTCCCAGAATTACACCTCTTTGAATATGCAAATCAATATAAATATTCCCTTAAGTTTAACGTTCTGTGAAAAGACAATGGCAAAAGCATGGGGAAAAAAGAAGAAGGAAAAACTTATTATTTGTTGGTTTAAGCAGTTCTATAAACAACAAAAGGAAGTTGATTGAACGTTCAAGTTCAGAAGTTGTCAGATATCAAAATGACCATGAAAAGGCGAGTCGTAGCCCAGCGTCTGAGTGTCATATGGAAGCTTAATAGGGTACAGAGAAACGAAAAACTTTTAATCTCAAAATTTCCACTTTAATTGCATAGTTTATTTTGTCATTAAAATAGAACATCATAAACTTCATCTTAAAATTGTTTAATTTACTAGTTTCTCAAATCCCATCGTAACTAAAGTAGCACGTTAAATGCTTTGTATTGTATGTGTTCTTCTATGTACTCTGTGTGTGTGAATCACTACTTGCTTCTTAAACAGGCTTTCTCTTACATTGACAGTACACAGAATACATTGCATTAATGCTATTACAGCTCTCTGAACAAGATGTATACTTGATATCATTTTCATTATGAAATTATGGGGCACAGTGGCGCAGTGGTAGCAATGAGCTGGCACCCCGTCCAGAGATTGTTCCTGCAAGATGCTTGCTGGGACATGCGCAACCCTCGATTAAATCATTTATTGCAGCAGTATTGTCTCTTTCAAATGTACTAAACCCTAATCCCTGTTCTTCCTTTTCTTTCTCCAAGTAACCAATCACCACACAATCAGCTCTTTAATAAATGTCAAGCCATCTGTAAGCTTACAATTCATATGTATACATATTATAACCAATACTTTCAGGCAAAGTAAAAGTTAAATATTAAAGGCTTATGCCCATAGTTTTTATTCTCTAAGTAATCTGGGATGCCACCAATATTTACAAACCAAAGGTTAAGAATGTGACAGGTAATTAAGAGCTGGCCAGATGGCAAACGTGCTTCTTGGGTTGAGATAATGGTGGCAGGTGAGGGGTAGAAAGCAGTTATGTCCATCAGAAAATTATTAATGCCCATTCAGCACGAGAAAATATAGGTGGTATAAGCAAAAAGAGAAGAATGGAGGAGTTTGGAGTCAGATTATACTGAAAAATATGCAGAGTGAGGTAATCTTGTGATAAGAATTGCAATAAATATGAGGTTATGCCGGACTAATGGCTCTCACTTCATTGAACTGAGTCTGCTCTGTGCTCTATGCAATAAAGTCTTATTCTGATTGGTTATTTAGAAACTCTACGTTTTCTTCCAAGCGAGAACAAGAATTGGTATGATCCAATACTGGTCTTGTCTTAGTACATATTTATGGTAACTGCACTATAGACTTAGTGCTGTTGTAGTATGTTCCAGAGCTGTAGGCTAGCAGTGGACCAAGACTACAACTAAGTGCAGTGGCAGTGTATACAGATCAGTATACATTTAACAATTAATCTTCAGTAAAAAGAAGCAGAGTTGATGTCCCTAATTAAGATATCGCTCAGTTTCCAGTTCAGAAAGTGCACATTTAAACATACTGCCAGTTTCCACTAATGCTGTATTCCTTCAGAGTGTCATGGAGGGTACCTTTGTAGGTATCTTCCAGATTGAATATGTTATCTCTCTCAAAATGTTTTCGATAGATTAGATCTTGTGCTCTACTATGAAGATTGTGCTGTGATGAGACATTCTTTACAATTTTTTTTCAGTTTCTACTACTTTTATTCACTTTGGTGACTGTTGGATTAATTTGGTGATTAGGAAAAGCTGTGTGCATAATGAATAACAAGTATTAACTCTTCTGTATTATCTATGGAATCAGGAAATGAGTTATACTTACACCAGATTAAGACTTCCAGGGGACCCAGAGTGTTATATGCTTATATTTACACTCTATGAAAATCATACATAAAAATAAAATGAGACGGAGTGGTCCCCCTCAGAGATCAGAGCACCTGGTCATGCATACATTACATCTCTCTCCCTCTGAGATTTGATTGCAGTGTTACTCGTACATTCAATTAAGTGGACCTTTTGGAGAATTTGCAGGACTGGTCAATTGTGCATTAAATGGGCAGAGGATATAATATACGAGTAACGGCATACGTGTCTTGTGTGGAAGAGTTTAAAATAAGAGCAGAAACAGAAAACTGCTGACATTACTTTTTTCTTGCATATACAAAGGTCACAATGTAAGCAGAGCCCCACGGCATGCACAACGAAGGTCACCCTGTTGGCAGATCTTCCCATGAGTTACAGAGAGACAATTATGCTTCAGATTTGATTCTTTTAAGTTCTGTCTCTTGTCATCATTACTTTCCGTATAGGGATTTTTGGGGCTTTTCATACACTCCAAAGTGAATAACATATACAATAAAACAGTGACACTAATGTAGCTTAACAACTGTAATTATTTTATTAACAAGTTTACATGAGGATGTACTTTATCCCTGTGTTCTGTCCCTTTAACTCAAGAGGAGTGTGTAGTGGTATGTCGTTAATTGAGAGTGAGATGCTGATTGCATGCATGCCGCTATTAACGGCTGATCAGGCAGACATAGGAGCAAACCAAGAGAAACACCAGGCCAAAACAAGATTAGCTGCAAATTAGTTAGACTTGGCATTGCTCTTTTTCCGTCGTTCACTGAGATGGCACTTAATACTGAGGATCATCATCTCTTAATACCTATCCAGTGCTAGTATGGTGCTATCTCAGGTACAATGCAACTAACCCAGGGTAACCCAAAATAAATGTTAAGTACATATGTGAAACTGTATATATTAAAAATCAATCAGCCGTATTTCATGGGCATATTACTGGCTCAAACTAAATTAGTGTTGTTATATCAGCATAATTGGACAATGTATGTGGAATCAAGAAGCTAATAATGTTTTTGTTTAAAACTGAAAGTCAGTTTAATAATTTCTTTCAGAATTAGATTTATCACTGTGAGTATGGGAATAAATTAAACCTAAATGTTTGCTAAAAATGTTTGAGGTGATGTATACATTCTGTTTTTACCATGAACGTGTCATTATTTTCTACAAATGAAAAGATTTAAATTGTTCTGTCTGCCCACAGTATTCTGATTTGAGAACTATGTGGCCGATGGTATTACTGCTGAATCACTTTCAAACATAATTACTATCTGCTGGGGAGGTACTCAAGTGAACTGTAAAATATACCGGTAGCTGTAGGAGGTTGAAAATGGATCAAGCTACTCTTATGATGAATAGACAGATCAAGTATGTTTTGTCTTCTTTTGCATTTTATTATAGTTTAAACAAGCCTGAAGCAGCACACAATAAAAATGGAAAATGTTACGTGTGTCAATTTCAAAGAAAATGATGTAAAACAAGTTCAAGGAAAGATGATGATTCAATTTATTTTAGGGGATTCCATGCATTTGTGTTTTACGTTATGTTACGTGTTTTACGTTACCAAATATTGAGCTTCTAATGTAAAATTCAGCTTTTAATAGGTACTGATGACATTAAAGATAAAAAAATAAAGTACCAAAAAAAGAAACTTGCGAAGTTTATGTGTGTGTGTGTATATATTTATTTAATATTAAATAATATTTAAAATACAGCAAAACATTAAACAAAAAAGAAAATACATTTGAACCAGGGATAAAAACCCTGACTATTGCCTAACACTTGTAAGAATAAAACTATTTGCCAAATTCTCTTTTATGCAAATCTTGTTAGGTTTTACCTTATACAGCAAAGCTTCTTTTAGGCAAAGGCAGAAGGTTCATACTGCATATCATATTCCCCCACATCCTAACTCTAATGACTTTTCATTGTTAAAAGCATCTGAACAGACCAAGTAATGTGTGGGGATTCCTGAAATTACACAACTACAGCAAGATTGACAGGTTGAGTCAATACATTTTTTAAAACAGAATGAACTCCATTTAATGAGGGCCTTTTTTCAATCAAAATGGGTCAAGCTGGAAAAGTCAAGGGTAGTCTACTGTTATTTAAAGAAAGGTGTATCTGACTACTGCGGTGGGCTGGCGCCCTGCCTGGGGTTTGTTTCCTGCTTCGCACCCTGTGTTGGCTAGGATTGGCTCCAGCAGACCCCCGTGACCCTGTAGTTAGGATATAGCGGGTTGGATAATGGATGGATGGATGGATGTATTTGACTAAAAAAATGTTGTCCTCATTACGTAAAATTACCACATTTATTGTAATTTGTACTGGAGTCTTGTTAATAGTTCCCTGACCAATTTTCACATGCAGTAGTAATGTAGATCTTCATTATTAAGACTTGATAAAATAATTTGACTTTTAAACTTTTAGCCAAAGATGCACTAACAATATGTGCTCAGGAATTTGACCACTCTATCTGGAGAACACAGAATGATTTTTACATTATCAATTTCTCTACAATAAAAGCACAGGGTATCATTTTCTTTAACATACCATGTTTGAAACACTTTCCCAAATCATCTACTGCAAGGAGTGCTGTTCTAATGATATTTTGTGCCAATTTTACCACCCGCTGTAAAAGCCTGAGGTCCCATGCTGTACTGTTCCCAAACCAGACTGTGATGGAGTTGGTGAGGATACTGTACTCAATGGTGCATCTGTAGAAGTTGCTGAGGACAGTGCTTGGTATGTCAAACTTCTTCAGCCTTCTCAGAAAACACAAATGCGGCCAGGCTTTCAATACCAAGTCAATGATGTTGTAGGCCCAACTGGGAAAGAAATTTAAATGTGGCCACCAGTGGTGGATGCTGAACTCTCTTTTCCTCTGTGTCAATAATCATCTTTTTCATTTTGCTGCTGTTAAGAAAGAGATTAATAAATAAATGGACAGTTTTTTTTTTTGTTTCCTTCAGAATTTTATTCAGGACTGTTCCTATTAAATTCACAAATCAGAAACCTTGGAGTTACCATTTACACTTCTCACTGCTCCACTTTTTTGGAACATTCTATCATTTAGTAAGTCCTAGTCTTTGAACATTTTTCGCTAACACTTTTGGTGATAAATTCATATGATACCCATCGTTACATTCCTAATCTGTGATTTGTGATTTTTCTTTATTGTTATATTAACCATTATTCTGTTTTGAAACAATTCAATATTCATTTAATGTATTCTATTTGCACACTTAAGTTGACATGACTGCACTTGACTTGCTTTCAGTTATAACATTACACTGTGATTTTTGCAAGCGCTCTGAGATGCTTAATGTGAAAGCTGATTTATTGATTGAAGGTAATTAAACAAAAGATCTGTAGGCTTTTAGATGTGTGACACTCCAGTGCTTCACTAAAGCATTTTGAAAACAGAAAACAAGGGGTGATCCTTTCACATAACATGGGAAATAATTGCTGTGATGGTGTGTGGGTGTGCGTGCATTCAACAGCTATGTACAGTAGATACTCGGTAATATAAATGATGTGCTCCATTCTTCTTAATGTTTGAAATAATAAACAAAATTATAGTCTTCATTGAAAATGATTAGACATAAACATAAGGTTAATGGTGCTGAATTATGACTCAAGTTAGACTACGAAGAGGAGCCAAGACATTTTTTTAAGATCTTAATCCAATACAGGGTCATGGGGAGCCAAGATCTATCCCAGATAGCATTGGGGCAAGGCAACAAAAAACCTTGGATTGGAATCCAGTGCATCACTGAGCATGTTCACGCACACACCTACAGTCAGTCGTTCCAGCTCAATTTAGTGTTGCCAATTTAATTAATCAACTCATACAGTGCTTAATATGTGGGAGAAAACTAAAGTAAATGTAGACAACCTTTGTAGACAAACAGAAAATGTGCAAGCTTCACAAAGACAAAGTACAGGCAAGGGGCTGAACCCAGGTCCCCGCAGGTGCGATGCAGCAGGATGAATTATTGTTCCACCGTGCCTTTGTCCAGTCAGGATTGTTACAGTAATGTCTAATTCAACACATCAATTCAATTAAAACGTGACTGCCACGTTTTCCATGTTTACTGTATGTCCTAACAACTAAGAATGTCTTGACCACTTTTCATTCTTTTTTTTCAGACATTTTCCATATAACAAACTGGAGCATTAACTTTACTACATGGTGTGAGACTGTACATCCTGTCAATTTGCATTTGAGCTACTTACTCCACTCACTCTTCTTGCTTTGAATCTGAGCTAATAATCCTCTCCAACGCTGTTCTTCTCTCTACAATTACCAGCTGTGCTAAATGAAGCTTGAACTCTCAGCATTTATATGGAAATAGTTTCCAAAAGTTAGCACTGAATGATTCAATGAGACTGAGTGTTACTGTAACGGTTCAGCTACAAAGTTCAAAAGGTTTATGGGGTAATCATATTGTCATACAGTATACCTGTACTGTATATCCAATCAAACACTTAAAATCCAGCTAAACATCCATTGAGATATGTGATTATCAAATTACTAAATACTGTAAATGTATATTATATAAAGATTTAGGGCTTTAATACAAAACATATTCTCTCAAAAGGACTGTGTTGTGGCAGTAAATGCTGGTTTCAGTCTACTTATAACGGCTTTGGGCTGTGGTATTTAGTTGAGTTTTCTAGTAAAAACAAAAGTAAACAATGCAGAGTATTTGATTTATACTGTATGATTTTATTTTATTTTAAGTATATTTGCCTTATTTTGTACATATTGTTCTCTTTTTAAAGACATTTTAATAATGTAATATTTCTTATGTATTATTTCCCTTTAGATTTTATGTCAGCTCCAGACTACACATATAGTGTCCTATATCTCTCTATTATAAAAGAAAATCTTGAAATGAGTCTATTGCCAAGAGGTTTTTTCAAGTCCTACCCTCCTCTCAACCATTTTACGGTTAACGTCCTACACCCATGGTCCTCTCACATCTCATTTGTGTGAATGGTTTTGTCAGACACTGCTCCTGCGCTCTCAGCTCTTATAAATTTTTACATTTTCCTCACTTTAAGTTCCCAATAAAAGAAGACTTACTATACTATGTCCAAATCTTATTGAAGAATTTCATCCCGAAGGGTTATCAACAGAAGAAATGAGTACACGGGCAATCCTAGCACAGAGAAACGATGAAGTCAAACAAATTAACGCGAAAATTAACAATCGGTTACACGACAAATTGGTTAAATGTGTATCAATAAACTATGATGAAACAGTTGGTGGTGATGGTGTGAAAGATGAAAATATCAACTTAAACCTGTAAACATAAAGCACGTACCTAAACCCTTACCCTCCCACAAGCCCTTAATCATAGTGTAACGGGGTATGAGATGGGAATTTCGTGACTGACATTGTGAGCATTACCTAACGTACGTCATAGGTATTGCAAGCTGCTGTTAAACCCATCTCCAAACCATCCCACACTCCTTTAATAAATAAAAGCCCAGTTGTCTGCTTTTTTATATTACCACGCTACAAGAGCTGGAAGTGACGTCAAACTGAAGCGCCATGGCCTTGGTAAAGGCGTAATTAGGGAGCCTCAAAGCGCACTTTTGTAATATTTTAATCTAAGTTTACTACGCGAAAACATCACATACGTACGTAAAACTATCTCATACGTACATGAAAACATCTCATACGTACATGAAAACATCTCATACGTACGCACGAGATAAAGGGTTATCCCATAATTTTTTTCACTGTGTGGTTCAGAGCTTTTGTAAATTTGATTGTTTTGATCAACAGAAAAATGAGTCTTTAATGTCAAAGTGAAAACAGATCTCTGCAAAATGGTATAAATCAATTACAAAAATAAAGCACAAAATAAGTACTCATCCCCTTTAGGTCAGTATTCAGTAGATGCATCTCTCACAGCCATGGCAGCCATCAGTCTGTGTGCACAGGACTTTATCCGCTTTTCAAATATGCACAATTAATATTTTTCTACATTCTTTTTTGAAAAACTGTTTAAGCTCTTTCAGGCTGCATGGCGATTGTGAGTTTTTAAATCCATCCACAAGTTCTGAATAGAAGGCACTGGATTCTTGAAGACTGCACTAGGAATTCCTCATATTTTATTGCATTCATTTTAAGGCCTACCCTCACAAGCCTTCCAGGGCTTGCTGCAGAGTAGTGGCACCTCATTGTGATACTGCCACCACCACACTTCTCAGGGAATGGTGTCTTTTTCATAATGTGAAAATTTTAAACATGGTGTTTAGTCTGATAGCCAAAAAGTTTCATTTTTGTCTTATCAGACCATAGAACCTTCTTCCAGTTGACTTCAGAATTCTCATGTTCCCTCTGTTAAGTCATTATTTCTGTGCCACTCTCACATAAAGCTGCCACTGGTGAAGCAGCGGGGAAACGGTTGTTGTATGCACAGTCTCTTTTATCTCTTCCACTGTAACTTGTGACTCCTTCAGACTTCTCAGTGGTTTCTTACTGGCCTCCCTCTCTAGTCTTCTTTTTGCATGATTTCTTAGTTTTCATGGATGGCCTGCTCTAGACTGATTTCCAGCTGTGCCATTCTCTTTCCATTTCTTACTGATTCATTTAACTGGACCCCCAAGGGATATTCATTGACTTGAATAATTTCTTGTCTCCTTCCCCTGACTTGAGTTTCTCAGTCCCCATTTCACAGAATTGCTTGGCATGTTTGTTTTGTCTTCGTTGTGTTGGTTGGGCCACAATACCGGCTCACCACAAACTTGATCTTCCAGATAAGATACATTTATACAACACTCAACTGAGACAACTTGACAGCAGCCAGGTGATCTCCATTGAACTAATTATGTGATATCTTAAACCAAATGGCTGCACCCCCAGTGAGGATTTAGGTGTGTCATATTAAAGGAGGTAAATACTTACACAATCAATTATTTTGTGCTTTATATTTGTAATTCATTTAGGCCACTTTGCAGAGATCTGGTTTCACTTTGCCATTAAAGAATCTTTTTGTGTTGTTGATCAATATCAAAATTAACCCCAACGTGATTAAATGTTGTATAACAATAAAATATGAAAACACCCAAGGCGGTGAATACGTTTTATAGGCTCTGTATAATATAATGATTAAATTTATTTTCAGCAGGAATTAGTGAATTAACTACTTATTATATTTTGATGCTCAGATCTACAGGTGAATTGTGATGTTTTGTTATTACCATTATTATTATTTTTCATCCTTTCATTACTAATCTGCTCATCTACTTCATGGCCTCAAGGAGCTGGTGCCCATCCTGGCAACATTAGATGCAAGGTAGTAATCAGTTCTGAAAAGGATGGCCTTGTTTTAGTATTATTCATAATTCTTTGTTCAGAAAGTGGCCTATAAAAGAAATGAATTCATGTGGCATATAAAATTGGGATGAAACATATTTGAGTAATGCCTTCAGAGCATTATTGGAAGTGTATTAGGACAAATGCCACACTACTAAAGGAGCCCAGTCTTTGTCTCAGGTCACTGGCTAGCATCCATGTCTAGCAACCATATAGCAAAGCAAGAAGCACCGGGACGTTAAAGACTGGGACCTATGTCCTTTTACCGGGAGCACCACACACTCTTTTCCAGCAACCTCATGACCCACCATGCTCTCCCAATCTGTCTACTGACTTCATAAGAAGAGTCACCAGAGACATAAATGTTGCTGCTGAGGTAAGTAAACCTCTCAACAAAGTTGACACTGTCTCTGCAGACAGACACACTGCTGATGGCTGTGCCCAAGAGGTTATTAAAGGCCTGGATCTTGGTTTTTATCCAGAACACTCGCAAGCTCAGACACTCAGACTCCTCTTTCAGTCTCTTGAGAGCCCCAATTAGAGCCTCCATTGACTCCACGAAGATCATAGCATTGTCAGGACCTATGAATCTCACTTCACCAACTGATTCTCCACAGCTGCAGGGCCTCTCTTCAGAGAATCCTTGGGCTCCGCTGGTTTGACTTTGTGTCAAACAAGCGGTTGCTCATGGAGTCCCGAATGAGGCCCATTGTAAGGGAGCATCAGTTACAGCACCACAGCCATGTGATGTGATTCCCCAAAGGCAATTTGGCTTGTGGTTTGGCTTGCAGGATCCTCATTGCTTAAGAACTGAGTGGCTGGATCAGACCAAGGGGACATCCATGTAACACGTGTCTGTGACAGATAGATGATCTTTTCTGGAGTGTGGGACTGGACCGTGTGTCTGCCTGGGTGGTTGCTAACCAAGATCCCGAGGTGTTTTGTCATGTGGTGGGTGCGGCTACTTGCTGTACTAGTGTATGCTCCCTAACCTGACCTGACCTGATTAGGAAAAATGACTGGCAGTCAATTAGTTACTTGGCGTGTTTGATTTCTGACATGCGTTGAAGAGTATTGGGGATTTGCTTCCACTCCCTCAAACTTTTTGTTTCCTGATGGAATTAAAAAAACTCAATGAGCACATAATTAGAATCCTGCAACCCTTACACATTAAATTCCGCTCCCCTCTTCTACTGAACTGCAAAGGCTAAAAGAAAAACTTTCAAAGGTGTCTTTGATGATGGTTTGTAATTCTATTCTTTGCATCCAGTTTTAAATCAAACGACTTCTGTTTTAGGCCGGTATGCGGGTCAAATAACTAATGCTGAATCTCAGTGCAGTTCTTGCGTTTTTCTTAAAGTTGGTTGGCAGATGTAAATTTTGCTGCTTTGATGGTGTGCGTCAATATGTCTTGTAATGGACTGGCTTCCTTAACAGGGTTGCATTCTTCCTTTTTTCCAGATGCTACCAGGATTAACTGTACCACCCAATGAAAATGTACTGAATAGATTAGCTTCAGAAAAATCTTGGAAAGTTGGATGAATTTATTTTTTAAATCATTTGAATTTCAGTCCCTCATTATGCCTTTTTTAAAAGACTAATCCATGTGCCCTACTGTATGTGAGGTCATCAGCTATTCATACTTTTATCCAAACGTACACACATGATTGCTGGTGTCTAAGTATGATGTGTGATGGATTGCTGAATTCTCCAAAAAGCTTTCTTTGTACCTCGTGGTATAAGTGCTGCATCGCTGAAAACCTGTGCTGAACAAGTAGGACTAGAAAAAAGAAAAGAAAAGGCAAAGCAGAGCTAAAAAATAGTTTAAGATAAAAGATGAAAGTGTTATATTACATATTAATCCAAACTACCTAGACTTAGGGCCATTTTTTCAGAATGAGCATGAAGAGATTTACTTGTGCTTATCACACAAAGTTGTTTCATTGATTTTATAACTCAGTGATGCAAGGGAACTTATCACCCGTGAAACAAAATCATGCCTAAACAACCTTCCCTTTAGCTTAAAGCTTTGCTGAAATTAACTGTTTAAAACAGATTCTGATGTGAAGCATTGCAAATTAAGTAAAGCAATAATGAGGGCATTGGAAATATCAGTATAGCAGATAATTCAATAAATGAACTACAAATGAAATGTGCGAGGAAAATGAAAGCCTAATTTCTAGATGCAAATCTGAATGGCATGAAAACGAAAACCATAATTAAAACCCTGCAGTAACACTTAACACATTGTTTAAGGTGTGTAAATAAATTGTAGTATGGGAACAAAGGCAACAGCAAGAACAACGTGCAAGTCCAGAGAAGAAGTGTTGGCAGTGGGTGAAAATAGACCAGAAATAACCACAGCTAATGGTGGTAGACTGTTTAGTTTGCATCAGGCCATTAATAATAACTATCTGACTGATGCAGCAACCTTTTAACAAAGCAATACAAACCTCAATGACTGTATACTCCCTCAGCATCCAAATAAAACAGGCATCAAGAGCAGAGACAGCAGGACAGAAGATACCCGCTATCAACCCAAACACTGCACAACATGAAACTCGACTTTTTCATTGAGACACTTGCACTTCACTCCTATTGTCGCATCTTGTGCTACTCTGGGCAACTTGGCCCCAAAGTTCATTATATTGCACTTTCTTTCACAGACGGTTTGCACATTTAGGGAAGGATATTATTTTCTACAAACATTTTTGAGGCTCAGTCATACTTAGAAACCCACAATTGCTGAAAGCCACCTTTGACTATCTGAGGGCCATGTTACTGGGCACAGCACACACTGGAAAGTGAATGGCCTTCTGGGAAACTTTCATTCCTAGTGCATCATTGGGCATTCAGAAAAGAGCCTCTAGCAAGGCATCTTTTAGAGTAACCAGAAATTGCAATTAATTTTTAATCAGGGCAATGGCATCTTGCTTACCTTTTAACAAAGTGTGTATGTTCTGCTTTTTTAAAAAATATTTTTTAAACTATTTGCTCTTCATTTATCAAAGTTCATGTTAAATATTCAGTATCTTCATTACCCATTCTCTTATGTGGTCTGTATTTCTATCTGTTGAATAATATGTCTTGTAGTAAAGTGACCATTTTTCATTTGTTGGCATGATGAGAACATTATGGGTTCAAACTTTTCAGAAGATACTCGATTCTCACACACAATCACACTGGCTCATTCAATTCAAAAAAGCCAGTCAGAGTCTCACAAAGCTTTTGAGAAACTAGATTTTAGTCTCAGTTCTATGACTATTCAGCTTTGTTGAATTGCATTAATTTAATTCTTTTTTGAAAATGTGAAATCCAAAATGTGATACTTCTACGCTCCATATTAAGTTTTTAAATAGCCCCTCAATTTTTTTTTTTGATTGTCTACATTCTGTGTCTATAACCTTGGTTGTCAGAGTCTTATAATATTCAGGCTAAAATTTCTTTTTTTGTAATCAAACTGCTTTGCAAGTATGGCAGCCTGCACAAGTACTTGTTTTAGTAGCAGCTATGATGAAATTTCATTTTTTTGTAACTTTAGTTTTTACAAAGTTGTAGGGTAATGAATGAGTTAGGAATAACATTTGGAAGTATACATCAAATTCTGATAAATCAGAGCCCTACAGACCTCAGGATGACTTAGCTCATTAACAGAGAGTAAATCATACTTTAAACAATGCAGCCCACAATCAACGGGTCATTTAATGCTGCACAGTATTTCTCACTTTTGATTTCGGCACGAGACTTGATCATTTCAGCAGACACTCCATTGAGCAGAAATTCTTGGTGAACGTCCTAATGGTAGATCTGCCCCTGAATTATGGCAAAATTATTCCTTATGTCACAAGTTTACATTCTTGTAGTCATTTAAAATAATTCTATTTTTACTACACAAGGTATTAATCATAGAGACAACAATGCAAATTACATGTTTTATGTCTATTACACTTCGGCCTTTTTTCTAGCCTAGCTGCTAGGCGATTGTCCTTTACCATGACTTCTGGTTTCTGCCAATTTTTATACTGGAGACAAGTTAGAGTACAGGAGGCTGGTGGGGGACTTTATCTTGTGGTGCAGGGAGAACCACCTGCAGAACAACATCATCCATCCATCCATTATCCAACCCGCTATATCCTAACTACAGGGTCACGGGGGTCTGATGGAGCCAAGGCAGGAAACAAACCCTGGGCAGGGTGCACATACACACCGACACACCAAGCACACACTAAGGACAAATTAGAATCACCAATGCTCCTAACCTGCATGTCTTTGGACTGTGGGAGGAAACTGGAGTACCCGGAGGAAACCCACGCAGACACGGGGAGAACATGCAAACTCCACGCAGGTTAGGTCTCCTAACTGTGAGGCAGCAGCACTACCCACTGCGCCACCGTGCTGCCAGAACAACATCAACAAAACAAAATAGTTGGTGGGCAGCTTCCAGCATGGTAGGGAGAACCATGGTAGAGGGGTGTAAGTGGTGGTGGTGCCGATCTTTAAGTACCTGGGGGTTCATAAGAACAGCAAACTGAACTATTCTGACAACACAGTGGTACTGTACAAGAAAGACCAGAGCAGATTGTACTTTTGATATGTGTAGCAAGATGCTGGAAATTTTTTATTAGTTTGTTGTTGTACAAGGTGGTCTCCTGGAGAAACAACAAAATGCAAAATACCAGAAGAAAGCAAAGTAAAGTCTCCATCACAAGACTGAATCTGGACACTGTGTAGGCTGTTTGTCAAAAACAGGGTTGTGGAAAAGTTAGATACCATCATGAACTATTTTTGTCATCCCCTCCATGGTGCACTTTCTTGGAGTACTTTCTGCCAAAGTCGTATACCTCAACAGTGCAATATGAAGTACCTCTAAGGACCGTTTCTGCCTGCGGCCATTAGGCACTTCAGTACTTCCTCCCAACATCCCTTCCTTCAATCCTTCCAGAAGTATAGGTAAATAATATAACCTTTAATTTACTACAGTTATTATTTAGAATAATATTGAGTGTATCATGTTGTTACGATATTATCATATATTTTATTTGGAGTTAACAACTATGTGTTTTGTTTTTATTTGTTTTGTTCTATTTCAGTATGCTTTTAAATTTCCCTTTGGGGATTAATAAATTATATCTACTCTATATATATAAAATCCTAAGCCTAAAAATGCAACAGTGACGTTTTTATGTCACGTTTTTTGTCACGCTTTAAATCTGGCTTATTTTAAACCTACATATATATGTTTGGTATCATTCTTTTCAGAATTTATCGGACTTTAATGTGATATTGTTAGATTTTCAGATTCTTATTCCGTTTTTAAATTATAAACTAAAAAATATCAAGAACTCACACCCTGCAAGACGAGAATTTGTGCCAAGAGATTTAACTATGCCGGAAATAAAAGACAAAGAGTAGGACAGCTGCTGTACAGGCTTTTAAATGTTCAAAGCGCTGCGCAAAATGCAGATCACACGGCACAATAGCAACAGCAGCAGCAATCCAGCAGCTGATCGAACAAAGAAGAGGTAAAAAAAAATCTGTATTTGTTTCTCATTGTATCACCGTTTAAGAGAGGGTTTCGGTGGAGCGACCTTGTCTCCTTGGGGTGCGTTCAGCCCCCCTCATCACAATGTGAGCTGCAGAGACGCGAAGTGGCTGGCGAGCGAAGTGAGCAGGGGAGGAACCCCCTAGTCTAACATAATCAAATTTATTCTTTTATTATGAAAAGAAGAATTTGATTTGAGCTTTGTTTTGCTTCTTTCTTTTGTATTTGATTTTAATAATTTGCATGCCCCTGCTTCTTTTCTGAATGTGTATTTTAGATAATACAAGACACAAAGATGTACCTTATTATGAACAGAACTTTTTCATTCAACTGTATCTCCATCTTTGTTTGAACATATGTCTTTGAATTACACTAACTGGCCACTTTATTAGGTACACCTGTACAACTGCTTGTTAACACAAATATCTAATAAGCCAATCACAGGGCAGCAACTCAATGCATTTAGGCATGTAGACCTTGTCAATACAACCTGCTGAAGTACAGAATGGGAAAGAAAGCTGATTGAAGTGACTTTGAACCTGGCATGGTTGTTGGTGCCAGATGGGCTGGTCTGAGTATTTCAGAAACTGCTGATCTCCTGGGATTTTCACACACAACCACCTCCAGGGTTTACAGATTATGGTCCGAAAGAGAGAAAATATCCAGTGAGTGGCAGATCTCTGGGTAAAAATGTCTTGCTGACACCAGAGTTCAGAGGAGAATGGCAAGACTGGTATGAGCTGATAGAAAGGCAACAGTAACTCAAATAACCACTCATTACAACCTAAATATGTAGAAGATCATCTCTGAATGAACAACATGTCAAACCTTGAAACAAATGGGCTACAGAAGCAGGAGAACACACTGGTTGCCATTCATGTCATCTAAGAACAAGTAACTGAGGCTACAATTCGCATGGACTCACCAAAATTGGACTACAGAAGATTGGAAAAATGTTGCTTGATCTAATGAGTCTCAATTTCTGCTGTGACATTCGGATGGTGGAGTCAGAATTTGGCATCAATAACATGTAACCATGGATCCATCCTGCCTGCGTTCAGGCTGATGGTGGTGGTGTAATGATGTGAGGGGTATTTTCTTGGCACACTTTGGGCTCTTTAGTACCAATTGAGCATTGTTTAAATGCCACCGCCTACCTATGTATTGCTGGCAACCATGCCCATCTCTTTATGACCACAGTATACCAATCTTCTGATGGCTACTCCCAGCAGGATAATGCACCATGTCACAAAGCTCAAATAATCTCAAACTGGTTTCTTGAACATGACAATGACTTCACTGTTCTCAAATGGCATCCACAGTCACCAAATAGCAATTCGACTTTTGGGATGTGGTGGAACACGAGATTTGCATCATGGATGTGCAGCCGACATATCTGCACCAACTGCATGATGCTATCATGTCAATATGGACAAAGGTCCTTGAAGAATGTTTCCAGCACCTTGTTGGATCTATGCCATGAAGAATTATGGCAGTTCTGAAGGTAACCCGGTACTAGCAAGGTGTACCTAATAAAGTGGCCAGTGATTATATATCCTCCACACATTGAGAGGACTTGATTTTAAGAAGTCACCTTGAAGTGAGGAATTTTCCTATTAGTGGAAAGAACTCCCAAAAATGTATACATTTCAAAAGCTTTCAGCAGTAGTTGAAAATGGAGAAGAGTTTAAATAGAATTGGGTGATTTTATAGGAATATTGGAGATCATCGAAACTAAACGTTCTGAGCCATGACAGTTTATAGTAGAGAATAAGGGGCTCCCCTTGAAGGCAAAAGTTCCACTCAGTGGCTTTCAGAAAAAATAAAAATCAACTCTGTCATATAAATCTGTTTATCTTCTTTACACCTCTCATTTCCCACAGTTATTCAGTATATTTTACCAGTTGTATGATAAATATTGTTAATTCTTTGAAAGAACATAGACAGCCAAGACTTAACACAATTCAATCAATCTATCTATTTTTGAGAGAAAAACAGTACACTATACATACAGCATAAAGTGAGACTATTCCCTGTAATTGTTAGTGCATTTCTTATTTGTAGAGTTTTCCAAAAATCAAATGTGATATGTTTGGACACAAACTTATTATAAAATATGCCTATGCTGCTTTGTTCATCATGCCTAACAGATGGATTTCAGAGTTTAATTTGTTTTCTAATTAATTTGTGTGTGATTCATTTTGGAGGTACATTCAATTAATGCCATTTCTATTTTTTGTTTTCACTGTCTTATTAACAAACCTTTTGTCCTGTTTCTGCTATTGTTAAGGCTTCTTAATTGCCTTTTTGTTCCCTGTTTATTGCAGCAAATTATTTCAGTTTTGTCTTCAAAAGAACTCTTTCTTTGGCATTAATCATTTTTTTTAACTGTTTTTTAACTTTGTGCTCTTGATATTATCATTTTGTTTTGCCTGAAAATCCTACTATAGGTTGCTTAATAAAAACAATTTGTTTATATTTACAGGTGTGCATGTAACAGCAACAGTCTGCTGTTAATAATAGAATAAAAGTTACCATTCCTCATGAGTCCAGTAGTACATTTAGGAAATAAATCAAAAATTGAATGAATGGCAACAATTACTGTGCACATTGCCAGCTAAAAAGTGTTTACCTAAGTATAGCAGACCTGGTATGTTAATTATTGCTCTTAGAATGTTATGAATATGCTTAAACTAGCACTAAATTTACCCATTTTTACAATAGAGCACCCCTAAGAAAACTGTGTTTATTGAACAATATCAATTTTGTTTATTTTACTTTTTAAAGTGTGTCCAAAATAATTCTTATTCAGAATCAATAGCTCTTTACAGTATGCATATTTCTACATGAATTTGTGTGTATATTTAAATCGATTAGAAATATCTCATTTCCCTCAGACAGCATTCAAAAGACGTCCTGTCCAGGATTCCCTCACAAATACCCTCATCAGACTGGCACAGCTAGTTCTACCCCTCAGTGCCTTCTTCTTTTTCAACAGATACACAGAAACAGCTGTATAGAAGAGTGTTTCTTCCTTCCTATTATGGCTTTGTATCAGACCTGGACAAAAGATTTTTTGATGATTGTTTGGGTCCCATATCTTGTTCCAGAATGTTCCATTAATGATTTTACTAGTTTCAATCCATCTCTCTGGTTCACAGTCAAAGTTTCCACCACAACTCTGCCATTTTTAGATATTAGTCTTTGTACCCGCTTTCCAGATCATAAAATCTCTATTACAAGCCAACTGACTGACACAGTTACCTTCTCTACAGCTCCTTTTGTCCCCTGGCAAACTAAAAACTCGCAACTTATTTCACAGTTACTTAGACTCCACTGCCTCTACAATTAAGAGGATGCCTTCTGTAATGAAACACTCAGAATGAGGTGTTTCTTCATTGTCAGCGAAGAACTTTCTCATGCGATGGACAGGGCCCACAATCAAACCAGAATTAAGCCTTGTAACATCTACTTTAAGAGGAATCCCAGTAATGAATCCTGCATCTTGCTGGTCCTCCCATTCCACCCAAACACTTTATCTCTCAGACAGTTCATTAAACAAAATTTCTCAAACCTCTTTTCCTAACGCTCACTTGATTTTCTTCCAGTGGCCACCTAACCTATGCACAACTCACTTTACAGAGGACAGCCAGATTCCCTATCAGGTACTTTGAACTGCAACAGGATATGTCAATATGCAAATATGTCACCAACAATACCCTTGTATCTGGTCCCACTGGTAAATTCAACAATAAACAATGGGGTTCTTGCAAGTCTATAGATCTTATTTACTGCATTTCTTGCCAAAAGTGTCTAACCATCTATATAAGTGAAACAGGGAGATGGCCTGAAGATCATTTCATAAAACATATTTGAGCCATTAAAATGAAAGACTTTACACACTTTGCTGTAGAAGAATTCACATCCCTTGATCACAGTCACGTGCTTTTTTTGTTTGTGTTCTATCACAGGGCTTTAAAGAACAACAGAAGCTAAGGTCATTCTCACACTAGGATCACACATTACTCTAGGTCTTAATGACCAACTAACTTTTTAATCTCTCCCTTCATCTTTTCACACCTGCTCTCCCCTTTTCTCCTTGCATTTGCCCTGACTTTGTTCCTTCTGTCCCTTCCTATATATATTACCTGTTATTCCTTTCCAGTTGCACACCTGATAAAGGCTATAAAACCAAACCATTGTGCCTTTTAGCTTTTTTCTTTTCGTCATGGAAATAACCTTTTAACCTTTTTAGTCCTAATTTAAATAATGTTTATTTTTATTTTATTGGGACGCCAACATGTTTTTATTAGCAGTGTCACCATTTTTGTGCAAGGACACATTTTTAAGGTTGCCAGGTAAATAGAATCAAGGGAAGGGGTGTTTAGCGATGTTACTGAAGAAGGTTCTGAATTTTTTGCCTATGATTCTGACTTTGGTTAATGTTTTAGGTTTAGACATTTACAAGGTTTTCTTTCCTGGTTTTCACACTGCTTGTTTATTTACTGGCAGTTCATTTTCTGACCTGTTTCCTAATTTTTCTCCGTTGTCTACCATTTTGCTTTTCTTGGCAGAACACAAGCAAAGCTCTTAATGTTAGTAACGGAAACACATTTTATTTCCTACTATAATGGCAACATCGAGATACACCTTGGTCATTACAAAGGATGACACCAAGCACCTCCTATTGATTGCTTCACTCTGACTTAGTGACTATGACCATCTCAGTACACTGACTGATTGAATGAACTAGTATGCCTCTACCGATCTGGAGAAAAGACTCAGAGTACATTACACTGAATTAGTTCACTGAAAGAATCAGTTTGTGTACTGAACTGCAGACAAGATACTCACAGTACACAGAAACACAGTTCAGTTCACTAATGATATATATATATATATATATATATATATATACATATATACTAGTAATGGCGCACTGCACGATAATGAATGTAATGAATACACTTGACTTGAGCATTCATGCTTCCTGAGCAGCTCTTCTTTTCTCCACCCTAGCAGCCCGCTTCATCTCTTCTTTTGTCGGCATCTTTTCGCATTAAAACTGATTTTAATCAGTTAAAATCGGTGTTTGTGTTGCAATTAATTAGTATGTTTTCTTTAATTTTTCACTTAAGCTGGCACTTAAGTCTTCAATCAAGAATGATTTAAGATATGATGAGGTAGGGGAAGTGATGGCAAAGGTGGTAGGGAATGAGAACGGCGCCCGTATGCCACATGGCCACCCTTGGAAGTCAATCATCACCCCGAAAGCGGATAGTAGAGGTACGTAGTATATGTGTACCAAATTTCAGGTCAGTAGGTAAAACGGTTTGTGAGCTACAGGTGATTTAAAATCCTGGATAGACAAACGAACAGCCACAGTAGCGTATTATATATAAAGATGGCAGATTGCATCAGAAAGAATGGAATATAAAAGATGGAAACTGAGGTTTTATCATGATGTGTGTATTGTTCTAAGGTTCTAGTTCTACAATTGCTTTTATTTTTTTGCTATTTATTGTTGAATTTTTTTTATTGTCAAAATTCAATAAGGATTATTATTATCATTATGATTATTATTATTATGTGTAACTACTTATATTGTTGCTTGTTTTTTTTTTATTTGGTAGTTGTTACACTGTTGTACGAGTCTAGATTTTAAACTAGAATATAGCATGTTGTTGTTTTTGAAGTAAATGAATCAGTGATTCAGAAATTCAAATCATTTTCGTGAACTGAACAAAGTGAATTGAATCATTAAAAAGAATCATTTGGGTCATTACTAATTTTTTGATCATTCCTTGTCAATAACTAAATGATAATATAACAATAATAATTCTTTACATATATATAGTGTTTTTCTAACTATTCAAAGCACTTCAGTGAGTGGGGAGTCACTTCAATCACCACTAATGTATAGCATCCACATGGATGATGCAACAGCAGCCATTTTTGTGCCAGTGCAATCACACATTAGATGTTAGGTGGTGAAAGATGGCCAATTAGAGACAGGGATAATCAGGACACCAGCATGACTAGGTCATGGAAGGCAACATCGAGATACACCTTGGTCATTACAAAGGATGCCCAGGACCTCAGTTTTACATTTCAAGCAAAAGACGTAGCCATTTTTACAGCACAGTGTCAATATCATTGCACTTGGGCATTGGGATCCACATTCAGACTACAGTGTAAGGGCCTGCTGGAATCACTCACACCTCTTCCAGCATCACCCCAAGCTTTTTTTCTACATGGGCTCCAATCCAAGTACTGGCCAGACCCGAACATGCTTAGCTTCATGTGGTTGAGCCTTCATTGTTCAAAGGTCAGTTTCTGAGATAAACCAGGAATAGAAGGTAGAATGTTTTGGTCTATTGGAGAAGTGCAAAACAAAATCTGAGTAGTTTCAGTATAAAATCTCATTGCATGGTATAGGATATGCAGAATTACACAGATATGATGCAACCGTTTTAACATATCTAATTTAAAAGACCTAAAATTGGTTTGTTCAAAAAATAACTGTGGTAAACATGTCTCATCTTTCATCTATTTTTTGGTGGAGATGAATACTGCCAGCGCTACAGTTTACAGTAGTGTTATGCTTATTGTAGATTAAATATAATAGATATGGAACTATTGTTAAAAATAATCAATAAATCTCCTGTAGCAAAAATATTGATCTAACCCCTTAGATGGCCATAAATAATCTTATCTTAACCTAAACATGTTGTCAGATCATAGATATTTGTGATGCATGGTAAGTAAGCTAATATGTTATGTAATACTGCCATTTAATCAATTAAGTATGCTTGACTTTTGACAAATACGTGGCTGATTTCACTGTTTCAGTGAATTATACAGATTGGATTGTGTCAATTAATTCTATATTTGTATCAGTCAATATTTGTATGTGTAATTAGAGTACTGTGTTACATGAAGTATAAATTAAAAGTAAAATATGTGACAAATCAGACCTGGACTTTACAAATGCCCTTATGGGTGTGTACACCGTAAGAATCTATTTATAGCATACTGCAAGGGGTTTAGGAATGCATTCCTGTAAATACACTTAATATTATAGACAGTTGCTTTTTTTGGAATTGTCACTTATTCTTAGAAGATGATAACAGGGTCTGTAGGAGAAAAATTGCCACTACAATGTCACACGCCACAATATAAATATTAAAGACAATTGACCACATGTGTGCTCTTCATCCATGGGTGATTTTAATGATTACTATAATACTGCCACAAAAATCAGATTATGGAGATTATGGCAGAAATAAGAATAGTGATAGAAGGCAAAAATCAAGCAAACAAAAAAACATAAAAGTAACACTTGGACAGTTGAGCAGGGTTACAATAAGCACTCATTGCATTTTGGTTATTTACTGTCAGCCATGTTTCTAAGTAGGTTCATCCTTTGTGTTTATGTCAAGTCAAATTAACATTTAAACATTCAGTAACTCACTTACTTAGTAAAAACAGTTCAGCTTTTCACATATATAAAATCCATTTCACGATAGCTCAAAATACGTTTTTTCAACTTTAAATATGTAGCTTATTTTGTTGGATGCTCAGAATAATTATGTCCATTTTCAGTCACATGGCATAATTCATCATCAGACTCAGCCTCTATAGGATGGAGGCTCACAGCTTCTGGCATCCTTGTGTTAAATTCACTTTAAATTAACATCTTGGTCAGGGCTAGTTAGGGGAATTTCAAACAAGATTGTGTTAAGACTTTTTAGCAACATTCTTTGACTTAACAATTCAGGTTTATGTTTCTGGTTTTGTGTATTAATTTTTTGTTTGTTTCGCTCAGTATAAGACTCCTGTCTGTTAAGAGATTTTAATTGTTTTTGCCATATTCTGTTTAATTAATTTCATGGCCACAATCATCAATTTACTTCAAGCCAATATCATTCAGATCACAACAAATTCATTTTAAAACATCTTAAAATGGATTTAAAGACATCAGATAAAGTTATTGTTAACTTTAATTTGGCTTGCAATAATGTATGGCTTAGAGTCAATTGTTGTGTATTTTTACACGGTAATGTGTTTGGAGCTTTATATTTTTTCACTTGTTCACTGATGGCTTTCTCTTTTTGTTCATGGTAGCTGCTTAAGCTACAGAATATTTTTTAAGCTGTACTTGTATTATTTTTTTTAAGTTTTTGCTATATCAAATACTTTGTCCTGCATGAGCTCTAACCCATTCCTCAACACTCTTATTCAAAAAGCAATACAGTATCAAAGCAATCGCCACGGTCTTTACATTACTAGAGTTACTCCTAAGCAGTTTTAGTTCATTCACTAAATCCTCCCTATACACTCCTATGAAACGTATAATGAAAAAATATTGGTTATGATTTGGGCATTACATATGCTTCAAAGTAGAGTCGTTTTTAATATGTTTCTTCTCGTTTACAAGTAAGTATACTCTTAAAAATGATGGTTCTTAAATGGCATTTTATAGTTCTTTACTGGGTTGTGTGTTTTTGTCAGAGCCATTGCTTGATAGAGCAGCATTTCATTCTGAGAAGAGTTATTTGCATATGAAGTTGAGTTTCTGTACTATGAAAAACTTCCTAATATGTAGAAAAAAACCCTGAAGTCTTAAATGTAAAACAGAGAGTCTAGCAGGACACCAACAGATTAAGAAAGCCTGACCTTAGCCTGTGCTGTTTTATGCAGAAGGGCTTCTTTTAAATTCAGGAACCCATTGGTATTTCAGAAGTATGTTATCATATTTTCATGGCTATTTACTGTATTGAGCCTGTTATGGATCTAGATAAATAAAGTCTGTCTCTGGAGCCTTCATGTGGATGGGTCTTTTGGGAAACAAAATTGGTTTTTGTCTGGCATCACTGAAGAACCACCCTGGCACCATTATATTTAAGAGTACATTTGTAAAGTTCTTTCTGTACTTCTTAATGTATTTCATTTTTTTATTTTTTGAATTGTTATCATGTCTTGAACAGATTGTTTGCCTTGTACTTTAGTCTTCTTCTGACTCAGTGGTATTGACAATATCCATACTGGCAACAGCAGCTTCAGCAGAAACCGTAATCAGGAGATAACACGGAAAAGGTAGAATTCACACAGGGGTTATAACCAGTGTCACGCACATGCACATGGTAGACCGCTTATGGGCTTGAATAATTCTACTTACCCGCCAAACCAGAGGCTGGGGCTGGCCACTAATCCTTTCTCTCTTTTTCCCTTTGTAGACCAGCAGACTGAACTTGAGTCCTCTGACATCTCTTCCAGGTCCGCCGATATCAATTCTGGTTCCATTGGTGCCATTTCCAGTTCCTGTGCCTCTGGAACCACCCCTTCCTGCCAACTCACCATATAACCACCATCTTGTTTATTGTATTCAGTTCTGTTTTGGACTCAGTCTGTAAAGGCCTTTTTTTCACATTATACTTTTCAAGTATACAGAGTGGCTACCCTAAATCTTTATCCGTGTTTTGTGTTCTTTTTTACATCAGCAACACAATAATTAAACAACGAAGCCTAGGATGTGTAGCCAGAATCTCTGTAAGAGAACATAATTGTAAATCCTAAGCCCAGAACCAGAAGCAGAAACCCAAGATGTAAATTGTTATCTGATGGCAAAAAAAAATATCACAACCACTAAATTCAAAAATAACAAAAATGACGCACAAAATGACGCAAAGGTTTTTCTTTCATGAATTTAAATTTTGGATGTTTAGGTACACAATGCACCAAACTTTTAAAACATTGCACTGGTGAAGTTCTCACACGCGACCTATGGGAATCGCTTACCAACCATGAAGTTGTCCATAAAAAGCAAGACGACGTCAAGAGAAAGAATAAATCATTTGTAACAATGTGAAAAACAAAAACAAGCAAAAGATGACTATAACCACTAGATTTCTTGGCTTAAAAATAAAATACTCATATAAATCAAACATTTTTGAAAACATTTCCTTTATAGCCAGATCACTTAACTATAGACAATAACTTGAGTACCAATAAACAATATCTATAAAGCAAATAATAAAATAAATATACAAATGCAAAAACATTAAGAATGATGCTAATGCTTAATCAAAACTGAAGATGATGAACAAACACACTAAAAATGAAGCTGCCAGCTTAAAGAATAGAATAAAAACTGAAATGAATAAACACAAACAACAAATACTGAAGTAATGTAAACAGATAGAATATGGAAAGTGAATTACAAATGCATGTAAATTAATAGTAAAATAAAAGCAAAAAGTGTTATTCAATACACATAACCAAAATTAAACAGCAGTACTTGGGCACTGAACTAAGAATGAAAAATAAATTAACAATGACACTATGATAAGGGTATATCAAACATAACAATAGAAAACAATATGTAAAAAATAACAGAAACGTCAAAAATAAAAACTGTTAAAGCGATTTCCTGCTTTTGCTTGTCAAGCTATTTTTTAAATGTAACTGAATAATGCTGTTCTGTTTTCTATTCTTCATTCTCCACAACTTTATCTTCATCTCCCATTTTTCTATACTGCCACATGTTATTTTCATTCTACTGTTGGCTGCTTTTCTGTGCAACTTCACAGTTGAACTGACTTTAGATAATAGAGTGATGGATGAACAGATACGCAGTCATACAATACACCTGTACAGCATTCATGGAGTCTATCAAGGCAGGAAAACACAAAAGGACCACATTCCATATCAAGAACTAAAATGTCAAGAGTCACGTGCTCACGTGGTGCAGTAGTTGTGAATTCTGAGTTCCTGGCTGTCACCATTTCCAGCGCTCAGACGTGGGAGGTCAACACATCTGTGTTCTATCAAGAAAACTCACCAAATCCTATACTTGAGTAGACAATTAAAAAAGTTTGGAGTTTTACAGGAAGCAGGTTCTTTACTAAAACTGTTTTGACCTCTTCAATCATAGGTCATTACTGAAATGTCTCTGCCAAAGACAGGAAGCAGCCACACAGAGCTGCTTATAAAGTCGTTGCCTTCCGCCTTCCCGCTGTGAAATTTCTCCGTTTTTTCAAACTAAAAACTAAAACGATTACAATCTTATCTGACACATCACACTTGTCCACCCTCTGCTCATCTTCCATTTGATAAACAGCTTAGGTCACCCAAGACCAGGACTGGCATATTTCATAAATGTGCTTAACTACAAACTATGAAACACACTGTTAAGAATTGGGGCACCTAGTTTGAAAATTTGCATTACTTCAAATACATTTTTTCCATTTATCACAATTTTCCATTCATCTTTTATGCATATTTTGCAAGTTTATGTCATAATTTCATAACAAACTGATTTTTTTTTCTGAAGGAAATACATTTTTTTTACGCTAGGTACAGTTTCTTCCATATCAATATAGATATGTTCTATCGAAAGTACAAATTTATTAGCATCTTTATTTTTAATTACACCACAACGCCATTTTTGATTACTTTGGACTGCACCATTTTGTGACTTAGTTGCTATGTATGTTATTGTTGCCAAGGTTTGTGCCCCCATAATTCACAGGAAATGTCATCATTGACGTAATGAGTTAAATAGCCACCATTGTGGTTGTTCCGCTGTCCAACTTGCTGGATTTCTAAAAGACTTTTCTCATGCGTCATTTCAAGTTTTCTTTTGATTATGACCTGACCTATTTTCTTTCTTTTTTAAATTTTTTTGACTACATCATGTTTTGTTTCCATGCCTCTTTTTTCATGGACAACTCTCAGTTTGTTTTATTTCCTGGTCCTGTCTGCCTGAATCTGCATATCTTAGTGGCGTCAGAACAGTTTAAGCCTCGTGGAATACGACAATATATGTGTTTGGTATAAATAGTTTAAGAGAAATATAAATATTTTGTTGGCTTCACCATTTTATTAGAAGGTTGCTAGGATGTGCTGAAGTGCTGCTAAGGCTGCATCCCAGGAGGCACCACATGCCATGCTAGGAAGACTCCAAGAGCAGCACTGAGATCTTTTTTGAGATTGCAGGAATAAAACCTAAAAAAACCTTAGCTTACTGCTCTTAGTGTCTGTTTTTGTGGTTAATGATTCATTGCATTCCACTTCTTGATTTGGTTCATAATTTTAGTATCTTGGCTGTGGTGATAATTCCATCCTTTTGTTAACAATTTTTAGTAATTTTTGTTTAGACATTTATAGTTTAAACCTCTGGCCTCATATCAGTTTTTCAGAAACATCTCATCGTCCATTATAACATACCTTTGTGATTGTTAATAATCTCAAATCACCAACAGAAAATTTGAAAAAAGTCATCTGGAACTAAAAAACAGGCAAACCTAGTGTATATACTGTATAAGCAGCAAAGTCGCTTTTGGTACTCACAAATGGCATAACACACATGAGCTTAACATCTTCACCTTAAGAGTTTCTACCTTAACCCAATGTCCTGTCCGGTTTTCACTTAGTACATTTTTCTTGACCATTCTGTGATGATGATTACTGTTATCCTTCTGTTTTATGTTTGAGTCAATATTTTATATAAGTGAGCTTCACCAAATCAGATTTAATGCAGCTGACACAGTTAAAATACATACATACCTTATGTTAATCTCAGCCACATTTTAATTTATTTGCATCATATAAATTGTAGAATGAAGGATTTCATGCAAAATATACAGTAAATAAGATTTCTGAATATCTTTTCTGCCTTGAACTGAAGAGCATGACCAGTATGCCCAGGTGATGAGACAGGGGGTTGTTTAGTTGAGGTGACCAGGAGATGATAGGAGAAGTGAGAAAGAAAATCTGAATTGGAGACATGCAGAAAACTAAGAGTGGGATGTAGTTTATGGTATGCCTTATCTTCCTGAGTTTAGTTTTCAATTGTTAAGTCTTACTGAGGACTTCTTGGTTCTATAAAACATAAGCATTGACCTTGTTTAGCCGTTTAGGGCTTGTGCCTAACCAAAGAGAGACTGAAATCCTAATGATTAAACATCTCATAAGAGATTCAGTTACTGCTGTTGGTGCAGAGGGAGGAATTCACTCTGTGAAAATGCAGCAGCTACAGGTAAAATGCAATAATGTAAAAAATATATAGCATTCCCAAACAGCAATCGCCAAACAACATAAAACTGAAACTATTACATTGCAAGATAGTCTGAATTTAAATGAGAAAGTGATATTTATAAAGAAACGCATAATATTCTTGCCAATAAACTGCTGTTTTGAATTTCATGACTCATGTTTATTAATATGCATCCGATTGCATCTGAATCTTTTTACATTTTACGAGAGCTGCTTACCTTCACCTTTCAGCTAGACCTGAGGTTAGAAAGAGTAGAACTGAGAAGCACAACACATATCATGTTTATGTTGTTTATTCATTAAAGATTTTTCATCCTTTTATTATTTTGAAAATGCCTTTGTGCAATTTCTTGTGCTCTATTGAACATGAGGGTCACCCACATGATATTTGTGGAGGAAAATGGGCATAATTTTCTGATTCATCACAGTGCTTTCTGTTTTACAGAAATTGGTTGTATTTTGAGCAAACAAAAAAAACCTTATATACTTTATAATGTATAAGTTGCAGTATACTTCAATTCTAGAAGAAGCTACATCCCATGGCACTCTACAACAATCAGCCACCACATTAACACTGACAGATGACGTGAATAACATTGATTATCTCATTACAGTGGCACATGTTAAGGGGTGGGATATACAGTATTTGGCAGTAAGTGAAGAATCAGTAATGGCAACTGTAAGGATCAGAATGACTTTGACAAGGGACAAATTGTAGTGGCTAGATGACGGGGTCAGAGCATCTCCAAATGACAATTCTTGTAGGTATGCCCAGTATGCAGTTGTTTGTACCTACCAAAAATGGTCCAAGGAAGGACAACTGGTGAACCGGTAACAGGGTCATGTGTGCTCAAGGCTTACTGATGTGTGTGGGAAGTGAAGGCCAGCCTGTCTGGTCCAGTCTCATAGAAGAGCTACTATACTGTAGCTCAAATTGCTGAAAAATCCTAATGCTGGCAATGATAAAGAGGTGTCAAAACATACACATTGCATCACAGCTTGCTAAGCATGGGTCTGTTTAGCCACAGACTGGTCAGAGTTTCCCATGCTGACTACTGTCCACCACAGAAAGTGCCTGCAACGGGCACATGAGTGTCAGAAATGGACTATGAAGAAGGTGACCTGGTCTGATCAATCACATTTTCTTTTAGATCATGTGGACAGCTGGGTGTGTGTGTGCCATTTCCCTGGGGAATAGATGGCAGCAGGATGCAGTATGTGAAGAAAGAAAGCTGGCTGAGGCAGTGTGATGCTCTGGGCAATGTTCTTCTGGTAAACCTTGGCACATACTACCTACCTATAAACTGCTGATTGACGTGCATCCCTTCATGGCAACTGTATTCCCTGATGGAAGTGGCCTCTTTCAGCAAGATAATGCACAAATTCTGGTTTGAGGAACAAGACAATGATCTCAAAACCAAGATCTCAATCTGATCGAGCATCTGTGGGATGTACTGGAAAAAGCAAGTCTGATCCATGGAGGCTGCACCTCACAACTTATAGGACTTAAAGGATCTGCTGCTAATGTCTTGGTGCCAGATACCTCAGAACACTTTCAGAAGTCTTGTGGAGTTCAAACCTCTACAGGTCAAACCTATTTTGGCAGAATAAGGGGGATTTACACAGTATTTGGCAGGTGGTTTTAATGTTGTGGCTGACTGGTGTTTACCACAGATCTACTGTACAACTGACTCCATATTTCTACAATGTCAGTACAGGATAGCTAGGTGATTTGTCATTTAGAGTTCAGTGCCGTAAGACTACACTGCCTGACAAAAATACAAATAAGTACAGTGTATTACTGACATTATTATTTTATATTTTTGCTATTTTGCACAGTTGGCATACTACAGTAATTGAAATATCTTAATAAAGTTAAGCCTTGAGGGTTAAATTCCCAAACATAATACCTAGATTGCATCGGCCAAAAAGAATCCATCGAACATCCCATTACCTAAGTTACGGATTTTTGTGTCCCATAAGGTAGTTTAGATGTTAGAGAGCATATTTAAGTATAGTGCACTTCACTTCACATACGGTCTTGTGAAAAAAGTAAGTACACCCCATAAATGTATTTTTTTATATACAGTATATATATATATATATATATATAGAGAGAGAGAGAGAGAGAGACATAAAGATTTTATTTTCATTTGGAAAAAATCAAAATTTGACTTCAATGAAAAATGAACAGAAATGCCATTTCAGTCTCTGGAAAAAGTTAAGTCCACGCTTGGCTGTAATAACTGGTATTGTCTCCTTTGGTAAAAACAACCATAAGCAGGTGTTTTCTATAACTATCTACCAGTCTATGACATCAATTGGAAAGAACGTTTTCTTCCCCCTCCATGCAGAATTCTTTTAGCTGTGCAATGTTTGTGGGGTCTCTTGCATGCACAGCCTGATTCTGGGAATTCTTTTTGCTCTGTTTATTGGATTACTGCCTTTGGATCGTATATTGGGACTTGTCTGTTTTGGAATAACTTTTTAGGCAAATCTTTTTTGCCTTTTCATCTGTTTTTTAATTTTTGTAAACATTTTGCTATTTATTTATAAAGATTTTTGCTTTGGATTGTTATAACAGTACTGAGGTTTATAGTTACCCTCTCCCTTCTAAGTCATTTTTGTATATTTTAGGACAATTAATTTTGGCTCTGCTTAGGTAAAAGCCTACAGGTAGTAGTCGGGGACTGGTTGCCTAGGGGTGACACTACATTAAGACAGGCCAATGAGGATCTTAGTCTACTTTATAGATCATTTTGGAGCTCTCATGTCCCCTTTTGCTATGTCAGGAACTCCTTCCTAAAACAGAGACCTAGGTAAGCTACATTCCTATGAGGAAAAAAAAAAAACAAAAAGTTACAGATGCAGGATGCTAAAGAAGAAAAGAACTAAACTTGAATACTTTAAAAACTTGCCTGGTCCTCACTGACACACATTGATGGGAAGACCACAGTTTAGACCACAAAATATGTCAGCAATACACCTGAAAATGGGCTTATCAGCAGAATAAGACTTTTTGTTTCAAGGATAGTGAAATATCAAAGAACATGCCTGTTAATTCAGTTTGACAAAATGGCCTTCTCTGTCACCAGACCTCAATCCAGCCGAACTTTTAGAAGCAAATTTGAAGCACTTAATAATAATAATAATAATAATAATAATAATAATAATAATAATAATAATAAAACATTTTATTTTCCCATGCTCAAGGCACTTCCAAGACATGGGTCAACATTACCTGCTCAGCACTTCAGAGTCATTTTTGAGTCCATGCAGTTTGAAGATATCAATTCACTAATGCTAAACTTGACACTATTGATTGTGAATATAATTTATAAAATCATTTGAAGATAAGAAATTGCATAATAAATACATGTAAATACAAACTAAAAAATTTGATCTCAAGATCGTTAACCAGCAGTAGACAATACGTACAGATACATGGAGAATGTTTCATGTGTAGTGAGATCAACAGTGGAGTCCCTCAGGGGTCTGTCCTTGGTCCATTACTTATTCTGAGTTATTTTAATGACATTGATTATAGTAAACCTGTGCAATGGAAGAGACTAAAGACGCAAAAAGAATTCGAAAGACCTGCATGCATTTCAGAATTGGACAAACACTTGGAAAATGCTGTTTAATGTAGAAAAGTGCAAAGTGCTACAAGTTGGCAAAAAGAATGTCAGTTATAAATACAAGATGGAAGGCACTGTCCTACAGGAAGCAAACTCTAAAAGTATTTAGGGGTTTATATTGACACAATATTTTCATTATCTAATCAGTGTGCAAAAGAAGATAGAAAGGCAATCAAAATATTAGCTTATATCATAAAAATGTTGAGTATAAACATTATGCATAGACCATATAATGCACAAGTGAGACAGCATCAGGAGTATTGTGTGCAGTTCTGGTCACCATGCTACAAGAAAGACATAGTATCACTTGAAGCAGAGGAGAGCAACTAACAGTGTTCATCCCAGGACTTAAGAACATATGACAGACTCTGAGAATTAAACCTGTTTCATCTGCACTTAGTGCATTTAGGACTGAAGACAGAAAGCTCTTTATGCAAAGAGTTGTGGGAATCTGAAACAAACTACTGAAACATGCAGTTGAAGCAGAAACCTTAACAACCTTTAAGTATCTGGATGAGAAACTGGGTCAGCTTAGCTATTAGTTAAACAAATGAGCCTGATGGAATCAATGGTCTCCTCTTGTTTATCAAATATCTTATGCTCTTATAATCTAACCTCCAATACAAAAATAAAATATAAGACAAAAATAAAACACAATTGTTTCACAATTAGGAAGCAGCCAAGCCTTTGACTAGTCATGTGGTAGTCATTTTAATTCCTAAATTACAATTCTATAAAAAAGTATATATTTAGTCATCATATGTGCTTTGCTTAAATGTCAACTCAATAAGCTACATCCTGTGCTTTAATGGTAGTAAAACGAAAGATTTGTTAAAGTACTGCTCTTATCCAACAAAAATAAGCCAAATTAGATGTTTTGAAAGATAACAGGAAGTATGAACAAAAATGAGGTCAGGCAAAAAGCAAATTGAAATTAATATTGTCAAAACATGAGCAATACAGTGAGGTACAATTAACATTTTTCTATAAGGAATGAACAGTAGTTGCAGAACCATAAAGTTAGTAATAAGGGAAATTGTATTTCATTATTAGTCTGTACTGAAACATTATGCTTTCATTTTTTGCTTTTTATTTTTCCTAAATGCTGCCCTCTGTGACCGCTGTAAGCTGGTCTGCACACTTTTTCTTTCATGGACCCCAGTCCACCTTTGTTTCTTCCATTCTCGACAAGGTAGCTTGAGGCCTTACATTGATTAAAAATAACAAACAACTAGACGTCACAAGCCCCCAGTACATAGCATTTTTTTTGTCATTGTTGTTTTTAGTAGAGGGCACTGTCACTGTTGAGCTCTTTACGAATAAGAAAGATCAACTCCCTTAATCAATACCCACAGCTCCTCAACATTATGATTTGTCATTCATTTTCACCCAACCCAGTTACCTTCAGTTTCAGTTTCTGGTGACACCTATTTTAGGGGTGCCCCATAGAAGCTTCTAGAAGATTTACACCTCAGAGCTAAGGCTTATCTTTTCAAAGGGACAAAATAACCTCCCTGCCTGTATGTAGTATAGTGTTGCCCCCACAACTCTTCTGCTAAGCACTCTTAAATATTTCTTTTAAACAAAATCTTCTCCTATAAGATCACAAAGTTATATTTATTCCATGCACTTTAGAGCTACATTTAATATATGTTTCTACCTATTACTGAAAAAAATTGTGCCACAATCATCACTGGGTACCCCTCACAGGAAAAGATGACTGTCTTCCAAAGATGGTAAAAAACAGTTGAAGAGTCTGACCTGAAATTAACAGACTTTGTTTTAGGTTGAGCAGGTGTTGCTGGATGTGATTGGTTGTGCATACCTTTAGGTTTCAATGAAGGGAGGATCAATTATTCACTGCATGTTCAACGTCTTCGGATTTTTACTTACCGTTTACACTAACATAAAAGTCGGGTCTTGAAACCCAAAACATTGATCATAAAATCAGACCCCGACTTATACGCCCGTTCAAAAATACGACACTTATTGTTTTTTTTTACATCTTCTTGTCTCCTCCAATCTCGCATCAGTTTCTCGAATATTGTTGCAGCAGTGCAGTGTGACCGCTAGCCCGGACACAGACTTTTGCACCCAACACACGTTTATTTACAATATTTACAAGTTATTTACGTGCACACAAATCCCAGTGCCTCCAGCACCGATCCCCCTCAATCCAGGCCTCACAGTCCTTTGTGCCTTCCTGGCCGCCTCCAGTCCTCTCTCTCCATCTCCGTCTCTCTTCCACCCGACTTCCGCTACTGACTGAAGGGAGGCGGCCCCTTAAATAGGAACCCGGATGGGCTCTAGCTGCTTCCCGGCATTCCTCCGCAGACACGCCCCCGTGTACCGGAAGTGCCGTCTGCGCACCCGGAAGCCCTCCGGGTGTCCCCTGTCTTCTTCCCCCCAGCACTTCCTGGTGTGGTGGAAGTGTTGGGCTCCAGGTTTCTTCAGGCACTGGGGCGCCACGGGCCCCTACAGGGCTGGGCTTCCAAGCCCCCTACCCGTGGCCCCCAACACAACCAGGGCGGTCGCTCTCTCGCGGTCTGGAGGAGGTACAAGCCCTCCTCCGGTCCTCCTGGGTGTCCCGGCTGGGCTCCACCCCCAGCCGGATGCCACAGCAGTTACCAATTTCTTTCGCTACGTTTAATTTAAAACCAACTTCATGTTTTCTTCTGACCGAACACTCCATCATACGTAAGGGATGCTCTTGAGATAAAGGTGTATGAGGGTGTGAGATACAAAAAACACAAATCAGTGCAAACGTTGCTTCGGAATAGTCTGGGTATTATTATTGTGGTCATGTAGGCACAATAGAGAGAGAGAGGTTAGGAGCACGCGCTGATACAGCTCACAGCCGCACCCACGTAGAAAAAAAAGGAAGTATGCTCTGTGGAAACTCTCTCTGGTGGGCGTTAGCATATCTGAGTTTTCCGCATTTGACTGATACGCCTGACATTATAAAATACCAGAAATTATACGGTAAAATCAAGTCCCAACTGATCCGCGGGAGAACTTATCTGCGAGTATATACGGTAATAAAAAGCAGGGCATGACACTGCTTTCCAGCACATTTAAGTATTTTTCTTTTATTCAAAATCAATTTGTAATCTCTCAATACAATAAGTATATAGAAAACGGTAATGTTTACTGCAGTAATGTTTAGCTACAAGCACTAATGAATATAGTGTGTGTTTCATAAATGATACATTAACATGTTGAGAAGATAGAAAATGATTAAAACATAATGCAGAGAAGAGACTTTTAGCACATACTTGTGTATCTACATAATATATGCTGATTTTAGTTTGTCTGGCTGTTCACTATGTTTAAACAGAAAAATTAAATAGGAAATAAAATGTTCTTGTATTTTAGGCTGTAACCACTTTGGATGGTTAAGCCCAGATGACAATACAAAGAAAGCTCATATGGCTTTTAGCATTATAAATTTTGTGGTCTCCCCAAAGTTTATCAGGACAGTTTTAATTACAAACAGACCAACACACACACCCCCGCACACACACCCACACACGCACTCACGGGTGCTTTTAAAAAAATTGTTTAATTCATGTGACCTACAAGCCTACATTTCCCCTCCGTACAATGCAGCAGAATATTCTCTGCTTTCAGTTGTTTCTCGATCAACTGCGAACATTTTTTATCTTAATGTACTGTATGTATCGAATGAAATGCACATTCTTAAGCTTTCTGTTTTACAGCAGTCCTTGTCTATAGTAGGTAAATTAGTGGACATTGCAGTATTGCAGTTACAAGACTTGGACTTCTGATTCAACAGTAAAGCACACTTAAAGTTATACAATGAAGAAGAAAATCAACTTTTTCAGGCCTGTTATTTGAAAAGCATATTACAGAATCAAGTTTAACACAAAGCAATCCAAAATTGAGCACACTTACACATTCATTCTAAAAGTTTAAGTATGTTTCACAATGAATCATTCCTAAAGTTTAACATAATGAGTTGTTTTTCTGCAATAATATAAAATCCAGATTACTAAAGAAATAAAAAAATCAGGTAGCACTTCAGAATAGAGCCTATCTAGGTGCACCTTGTTGCACAACATACTGCTGTGCTACAAGACCCTAACAAAGACTTTGTGTTGCGTAGTAATGCGTGACTAACAGATTTTGAACTCTCGCTGAAATTAATTTAAAATGGTTCATTTGTAAAGTAGGCACACTGCTCAAGCAATTAAATTTATCCACATCAAACAGAGTGGCTTTATATACAGTATATATATTTACAGTATATTCAAATTTTACATTCCTTATAAAAATATGAAAAAAAAAACTACAAAACATACTCAGGATGTTAGAACATATTGGTTTTGTAAGTCCATCTGTGCTTTACAATGTGAAAATAAGCACAGGCTTTAGAGAGAGCCACACAATTAGACTTTGGTGCCACTGAAGCACACTTAAACCATGTGGGTGTAACAACTAGAATTCTTACAACTCAAAAAATAACAGAAGGGTTAAGAGCAGCACTTATTTATTTTCATAAAACAAACCAGAAACACTTCAGGTAATCTCTGTCCTTGATTTTAAACGCATCATCACCTGGGGGTTTATGAAGAAGACAAACTAATTTATCTCCTGTATGTTAATTTGACTCTTTAGAGAATAGTGTTAACAGTATTAAAATATTAAAAAAAGATTAAATAAGTGAAATAGCGGAATAAGAAATGCATCAATAAATTGGTATTAGTCATCAAGTTTTTTTGATTAACAACTCTACTTGCTGCTTCGTTGAAGTAGTGCAGGTCACACATTTTGATCATACAGGATAACACTCTAGCAATATAATTTTGATGTTTTTAAAGACAGAAAAATAGGAGGATTTGTCATAATAGTGTCCTTGATTGGATCCCTGCAATGTCTCTGTTGAAGCTTAAGGCGTTTCTTCATCTTTTTAGGGATGTTCACGCTGCTCTTCTGTATTTGACTTCAACACTAAGAACCTGATGACCCTAACCTCACAGTTCTTTACTAGCTCTTTTTTGTATTAAAGCACAACATGTCTGGATTTTTATATTAATCACACTGTGTGTGATACAATGACATGAGCCCATAAGAATGAAAAATCAAAAAAAGAGATCTCCTTAATACCTTTTTGGTTTCTTCTAGACAACAAAGAGATCAGAAAGAAATAAAATGGAAACTCGTTCTTTTGTCTCATGCTACTCAGATTTTTATTCTGAGAAAAATACCCCTGTGTTCTTACTTGTGTCTCCCCTTGAGCTTCAGCAGAGATCTCAGCAAAGTCAGACAATGGCCTCAAATTTTCCAAATAGTGTGTTGGGATTTTTTGCGATTTGACAGTATTTACATTGTGTGCTTATTAACATGTGGTGAATATTTTTATGTGGGGGTGGCATGGTGGTGCAGTGGTAGCACTGCTGCCTCACAGTAAAGAGACCTGGGTTCGCTTCCCGGGTCCTCCCTGCGTGGAGTTTGCATGTTCTCCCTGTGTCTGTGTGGGTTTCTTCTGGGTGCTCCGGTTTCCTCCCACATTCCAAAGACATGCAGGTTAGAAGCATTGGTGATCCTGAATTGTCGCTTGGTGTGTGTGTGTGTGTGCCCTGCGGTGGGCTGGCGCCCTGCCCAGGGTTTGTTCCTGCCTTGCATCCTGTGTTGACTGGGATTGGCTCCAGCAGACCCCCGTGACCCTGGGTTAGGATATAGCGGGTTGGATGATGGATGGATAGATGGATTTCTATGTGGTAATAAAACACTTTACTATGATTACAATACTGTAGTCCTTACTTATGATTAACTTTTTTAGTTTCTCCAATTTTTATTGCTGTGCAACAATTAGGTTTATGCTCATTCTGGAAGAAAAATATGAAGTCTTGAAAGAGATTAGTAGTGTAGCATTGTGGTTTAAGATTTGGATTTTAAAACCTAAGGTTGTGGGTTCAAATACCACTACTGCCACCATGCAGCCATAAGCAAGTCACTTCACCTGCGTATGCTTCAGTTGGAAAATCAAAAGAAGCGTAACCAATCACATCTCAGATGTTGTCTTGAAAGAGATTTAAACAAGACTAGAAGGAGATCTCACAAAGTTCAACATGCTTTTCAAAGCAAATTCTCAATTTTGACTCTTTTTTTTTTTAACCTTAGTTTTATCTCAAGTCTCCCTTTTGTCGAAAATTATTTCTCCTAAGGTATTTTAGGATAAACATCTGTGACAAATTAGATTCTTAAATGAAAAATAAATAAGAGTCTCTTTTATGTCTCATAAGCCACCTTTCAGCAGTTAAATGGTCCAGTGCGAGTAGTTAGTGCTGCTTCCTTTCACCTCCAGTGGACTCAATTCAAGTTATTTTTCCATAGTGGGGTTTACAATGGGACCCCTAGTTTTCTTCTCACATCTCAATAGTATGCATTGCACACTATATGGCCAAAACTGTTTGGACACATGACCTACAGTATATGAGCATGTTGGACGTTCCATTCGAAAACTATGGGCATTGCAATGGAGTTGGATGCCTCCTGCTAAAACGGCACCCGACTATTATCCCTTCTCCACCAAACTTTATAGTAGACACTGAGCAGTCTGGAAGGTAGCTTTCTTCTGGCACCTGCTAAAGGCCAATGAATTAGACTGTGTGGAACGTGGCTCGGACACAGACAGATGGACAACGGTCTGACACCCAGCACACACATTTTATTTACAATATTTACAATTTAGTTTGTGCATAAACCCAGTGCCTCCAGCACCGATCCCCCAAAATCCAGGCCTCACTACGCATTGCCTTCCTTCCGGCCGCCTCCACTCCTCTCTCTCCCGTCTCTCGTCCACTTCCACCCAACTCTTGACTCCGAATGAAGGGAGGCGGCCCCTTTTATAGCAGCCCGGATGGGCTCCAGCTGCTCCCCGACACTCCTCCGCGGACACTCCCCTGTGTGGCGGAAGTGCCGGCTGCGCACCGGGAAACCCTCCGGTGTCCCCAGTCTTCTTCTCCCCAGCACTTCCTGGTGTGGCGGAAGTGCTGAGGTCCAGGGTTCTTCAGGCATGGTGGTGCCCCCTGGCAGTGGCCACGGGCCCCTACAGGGTTGAGCATCCAAGCTCTGCACCCGTGGCCCCCCATGCAACCAGGGCGGTCACCCCCTCGTGGTCTGGAGGAGGCGCAAGCCCTCCTCCGGTCCTCCTGGGCGTCCTGGCTGGGTACCACCCCCAGCCACGTGCCACAACTGGCAGATAGTAAAGTGTGATTCATCACTCCAGAGAACATGGTTTCCACCGCTCCGCTGTTGGGGGCTCTAAATTGACTTGACATAAGAGAGTGTGATTTATTGGAAGCTCCCTTCAGGACTGGCTTCTACTAAGGTAAACTATAACAGTCAACACTGAATGGGATTAAGTGGTAAAGATACTTCCAGAGGATTCTAGAATGTCGAAATTTGAGATCTTTTAGTTGAAAACGTACTGTATGTGTTAGTAACACTGAAAATGAGTGATACCTTGAAAAAGAGTGAAGAATTGAAAATATAACTATTTATGTTATGTGAAACAAGCTTGTGCTGATTCTTCTTATTTGTTTAGACTGTTAATTGTATACTTTGTCTAATTTAATGAACCAGAGGGGAAAGAAAGACAAAAATAATAACTAAAAAAATGTTCACAACAAATTTAAAAGAAAGAATTAAAAGTGTATAATTAGCAATTTTACTTAGTTGCTTCTTCTTATGTTTTTTTGTGGAATTGCACCATAATTCGTCCCATTCTAGGCATTGTGCTCTGTGGTAACTGCTGGTGGCCACTAATGAACTCGCGGATTCTGGACTACAAAGGCTCACCGAAGCTCCTTTTCAGGCCCTGAGAAATAGGAATTCTTCTCCACTAATGTACACAGGGACTGCTTCTAAGTTCTGCATATTTAGCCCCACCTTTTGTGCAGCACTGCCACAACACTCAACCTGGCCCGCAGTGCAAATCCTGCCTACTACACCAAGTGTTTCATTATGGGATCACACCACAATTCATCCCAATCTGGAGATTGGACATTTGCTAACAGTAAACAGAGGGTAACAGTAAACTTCTGGCTTGCTGAGACGAACCAAAGCAAAGTAATCTTGATGAACTGAGAATTTACTGTATAAACTAAAATGGCCTAAAAGACAATTCAAGGCAAACAAGTCCCAAAAAACACAATCCAAATAGAAAAAAAATCACAAAAACAGAAATATCAAAAGAAAACAATACTCACAGTAAACTCTAACTCAGTATCAATGATCGAGTGCTGGATGAATACAACTGTTGAGGAAGGACCCTGCAGCTGTGATGCCTCCTGCATATGATCCATAGATCCCAAGGAACAGAAGAACGTTTAAAGACGCAGTACACAATTCACAAAGAATAGGCAAACCTCACAATAATTATATAAAAATATAAAAAAACGATTGTTCACAAATAACAAAACAGAAAATAAACATAAGCCAGTGAATACATCCTGACTGAATTACAACAGATTCTGGAAGAATAAAAAAACATAAAACATCATACCCTCTCCCACAGGAGGGATCATTTATTTTACAAGCTAATAGTTTGGCAGACAACTGAGCAAACTGCTTATTTTTTAACCAGTTCCTATTACTCTACATTACAGTTTTTGACAGTTGCTGTATTTAATATCATTACAGTACTTTAAACTGAAAGTAGAATAAGATTATGATGATGTGACGACTGTTTCGAATGAGTCAGTACAATGAAGCGAAATAATCTGAATAACAATTAAATTTAGCAGAGTACTTAAGTATAGAAATGGAATCAGTGATGCATTGATGCGTGAATCGCTACATTACAGTGGGATAAGAATTGAGAGCATGCAGGGTGATGTAAAATGTTCTTTAAACTTTGTGGGTGCAAAATGTATTTTGCCATTAGACATTTTTTATTTTCACCTTGACAAGTAATTTGCACAGGCCAAATGTCAAAAGACGATGCTCTTGTTAGATCTGCCCCAAAAATGTTTCTTCTGCATTATTACCTCTGATGCACACTATCTCAAGTAGATCAACCTCAATTTTGGTGAACAAAACAAGGAAGATGTCAATCTTATCTTTCCAGTAGCCTCCTTAATACATTACACTGCCACAATTTATTAAAAAAACACTACCACTACTACTAATTATAATCCTTTTTGGACCTTGTACTGATTACATCATTTTAATCTAGATCTTTAGGGAAAATATAGCAAGGAAGCCCACATCTTAAATTGTAAAGGAGATCCAGAATTCAGCAATCAGGGAGAAGTATTAATGTCAGCTAAACAGAACCGTCTTAAAAAGGGGGGAATTTCAGAAGTCTAAACTATAAATTCTTCATGTAATGATGTCAGCCAGCTCCATTAAAGTAGATGCACACCATTTAGCCTAGCAGTTTGCAGGCATAATAGAAATCAGACAGCTTTTGCCTAAGTTGTGGGATAACTGGCTTGCCAGACGAGAAACGAGGAAGTTGCTGCTTAAATTGGTGAACAGTTAGTTGTATGAACAAAACAAAAATTCTGGGTTTCAGTGATGCAGAAATTAATTTATGTCAGACACTCATTACAGGCACCCTTCCCAAATGGTTTTAGACTGAACACCACTGCAGAGCACATTCACTCTTGTATTGCTATTATATTTACAGCTGTCAATCAGACTGACAGACTTGTGGTAAATCTATGGGCAAGTCATCAGTCTTATGGGGGCTGATTTAGATGAAACACCAAGGAAAATATTGAGGATTTAGCATTTGTTGTCTTCTTCTATGACAGAAGGACCTTCAACTAGAAAGATTACTTTGAGCTCACTCCTGGCCTACCAGGAACATCACTCTTGCAGTCTCCAGGGTTTTTATCTTGAAATAATGACAAATATGCCATTAGTTAAGACAAGAATGTGACAGGACATACTGGCTTGACTGATAAATCAGCCTGCAGATTATTATTTTTTTGTTGATATTGTTTTCAATGTGCACCTCAACATTTTCTGACATCTCTTATCTTCTCTTTCCCATGGAAAGTAATGGAATATAATGAATACAATATTCAAATGAAATACATAGAAAATGAACCTTCAAAAATTCATAGATGGATATTATGAATGAAACTTCATTACTCATTTTTCAGCTGTTCTCATTTGGCAGTACGCTTTGGGCAGGCATCACCCTACACACCTTCTGATCTGCAAACATGTCACACTTAACAACTGAACTTACTGGATTTTGTTGTGTAGGGGAAATTATTACCTTAAAAAAAATAACAAATCGAGATTACCATTACAAGTGAATCCAAAGATGGACGTCCTGTATTACAACAAGCTTGAGGGAGCCTGCCATGTGATTAGTTCAGTTCACGAAACAAGACAGGAAAATATAGCAAAGCAATGACCTTAAACAGGCTTATTTCATTTGCATAACATAATTAAAAAATCTATCAGTTTGCATCAATCAGAATGCAAAGAAATGGTATAATTTTTAAAACACCTATATCTTTGTACTATAAACCTAAAGGCCCTGAAATAGTTAAACAGATTAAAAGTCATTTGACAAATGTCCCTATTCAAATCAGGAGCTTTTTTTATATAAATATTTAACAGAACATAATAAAAATGACTGGGTGCAAATAATACAGAATGTCTTAGTTAAACATGCAGGCAGTGTGAGATCACCAACTTTTGACAGTCAATTAATCTGCTGATAGGCAGTATCTGTACGAATGCCTCTCAGGTATAGTAAGTAAAGCTGCAATCTCGGCCCATCTTTTTCCGCTTTTGTCATGGTAAGACAAACACAATACATCGGACAGACAAATTTCTATTTTGCTTGTACAATCCCAAACATTTGCCTTTCTTTTCCTTTGTGGCTGAAATGTATGCATTGCACTTTGGGTTGAGTGCTCATTGGTTGTAAAGTCTTGCATATACAACAGCCCATTGCTACAACTAGCAGCCACATTATATTTCATCAAACTGAGTCACAGACCTGGCCACTGGATATATTATACTACATAAGGGAAAGCTTTGACTGAAAATCGCTGGAAGTCAAGCTGAAATTTTTATACACAAAGGTATAGTACAAGACTTTCATACTGCCTAGTATTTACAAATCTTGTGACAGTGTGGGTTGGCCCCACGCTACATGTTGAACCCTGAACTGTCCACACTGCACACTCCATGACCCACAACTCTGTAACCATGTGCACACTCATGGAACCCAAAATTGCCTACTCATGGCAGCAGGACATGGATGAGGCAATTTTCCTGGGTGTGCCTCTCAATAGCCATCACAACAATGACACTATATGTCTGGGTTCCATGCTAAGAACATACACCATAACTCAGTGGTAGTTCTTTCTGTCTGGTGCCCATCACCATAGGATTTTGAAATTTGAAAAAAGAATAAGGTAGATGGATGGATGAAAGGAAGAGTCAGGGCAAAGGAATCAGTGATATTAGTGAAAATGAGGGTGTGGAATCCTCAGTCACACTACTTCACTTCTTGTTTGGAATCCATGTGACAAACCATAAGCAGATCAACAATGGACAACAGAAAGTTCGGATTGACCCTTGGTGGGATGGGGAGGGTTGAGTCATAGTCACGACTAGAACTAGAACTTAAAATATTGTCTTTCATTTTACAAGAATGAGAACTGAAAGTAAGGCAAATGGAGAAACTAAAACTAAATAAAAATTAGTGATTTGTGAACGAACTAAAACGAGAACAAAAACTGAGTAAAAACGAAAAAAACAGCAATAGCATTTTTGTTCAATCCGGTTCAGTCATGCAGAGGGGTTGTTTGTGGGTCACCCTGAATGTTCAGTTACGTTGCGCTGCCCACTATGCAGTGATCCTGTAACTTGGGCGTACTATAGTCACATGGCGCAACTTCCATAAAGGATTGTTGTTTGTTTGTTGAGCACATTTGGCTCATCGGGTTGAAGCAGTAAGCACGTGTGGTCGACGATGCCGAGTTTTGCACAGATGTTTGCAGGTAGAAAGCGAGAAAGTAATGTGTGGAAATACTTTAACTACCGTGCAGATGATAATAAAAGCAAATATAGCATGTGAGAAGAAGAACAGAGTCTCAGAGTTTCAGTGCAGGACCAGCTGGATTAGTACTTAGTGGAAGTCCAGCACTTCTCTGGCACCTTGACTACACTTCAGGGATGTGCGGTCAGGGGAGGTGTCATCATGAAAAGTAAAAAAAATTAATAATAATAACATAAAAAAATGTGTCCACTGGTCTGTGCTATAAATTTGTTTTCTGTATGATTCTAATAATTTTGATAATTTTTATAGTCAAAATCACTGAATTGGTGCATTTCTTGTTCAAATACAGGGAAGAAACGTGAGGTGCAGCAGCGATGAGCCTCACCTCACCTCAGACTGCACTGTTCATCACACACTGGGTTGATGCATGCAATTGGCATGTGCCTGCTGCTGTCTCTCTGTATGTCGCCAATATAATGTTTGCAGACACATTTATTATACACCCTGACTTTCCACAGTCTGTCTAATATCTTTAATGAATGTGTGTGACATATTTAGTCTTGCTGATCAGACATAAAACCCCAGTGAAAAGGCACAAGGTGAGGCATACGGTACTGTGCCACCATGAAGGGGATGCATGTGAGCCCAACAGGTGCTTGTTGCTGCTGTTCTATGCAGAGGCTCTAGGTGCAAATAAGTTAGCGATATCAGAAAGGCAAGTGCACTGCAGCATCCCATTTATTTTTATGTCTTGTTACGACTGACTGCCAAAATGGAAGATTAAGATTTTTAAAAGTAAAGGAAAATAAAGGAGGACTTTTACAAGAAAGTGACAGAGATTTTCGTGGAGAAGGATAGGCACATGGACTTCATTTCCAAAAAAAGGTAAGACCATAAACGGTTTTCAATTTTATAAAGAGTGGGATCTGACTAAGAGAAAAAAATCCAATATTTAAAAACTAAATTTCGACCTTAATTAAAATATTGTTTTGTTTTTCTTGTTATCCTTTTGTTAATACAGTCTGTATTAAAATTGATTAAAGCGTCAGAATTAAATCATTTTAAAAACAACTAAATATTTCAAAGTTTAAAATTGAAATCTGATTTTTTTTGTTCACCACTCTATACTTTCATTTGTATTGAATGAGTATGAAATGAGGAATTGCAACAGCAAATTTAGAACACATGGAGGGTGTGTAACAAATGTGCTCTCTCCGCTGTACATGTAACATTCTTTCATAGCCAAATATGCACCTTACCTATTTATGTGTGTGTAAAGAATGCTGATGAGATATGAAATATAACCAGTAGTCAATGTGCATGCTGCCAACTAAATAGTGAATAAGCTACTCTTTTGGGTTTATATATTTGTAACTCTGACTCTGAAGAATTCAGTACCTCACCAGCTTCAGTACTGTCAGCAGAAATCGTCAACATACAGTCTGCTGGCGCCAGTGCTTGAGGACCTCATCTGTGCACCAGCATCACAGGCGTTCGTCAAGCGAATATTTTCACCGTGTGATTATCTGTGCAACAAATCTCTTGAAATGTGTGCTTGTTTAAAGCTTAACAGCAACGTGCTTGCACAGACTGATTTCTTTGGTTGAAACATTTAATCTTGCTGACTGTACTCATTAGGCCATTTAATCTGTTTGATTATTGATAGTCAAGCTGTGTTTAACGGCATTATGAACTGTGAGTGTATTCTGTTGACTGAAACATAACTTGCATTGAAATATGTGTAGGCTGGCATTTGTGGTCTTGCAACAGAAAAAAAAAACCAGAAAAATGTGCTAATATTATGTAAAAAGGCCAGAACTCAATAAAATAAAAACTAAAATTTTAAAAACAGAATTAAATAAAAATAATCATTGACTCCACTGACAAAAATAAAAATTAATTTTATAAAGTAAAATAAAAACTACAATTACAAGTAATATCAGAACTGAAATATCATTGGTCAGGACCTCACCTCTGACCTTGCCACCATGGGTGGCCCTACCAAGACTTCTGATGACATCGCTCAGGGAATCATTGATCACGCAAACCACTCCACCCCATTAAGGTGCTGACACAGTGGAGGGAGGATACAACAAATCTAACAATAAATCAGCTGATTTTACATTGTGGACAACAGGTGCAATGATAAACACACTTCTCCAAACCCAAATAAATCCTAAGAGGGCATTGTTAATAATAAGGCATATATTGGAAATGAAAAGTAAGAGAGTACACAAATGAACTAAGGAAAACAAATAACCTGCTGGTCATCTGTGCCTATCAAAGCAAGATCTGTGTCTTGGTCTAACAGGTGGGGAGCCTTGCACACGTTTCAGCCCAATAACATACATACACATCTCTTTTACCTTCCCTTTAACCTAATATTGAGTTGGGCTTCACTTACTCTCATCAAAGGAGCTATTGGTTAAAATTTCCCTCTCAATTTCAGATTCATCTACAGAATGGCCAGGAGGAATTTTTGATCACACTACCCAGAACCACTTCTAGGCAGATACCTTCTGGTGCCAGGAATAAGCTCTGCAATTCCCAGGAGTTATGTTAGTCGGGCACTACATGATGTATCACTACAGCATTAGATGTTCTTATTATGATGTGCCTCATAGTTTGTGTGTTTAGGTGGCTTGTCATTTCAGGACAGTAGTGATAAGTTAGAAGGTTGCTTACCATATATAATTATCCAAATAGAAACTATTCTTCAAGATAAGCATTCTGCGTCTCATATACAGTATGTATAGAATGGTGACATAAGCCTCATACACAGCCTGCATCTCCATTATGTGACTTTCCTCTTTTGAGCCTTCACATATGTCACCAACAGAGGTTTTCAGATGATTCTGCAATTATAAAGTATATACTGTGTTTGGGGGATACATGGAGAAATACAGAGGTCTGTTCTAGATGCCAAAAGACATGACAAGTTAATTTAGAAGGCTTGTTGTGTTCTGGGCACCAGCCTAGGCTCTCTGGACGTGGCAGAGGAGATGCAGAAGTTGGCTAAACTGGTGGATATCATGAAATATATACCACATACTGCGCCTTCTGCACAATGTAATTCTACCATGATGTTATGGGAAGAGATGTTTCTTACCATTAGATATTGCAATAAATCCTTTGGCTGGACCCATTTTTCTGCCATTTTGATGTATTAATTTTAAGTAGATTATGGACATATATACAGTTATATTTAATTGTTTATTTTTGTATTTTAATGTTAAGTCTTGAAAGTTTTCTTTATATTTTTTTTGTAAATGGCCTTTAATAATGCTCTATAATGAAGCTCCTGGGATGACTCACGTTTAAATTAATACAATAAATTACCATAGCAATTTGCTTAGTGAATTGCAAAATAATAAAAAGAAACCACTAAAGAGTGAGAAATCTTAACCATTGAACCAAGGTGCCGCAGAAGATCTGGACAGTCAAGGCTGTAAAATCATTTTGAATAGAACAATAAATATTATTTCACTTCTTTCTGCCTAACTCCAAATACCAAAACTTCAAGGAAAAAGTAATAAACAAGAACAACAAAACAAAAAAAACAGGATCACTGATTCTGTGTACTTCAAGAGGGAAAATTCAAATTAAAATGTGTTCCTTTGCCTTCTGCCACAGTGAGCAGCAAAGTGCTTCGCATCTCTAAAAATTCTGCATTCAAATGCAAGCATGCATTGTATGTTCTCCCTGTGCTACAAAGCATTTTCTTCTGATTTTCTAGTTTTCCTTCCAGATCTCAAAGACAATTGTATATTTAAATTATGCAACAATTAACATTTTAATTTTATTAATATATTTTGAATTATTTTATGTGTTTTTTTTTTACCACATAGAGTCTGTTTTTGAGTTTTTTGATTATTTCAATATGACTTGACTTTGTTTACGCGATGTGGTAAGATATGTTAGGAGACTGCGATCTTTGCATCAATTACGTCATAGGAAGTGATTATATAAATATGACAGTAATCACATTACACATTATCCCTTGGTAGATAGGACTTCTTGAACTGCAATTCTAAAGTAATTAGCATCTTTAACAAGTAAGCTCGAGTTTCAGGTTTCGTTTTGTTTTTTTAATCTCCTTTTTCAACTTGAGTTTTGATCCTCTAATTTACCCTTGTATTTTAGTTGCCAGGTCATTTGTCTTTTATGGCTCTGACCTGCTTTTCCCCACTGGCTATGGTTCTTGCTTTATGTTACCATCTCCTCATAATCTTCTTTATAATAATCCCTCAACGCCAGCATTTAATAACATATTCACTGGCACCTTTCAATTGCCAGGAAAGAGTATTTGTGATTAACAGACACCCCATCCAAAGTTGATTCCCTCTTTGTAGCCAATGTACCTGGAATAAGTTACATTCATCCATAACCCTGTGTAAGAGCCATTTTCCTAGTTCTATAAAATGCATGAAGATTTATTAAATGATAATGCATAAAATATGGGAGGTTCCTATAACCCCCGTGAATAGAATTGAGTTGGTATTTTCCTGTCATTTCTTAACAGTTTGGAGTAAACAATGTTCTCCAGTTAGTGTTTAGCCTCGCCTTGTGTAAGGTACAGAGGCATGCGGTTTTTTAACCGTGTTCTTGTTTGTGCTCACGTTCGTGCTTGAGCACGTTACCGAGCCTGGGCGCATGTCTATGTGCCAACGGCCTACGGGCCTTTTGAGTGTGAAGAAACTGGTAGAATAAAAGATTTAAGCGTTGAACCGTATGTTTAAGGCATACAGAAGAAGAAATAAATAACCTTTAAGTATAGAAATAACCAAAGCTTCTTAAGAAAAGCTACGTTTATAGAAGATACATTTTTCCCTTTTTTGCCTTTATTCTATGTGTGTAACTATTTTTCTTTTTATTCTTGTGTGGATTATTTGCTTTTAACTTTCACTAAATATTTTAAAATGAACTTTTGGGCTGAGAGATTTCTTTGACACGCGTCTTACCCGTGCCTGACCTTGCCTTATACATCGGCGGCTACACCCTGTATTGGACTTAGCAGGCTTTGTTTATTTACTTGAATTTTTAATATCAAGGAACCTGCAAAAAAAAAAAAAAAAAAAAAAACTCAGATAATAGTGAAGAACCCAAAGTGTAAATACACCCTTGTAGAGGAAATTTCACTGCACTGACAGACAGCTTTGATAAGTTTTGCAGCATGGGTTACTTCTAAACTTACAAATTATTTGCACAACCAGGAGAAGGAGAAGCCAGTCTAAGTAGAGATTTCAGTCACATCTCCAAATTAGCTTTAGATTAAGAAAATTATTTGAAAACTTACACTTTTACTGCAGTTCTTCGTGGACCATGGACCAAGATAAGCAGCTTTGATCCACACAACAAGGCTGTTTTGTTTAACATTTCCCCTGATAGCACATTATAAGTAGCTAGCATTTAAGCTCATATATAAATTAATAATATCTCAATGTGATTAAACGGAGATCACGAATTAATATAATAAATCCATAACACTAACTCTCTAAAAGAATGTATTTTAATGTTTGAAGGGTTACTTACATGTCATCCAAACCCTGCCAACGCATTTCAAGCTTCTCTGCGGGAAGAGTTACATTACACTTGAAAGACTATCATGATTCATGTTTCATATGATTCATTGTGGGTCACATGCTTATCTTTTCTCTAAACTATGTAGGTTCATCTACCTTTTAAAAGAATCTTAGGTAATGATTTACATAAAATAGCAATGCAAGTGTGTAAAACACAGAACTGCAAAATGCATCTTATTTTTGCAGCATGTGATACTCAATGCTAGGAATTCAATGCGTTGAAGCCATTTATTGTTTTCTCTATCAGGAAGCCATGCAGATTCATATACAGTACTATACACTTTATAGTAAAGTCTGCCCACAGGTTCATAATTTAAAAGGTCTGTATTACAGATATTTAAATAAACCAAACATTCAAAGTGGAATATAATATTCTTATATACAGTAAGGTATTTTAAATAAGTAAATGTGTGCCTTAAAAATACAACCTGTAGTTTGTTCACAATCTCAAGATCAAGATGTCATGTTTTCTTTGACTAAATCATAATTACACAACCATTTAAAGAATTCATCAGATTTAGTTTTAGTGACCTAATGGAAAGTTTAACTAACTCATCTCACATTAGCCGAGAGAATTAACAATTTATCATCCCAAAATTATTTTTTTTCCATATGACTCCTTAAAAAAAACAGTAAGCAACAGTAGCCTTGTTTATTTGGATCACAAAGAGGCCATGGATAAAAAAAGAGAGGGGTACGGCCCTGCTTTTCATATCTTCTGCTCAGATTTGAATGTGAGCATTATGACATTATGGTAGGAAATCAGAAAGAGAAAAACTTGTATCTGCTTGGTTAACCATGGGTCGAGATTTGCAAGGTTTGTTCTATTTTGGAGTTGGCATCATTTTTTTTCCCATCTTGCTTATTTTTTTATTTCATTCTGCCATTTTGTATTTTGTTTTTACTCCCAGTTATCACAATTGTGTGGTTTGTTCATAGGGCTTCAGGTTTATTGTTCTGGACAAAAGGGCACTGCTGCTACCACACGGCAGCCGGAAGTTGCAACACGTGACAATACAAAGTCACTGCTATAAAGGCTGGTGATGCAATAACACTGATGCCCAAGTTTCTGCATAAAATCAAAATAAATCAAGTTGGTTAGCTTCTGGTTAGCAAATTAGGACTTTTGGTGTGTTCTTTTTGACTTGCATTTTTGACCACACTCTTATCAGTTCTATTGGTCCAAAATATCCTTTCTGCCATATTTTGGGCCTACCATTTCTAGCTGGCAACTCACCATGGAAAGGAAATGTTACAGTCATAGCATCCTGTATGCTTTGCTCTGTGGCCCACTTAACATTAAGTACTGCTAACTAAGTAGGAATGCAAAGGTTCATCACCCTCTTGAAATACGGTACCAGTGCAAGAGACATTTTAAGGTTCAGATGCTAATACTGCACCTGCCACATCTTTTTAAGACAATTACACACTTTTTCTATCCCTAATGTACACAATAATTAATAAGATGAACATGCTTATTATTTGGATCTTTCAAGATTTGTACATTGACAATTTACAACATCCGCTTCCTTTAAGCAACATTGCCAGAAATAAAATCTTTTAGAAATCTGTTAGAAACTTGGGTTAAAGGAACAAACCTTTCTGTCTTAACATTTTCTCTTATATACTGTAGAAAGTTTACTTTTCTAGCTGTGATAAAGATATAAGTAATATCTTTATGCCCTTAAAGGTGCCTTTTGTTAAACAATCTGAGGCAGCTCTGGGAATGAGACCTTTCAATGAGCTTTTAAAAAACATGCCCTTCATCTATTTATATGAAACCTGATCTAATTAAAGTAAAAACTGTGAATATGTCACCTGCATATCAATACTGGAATACAATCTTTGCCAATTGTCAGAAAACCTTGGATTTACAGAAATCCCTAATAAATTTACAGCACTGTTAGATGTAATAACCAATGGGACATTGCAGCTTAATGAACAGTGTACTAACTTAAAATACACTGTTGCCGTGCATTTCAGGAACTACTCTACCAGAGTAGAATGGGAAAATAATGTATTGTTTTGCTTAAAATTAGAGACAGTCCAATTTACTTTAGTAATAATAGTAATTCTATATATTTGTATAGTGTTTTTTCTCACTACTCAAAGTGTTTTTCATAAGTATAGAGCCACTAATGTGTAGCATCCACCTAACCGGTGCGATGGCAGCCATTTTTGCTTCAGTACACTCGCCAAACATGAGCTATCAGGTGATGAAGTGGTGAGAGAGATAGCCAATTAGAGACGGGGGCAGAATGACCAGGTCATGGAAGGCAATTTAGCATGGACATCGGGATACCTCCTGTTCTTCACAAAGGATGCCCATGGATCTTTTATGACCACAGAGAGTCAATACTTCAGTTTTATGTCTCATCTGAAGACCGGCGCCATTTTTACAGCACAGTGTCCCCGTCACTGCACTGAGGCATTAGGATCAACATTCACATCACAGGGTAGGCATCAAATGCTGGCCTCACCAACACCTCTTCCCAGCTTTTCCTAGGTGGTCTCCTATCCAAGTTCTGGCCAGGCCTGAAGGTGCTTAGCTTCAGGTGGATGACCTGTTCTGAAGTGCATGTGTTATAGCTGCTGGCCTTGTGAGGAATCATCAAAACATTCTATAGAAGCAAATAATTGGGTGTACAGAACCACTGCTAACCTTTTTAACTTTTCATTGTGTAACTTATTAAAATTAAGCTCTTTTACTTTTTTAACTCTCTAGATAAGTAATGGAGGGGATATGTCATCTGCTGCAAATAAGATGTAGAACTGTATACCTTACTAACCTGTAATGTCGCCTCAATGATACAAATTTTAAAATAAATGCAATTTTATAAATAAATACATCAATAAGTCCACTATCAGTCTGGGGTCCATGGATGATCTTTTAGCTACTTAGTATGTGGCTTTCTAATGAAGGTACACAAATCAGATTTTTTCTAGAAATATTTGAAATTCATCTCCTCATTTCTGACGTTCTCAATCCAATTAAGAGTGACAGGACACTGGAGCCTATCCCTGCAACTTAAGCTGTAAGTCAAAGATCTGAACTGGTCTGTGCAACATAACCTCCTCTACCTCCTGCTGTATGCTTCGCTTTTAAAAGGCTAATTTTTGTTCATAGACTTTAAACTTGTTATAGAAAGAACTTAAGAGCCGTCCATAAAGTTCTATTTGTTAACTAGATAAGATGTCCCGATATCTCATCCAGATACTTTCACAAGACGTCAAGTTTTCAGTTTCAATTACATGACTCAGTAGTTTGTTCCAAATCCTCATCATCCAATTCATAAAGAATTTTCTACCAGAATTCTGGAGAATGTAATTTACTGTTCAACTGAAAGAATTTAGCTGCCTTCAAAGATTTTCAAGTTGCTATCTTCTGTGACAGAAAAATTGAATATTTGTTTATTACATTTTTGCAAAGTTTTTGCCCCCAGACTGCTGGATGCTTTCTTTTCAATTCATAATGTGTTTTTTAAGTGAGTAATGAAATTAAGAGAGCAAAGCAATGGTCAAATTCTTTTGGAAGTGCAAAAAAGGAACTCATGAAACATTTGTCACGAACTGTTAGATCAGACTACAGGTATAATACTAACATTTAGAAATATCTCAAAAAGAATTACAGATATCTTAAAATTAAGTTTACTTTTAAAAATATCTGAAACTTTTTCCAAGATGTCTTAAAATATGTTCCTTTGCATTTCAAGATATCCCACATACATTTAAGATATCTCCATTTCAAGATACCTGCAATGTATTTTTAGGTATCTCCAATTGACCTTACATGTATTTGAAGATATCTGAAATGCATTTTAAAATATCTCTAAATAACTCTTCCTTCTCATTCTGAGATATCTCAAATTCATTTCAATATATCTTAAAATACACAGGAAGTCCCAAAGAAATCACTGGCAATTTTATAGGATGTCATTTTAGGATATCTTGAAATGCACTTCAAATATCTCAAATATCTGCCTACAGACTTATTTTAAGAAATTTTAAAATGCATTTAAGATATCGTAAAATGCATTTAAGCTCTCTTGAATTACACATATTTTCACATAACTCTGATTCATTTTAAAATATCTTAAATGCAGTTCCAGATATCTTAAATTTCATTTTGAGTTATCTCAAAATGTTCTTGCGGCATGCTGTACTTGAAACTTGTAACATTTAAAAATGGTTATCAAAAAGTAAAGATTTGAAAGTTGCAGAATTATAACTAATCACACAAATCTCGATTTTTCAATGTGTCTGCACATGCAGCAAACAGATTTACTTATTTTTGTTTACAAAAAACAGATTTTCCCAAAGAGGTTACATTTTGCAGTCTATGAAGCTGATTCAGCATGTCGGAGCAGTGATTATTTCTGCTGCCTTACATCTTCAGTAGTCTCTCCTTAGTTGTTTCTCACCTTCTGCCCAGACCTGCATGGACAGGCCTGGCCTCTGCAGTTCTGAATTGGATTATGGCACTTTGAAAATGAATGTGTGTAATGTAAGTGAACTATGAAACAACTGAAGAACTTAAAATAGTTTCTCTTCATGATGAATTTATCCACAATATACTGTACCTCAAAACTTTGAAAAACTGCCTGCTATTGAAAAGCATTTATAATAATTGGAAAGTGTTCTTCAGTACAAATAACTGGAATGGATGGCACACGTGCGCTGGCATCCCCACCAGGGATGAACAAAGATTCTTACTCGGCCAGAAGGACAGTGCAATGGAAGGACAGGGGGAAATGAACATTACTGAACATTTTGTCCCCCAGTACACCAGATGGCAGTGTCCCTGGGTTGGGATTCCCACACAAACACCTGCAGGGCATGCTGGGATCTGTAGTCTTATGGGGCAACCCTAGTGAGTTACATGGGGGCTGCCAGGGGGAATTCTTAGAACTCATAGTCCCAACTTTCAGGGACTTCTGGTTGACCCGAAAGTGTAGGACTGGATATACTCCTGGGTAATAGATAAAAGGAGCAGCTCAATCTCAGCCAGGCAAGTCAGAATCGGAAGAAGAACTGGACAACACTTGCCTGGGAGGAGAAAGGAAAGGAGAAAGGAGAAGAAAACATTTGTTTTGCTGTGCTGTATTGGTCTGTACTAAGAAACCTGTCAAAGGTATTTTTTGTAAATAAAAAATGTTTATTTGCACCAGGACTGTTTTTGTGTTGTTGTGTCTGGGTTGCACAGTGGTGCCCCCTAGTGGTCACTTGACGTAGTATTCATTAGTTCAGATATTGAGTGTGAATGGTTCATGTGCATATCATTTCCTAGAGTGGTAAGAAGGCAGTTTGAATTGTGATCAGAAGATGAAGTGTAGTCATAATAACAGAGCAAGATCAAAACAAGGAAATCAAATACCCCAGATAACTAAGTCAAAACACTACTCCAGAATAGCAGCCAAAAGGAGAAAGCACTATAATCTTACTAGAGTTGCACACTGGCCAGGCATGGCGTCAGAACAACAAAACTGCAAACAAATGCCAAAAATAGATCCAGCAACCCAAGAAACCCATCTACAGAATCTAAAAAATGTACATAAACAAGAAACAAATTGAATTGCAGACCATTCATATGCATGAGGTATAAAGTTACATTTTAAACTTGGTATAACTCGTCAAACATGCAAGTATAGGGAGCACTTTACGGGTTTCTATTGCATGATTACAGGAAAGGATTTGAGAGTGATGCCCCTTATAGCTTTTGTTCTTTCTTTTTCCATGGAATGCAGAAGGAAACATCATCAGATGATAGCTGAAGTCACTTTTAGGAGCCACAAAAATCAGCCTCTTCTAGTTCCACAAGTATTTAACTGAAATAAACACCAGAAGCTGGCATTCATTCTTGGACCATCTACAGAGAAACATGGAGCTAAGTACCGCTCTACTATTTTTTCTTACTATTTTTTCAGCCTTCATCAAAATGGCAGCCTCTTTCACCCACGGTTGTGCGACTCACATTAAATATCGGACATCCGTTAAACAGGGCATCATACTGGGAACCTCAGCACTTCTTATGTTGTCCTTTGTAAATAAGCATTTTACTTCATTTTAACTTCCTAATATATAAATTATGATCTCAGGAAAATTTTAGTTATACTCTGTCACACAAGCGAGTCTGAGGATCAACCTCTGGGATCATCTGAGGTACATAATACCACTCCAAGACAAGAGGGGGCGCTGGGTATAATCATGCCCTTTTTTGTTCCCTCCATAGTGCTGCGAAGACACCCAGTGAGGGCAGCTGACTCCGCCCCTTCAGGTCCGCTGCCTATAAGTTTTGAGGCCAGCAGAAAAAGACATTATGCTATGATCTGAGCATCCCGCAGGATGGAGCTCCATCCTCTTGACATATGTTCAAACAGTGCATTGTTTAAGCCCTAAAAGGCAACCTAACTTTGTTTTTTGTTTTTACATCTGCACCATAGAGCACCTGATTGTTTTAAGTTTGTGGAAAAGCCAACAAGAATTTAAAGGGGACAGCTGTGTTGGTGCCCCTAACATTTATTATCTTTCTGACCACAACTGCACTACCAAAATTGTTTCTGTTGATCAAGGTTTGTGCACAGATCACAATGATATTGAATAAGTCAGTTACATTATTTACAGACTTCAGTAATAATGAAATATTGTGTTTGCATTTTTATATAATGAATGCAAATAGAGCTTTAAATCAGAGCATCAAAGTGTATAGTTCATTGACTTATTGTTAAAAATTACATACCTTACCTAAGAGATATGAGCATGAGTCACAATGTTATCAGTACTTACCCATAATTTAACTGGAGTCTTCTTTTGAAACATTTTATATGCTTGTTAAATTGAATAAGCTGTAAATGGCTTATAGCATCTACATTTCTCACTAATTAAAGATTTGTTGAATTTCTTTGAAATATTATGTCAGTTACTCATTGCTAATTATAATTAAACTTCCATACAATGGAATTAGTGTCACTAAGATATGAACTAGCTGTTCAGTAGCAGACTAAAACAGACATGTCCGACCTGAAGGTATAACTGATACTAACTTCTCTCTTGAGTGCCTAGAGGATCATTTCAGGAAAGATGAAATATAAACATATGACTTTAGAGAATTAGGTTTCTTGGTTGGCAGCCTCTCTAAAATTTCTATATAAAACAAAATTGTATGCCTACAGGTCAAAATTACATCTCGATTAAAAAGGGCTAGTCACAGAATGTTATTGTAGTGCGTGAAAGAATTAAAATGAAAAATATGCGCAATATTAAAATTGCAAATTATACTAAGATAAAATGTTTACAGTGACAAATATTTGACTCATTAGTCACATTTATGTTCACATGTAAACTACTAAAATGATCTTCTCTGCTAACTTTATATTTTGAATTGTTTGTTAAGCAATTAAAAATGGGGGAGAGTGCCAAACGAAAACCGAAATTAAATTAAATACCAGAAAATACATAATTAAAAAACCAGATATGTTATTTGACATTAGTTTGTTTCTTTTAAGACAAGATGGACTTTATAATATTCACATTTACAGACGCCCATTAGGATACATAACTACACTATAGGACAGGAACCGGCTGTGCCTTTCAAATTCCCACAGATTTTCTTGCTAATTTATAGACATTTCTATCTATATAGATACAATTATAATGACCTCTGTCTGTGTTTTGATTTTTTCAGCTCTGTTTGATGTTATTTATCTGGTCTGAACACTAAAGACCTCAGTTCAGCTCTCAGATGGCTTCTTATTTGTTTGTTTGCCAATCACACTGAAATGGCTAAACCAATTTTTACAAAATTTTGCATGTTGGCTGCCGTTTGTCCAAATTAAAGTATAGGGTATATAGCATTTCAAAAATGTCATTGGGGAGGGGGGGGTAGTAATTGGAGCAGCCCAAAAACTGTACGTTATTACAAAACAGTTGAGTCCATTTTAATGACATGTCACATGAATAATAAAGCTGAACCCACCTAAAATCCAAGCTACATCACGTTTCAAGAAGTTCATCAGGAAAAGTGCTTTTAATGGTCAAAGGAAAATGCATCACTCCAAAATAGCTGTGTCAAAATTCATGAAAATTTACATGCATATTATTGTGGATACAATCTTAAAATCTGCACTTTTAAGACCTTTCAAAAGTTTCATTGAGAAACAGAGTTTTAATGGTGGTTGTGCATAATGGAAACCGCATTATCATGGCAAAATGGTCCAGTCATGATATGGCAATAAATGATCTGACATTCAGTTGTTTCTCATAAAAATATGTTGCATGTTCTTGGGTCAGCAGCAGTAAGACTCTGTTCATATGCACCCAACAAAAAATTATCTTTAAGGAAGCCTTAGTTTAATTCCATATATCTTAACATTAGAAGGGAAGTATCCATTCATACTACCATTTTAACTCTCTCTTTATATTTTAATTAAAGACCCTTGTAATGAGGAGGTGTGATTCAACAATATAAAGATATGAGGAAGTTCGGATACAGGAACAAAATAATTTATTGAAGAGCATGAACAAGAAACATCTTAGGATGATGTTGATTACAAGTATGTTAATAATTCCAAGAATGCAGAGATGGGACACTTGCATGAAGCCAGCAATGACAAAAGGGTCAACATTTAAAAAACTCAAATACTTGCTTTCTTACCTCAACCCATTTCAGCCTTGGCAATGCTGGGTATGTCGACTAGTATTTTAATAAGACCCATCAATTAAATATAAATCCAATAAATGAACTTTAGGGTTGTGGCACCATGAGGCCATCCAAGCTGTATTACAAGTAAGGCAGAAGCCAGCCCTGGAAGAATTGGTGCCAGCTTATTGCAGGGCACATTCACAGAGAAATTGAACCCACAATCACATGTACCAGGAAAGTTTAGAGAAAACGATTAATCTAAAACACATCTTCAGGTTTAGGAAGAGAGCTGGTGAATACCCTTATGAATATAATATGCAGAGTCCACAGTGAATGTCACCATTCTAGTCTTTTTGATCTATCAGCGTCACTAACCACTGTGCCACAATAAGATTTTTTTTTTTTTTTTCACAGTAGTAATTACATAAAGTAACTGAACTATACGCTGCAAAGTCTAATGCTGGAAGACAGTCATAAGCTCCTATAAGTGAAAATAAATAGCAAACTGGTTTGTCATGATTTGCTATTAACTAGGAGTTGCTAAATGAAGTATCAGTGCACGTGTGGAGTTGAATAGAAGAGTGGCACAGTAAGAATTGTCTTCTCTGTGTTTTCTTGTTTTAAAGCTATTAATAATTCACTAAAATACTAAACTTAAATACACTAAAATATCTGTAAGTAGGTTTATTGTAAACTCTGCTGGTTTCTGTGTTGCTGTTTTTCTACATTTTTTTATTGTTTTGCTCAGTTTGTATATTTGGTGCTGCACTGTATTTTTTTTTGTTCTGCAATGAATGATTATGATGACACATGCTGTTAATAGTCCTTTATAAAATAAAGATTGATTAACTAATTAAGTATCCAAAATGGCAGCCAAAGACACACATTCTTCTTACAGGTTGAGAGGCATTATCCTGATACTCTCAGTCCTTGTTTTAGAGGCAGTAAAACTTGCTAGGAAACAAGCTGTGCAGATAATTTCCTTAGAGAACGCCTCTGTTTTCAGAATTATTTCAGCATTGCTGTGTCCATTTTTGTGCAGCTCAGCCTGCATTCCTCGGCAGAGTAATGACACAAATGGTGTCTCTCAGGATTGCCAGTCCTTGAACTCTTCTGTTTCTCGGGCTTTAAGAAAAGGTTTTGTTAAAAGGTCATTCAAACATTGCTCTGTGTGTTCAGAAATGCACATTAATCAGCTGGGTTACAGGAGAACCCACACTTAGTGGCCATCTATTTAGGTTGTGAAATCTTGGGTGTGTCTTTTATAACTTAAATTCTTAATTATGAATATATTCATTTTATATGCTTACATTTAAAAATAAAAGTATAATACAAACTCAGATTTTCTTCATACATTTTCCTTCTATCAAATCTCCACTAGGTGTGCATTGACTGCCAAGATGACTTTGCAGTAGCCTGTCACAAACTGATATGCACTTTGTTTAACAATTTAAAGAGAAAGTATGCAAACGTACGAGTCAAGTGTTTTTGGTCCATAAGAAGTGTAAATTCACCTATGACTGTTATCATTGTCTTTTTTCTTTATGACAATGACAAGAGCTTTCTGATTCACAATACATTATATTAGCTCTCCGATCTGTAATTTAGGAGCTATCAACCTGCTAGCTGCACCTGTCCAGCAGAAAATTCTTCCAACTGCACAGAGTGACGTTACTGGGACCTCAGTCTGAACTGATCTCTCAATATTCATACTACAAGGCAACACTAAGAAAAATTTGATGGAGTGTAACAAAGTTCATCCATAATTTAATCATCAAAACCCTCTTCTGTATGAAATTGGCATGTATTTAACTGAGCAGCAGATGAAGGCAGAACAGTAATGAATAGAAATTTCAGAAAAAGTCTGTGGTTGAAATTAACATGAGTTTGATTTTTAAAAAATGGTGCCTTCCTTCAGATCTACCCTAAACACCTCATTTGTTTTTGACCTTCCATTCCCAGCCCTCAGAATGGTGTGGGATATGCTCCTCTAAATACCAAGGCATCATTCCCAGCCTGGAGCAGATTTAGAATAATGAAAGTGCTGATAACCTAGCAAAACAGGGGTTAGGAACAAATAAAAGTGATTTAGGTGAAGGAACTTTGATTTCAAGCTTCATTAAATGCCTTGTCTATTTCCAAAGGAGACAAACTATATATGGTCGCTTGTACTGGGTAAGAGATTTTGCTTTATTACTACAAAATGTCAGTAACTCAATGAGCTACCAGCAGGTAACTAACTATTCTTGTGCTTTTTCTTGTTAGTTAAGTTCATTGTAGATAGAACTATCTTATGGATTACAATGGCAACTTAGAAAAGAGGTATGATGCAACTCGGGCATCACAAATGGTGGCAGCAGCAGGAAGGACTATTGGCAGTGAGGATTGAAGGTACTGTTAAACAATGAACCCACATACCCAAGCTAAAATGGACTTTGAATACCGAACTTTTAAAGGACTGTTTATGTATTTATTGTTTTAAATGTGATTTTTTTCAAAAGTTCTTATTCTTTTAACATTCTGTGTCTTTAAAGGTGAGCTTGGGTATGGTTCTATAGTGGTATTTTAGTAGTTTTTATACTGTTTATAGTTCAGGGCCGTGCCACGGACCCAGGCTACCAGTTGCCCAGATTGGTCTAGCCGTGCACCCCTCTCGTAGGGGCAGGAATTGTTGTAGAGTGTTTTACGGGTCAGTGGTGTTGGAGTTTGTAAATAAAAAAGGTACAGCGCTGGCTCCGTGAGTATGCATGGTTACATGGTCTTGATGTGTTTAGTGTCGAGATTGAGGCTGATCTCACTTGCATGTGCCACCATATTTCTTAGGGTTTAGTATGCTATTGTGCAAGGTGTGATTAGTTCATACAGGAGTGAGACAATGATACTTGCCTTCTCTCTTTTAGTTCTTGCTGGCAATAGACTGGGTGGTGAAGGCATCTACAGGACGAAAGAGAAACGGGGTCCATTGGACACCCTGGACCCAGCTGAATAATCTAAACTTTGCAGATGATCTGCCCTTCTATCCCATATCCTGCAGAAGATGCATGAAAAGACCAGCATTGTTGCAGCAAACTCAGCAGGCCTGGGCCTCAACATACATAGAGTGAAAAGCAAAGTTCTCAAGGTTAATTCTGCTGACATGTATCTCATCATGCCAGAGGTGAAGAACTCTACATACCTTGGCAGTAACATTGACAAGCAGGGTGGGAAAGATGCCGATATTAGAGACAGAATTGGCAAGGTGATGGCAGTGTCCCTAAAACTAAAGAACATCTGGAACTCCATGGACCTATCATAGTAACTAAGATCAGGATCATTAACACCAATGTGAAATCAGTCCATTTCTATGGTGTGGAGACATGGAGGAAAATGCTTTCCGCCATCAGGAAAATCTAGAGTGCCAGTAATTTGCTATGTAGAGGAGAAGAAGCCAGTGTGGTTTGTAAGAGATAAACTAAGAGGCAGAGGAGTACTTTGTTAGTTCTTGGCTTTGGCAAATGAACTAGAAATCTATAAGTTACTCAAAGACTCTTTATTGTATTAGGTTAGCCAAGAAAGGCATAGGATTTCTTTATTTTCATATTATTGTCAATATTTCTTACTCCTTCGTTAATTTTGTATTCATTTATAATTCAGTCTTTATCATTTTAAATGTTCTTTCACTGTATTGTTCTTAGTTTATGGTCAACTCACAAGCTTCCTTCAAGTCACTGATTTGGTAGGAATATCAATGTACCATTATAATAAACCTACGCATTTAAATAATAGCTTTAAGGAACAATCTTTAAGTGGAACATGGGTTCTTCCAGATGTGATGATTAGAATTTAAGGCCAAACAGCTTAATCTTGGTTTCATCAGACCAGAGAATCTTGTTTTTCTCATAGTCTGAGAGTCATTTATGTACCTTTTCGAATATTTCAAGAGTGCTTTCATATGATATCTGGCCTCTTTGCCATAAAGCCAAGACTAGTGGATAGTTGCAATGATGGTTATCCTTCTGAAACCTCTACATAGGTTCTCTCTTACCATGGCTCTATACCCCCAGTTGTTTAGCATGGCCAGATGGCCAGCTTTAGGACAGTTAGGATTGTTTAAAACTTATTACGAGTTATGGGAACCACTGGGCTCTTGAGACCCTTCAATGGTGCAGATAACTTTTGCAGCCTTCCCCAGAGCTGTGCCTTGGTACACGTCTGTCTCTAAGCTCAACAGGCAATTCTTTTGACCTCCTGGTTTGGCTTTTGCTGTGACATACACTGTCAACTGTGCGATTTTCTATAGACAGGGCTGTGGCTTTCCTAATCATGTCCAATCACTGAATTGACCACTGATGTATTCCAAACAAAATCCAAATATCTCAATGATGATCAATTGAATAGAAAATATCAAAGGGTCTGAATGTTTGTGTCAATATAATATTTCATTTTTTTTATTTATAATGAATTCGCAAACATTCCTAAGATCTCGTTTTTGCTTTTTTATTTTGGGGTAATGAGTGTTGTTTGATGAGGAAAAAATTAATTTACATTACACACCATAAAGCTGCAAAATGACAAATGTGAAACAGGTATAGGTGTCTGAATACTTTTTGAATCCACTGTATATATACTTGTATGCTTACGCAACACCTTGCTGAATTAAATAACAAATTTAAGCAGACAAACTTGTCTTATACATTTCATTGGGAATACTTTTCTTTGCTTTCCAGGAACAAGAACTTAAACCTTTGCTTTGTGGTTGCTCTAGACCAGCGGTCTCCAACTCCTGTCTTGGAGAGCTACTGTGGCTGCAAGTTTTCATTCTAACCCTTTTCTTAATTAGTGACCAGTTTTTGTTGATAATTAACTATGTTCCTTTATTTTAAATGACTTTTCTCGATACTCAGACCACTGAATTGATTCTTTTTTCCTTAAATGGCACCTAAACATAACTTTGATGTGAAGTGAGCCAACAGACAACCAACTAAGTTGGGGCCTCAAACTCCAACCTTCATTCGGTTTCTTAACTTGAAGCCAATTCTCATTGCTAATTAAACCCGTTATTAAATTCCATGGTGCTCATTCTGCCATGGCAGACATTTCCAAAACTGTTGATTTTCTTTTTTAAGAGCGCTGTCAAAATGTTTTGTGGACCTGAGCAGATCAACATTACTGAGGCCTTCACCTTTCTTTATTTTCAGTTATTGTGTGATGGACGCAGGTTGTTGTTTATGTGTTGGTACATTTTGTGTCTAAATATTGTTTAGTTGCTAATTAAGGTAAAAAGCAATAATTAAGGTGCCTGAGTCTTAAGTTGTGCATCAATTAAAATTTGGACAAAGAGTTAATTAGCAGCATACACTGGCCAATCATTAAGAAAAGGGTTAGAATGAAAACCTGCAGCCACATTAGTTTTCCAGGGGCCTCATGCATAATGCTATGCATAGAATTCAGACTAAAACATGGCATATGGACAAAACGCCTGCTGTCCCGCCCTTTCTACTCCCAGAATTACGCCTCTTTGAATATGCAAATCATTATAAATGGCCCTTAAGCTCAGCGTTCTGTGAAAAGGCAATGGCAAAAGCACTGGGGAAAATAGAAGAATTTCAGTGAATACCAAGTGGAGGCAAAGAAAAACGTAGTATTTGTTGGTTTAAACAGTGGTATAAACAACAAAAGGAAGTTGATCAAATGACATAGAGTGTCGGAGAAACTCGAAAGTTCAAGTTCACAAAGTCGCACAGTGCACGAAATAAAAAAGAAGTTGTCAGATATCAAAGTCACCATGAGAAGGCGAGTCGTAGCCCACCGTCTGAGTGTCATATGAAAGCTTATTAGGGTACAGAGAGAAAAAAAAAATAGTCACACAGTGGGGAGAAAAGCTCAAAATGTCAACTTTAATCTCGAAATTTTCACTTTAATCACGTAGTTTATTTTGTCATTAAAGTAGAATGTCATAAACTTCATCTTAAAATCATTTAATTTACTAGTTTCTCAAATGATATTGTAACTAAAGTAGCACATTAAATGCTTTGTTTTTTATGTGTTCTTCTATGTGCTCTATTTGTGTGAGTCACTACGTGCTTCTTAAACGGGCTTTCTCTTCCTCCGACAGGACACAGAATCCATTACATTCGTGATATTACAGCTCTCTGAATAATTTAAATGCTGAAATATATACTTGATATCATTTTCATGATGACAGGAATTAAAGCATGATATTAAACATGGAAACATGGTGGCGCAGTGATAGTGACGAGCAGGCGCCCTGTCCAGAGATTCTGACTGCCTCCCACAAGATGCTTGCTGTGCCATGCGTGACCTTCTATGAAATACTGTCATTTATTGCAGCAGTACTGTCTCTTTCAAAACGTACTAACCTCCATTTCCTGTCCTTCCTTTTCTTTCTCCAAGTACCCAATCACCACACAATCAGCTCTGTAATACATATCAAGCCATTTGTAAGCTTAGAATGCCGATTTTTCAAAATTTTTAGGGAACATTGAAATATCTTCATAGTACATGTTTAATTATTCTATACATCTATCCATCCAGTGTCGTGCCAACCCCAGTGTAAAGTTATGTTGTCACTTAAGCATTAAATTAGAGAAGTAAGTTATTATTATATTAGAATGGGAATAGAAATATACCTACATTTAGATTTGCAATGTTCATTTCCTTGTTAAGCTGTAATGTGTTAGAAAGTAGTGTTTATAAAGTTAAGCTTTCAAGATCTGGGAGGATATGTGAGAGGAAGTAAGATTGTTATTGTTTTGATTTGGCCTGACCATGTGCTAGCAGCTGCAGAGAAAACAGCGTGTTTTTGAAACAAAAATCTGCCTCCATCCATTTCTTTTTGTTCCCAAAAAGGATTCCATCTATCTTAGAAGAGAAACCTTGTTACACCAGCAAGAATACAGTACAAGGTAGGAACAATCCCTGAATGGGGCGCCAGCTCATTTCCAGCGCTGCAACACCGTGTCCTTACATGTTTAATTATTAAAAAACAATATAGATTATTTAAATGATGTTAAAATATTATCTATATAATGTAATGAATATTTTGCTGCATTTCATTTAAAAATGATATTGTCATCATATGTAAATACGTGTTTTATAAAGTGGCTCAGGTTGTGCAATATTATAACTGTATTGCAAGTTTACAGTGAGGTATTGTACTTATAAGTATAAACAGTTCTACAAGGAGCACTTGATGGACTGATTGAGTGTATTTATAGTTCTTGGGATGAAACTGTTTCTGAACCACGAGGTCCGTACAGGAAAGGCTCTGAAGCATTTGTCATATGAGAGCAGTTCAATAGACAGTGTGCATGGCTAAGGCAGCGTGTGCTTGATGCTGTATCCCGATAATTCTCTTTCCAATCAGCTGCTGTAGAGCTGTGATTCCACACTCAGATACAGTGGGATAAATACTTGAGAGTAACAAAGCTAAAGCAGCTACGGTATTTGGAATACTTTGGCCATTCCGTGGACCATTATATTGTTACAGGTGAAGTACAATCAGATGCATTAAACTAATAAACAGTACGCGGTTAATTTCAGTGTATTTATAAAGCCGCGTCAGGGATGTGGATCTAAAAAAGAAAGGGAAACCACACTGGAACAAAAGTACTTCTTTGACGCTGGGTGCAGCCAGTTTGCAAAACCGAGTATAGAACTTGAGTATGCCAGGGATTTAGCTGAAAATGTGCGTGGCTTTATGCCAAGTTTAGTTTTTATACATCACGATGTGAGCGTGGAAATGGGCATACGCCACATTTTTGTACGTACGCACCGTTTATACATGAGGCCCTAGGACTGGAGTTGGAGACCCCTGCTCTAGACTAAGTGACTTATGCTTGCTAATTTGTAAATACTGGTGACAATGAATAAATACCTAAAATATCTCAAATTTGCAGAGTGATTGTGCTTGTATGCCGAAATATAGCACAAAAATGGAAGCAGTAATATGGTTACAAAATATACATATCTGCTAAAGCCTTAAAATCTGTATTCTTTAGGGATGTTGTCCAAATTTGAGTTTATGGTATGTGCTTATTACCATCTACATATTTACTGGAATCATTACTGCATTCATTTCTCAATGTTTCATTGCTTTACGCTACAACACCGCTTACAAGTATTTGAATCTCGTGTGCATTTGTGGAAAGTGTCACCCATGAGTCACACATAAACATAACAATATTACCAGATTTAAACAATCACTTAACAAACAGCTACATTTTCTTATTACACTCATCTTTGACCAGTGAGATACATGCTTTAATCTTATATTTGTACCATGCAGAATTTTGTTTGGAATTACTGAGATTACATTGCTTGCTTACGTTTCTCTCTGCTCCTGTTATTCATTTCCTCCTTTTTTGGGTGCAGGCTCTACAAACTCTCATGATGTTTGTTTTCCTCATGTTTATGTTCATGTAATGTTTCTGCCTACAGCCCCTCTTAACCTCCTCCACTCACTCATTTCTGTTCTTTTTCCATCTCCTAAATTGCTTTCATTTTTAGCCTTTCAGGAACAGAAATTCTTAAAAATGATTATTTATGTCTCATGCAGATGATTTCAGCAGACAATGACTGCGGTGTGATGTACAGGTATGCACACCCTAACAGCGCATCTTCTATCTCTCAGGTCTCTGCCTTTTTGTCTTTATGTGCTTTTCAACACTGTCCTAAAATTATGTGGTGTAGTTTTATATTAACACATACTAATATGTGTTTACTAGTTGTACTGTAATATAGTACCTTATGAATTTCATCATTTTAATAGTTTATGGTTGTATATTAATTGTTAATTTATTGAAGGACATTTGAAATAACAACATTTCAGCCATCTTTCATACTTTTCCAGTAATAGGAGGAGTGCTTTGTCTTTGATCAGCTAAACTGGATTGAACAGTTTTTTTTTTCCCTCTCTCTCTAATTTAGAGCGTAGCTATTATCACGACTATGAATCTGATAAAAAGAACCTCTTAGACTATCAATAGAGTGGCTCCCCACCCACTCCTCCACCCCCAATGGAATATTTGCATATCAAATAATACCAGAATTTATTAATATGAATTTGTGAATATAAAATTACGATTTCAGTTAAAAACTGATTTAATTTATAATACGTATCCATCACTCTATACCCATTTATCTCACTATTAGATTGTCTCAGAAACAGACTTATACAATTATTAAAAGAAATTACAAATAAATATTATAAGCCTGAGTTTGCCTTCCTTAATCCTGTAAAGTAGGAAATATTGTAAGCATACGGAACATTATTTATTTAACTCAATAATGTGCTAGATTTTAATAAAACTGTTTATTTTCTACTCATTGTTAACCTGTTTAAAACTCTCTTAACATGATTTGACCTTTTTTGATGTGGTATCTGTTGTGTGTGTGTTTGTGTGTTTGCGTGTGTGTGCATGTCTATCTGCTTCCATTTGTATTAGTGAGTTTGTAGATATAATAACTTAGAAATATTAATAAAACTTGGTTCAGTTATTATTATAAAATGCTAGAAGCCCGTTGATTTTGAGCAAAATTGCTCCAGGAAATATTCAATCTATATATACAATGATTTTGTGTTTAATGCAACTGCAGCACGATATAGAAACAGAAAATAATATTTTTTCAAGTGCAGGAGATTTTTTCATTTAATTCACCTTAGTGAAATATTGGCATATCACACCACAAGTTTATGTTTAAAAAGTCACGGCTGGACACATTACATTGTGTTTCCTTTCCCTAGCTATTCTCTTGGTGTACAGAGGGAAAGCATTGTGATGGGGTCAAAACTTCAACTTTGTCTTTCCAACAGATTGTGGCCTTCTTGATTTTACACTCTTTAGGTTGATATCTGACTTTATGAGACTGTGGGTCAGGTTCAGAAACCCTTCTTCAGGCAAGATGTAATCAATGATGGAATCATTACATCTTGTCTGAGGAAGGGGCCTGAGTTGCCTCAAAAGCTTGCATATTGTAATCTTTTTAGTTAGCCCATAAAAGCTGGCATTTTGATTGACTTCTCACTATAACTACCATAGGAATCTTCATAAAGCAGAAACATCTAGTATGCCAAAAGGGTTCCCAATTATTTATGTTAGCACATTATCAGTCACCACTATGACACATCTGCTTGGACCAGTATTCAGAATAACTCACTGTAATGCCACAATGGAAAGGGACTCAGAACAGGACAGAAAATAACACAAGAGCTAGAATATTACAAAGAAAAACAAGCAGGGGTGAAAGTCCAGAGGGCCAAAAATAGTAAGTAACTACAATGAAAACTGGAATTGTGGAGAAACAAATAATAATAATAACAATATATTTTATTTATATAGTGCCTTTCCCATGCTCAATGCACTTACAGAATATAAGAAAGAACGGCAGGGTATACACTATATAGCATTGTAGTTCAGATAGGCTTTTAGCTCTACGTGACTTTATTACCATTCTCTCAGTTTACCTCTATGTCAAGATGCTCATGTAACCTGTATGTGTGTGTGCTAGACCATCAATTATGTTGTCTGTTACGAGTAGGCTTTTTTTGTTCTCTGAATTCACTGTCGTAATCTTCTTTATTTATTTATTTATTTGGTTTGCAAATGAGTTTTGAGTTGTTTTTTTAAAAGAATTCATGGAGTCAGCTGATCTGATTAATTTCGGTAGGTCATTCCAGAGTCTGGGCGCTATACAGCTGAAGGCCCTGTCACCCATGGAGTGAAGATTAGTGTGGGGTATCACAAGATTGCCAGAATCAGAGGACCTTAGTGGTGATAGAGAAGGTCACTGATGTAGTTTGGCACGAGGTTATTTAAGGCTTTGTAGATTATTAGTAGGATTTTATATTTGATTCTGTAATACACAGGGAGCCAGTGAAGACAGAGCAGGATGGGTGCGATGTGCTCGCTGCTGCTGGTCCGTGTAAGGACTCTTGCAGCTGAGTTTTGAATAAGCTGGAGCTGTGATATAAAATTAGAAGGGGCACCTGCCAGCAGTGAGTTACAATAATCAATGCAGGATGTGATAAAAGCATGGACAAGTTTCTCAGCATTAGAAAAGGAGAAGAAGGAGTGAAAACATGATGTTATGGAGGTGAAAGTAAGAAAGTTTCTTAATGTGATTTATGTGGGCGGAATAAGAAAGGGATGAATCAAAAATGACACCAAGATTCTTTGCAGTAGAGGCAGGTCTGATGAGGTCACCGCCAAGATGGACAGGGAAGGAGCTCATTTTATTAAGCTGCATTTTAGTACCAATTTGCAGCAGTTCAGTTTTGTTGCAATTTCATTTTAAAGAGTTCTGCTCCATTCAGGTTTTAATTTCACTAAGGCAGGTTGTGAGATGAGAAAGCTCTGATGAAGTTCCACTTTTAACAATGAAGTAGAGCTGAGTATCATCTGCATAAAAATGATAGCCCAGTCCATAGCTACGAATAATATGGCCAAGGTGAAGCATATAAATACAGAAGAGAAGAGGGTCGAGGACAGAGCCCTGTGACTGGCGCTGAGCTGGATCTGCTGCTGCCAAGACTAACAAACTCTTGCCTATCAGTCAGATAGGACTTGAACCACTGCAGGGCAGTGCCAGAGATACCCAGCATGTTCTCCATGGCAAAAGACTGAGTTCCCTGAGGACAGAATAAGAAATGAGACAATCAGATGTACAACAAAAGTAGGAGAGAGATCTAAGAAATGACAGGAAAGTAGGCTGAAGTGGTATGAACATGTGATGAGGATGGATGATGAATATTGGACTGGACTGCCAATACTGATGCTCTGTTTAAGAAAGGTCAGAGCCGACTAAACTTCCTTAGGAGGCTGGCATCCTTCAACATCTGCAATAAGATGCTGCAGATGTTCCACCAGACGGTTGTGGCGAGTGCCCTCTTCTACACAGTGGTGTGCTGGGGAGACAGCATAAAGAAGAAGGACACCTGGACAAACTGGTGAAGAAGGCAGGCTCTATTGTAGGCATGGAGCTGGACAGTTTGACATCTGTGGCAGAGCGAAAGACGATGAGCAGGCTCCTATCAATCATGGAGAATCCATTGCATCCACTCAACAGTATCATCTCCAGGCAGAGGGGCAGCTTCAGCGACAGAATGCTATCACTGTCCTGCTCCACTGACAGACTGAGTAAATCGTTCCTCCCCCACACTATGCAGCTCTTCAATTCCACCTGGGGGGGGTAAACGTTAACATTATACAAAGTTATTGTCTGTTTTTACCTGCATTTCTATTACTCTTTAATTTAATATTGTTTTGTTTTTTTTGTATCAGTATGCTGCTGCTGGATTATGTAAATTTCCCCTTTGGATTAATAAAGTATCTATCTATCTGTCTATCTATATGGACAAAAGAGGGATGGGAATGGAATGGAAGAGAAATAGGGAGTGAGGTAGAAGCAGAAATGGATGGATAAAGTAAAAGAAGATTTGAAGGAAAAGGGTCTGAATGGGGAGGAAGTGTTGGACCAAGCTGTATGGAGATGACTGATCAGACATATTGACCCCACCCAGAAGTGGGAAAAGATGAAGAGGAAGAAGAAGAAGAACTTTAATTTATAAACAATACTCCATGTCTCTCTGAACCATTGAGATTTCATTGGAGATCACCACTGATTCAGTGATTTGACTTGATTGTAGTATAAATGCCCATGACTGTACCTGGAAGGGCCAAACTTGTGATGAGTCGGTATTATGGCCTAAACTACACAATAATGACAAAAGAGCATTCCAACCAACTCTGTGAAAAGGTGATTGAGGAACAACAAAATGGAGACAATGGATGGAGAAAGTAAAATAACCAAGTCACTAATGTTCCGTGGTGTCCGGTTAAATCAATAATTGAGAAAAGGAAAGAGTATGGCACACCCATAGATCTATCTAGAGAAGGTCATTCACAAAAACTGAGTGATCTTGCAAAAACAAGTCCAGTGAGGAACGTCATCAAGAGACTTATGAGACCTCTGAAGGAGTTACATACTACAGAGGCTGAGATTGGAGAGACCGTGCAGACACAAGTGTTGCCCGGGTGTTTCAACAGTTGCAGCTTTACAGGGAATGCGTCACAACTTTGCTAGAGATCGCCAGAAAGCCCATGAGAGATTTAGAAGTCAGTTGTAAGAAGATTCTATGGCCAGATGAGACTAAAATTGAGCTCTTTGGCCATCAGACAAAATGCCATGTTTAGCATAACTTAAACCAGCGGTTCTCAAACTTCACTGCTGAAGCTGTACAAGGGGGGCATTGAATAAATGAACAAGACATCAAAATTAATTTTTTTACATTTTTATTTCAAATTTAAATTTGCAAGCATATAATCACAACGAATGCATTATAACTAAAATTAAAATAAAACATTTCTAAGGCATAGATCTAATGACTAATATGTGCCTGCTTTAAAGTACACAGCCTGTCCAGGTTTGGTTTGATATTTAAGATAGACACTCTGAGCTCCTTTTCTATGTGAAGTTTGTTTCTATGACGAGTGGCGCAGCTGCTTCTGCTTTTATAGTTGCGTATTTTCAATTCAGAAAGTTTGAGACGTATCGGTATCTGTCGCGAACATTCGGGCAACAGTAGATCAGGTGATAATGCGGTGCGACTGCACCACATTGGCAGCGTAGCCAATATTGCCAAATTGAAATAAATAATTTACTGCGTATTGGGTTATTTTCATGATACAAATAACAGCGGTATAATATTTGTCGGACGAAAAATTAAAACATACATCGTTTCTTTACATAAAACATAATTAAATAAGAATGAATAATTTATTCTTTGTTTTTGGGATCAGAATTACTACCAAAAACCACACAAGGAATTTTAACAGTTATTAAAGCACTTAAAAAAAATAAATTGCAAATATTTCATCGAAGTTAGCCGAACACATGCAAATCTTATGGAAGTAAAAATGATAGAATACCACGACATGGCACGAGTATCATACCTTTGTTAGTTGTATCATGGGTTATTCTCATCTATCTTATATTATGCAGGGGGCACAGAATTATTTCAGGTAGAAAAGGGGGGGTGCAAAATACGAAAGTTTGAGAACTGCTGACTTAAAAAACTGCAGATTTTCAAAAATAATCTCCATTGTAATGGCAGCATCATGCCTTGGGGATGCGTCTCTCAAGTAGGTCCTGGGAAGCTTGTGAACATAGAGGGTAAAATGAATGCAGTAAAATACAGGAAAATACGGAAGGTAAACCTGATACAGTTCACATGAGAGAAGTCAAAGAACTCAACAATAAAGCCACACATGTATACCTGAAAAACAACAATGCTAAAATCCTGGAGTGGCAGAGTCAGAGTCCAGATTATAATAAAACTGAGAATTTGGGGCTGGATTTGAAAAAGGCTGTTCACTCAATAATCATCATGTAACCTGACAGAGCTTGAGCAGTTTTGCAAAGAAGAATGGGGGAAAAACAGCAGTGTTCATATGTACAAAGCTAACAGAAAGAGAGACCTGTGCACGCGGACTGTCATGGCTGGCAGAGGTGCATCTTACTAAATACTGACTTGAATACTTAATCAATCATTTTGTGTTTTATATTTGGAATTAATTTAGACCACTTTGCAGAGATCTGTTTTCACTTTGACATTAAAAAGTCTTTTTCTGCTGATTCATGTCAGAAAGGTTAATTAAATCTCTGTGATTTAACATTATATAACAATAAACTGTGAAAAGATGTGAATACTTTTTATAGACATTATAGTAGAACACCGATATATTAAAATGTCATTTCATGTGTGAGCCATTAACGGTACAGGAATTGCACTCTTTTAATATTAATATCCATCTGAGCTACAGATATTTTGTATTTTGTTTAGCCTGTTGGATTGTATGTGTGTGAGACCTGCAGTTCAGTCACAGGTGAGTGAGCTGTGGTGCATGATGGGCATGAACAAGGTCTCAGTGGCAGTAGGTACTTTAACTGGTCTAACCCTGAAAGTGTCTAACTATACAGTATGTAGAAAGCTGTTCCATAATCTCAGTAATGCTCCATATTTCTACATTATTCCTTGTATGCAGCATGTCTCATTAAAAAAGTCATGCTATAGTACATAGCTTGAAGCTTGCAGTCAATCTCAGATGTGGAGCCTCCACACGCTGTGCAGATGTCACAAAACGAGGCAACATGCAGGCAGTGTCTCTGCTCTGCCACAGGTGGTATTGGCATAGCTACAAGCTCCAAACTGAATTTTAACTTTATATTACTATGTGAGGTTCTATAAATAGATGGAGAATGAATTAAACTGACGTGCTTAAACAACACTAAAAATGATCTGGCTTATTTATTTTCAAACTTGACTGTAGGTTCCCTTGAAAATGAGATATTCTGAAAATAGACATTAACAATGAAATACTTCAATCAAAAGAGAAGCAATTGCAAATGATTTTGTGCCAAAAAATAAATTCATTTGGTATCATGCTTAAACCTTCATTTTAAAAGACATTTGCCTTTTATAGCAGGCTCTCCTTTCAGGGACACCATTTTATAATTATTAATTGGCTTTGACTATAATAAATGTATAAGAGAAATCATACTGACTATGAGCTTGTTGCTAAGCATCTGTCTACTGAGGCAGTGAATGTTCCGATCGCCTGTGTTGAAAGATTGGTCTCTTGGCATAACACATTTGTTGCTCACTTTGCATAAAGTGCAAACTGCCGGATTAATTATAGTTTGAATTCTCTTGTAGCCTTAAATCCAAACAAGCAGCAAAAGATACTGAAAATCCTAACACATCCCTCCCATCTGTCCACCATTGCACATATTTTCAGACCTGCTTCATCCAATTTTAGGGTGAAAGGGAAGCAGAGCTGTCCCATCAGCGCTGGGAACTGAGTGCAGACATTACAAAAAAGCTATAATATAAAGCAAGAACAGGATTAACTGAGGTTCTCACAAACAGAATTGAAAAAGCGCTACCTTTTATCATATCACGCAGTAAAAATTAGTAAACAGCAGACATTCATTCTTTATTGTAAGGTGCATATTCAATGTGATAAATACACTATCAGCATTCCTGGGGTATACTGTTGGTTGAGGAAAAAAAATTGAGAATAGAAATTTCACCCTCTTATTTATTAGTCTGCCTAAAAATACAAAAGTTAAATGATAATATTCTAGCCCTGAAGCATCACTTCATATGAATAATACAAACTCTGATCTACTTACACTGAACAAAGCTACATGTTTTGCTCATTCAGTATCATAACTGGTTCACTTATTTCTTTCTGCAATGAACTGTAACTCTGGGAAATTCTAATATTGGATTCTAATATTGGGACTCACAGTTTGACATGACATGAAATGGGCAAGTTCCATAAGAGCTCTGGGTTTAATATTATTTAATTTATACACCATTAACACTTTTGCAGAGAAAGACTCAAGTTTCAAGGCTTCCCATTTACTGTTTTATATCATTTTATGCATTCTTTATATAATAATCTGAAGACTTAACAGCCTTCTAGAGCAGGCGTCTGCAAAGTCAGTCCTCGAAGGTCGTAGCAGCTACAGGTTTTTTGTGCCAGCCCATTTTCTTCATGAGAAGTCAATTATTGCTGATAAAGCATTAATTGCTTAAAAGATTAATTTTAGTTGTCTCACTTGTTAAGATTCTCTACCTTTAAATGCTCAGTTTAATTTTAAACAGCAGCATTCACTATTTTAATTGTCCTTTATTGGCAATTATATGCAAACGACAAAGAAACCAGCAGTCCTCCATCTAACTTGTTTCCATTTACATTAGTGTGCTTTCATTGTGAGCCATCTGGTTTAATAAATAGTTTGGAAGAACACTGAATAGAAAAAGTGAAGGACTGAGAATTACCGCCGTGCTTCAAAATATAAATCATTTGGATGATATTCTTGGAAGGGAAAAAATCTATGATATAAGAATGACCTGACATGACGAAATGAAGACACTCGCAAGCCAGAAAATTAAATAAGATCTGTTATTGGCAAGGACTCATTTCTAATTAAGCAATTATGTAGGAATAAAAACCTGCACTCCTGACAGCCCTCCTGATCCTCCTCTGCAGACTCCTGTTTGAGAGCTTGGATGTTAACCTGATGCGTATTCACATTGCTTTAATTAATGCTTCCCACTCTCGATCCTGGAGACCCCCTGTGGCTGCAGGTTTTTGTTCCAACCAGATTCACAATCGGTGATAATATTCGATAACAACTGATCTCATTTAATTAGCTGGTCTTGTTTACTTTTCTCTTATTCTGCATTCAGAAAAACACAACATTATGTTTTTTTACATTTATAAGACATTTAGAAATATTTCTATTTTTTTCTAAAGCTATAAATGCTTAAACCTCTTTTGTTGCTTTCCTATAATTTTCCCCTTTTCCTGCGTAGTTTGTTCCCTTCATTTAACCCTAATAGTGACAATTAACAACCAGCACAGCAGATACCCAGGATGATGAAAGCAGCAACGACTTCAGTGTCAGACACGTTAATTAGAAAATAACCAATTAAATAACCAGAACACCTGGAAAAGCAGAATGAAAATTAGGTTGAAAATACTGTTACTAACTTAAATAAAAACTACATATTCACCATATAACTGCTTATTACATTTTAATAAAAATCTGCCAAACTTAGTTTGTAATTTCTGCATTGACTCCAAAAGACAGAAACTGGGAAATAATGACTCACTTAATTAGGCTAAGAGTTCAATGAAAAACAGAACTTGATTTGAACAAAAACCTGCAGCCACAGTGGGGATCAAGTTTGGGAAGCACAGCTTTACATGGCAGAATCAATATAATCAAACTAAATATGCTTCAAAAATTGTGTATCTCTTTTGATGTTCCCCTGCATACTTTTAAATTATTTATTTGGAAGATGCAAATGAGAATGGCTGAAGAAAATGCTGATTCAGAGACTTAATGAAAAGCAGTTACATTACCAGTTTTTACTATTTTTAATTTGATTTGATATACTTTATTAATCCCCATATTAGGTGGTGAGGCAGACTATTTGTATAATATAAGAAGGCAGAGCATACACCAACAGGAAAACATGGACTGAACAAAAGCATTGCAGATCACGCCTCTGTAAAACATGGCTGGTTGTACACCGCAGGTTAATTATGCAAATTTAGCTGAGCCATCAAGAAATTTGAAATGACTGTAAAGTAAATGTCAGTTTATTTAAACAAGTCCAAGATCCAAAGAATAGTGGGAGGTCATACACAGAAATGTAGAAGATAAGTAACTGCCTTTTTTAACTCAAGGCTTCCCATATACTGGTTATTCCAAACAAAATCAAACATCTCTTAGAGTAGTACCACTATTTCTCTTGTACTTGGAAGTAGGCAGAAGCAGGTTATATTTGTTTCACATTTTATTTCCACTTATATCCTGTAGTTACTTCACTGATGCCTTTTTCCAAGCAATTGGAGCACAATCAGGTGCAGTGACTTGCTCATGGTTACACAGTGCCAGTCACAGGATTTAAAGTCCAAAGCCTTAACCATCATGTCACACTGCTTGTCATATTTGTTTTCTATTTGTGGAACATGTGCCAATGGCTGAGCCCATCTGGGTTATATGCCACTTACCAGTGGATGCCACCTTCAGCCCTGACTCCAAAAGTTGGTCCCGGTAACCGTACCCTGAGCAGGATGCACAATTTTGTCTTGTATATTCATGAAGATCATTGTGAATCATTTTATATCTTACCTTTTAGCCTAAACCTGTTCACTAAGGAAGACCTTACAAGAAGTGTAAACTTCCAGATGACTTAACTCTAAGAATTACGAAGATGCACAAGCCGCAGCATTATGTCAAGGTGATGGTCCAGAATGGGTTGAAGGTAACAGTGCATGGTGGGGTAAAGTAATAAATGAAAGATAAAAATGAAAAAAAAGCAGAATCAAAGGTCCTATACTTTTTTTAGATAATCCTTTCACAGGTTTTACTGCTGAGTCCCAAGACTAGGATGCCTGCATCATAAACAGCCAACGCTTCATGAAATCATACATCATGCCCACATGACATCAGAAGAACACCCACAATATATTTATATAAATGAACATAAAACTCTAAAGGGCAACAAATTCTAGAAAAATGACCCACTAATTGATGACAACAAAACAGCACCATCATAACAATAAAGAAAAATAAACAAAAGGTAACTCAGATTTAATTATATAAAATTAATCCCATGGAAGAAAATAGGCAGACATGGTCATAACAGGTACAAAATGTATGGGAATATCCAAGAAAACGAATGTTACAGGCATTGGGCAAATTATAAAGTGATGGCAAGATAAAAATAAAAAAATAAAATGAGAATAAAAACCGAAATTAGAACCTCAGTAATATCTTCTGTGTTTTCCATGGAGGAAAGGGTAGAAACATTTATTGATCTGGTTTGATGTAGTCTATCTACATTTAAAGTCTTGTTCACAGTTCCTGCTTGAAATGGAATTATCCAACCAGCCTCTTTCCACACCACTGAAAAGAAGCTTTTCTCAGGTCCAAAGAGTAATACCACTTCTTTCTTCTTCTTTGGTCCCTAGCTGGCATTTGGTCTGGACCTGGTCCTAAGCCTGTACGCTGCTGTGGGTGCCAATGGTTGTCGGATTTCATTTTGAAGGCGTTTCCATGCAAGGCGATCCATTGCAGCTGTTCTGGCCTCGTCGAGGTTGAGTCGACGGTTTCTGATGTCGTCTTCGACCTGCTTGAGCCACGTTTTCTTTGGTGCCGTTCTTTGGATTCTCCACTGGGTGGGTCGATCGCACCAGAGGAGTTTGTGTGGTAACCGGCTGCCTTCCATTCTGCAGACGTGGCCAAACCACTGTAGTCATCGTTGTTGGATTTGCTCCTCGATTGTTGGCTGTTGATCACACCAGCGACGGATTTCCTCATTTCGTATGCGGTCTCGGAGGGAGATTCGTAGGATTTGTCGCAGGCATCGCATTTGGAAGACCTCAAGTTTGTTGAGATCTTGCTTGAGCAGTGTCCACGTCTCGGATCCATAGAGGAGAATTGGCAGAATCAGAGTTCTGAAGAGTCGAATTTTGGTCTTGTTGGAAATATTGGTTTGCTTCCACAGGCACCACTTTAGGGAAGCAAATTCCGCGGTTGCTTGACCAATTCGACTGTGGACCTCTACTGTGGACGCCACTTTCTTCTCCTGGACCTACGACCCAAGGTATTTAAATTCTTGGACCTGCTCGATCTGCACACCATCGAGTTGCACGTTGGTCTGCGATCCGTCTGTTGTCAGCACTTTCGTCTTGTCTGTGTTTATTTTCAATCCATATGGCTGGGCGATGTTGGCGATGTTGTAGAGAACGTCCATGGCCTCCGTGTTGTCACCGGCCAGGATGCCACTGTCGTCTGCGAACATGAGATCATTCAGAAAGCCATCCTCACCATACTGGATTCCTTGTCTGCCTTCGAAGACCTTTCTCATGATGGCGTCGACTACGACGTTGAAGAGCAGTGGAGAAATGACATCTCCCTGACGGACACCAGTTTGGATGGTAAACTCCTAAGATAATTTATTTCGGATGCGTACTTGGCTGGAGGACACAGCGTAGCTTTCCTGGAGGAGTTTGATGACTTTCTGAGGCACAAGTTCGGTCTCCAGTACTTTCCACAGTGCTGGCCAGTGGACGCAGTCAAAGGCAGATCGAAAGTCAATGAAGACAATGACTGCTCTTTTCCCGCATCGGATTCTTTCCTCCATCAGTTGATGGAGGGTGAAGATCTGGTCACTGCAGTCGCGGTTTGGCCTGAATCCGGCTTGCTCCTCCCGACTGGTCTGTTCGTGGTGCCGCTGCAGCCTTAATTGTATGATCTTCATGAAGACCTTTCCAACAATGGAGAGCAAGCTGATGCCTCGGTAGTTCTTGCAGTCTCGATTGTCGCCTTTTTTGTGAATTGGCACGATGGTGGCCTTCTTCCATGATTGTGGTATTTGTTTAGTATGCCAGATGGTTCGGATGAGCAGGAGCAATCGATGGAGATGGAGTAATGGATCCCCACCAGCCTTGATCGCTTCGGCCGTGACCTGGTCCTGTCCTGGTGCCTTGCCATTTTTCAGAGTTCGAACGGCAGTCCATAGTTGACTCAGCGTCAGACATTTGGACCTCTGGCGGGTCCATGCTTGGTGGTTCCAATGGTGCGCCTTGTGGCGGGGGGGATTGTAGAGCTCCTCAAAGAATTGTTTCCATCGTTGAAGGCACTCTGTTGGTGATCGAATGAAGGTTCCATCGGCATTTCGGATGTTGTCATTTGTTGACTTGGCCTTTCCACTCAGTCGTCGAAGAGTTCGATAGAGCGTGTGGTACTCGTGTTTGGAGGCTGCCTGTTCCAGGTCGGCCGCCACTTGGTTCCAGTAGGCCTCTCGCTCTTCTTTCATCTGACGGCGGATTTCTCTGTTGAGCTGCCGATATTGTTCGAAATTGGACAGTTTGACTAGCTTTCATTCATTTACCATATCCAAGCATTCATCAGATATCCATAGCTGTGTTCGATGGCGAGTTGGCGGACACATTTCCTTGGCGCAGTCCATGATGGTGTTTGAAATTTGTCTTTCTTCGACGTTGACATCCTCTGATTGTGCCAATGCTGCGAAGCAATTGGATAGCTGGAGCTGGAATTCGGCCTTGCGGACAGGGTCTACGAGACTTTTCCACTCCAGCTTGATCGGAGGACGTGATTTGAATTTGGCCTGTTGCAGTTGAAGTTGGAGCTTGGCGCGTACAAGGTAATGGTCCGATCCACAGTCTGGACCACTCATTGCCCGGACGTCCTTGAGCGACGATCGAAACCGGGAGTTCACCAAAATGTAGTCCAAAACTGCAGAGTCCTTGCCAGCTGGGTTTCGCCATGTGAGTTGATGTTTCAGAGGATGCTGGAAGTGGCTGTTTCCCACAAGGAGGTCATTGGCGCTGGCGATGGTTAGAAGATGCAATCCATTGTCATTGATATGTCCATGTCCAAACTGGCCCATCGAGTTTTCCCATCCCGTTCGATCTGTGCCGATGTGCGCATTGAAATCACCAGCCAGGAGGATCACATCAGTCTGTGGGAGGGAATCCAGCGTTTGTTGTAGTTGGTTGTAGAAATCATCTTTGACTGGATCCTGACAGGTCTCTGTTGGAGCGTAGACGGAGATGATGTGGGTTTTGATAGTGCCTTTAATGGTGAGGTCTGCTAGGCGGTTGGATATTGGTTGGAATGCAATCACACTCCTGGCCGCGTGACTGGTAACCATAAATCTAACACCTGCCTCTATTTTGTCTCCACCTGAGTAGAAAAGTGTCATTTGATCGTCGATGGCCGGTGGTTGGACGACCATCGTCCCTGATCCTGTGAGTCGTAATTCCGATATTGCTGCAATGGTGATTTTGCAGGTTGTCAATTCCTTCGCGATGATTTCCTTTTGTCCGACGTGGTGACCAGTTCGGACGTTCCATGCACCGATGCGAAGTTCTGTTTTCGGCGTGGAAAGTTTGGGTCTTCGGCCAGTAGCCCACTTCACACCAGTACCCTGGCTCCTCAACACTGGTGCATCGGCTGCCCCGGATGCGGTAGCATGAATCGCAATACTTGAATTTCGATTATCCATTGGTTACGTGCCTAGTTTCCCCTGTTTCCCGGTTCTGGCCACCTCGGCAGGGCGACCACCTTCCTCCTTTTGCAGTCGGGCTTAGGACCGTCCTTGGCGGAGTTAATACCACTACTAGGCCCAGGCTTAACGGAGACCTAGTGAGCAAATAATGAACAGAAAAGAGAAAAACATCAACTCAATCCAAAAATTACATTCATAAAGGATGAGAGGAATCCAAAAAATAGCCCTTTTCTCAAAATAATCAAATAAATGTTTTTCAAAATCTTTAAAGCTTTAACAAAACATTTTTAAGAAAAGCAAGCTAAGCCACTCCAAATCTTTGATTCCAAGAACAGAGCCAAAGTAAGAAAAAGCTGGAAAAATTCAAATACTCAAAAAGGTATAGTCACAAGGACTACCGGTCACTACCTAACCCCTCTGCTAAGAATAAATAGGCAAAGGTTGATACCTTAGCTGATATGTAATGGTGGCCCAAGTCCCAAGGTTCAACCCTCAGAATACTATAACTCAAAACACTAAACCATAATTGCACTGAATGGTAAATGTATTGACCCAGCACAGGGTTGCCAAATGTCCTGATTTAAGTGGGACTGTCCCGAGTTCAACAGATAAATCCAGAGTCCTGCATTGCTTCTGATCATCCCGATTGAACCAAGATTGTATGTAGAAAAAAAATGTAATTCAATTTTTATATTGAATGACTAGCTAAAGAGGCAACTGTCAGCTGAATGCAAGTGTTTGAGTCGTGTATTTGTGTCATTGTACATTTGCTGCAAATGATCATTCAAAGTGTACTACTGTGATTATTCTGTGATTATTTTACGTATGTTCTCCTCTATATATGTACTTATTTATACATACTTATATGTTTTTTTTAATTATACGTTTATATCAATAATTATAATTTCATTAAAATGGTCTATTTTGTTTGTCTTCCTTAGTTCCTTAACATTTTTTTGGTTGCTGCAAATGGTGGCTGACCTGATCTGTGATTTTGAAAATCTGGTAACTCTGTATTAACATGAAAATTTCCATGCCGCTCTGAGCATCTTGTGTTACTTTTTACTTACTTCTGTTATAACTATGTTGCACAGGTACACTTGGTCATTTTAAGATACTAAGTTTGTTGTGTGGTGGATGCAGCAACGTGCTATCAGCGCATGTTCCCAACTAACTACAAAACAATTAGCAGCAAGCAGAAAGCCAGGAAGAACAAAGGCAATAGAATAAAATGGAATCAAAATGATGTTTGCCGTTATTATTTTAACTAATTTTAGCATTTTTTTTTTACGTGTTAGTGGATAATGCTAAGTTGAGCTGTAATCACTGTATTTCTCAACAAACAAAGACGTTATGAAGGAAAGTGAATGTCAAAACCAGGAGAGCAAACAATTAAGAAACCGGAAATGTGAAGGTAAAGGCCAGAAGCAACGTAAAATATAGAATCTTTCTGCTAGAGCTTACTTGAGAGATCATCTAACTGCTGCAAAGACTTTTGAGAAGTTTTCATATTCAGTGAGGGATAAGGCAAGTTTGAGATCCTACAATGTAATCCTTAGTGATAATCGCAGCCAAGTGTAGGGAACCAATTTGAAGCATCATCTTTGTAAATACAAAACAAAACATAAACATGATGTCAAAATGAATTCCTTGGGTATAGACCCTGTGTTCGGATTCAGCGGGTTGGAAAATGGATGGATGGAAATACTACAATTGCTTTCTGACTTCAACTTTGTTTTGCCCTTTTAACATACTGATACTTTTATAGAAAGAGTCCACTGGCTATAAACTTTTGCTTTGATCTGGATTTCTACTCTTGTTCTGCTAACAAGGTGAAATATAAAAGATGTGTCAAGTGTATCGACTCTGCTGATGACCTTGATGAATCTTCAGCTTTAATCTAAAACTGGAAGATGTATGAAAATCTCTGCCAGTCATCTACTCAACATCTATTCAACAGGAAATTTCAAATGTACTCTTGAGCATGTTATATATGAGAAAAAAACTGTGAAGGTGCTGCAAATCATTAAAAATTGGAGGAAATATTTCACTTATAAGACATTACAAAAGTTAGGGTGTCCCACCAGAATTAATAACCAGGAACCATTATCAGTGAGGCTAGCAAGAGGCCCTTGACAGCCCTGTAGGAGATACAGGAATTTACAGCAGTATCTAATTGTTACCTGTAGTTTATAAATATTTCAAGTATTTTTCACATCTCTGAATTGTGACCAAATGTGAAAAGACAGAAACCATTTATTATAAAACAGAACACCTAAATCTGATTCAATTTTGCAAGAAGATGCATTCGGTCTCCCAATGTTCTGTGAAAAACATTCTGTGAAGAACATTATATTATGTTGAAACTGAGATAAAATTATTCTAGTATTTGAGTCCAAAAGATTGTACACAAACCCAGTATAGGTCAATAAGAAAATGGTACTTTAGTATGGCAATGGGAGCATAATGTTATTGGGCTTCATCCCTTCAAGGGGAATCTGGTCAGTATAGAGGGGGAAAATGGATATCTCTGAACATCAAGATATTTTGCTGAAAACATTGTGCATTATGTGTTTTTGTAAGAATTTCAACTTAAACTTGACAACACTTTAAAGAAGGCTGTGAAAGACAAAGCACAAAGACTGGTATAAAGGTTTGGGACCCCATCCCATATACTGTAGGTCACTTCGATTTGTCTCTCTGTAACACAAAATGAGTACATAACAAACTTCAGTAACAACAACATTTATATAGCACATTTTCATACAAATCATTTAGCTCAAAGTGCTTTACATGCTGAAGAATGAGAAAAAAGACTAAATAAATAAGAATTAAAATAAGGGAACACTAATTAACATAGAATAAAATTAAAGTCCAATGGCCAAGGAGGACAGAAAAAACAAAAAAAAATCTCCAGACGGCTGGAGAAAAAAACAAAATCTGCAGGGGTTCCAGGTCATGAGACGGCCCAGCCTCCTCTAGGCATTCTACCTAACATAAATGACCTCAATCAGTCCTCATTGTATTCAGGGTTCTCATGGAAGAACTTGATGATGACGATCATGTGGACTTCTGGCATTTAATCCATTAATTAGGGACATCACGGTGCTTTGATTAGGTGGTGATGGCGCAGATCACCACCACAGAAAACTGGAAAAAGAAGAGATGAGAAAGTAGGGGTTAGTATGGATTTTGAAGCCACTATGAATAATAATGATAATTAATTGAATATACAGGACATCAGGATGAAACTAAAATGAAGCTATGAGAAAGCCATGTTAAAGTAATGTGTTTTCAGCAGTGTTTTAAAGTGCTCCACTGTATTAGCCTGGCGAATTCCTATTGGCAAGCTATTCCAGATTTTAGGTGCATAACAGCAGAAGGCCGCCTCACCACTTCTTTTAAGTTTAGCTCTTGGAATTATAAGTAGACACTCATTTGAAGTTCTAAGGTTACGATTTGGAGTGTAAGATGAAAGACATTCCGAAATATAAAATGGAGTGAGATTATTTAAGGCTTTGTAAACCATAAGCAGTATTTTAAAGTCAATTCTAAATGACACAGGTAACTAGTGTAGTGACATCAAAACTGGAGAAATGTGCTCGGATTTTCTTTTCCTAGTTAGGATTCTAGCAGCTGCATTCTGCACTCGTTGCAATCGATTGATGTCTTTCTTGGGTAGTCCTGAGAGGAGTGCGTTACAGTAATCTAGCCGACTGAAAACAAAAGCGTGAACTAATTTTTCAGCATCTTGCTATGCAATAAGAGGTCTAACTTTTGCTATGTTTCTTAAGTGAAAAAATGCTGTCCTAGTAATCTGATTAATATGTGATTTAAAATTCAGGTCAGAGTCAACAGTTACCCCTAAATTCTTTACCTCCGTCTAGACTTTTAATCCTAATGGATCAAGTTTATTTGTAATAACCTCTGTGGTATAGGGCTGGCAGTTTATCCCAGCCAATAACCCCAAGCCACCAGATGGAGCCTTCCCTGCAACATGGATGTGCCTGAATTCCAGCAAGGCATCATGGACTTTGGAGTTTTAATTCACAGCCCTGCTGTATACCGTGGGGGCCGCAAGGGGACGCTGCAGGGAGGCTCAGGAAATTGTATTTTCCATAATGGCTGAAGAAAAGAAGGAGTTTTCATCTGACCCAGAAGTGCTGTGAAATCACATGGACTAAGGGATAGAAGCACTTCCGGGTCATGGACTATAAAAGGACTGTGGGAAACTCCAGCAGGGAGAGCCGAGTTGGGAGGAAGGGTGACTGAGCTGCTGGGAGTGAAGAATTGTGATTAATGTATTGTATTGTGATTATTGATTGTTTATTGAGTAGGAGGTGGAAGTGCTTTGTGCACATTATTGTAAAAATAAATTTATTATTTTGGACTTTTACCTGGTGTCTGACGTGTGGTCTGAGGGTTCAAGGGGACAATAGTGCCCCCTATCCATCACACCTCATTATATCCATTTTTGCCAATCACTAAAATTTCTGTTTTCTCCTTATTTAGTTTGAGAAAATTACTACTCATCCATTCAGAAACACAAGTAAGACATTATGTCAGTGAATCAAGAGTGTCGGGGTTGTCAGGCGCTATTGATAAATACAGCTGTGTGTCATCAGCATAGCTGCAGTAGCTCACGTTATGCCCATAGATAATCTGACCTAACGGAAGCATGTAAATCAAAAAGAGCAGCAGACCCAGGATAGAGCCTTGTGGAACACCATATAGAATATCATGGGTCTTTGAACTATAATTACCACAACTAACAAAGAATTTTTTACCTGCCAGGTAGGATTCAAACCAATTTAAGACACTGCCAGAGAGGCCCACCCATTGACTAAGGCGATTTCTAAGAATATGATGATCAATGGTATCAAATGTGGCACTCAGATCTAAGAGGATGAGAACAGAAAAATTGCCTCTGTCTGCATTTACCTGCAAGTCATTTACTACTTTAACAAGTGCAGTTTCTGTACTGTGATTTGTTCTAAAACCTGACTGAAACTGATTAAGAATAGCGTGTTTATTGAGCAGGAAATAACATTTGTAATGGAGAAAGAGGACCAGAGATGAGTACACAGAGGAAAGTGCAGACGTGAGGTCATTAGGGGTGGACCAGAAATGAAGTGGATTACGTGTTGTGGATGTGTGTAACTGCGTTTGAGTTCGAAAATTTACATTTAATCGTCTTCCTTTCTCCTGGAGAAGAAGAGAGAGAGGCATAAGCATTCCTTGTCCATTCCCTTTGATTGTTATTTTCCTGCAGCGTCGGGCCCGCTGACGGCCCCCTATTTGCGCGTGTGTGAGAAGATATATAGTGTAAGTGATCGAGAATATGGACAGGAATCCCAACCAGGTTGGTTACTGGTATCTTTCCTGGTCAGGAGACTATAATGGTAGGACAAAGGAAGGCTACTTCCCCCTGTACACAGGGTGGCAGAATCCTTCTTGTGGAACTCCTGTGACATATTGGGAGCAGTAGTCTTGAGAGGCAGCCCCGTTGGGGTACTTGGATGCCACTAGGGGAGTTGCAAAGGAACGTTGTCCCTACTTTTGGGAACTTCCACGTAGATCGGAAGCACTTCTGATGTACAAGGCTTTGACCCTGGAAATACTCCCGGTGTCCACCATAAAAGACATCACCTCATCTGCACCATAGAGTCAGAGTCGGAAGGCAACAGGAGACACTCATGGAAGGAGTGGTTTGAGAAAGACGGAAGGTGACTAAATTGTGTGTTATTTATTGTACTGGATTGAATGAAGCCTGTGGAAAAATTATTATATATAAAACTTCCACTGATTTTGCTTGAAATTGTAACTTTTTGAGTTGTGTCTATTGTTTTGGGCTCCCCCAGTGGTCACAATAGATAGATAGATAGATAGATAGATAGATAGATAGATAGATAGATAGATTGCATCTTAGCAGCAATGGGTTCAAGACAAAAAAATAAGTCTGCTAGGAGCAATAGGATGATTTGTTCTACAAAACACCATTTATGTTTTGATTTTTTTAATTTGACAGAACAATCTTAACGTATTTAAGAGTGTTAAAGAATATCAGTGAATGTACAGTATTTTCATAATATTAAGCTAAAATAATGAAGTAGAAAAGCATAAGAAATGAATTTCAATTGATCCTGCTGTCATTTCAGAATTATATTTTTTACCTTCTCTTTAAAATTTGCTCAAAACTGGGATTTCAACATATACAGTTGGGTCATCTCCATCCATGTTAGGGGTGCACATTTTTTTGCATACTGTGAAAATAACATTCATCTACTCTCAGAGCTGTGCTTCAAAATGTATCACAGTAATTGTGCTACAAGTGATGGAGATCCGCAGATGTTCATTTGGTCATACGAACTTCAACCTTTTGCAGAGAAAGACACATACAAATAATGTAAGGCCAAACCACATTTAAAATTCTACATCACCTACAAATAAAAACCCTGATACATGACAAAATGTCTTCTTGTGTCTGTTTACATTTTCTCGGGTGTACTAAAGATATGGAGTTAAGTTAACTTTTTTCAAGTTGGATGTCTGCTAACATGTGAGGCATTGACATCCCACCTAAGAGTTTTTACTGCTCTCTGCCTGATTCTGCTCAGATAGGTCCTGATCCTTACCATCTAATAGACAAAATTGGACTCAGGAAAAGGATAGATGGATAATTACCCTAAATGGCGCCAGTTTAATTTTATTACATTTAGTCGGAGGCTTGTTTTGATACTCATTGTATTAAGCTCAAATGAAAATGTCTGCATTCATGTTATATTAGATTGATTTAGACCTAAATGTTGTGTTCTAAACCATATTTCTAAATGCCTTGTTTTGGGCGACTGGGCTATTAGATGGAGAAATTGTACCAGATGGCCTCTAACAGATATAAATTCAACACAATTATATGGACTTCAGACATTGTATAGTCTACTGTATGTATTTCCAATCATTGTAAAAGCATGCCATTATTCTTATTATCTTAACAGCACTGATGAACTTAGCAAAGGTACAGTAAGTGAAACACAGACAGTAATTTTATTACTGTACTAACTAAACAAGCCATGTCTAAATATTTTAACCAAAGTAATACATTATTACTTATGTTTCCAAACATGCATATGACTCATTTTTCAGAACTGATGTTTTCATGTTCACTAACTTTAATCATTATTTTGGTAAGCTAGTTTCATTTTGTACTTTTGCATTATCCTGCATGCACTTTTTGACCTCACTGTATCACAATGATGCAGCAAATTGGCAGCTCAACTGAGTACAAGGCAGGAAACACCTTGGATTAGATGTCATTCCCTCACAAAGCCCAATCTCATTTATTCAGTGACAATTTAGGGCAGGGGTGTCGAATACCGGGCCTGGAGGGCCGCAGTGGCTGCAGGTTTTCATTCTAATCCTTTTTCCTAATCAGCGACCAGTTTTCACTACTAATTAAATTCTTTTTCCTTTCATTTTAATAGCCCTGTTTTTAAGGATTCAGTCCTCTGAATTGATTCTTTTCTTCATTAAATGACAGCCAAATAGAAATGAGACATGAAACGAGTCAAGAGATGACCAGCTATTGGGGCTTCAAACTCCAACCAGTTTCACTCCTACCAATTTCTTAACGGGAAGCTGATTTTTTCTGTTAATTAAATCTGTTATTTAATTCCATGTCTTGTTGCTTCTCTTATTATACCACAGCAGACATTTCCAAAACTGCTGATTTTCTGTTTTTTCTAAGAGCACCATCAAAATGTTTTTGTGACCTGAGAGATCAACCTTACTGAGACCTTCATCTTTCTTTATTTTCAGATATTGTGAGATGGGCACAGGAGAGCCGGTCATATGGCTGCTTGTTTTGTGTCTCATTATTGTTTGGCTTCTAATTAAGGAAAAAGAAACAACAAAGGGGCCAGAGACAAGTTAATAAAAACTAAAGCAAAAAAAGTGAATCAGCAGCAAACACTGGTCTCTAATTAAGAAGATGGTTAGAATGAAAACCTGCAGCCACTGCAACCCTCCAGAGTTCGACACCCATGATTTAGAGTCACCAATCAGCATGTCAATCACATATTAAAAATGTGGGAGGAAACAAACAGCAGAATGAAGAGAACATACGCACTCTACAGACACCCCGTCTGAGCCAAAATTCATAGCCCAGCCCCTTATGCTGAGGGAATGGTAAAAATAAATTGACTCTACAAACTACTGAGGCTAAATTCAGATGGTGGAAAATTGTGTCTCAACTGAATTTTTCAGGTGACTCAAATTGAATATGACCGTGTACTGATATTAAGCCAGAATCTGGAAAATTATGGAAAATTAATTCAACAGACAGATTCAACCTAATAAACACATGCTGATTTTAAATTCTTTACAGTATGGGATTTCTGCAAATTAGTTAGACCAATGCCTAAAGATGGAATCATCACTGACAAAAGTGTCTCTAAGACTCATTTTTTGAAAGAATATGCATTTCAGGTGTGACATCACAGAAAATGCTGAGCAAATGAGCTCTTTTATTTTATTTTTTGCATTTCTCATTTCAATAAAAAGATCAAGTCTAAATTGCATTTTCAACAGTACTATTCAGATGGACCCAAATAATACTGCAGAAAGTACAGATTCAGACAAAAATGATACAAGTGCTTGTCACTGTAGGAAAGCTTGAAAATATGGGGAGATAGAATATGGTAGTCTTAATTATATGGATGTCACACTTATGTTTGCTGTTATGGACGGGCATCAATAAAATGCAGACCTCCAACAAAATGTGAAAAGTTGGCATCTATGACCACAAGAGATCTGTAAAGATTGTCATGGACAGAGACATTAAGCCACCCCTGTACCAGTCTGTCTGTCTGTGCAGCCTGGTTACTTCATTTGACCCAATATGTTTAGTTTCAAATTAAATATCGTTTGTTGTTTGTTTTACTCTCGATTTATTTGTGTACCTGAGAAATATTATATAAGTTAACATACATGATTGTTTATTATTGTACATTACAATTAGTTATATTATATTGTTAAACTGTAGGCTTCGTATTCTCCTCTGTAAACACCTTTGCCAATTTAATTAAGTTTACTCACATCTGACTGATGTAACCACTGCTTCAGGGTAATATTTTGTGTCAGAAAGTGAATGCTTTATACCAGTATAGGGTCAGTGAAGTGGAAACTGCTCTTTTTGTTGAATAATCAAGCAGTCTGGATTTGAGATGAAAAGGTAATTATGAGGCAAATGTATTGAATATCACCTTTACCTTCTCGGTAGTTAAGAGAACAAATTGCAGTATTATCATGTTTTGTGGTCCATTTTGCTATTTCAGGTGCAAGGGTTTTAGAAAATAAATGAATGAATGAAATTTCAAGTGACAATTTACATTTAATTGCTTATCATTCATTGTAATTCTTGTGCATGCTTAAAAGACCTAGAAGTGTGTACTGCCTGATTTAGCATTTTGTCCAACTTTTCTTCTCTGATTTTGGAGAATGAAAAATAGTCACAAACTATATTGTATTCAAGGGAAAGTGAAAAAACAGGTACAGTTTATAGAGAGTTAATGCAAATGTCCGCATAATGTATAAGATTTGTAATGTAAAGTTTGACATATTATATAGAATGCAATCCAAGATATCTCAAGTTGAGCAGAAACACATTTCCAAGTGTCAGGAAATGAATGTCAGATCTCTAGCAGAATTCTTTTGCAAATCTCATGTGTGTAGGTGCAGCAACTCGCTGTATCAGTAAATGCTCCCAACCTCCTCAAAGTGAATCAATATGAAAATATCTGAAATACATCACAAAATATCTTAAAAATAACTTTTCATGTCTTATAACTTAAAAATATCTTGCTGGGCTGTTCAAAATATCTCAGATACAAATCAAGTCTAAAAGGACAATTGCTATCGAGCACACGAACCAAAAGATCATCAGAACTGCTACTTTGGATCATATCTCCCCCATGTTAGCGTCTCTCCACTGGCTACCGGTGAAGTGTCGCATTGATTTTAAAATCTTGTTGTTTGTTTTTAAAGCCTTGCATGGTCTCGCTCTAAAATATATCTGTGACCTCCTTCACCCCTATGTGCCACCAAGAGCACTGAGGTCATCTGCTCCTTGTAGTGCCAAGATCTTGGCTGAAGTCGAGGGGAGACCGAGCTTTTTCATTTGTTGCTCCTGGGCTTTGGAATGACTTGCCTCTGCACATCAGGTCCTCATCCTCGATCGATGTTTTTAAAAGTCGGCTTAAGACCTATTTGTTTTCTTCTGTCTTTCATTGTGTATGATGGGATTGTGGTGGATGTTACAATTGGTTGTTTTATTAATCTGCTTTTGCATGATTGTTTGTATTGTGTTTATTTTAATGCATTTTTGTACAGCACTTTGGCGCAAACTCTGTTGTTTTAAATGTGCTTTTATAAATAAATAATCTAATCTAATCTAATCTACTTTGTCTGTTACCATTGGCTGTACATGCCCAGAGGTTTACTTTTTGCACTGATGCTATTGACTGGAGTTTTTGTTCTCCTCTTGTCTGTCTGCTGGCCAAATCTCATTTATAAGATTAACAATATTTTCATGATTTGTTCAAGTTAATCACTGAAAGTTCTCTTTTATTGTGTCCTGATGTAAATAACTGTGTAATGCACTTTCAAACTGTACTCAGTGAATATATAAAAATTAATGGAATCAAGTTTAACTTTGTCCTTCAGTTGGCCTCGACACATACAGTATGCTGAATCCCCAGAAGGAGCTGAGAATTCTTACTAAGGTTAGGGAAAACTTGGTTCAGGTGTGATTCAGGCACATCTCAATGACCAACCTTTTTTTTTGCAACATCTGGGGACTACTTAAAACTTCTCCCATTCATGTCCAGAATGTTTTCTAATCCTATTATCATCTGCTGGCACTAACTGTGATGTCAAGGCAAGATCTACCATGAGGGTGACTTGGGTGCGCACCCAGGGGCCCAGCTTACAAAAACGCCTTTGCATATGCCTAACAATAATGAAAGTCCAAGATTTCTCCAACAGTACAGGCACTTAATAACAATTTGCAATCCATCACACATTCCTACCTAACTTCGATCCTCACAGTGATAATCCAATCAGACCTAAATAAAAAACTTTTAAAAGAGATATGTGGGTATGGACTGGTTGATAAGAATAGGGCATGATCAGAGTAGATGTCAGATCAGTGCTATGAGATTGCAAATTTGATGTGTTATTGCGCCACAAAAAAGAAAATGTTCAGACAGTCATTTAAAATGAGAACAAAAAAACTTAAAAATGAAATAGAAGAAAAATACACTAAACATTAAAAAAAAACATTTGACATTAAAAGAATATACTGTATATATATATACTGCCTTGTGAGATCGTCTTCAGTGGATGTAGTGAGGTGAAGTGAGGTGAGGAGAGGGGGGAACTTTTGAGCTTTGACACTCTGGGGCCTGTGCGGGTCTTAATCCTGCCCTGGCTGTAATAAACATTTTTTTCTCACTACTTGTTATGGTTTTTTATATTGTCTTTTCCAGTACTGAGATGTATTTTACAGTATGTAAAGCATTTTGATTTTTGTGAGTCAACTCAAATAAACTTCTAAGCTAAATAGCAAATAATACCAATGTATTTTTAGTGTTTTGATACAGGTTCAGTAATATTTATCACTAACAGCCAATATGTTTTATGAAGCTTGATTGTGGCAGTGCTAAATTATGTGTTATTTTCAACCCTTGGGGAATGTAGTTCTTTGTTTGGATTATGGCTTTGAAAGCTTTTAGATGTATAGTATAAAAATATATCCACACTTCTTTACATTAAACCTACAGTTGATCACTGATGACACTGCTTCAGACTGGGAGTACAATCCATTAGGCTGCCTTTACCGATAAGGGTATAAATTGCAGCGGGGGTGCAAATAATTTACAGCACAGCATCACTACTTTTGTAGGTAATCTGCTAAAACCTGCTATGCTGTGTAATTCACAAAGAGCCTGTTCGTTTGAACTATGGCACACAATAATGGTTGGTGCATTTGTAGTTCAAGCTTGCAAAAGAAACAGCAGCCATTCCACTGCTTAATTAAAGGGTTTTGCAAGGAAGCATACCTATCTCTCCTGATATCTGTTTTCAGATCCATTTTTTATTGTAGGAACCATCCCTTGTTGGAATATCAATCCATTTTAGGGCACAACAAAACATGCATTACTCACATACAATGGGACTATTTATGGTAGTCAGTTAACAAATATTGCATGTTCCATTCCTGGATTGTAACAGGAAAATCAGAGTTCCCAGACAGAAACCCATGGCATGACATTATTTAAATGGTACCAACATTTGGGTGTCGCCTTTTGGCAATTCTAAAACTTGCCTTACTAAATAAGTACAAAGTTTTTAAAAACTGCTATTGTCATTTTTGGAAACTAATGTCTAAAAATGCTTCCCCCTGTTCACCAATATCCGGTTTTCCTTCATTAAGCATCACATAATCTGCCAGTTTACAATGCAGATCAAAAACATGTGTTATTTTGATTAAATGAATCAGGAAATTGATTTGGTCGTGACAATAAAAATAAAGTAATTAATTGATTTGTTAGCAACCTCTATCCAGTGGGAGTCTGTGTGCTATTAGTATAAACTGAGTCTTTCTTTATGCTTTTCTATAAATTCCATATCATTCATCTGTAACTGTCATTAGTCAAGTCAGTTTACAAGCCACTATTTAGGATCCATTTAAAACATATATGACAGAGAGATTATAATGCACCCCATATTAAAAAAATAGACAGTTAATCTATTAAATAAGCTGAGCACTCCTTGCAGTGCTTGGAATTGGTGGGCATTTACCAGCATCTATCTATCTATCTATTGTCACAAAAGCAGACCACAGACATAAAAAGGTTTGGATCAGCCACTTGTATATTGTACCTTGGCTGCAAAAGTGTAGAAACTGATAGTGATGTTCACAGGTTTGAGTCCAAAAACAGAAATGAATGTCATAGGAAAAGATGGCGGCTTTAAAGCCCAAGACCGGAAGTGACATCATTGGGACCAGACCTGGAAGTGACATCATCATTGGCACCAAAACCGGAAGTGATGTCTTTGATACCAGAAGTGTCAACATCCATGGTGCCAGAACCGGAAGTGACATCACCCATGGCACCAGAACCTAGCGAGATTTCCCGAGGATGGTCAGCAGAAGATTGAGAAAGTTAGTGCAGCTCACCACCCCATGGTCTGGCATGGCAGTACTATTCTTAAGGCCTTTCAGTTGCCTCCCAATCGCACGTGTGTGACACTATCTATCTATCTATCTATCTATCTTTTGTAATATTTTATTACTGCTTTCAAAACAGCAGTGCACCACAAAATCACTAGTGCTAAATGAACACATCAAGTCTTTTCCACACAATGCATACTATATATTGCACATTAGTGCATTAGATGCAATTGTTTGTTGAATTTATTATCTGTTAGGTTTATTAAAATTCACCTCCCCCCCAATAAAGAAAAAATGAAAAAGACAATTAAAATCATCAAACTGGTGAGATGGTTTACAGAAATTCATTAAGTCAATCAATTACTTAAAAAGTTCTAGTTGAGAAAAATTTTGATGCAATACTGCCACATACTTTACAAAATTTTGAGTTGTTCCACATTTGGTAAAAAAAAACACAGAAAGCCATTTGTCCAGTGAATACTGGTGGAAGTAGCAATAAGCCAGAGAGCAGTGATCTGTTACATGTTGCTTAGCACATACAAGTCCGAATTTCACCAGACTCTGTAAAGATGACAATAAGGAATCTATGAGCTTATAAACCTATAATAGAATCTGTCAAGAGTCTTGCTACTATACAGAAGAGTAGTGATTGATGCAAATGTCAGTATACTTGTTTGGTTTCATTCTTGTTATCACAACTCGTCTTCTCCCAGGGAATCAGAAGATCAGACAACTTGTAAGAAGCAATTCAAAGACACCCACAAGGGCTATCCTACAATAAATTGGATAAACAATTGGATAGCTGGAAGACTTCTGTCATGGAATGTATCTTATGACTCTGTTTGATTTGTCGGGTAGCAGTTCACTTTTGAGACCATCTAACTGATATGGTGGACAAAAACAGCAGGAGAGGGAAGAGAATCCAAATTTCCAGAAGCTCAAAAAAATGGTTCATCCTGCTTTCACTGTCACAGCATCTGTGATTCAAGCATCAAAATCCTCAGCTACTGTATCTAATTAGACAAAATAACCTTGGCAGGCATTATTCTCACCTTAGTTGATCGCCATGAGGAAAACAAAGAGAGCGAGAGAGCTAGAGAGCCATTGGTGTATAGTGAAGGTTATTATGGTGGCGTGCTCAATATGTGTAATTAACCAATAACTTTCATTCTTTATTTGTAAAAATCTCAGTACGATTCTTAATGAGCATTCCCTGAAAGAAAAATAAATGAGAATCTATATCAATCTAAAAGAACATGAGAATTTATATCAATCAAAAAGAAACACATATTAATAATGTTTTTTGGTGAAACATATAAGTACAAAATTGTATAATGGTAGTACATGATCAGTGTATAGACTAAGGCAATTGTGAGATGAAGAAACAACATTTTCAACATCTATAAATAGATAGATAGATAGATAGTGTAGCGAGGCAAAGTCATTGTCCTGAGTTGGTCTCGTCCGTTGCAAGAGATGGACGTCTGAAGTGGAGCTCCGCTAGCAGCGGTGTTATTTTTCATATTATCTGCTTATTATCTTGAGATATCCTGTATTTATTCAACCTGAGGGCACTGCTACAGTATATGTAAGCATATATAAACATGGCCAACAAGAAAGGGGGCCTGAAAGAACCAAAAATTAAAACTGCATCCAAGCTAAGATCAGCAAGCCCTAGTTCAAGATACGGCCTTTCAGAGACAGACCTGGATTAGATGGGCGAAAGTACAGACTCCTTGGGACCACGGTCCGCTACATCGTCGTTTGCTGAGAGCGAAAAAGGGACGAATGTACGACCGTGAGTTAAGCAGGTCTCGATAGCTCGCCGATTGGAGAAGATCACCTGAAACTGGAAAAGGCCTTGCAGTCCGCGGTTTCAATTACTCCACGCGAGCCGGGAACAGCGGGGACACCGGCTACAACAGAGCCTGCCGCTTCACCTACGGTGCAAGAAAGCACAATTGAACTGTCTGAACTGAAGGTGATGTTCGCTGAGCTCATGCAAGAGATAAAGAAAAGCGAGAAGGCAAATGAGAAGGCAAGGGTAAAGGCAAATGAAAGGCTGCGACAGGAGCTGCAACAGGCAAATGAAAGGCTGCGACAGGAGCTGCGACAGATGCGTCAGCAGGATAATAAAGTCTTTAAAGATATGCTGGGAAAAATTGAAGAGCACATTCAGGAAAACTCGGTTAAACTGAGCACATTTGCTGATCAACTGGAGGATGTCAAGGAGACATTCATGACTCGGATTGAAACAGCCTAAAATTTAGCTGCCGGTGCCAAAGAAAAAGGCAGTAAATGTCAGCTCCGAATGCAAAAAACGCGGAGACAGACTGGCTGCTTTGGAAGATAGAAGCAGAAGGAATAATGTCAGAATTGAAGGTCTGCCTGAGAATCGAGAAAGTCCAAACCCTGTGAAATTCGCAGCTGAACTTTTTTCTAAAATAATTGGGGAGGACTTTAAAGCAGATTCTGAGATAGCAGCAGCTTATCGCGTACACGGATCAAATACTGTTAGACCTAGATCTTTTATTATTCGCTTTGAAAGATTATCATTTAAGCTAAAGGTGATGGCACTCATCAGACATAAGCAAGAGATTATATATGAAAATAACCACATTCGTATCTTCCCTGACTTCTCTCCAGCAACAGCTACTAAGCGCGTAGACTTCTACAACATTAAACAGCAGTTACGGCAAGCCACCGTCAAATACAGCCTAACTGAAAGTGGAATTGCAGGGTCAATTCTATGTCTTCACTAGCAAGGAAGAAGCAGAAAAGGAATTAAGAAAGCTGATCCCAGGACTATTCTGATACATAATAATGAGTCATGGCCGTTAATGATATGGCAAGGATTAATAATCTACTGCCTGATCTAATTTTTTAAAATATGGGTTTTTATCATTATATATAGTCACTCATTATTACTCGGGTGCTATCTGTTTATGTTTTATTGTGCTTACTTATTTTTTCTTTTTTTTTTTTCTTTTTTTTATTATCTAATTATTTTCTCTCTACCCTAAACGAGACTGTTCAACATCATACCCTTGGTTTATTGTTATTGCTATTATTGCATTAAGACTTCTTATGGTTATTCTGGACCACTTTCTAACACCATTCCCCTGGTTTATTATCCGGGTGTATTATCTTAATACACTAAGATTGCTGAAGATTATATATATTCTAAGTACACAGTTTTTTAGACTATATTGGTAATAGATATCTCTATTTTTTAATCCTAAAACGCCGCTGCGTGGGGGCTTGTTTTGCTTTGGACGTGCTCTGTCTCTAGGTATGTCAGAGGACCGGGACTGTGTGAAGTGGGTTCTAGCCTCACGTGGGGAGGCAAAAAGGGAGGGGGGGGGTTTAAGGGGGGGAGAGAAAGAGAGCAGGCTTGATCTATACCTAATCTATCCTTTTAATCTTTATAATTATAACTACCAACGTAATAATAGGCTGCATGGCAATAACTCTTGGGGAAATAGGAAACTAAGGCCGAAGCTGTCTCACTTCCAGTTAAGACTATAAAATGACATCAAAAACTCAGAATCAATGACTCCATGATGGGACAGTTAACTTCGTGAGCTGGAATGTTAAAGGCCTGAATCACGAATTAAAAAGAAAGAAAGTACTCTCTCACCTAACAGGTCTAAACGCTAAAATAGGATTTTTACAGGAGACCCATTTACTTAGCAAGGATCAGTTCCGGCTGCAAAAAGACTGGACTGGCCAAATGTTCCATTCTAGTTTTACAAAGAAAACTAGACGTGTGAGAATTCTCATACATAGAACAGTCTCATTTGTAGCATCAGATGTAGTCTCATCTAAAACTCTCCAAAATGTTTCCAGGGCATGATCCAACCTGCGAATGCTGCAACCAAGTCCCAGCCTCACTGGGTCACATGTTCTGGGCCTGCACCAAATTAACATTATTCTGGACCAAAATTTTGAATTACCTTTCAGACAGACTTGGTGTCACAATCCCTCCTAACCCATTAACAGCTGTGTTTGGGGTTCTTCCAGATAGGTTTAAAGTGGAGAAAGGCAAACAAATTGTGATTGCATTCACTACACTTTTGGCACGCAGACTTATTCTGCTAAACTGGAAGAACCCAAACTCTCCTCTTTTAAATAAGTGGGAAACCGATGTGTTATACTATTTGAAATTGGAAAAAATCAAATACTCAGTTAGAGGATCTGTACAGACTTTTTTCAAAACATGGCAGGATCTAATCAGTAATATTTTAAAATAAGCACTTAAAGCACAGAGGAAGCAATTATTTCTGTATTTCTCTGTCTTATGCATCCATCTCATCAAATTTATTAATTTAGGTATGTTTACAAGCCTTAAATTTCACGCCGTTTGCCTTGCTCTCTCTCTCAGGGGTGGGGATCGATTTGTTCTTAACTCAATTTTACTTTTTGTAAAAAATTGATTGATTTGTATGGATTGCAATAAAATTAATAAAACTTCAAAAAAATGTGTAATTAACCAATATCTTTCATTCTTTATTTGTAAATATCTCAGTACGATTCGTAATTAGCATTCCCTGAAAGAAAAATAAATGAGAATCTATATCAATCTAAAAGAACATGAGAATTTATATCAATCAAAAAGAAACACATATTAATGATTTTTGGTGAAACATATAAGTACAAAATTGTATAATGGTAGTACATGATCAGCATATAGACTAAGGCAATTGTGAGATGAAGAAACAACATTTTCAACATCTATAGATAGATAGATAGATAGATAGTGTAGCGAGGCAAAGCCAAATTCTTATGATGCCAATTGGGGAAAATCCCATTTAAACGGAAGGTGAAAAAATAAGAAAATTAATGAAAACAGGCCTTTTAGAAAATATAGTCTTATCTCAGGAATGACTAGGTTACAGGCTCTGTCTTGGGTCTGCACAGGAGCAAGGTCAGCTTCAAAATGAGATACCGCGTTTCCGGGAACATTCTGTTTTTAAATTGGGAGGATCACAAGAGCTGAGGTTCCCTTTGTTTCAGTGCCCTGAAGGGATGGTTTCTTGAGACAGTGAGGGAAAAGGAGACAAGACTGTTAGCGACAGTGCCTCCATTTGTCCCGGGGTGATACCAATTACTTTAGGTGAACCTGGAAGTTGTTCCTCTGGTGCACATGCATGACAATAGATAGATAGATAGATAGTGTGACATCTAGATTGTAATTCTTCTTCAAAATATATAGATACTTTGAGTAAGGCGAGTGTAATTGTGGAAATTATTTAGATCATTTCTGGTTTACAAAGTTGATTTGATTGGTCCTTAATTGAAAAAAATGATCATTAGCATTCTAAAAGTGACTTTAATCAGAAACAAATTAAATTTATCCATGGCCCATACAGAAGGGAGCCCACCCTTTCAGATCTACAGTGCAAAATACCAACAGATATTAGCAGTACAGACTTTATGAACTTCTTCAATAAGAAAATTAAAAATATAAGATCCCAGATCTTAGCATCACAGTACAAACAAAATACTAGCTTAGCAGACCCTGTCTCACATTGCATTCAGCACTTTAGTTATTTTAATCCTGTAACTGAGCAGGAAGTCTTAACTTTAATTTCTAAAATTAAGCCCACTACTTGTTCCCTAGATCCAGTGCCAACAAAACTAGTCAAAAGTTCAATGGATGTTGTTGCAGTCCCTTTTCTAAACATTATCAATAGTTCATTACTGCATGGCACAGTACCTGATGCACTAAAAGTGTCAGTCATTAAACCATTACTTAAAAAGTCAGACCTAGACCCACACATACTAAATAATTATAGGCCTATTTCAAATTTACCCTTTCTCTCTAAAATACTAGAAAAAGTAGTCGCCAATCAGCTTCAGTAACACTTTACACATTACAATTTATTTGAGAAATTTGCGGGTTGTAAACATCATTCTGATATCTGCTGATGAAGGAAACTCCACTGTAATTAGGTTATTAGACTTAAGTGTGGCATTTGACACCATTGACCATTCTATTTTACTGCACAGGCTAGAAAATGATGTTGGGCTTACAGGCCCCGTGCTCGCTTGGTTCAGTTCTTATTTATCAAATTGATTCCAATATGTACAGAAATGTGCTGTCTGTACTCCATCATTATACACATAAGTTCAATATGGTGTCCCGCAGGGCTCAGTACTGGGACCTTTACTGTTTTCAATTTACATGCTTCCACTGGGATCTACCATTACAAAATATAATGTTAATTTTCACTTGTATGCAGATGACACCAAGTTCTACCTTTCATTTAGATCAAATGAAGTTTCTCCTATGCTGTCTTTAATTAGTTGTGTTAGTGAATTAAAGGAGTGGATGGATGAGAACTACCTATCTTTAAACACAGATAAAACAACGATGTTAATTGTTGTAGGGAATGACGCTGATCACAACAATATTCTGTCATGATTTAACTCAGTTGGAATCACAATTAATGTTACTAAATCAGCCCGCAATCTAGGAGTTATCTTTGACTCTAGCATGTCATTTAAAGTGGATATTACAAAGTTGTCCAAATAATGTTTTTTCCATCTTAAAAATGTTGGGAAATTAAGGTGCTTTCTAAATAAACAGGATTCTGAGAAATTAATTCATGCAGTTATTTCTAGTAGGACTGACTACTGCAATACGGTGTTCATTGGATGTTCAAACTGTTTTTTATACAGCCTCCAGTTATTCCAAAATGCTGCTGCAAGAATTATTACAAGAACAAGAAAATACGAACACGTAACTCCAGTTCTTAAATCCTTACACTGACTCCCGGTTAAGTTTAGGTCAGATTTCAAAATCCTCCTTTTAACATATAAAGCATTAAATGGCCAAGGTCCGGCTTACTTGTCTGAACTTATCATGACTTACAAACCAGAGCGCACATTAAGATCTCAAGATGCCGGTCTGCTTATGATTCCAAGGATTAATAAAATAACAGTGGGAGGTCGAGCTTTTAGTTACAGGTCCTCTAAACTGTGGAATGGTCTGCCTGCTACTATAAGAGATGCCCCATCGGTCTCAGCTTTTAATCCCGGCTGAAGACTCACTACTTCAGTTTAGCATATCCTGACTAGAGCTGCTGATTAACTGTACAGACTGCATCTCTGTTGTTAGTCATTAGCACTAAAACATAAGTAACATGATAATTAGAATTGGATACTAACCCTCACCTATTCTATTTCTCTTCTCAGTACTCAAATGTGGCACTTGGTGCCACGGCCCACCTGCCAAGTTGTTTTGCCTGCCTAAGGTAAAGTCATCCCTGATGGAGGATCACAGGAATCATCGGGTAGAGAGGTCCTTTCATCGGATTGGCTGGCCCAGCGCTGTCTTAGCTGTGAAATGGCCAAATGGGGGAGGCAGCTTGATGGCTGAGGTCTCCAGGACTCTAAACAAATCCAAATCTTATTATGTGATATCATCTACTGTTAAATTCTGCTCCGTACTTCTAAAATTTTTATTTTTATACTGTACTGAGGATTTGTTCTGTTCTGTGTATTGTACTGTATTGTATTGACCCACTTCTTTTTGACACCCACTGCATGCCCAACCTACCTGGAAAGGGGTCTCTCTTTGAACTGCCTTTCCCAAGGTTTCTTCCATTTTTTCCCTACAAGGATTTTTTTGGGAGTTTTTCCTTGTCTTTTTAGAGAGTCAAGGCTGGGGGGCTGTCAAGAAGCAGGGCCTGTTAAAGCCCATTGCCACACTTCTTGTGTGATTTTGGGCTATACAAAAATAAATTGTATTGTATTGTATTGTATTGTATTGTATTGTATAGACAGATAGTACTTTATTTGTCCCAAGAGAGAAATTCACTTTTTTATAGAAATTGTAGAAACAGTAGACCAAACAACAACAAACCCTGCCCAAATGCACACTAAGAATTACAAAAAATGAAGAAAACATCTGATTTGGCTAATGATCAAGAGAGCAGTCACAGTGAGATATTATAAAGGCGTATTGCCGCAGATATGAAGGATTCCCAGTAGTGTCTAATGACACACTTCTTCTGATTAATTCATTTTCTGAAAGTACTTAATGTTAGTGGGTTTGAGAGAGGATGTCCAGCATTGTTCATGGTGGCCATTAATTCTGTCTTCATTTCTCTCCTGCACTGCTATCTGCAGCGGGCAGAGAGTCCTACCATTAGTGAATCTGCTTTCTTAATTAGTATGCTAATTCTGTGAGCCTCTGTTGAAGTGATTTTATCGACCCAGCACAGCAAACTGTAGAAAACCACACTGAGTTTTAGAACATGTAAAGGATGTCACTACCCAGGTTAAAGGTGTGCAGCCTGTCCTGTCTTATGTAGTTCCTCTGTTTTATGAGACCAGCCTAGCCTGTCATTGATATTAATCCCCAAATGCTTATAGCAGTGCACCACCTCCAAATCCACTCTCTGAATAGTGACTGCCATAGAGGCTCTTTAGTGGGTGAAAGACAATACCCAGTGCTTGGTTTTGCTGATTTTATTTTACAGACAACTGGTTTTGTACTCAGTGATTCGGGATTAAAAATGTTTTTTTTTTCTGGTTTACAAAGTTGATTTGATTGGTCCTTAATTGAAAAAAAATCATCATTAGCATTCTAAAAGTAACTTTAATCAGAAACAAAACAAATTTATCCATGGCCCATACAGAAGGGAGCCCACCTCACCATGTAGCTGAAGTGGATATTCCAACAGTATTTATGAATCAGCTATAAGAGAAATTCTCATTTGCTTCTTTAGATCTAGTGATAAATGATGGCACTTTGATTGAGTGATTATTAAATAAGACACTAACACCTGGAATAGATACAATTAAGTGTGTCTAATGACCCACTACATCGAATAGGAATATAGGCAAAATGTTGCACAGTCTTCCATGAATTTGGTTTTTTAGCCATGTTGTCTGAATGGTCCAGTAAACCTTGTACTCACTGGGAAAATCCCATTACTGATTACTGGGCTAAATATTACTATGCAGGACTGCAGTATTTAGTGATATAAGCATATAAGTGTGACTTTAACACTGGAAATTGAATCCTAACTCTGTATTAGTTTCTCATTCAATTGTAGTAATTTTTATTGCATTTATTGTAATCGTCATGCTACTAATTCCATGCTGTTATTGTTTCAATCTAAAACTCTTGAATACTCTTAATATTTAAAGAAATGAATTAATTATAAGCTGCCACTTTTCATCAGTAGAGAAAGTTGTCTGTGACATTGTGATATTTTATTGAATGGCTGGCTTTCATTTGTTTCAGGAATTACAAATGTGCAGTGATTTCTGATGCATTGGATATGTAAGTTAATGAGTAATAAATGCTATTATTCAGGACCCAGAAGAAATAAATATCACTTTCTCATTTTGAGATGTGAGTCTATTGCTTGATTAAAAATGCAAAATTGTTGGTTTGTGAAACCTGTGTGAAATGTGAGGTCAAGTAGTGAATCACATTTACCGTATGTCGACTGTAACACACCAATGTATTTTTCTTTCTTTCTTTCTGATTTTTTACTATTTCTTTTCAAATTACGAAGATTTAATCAGAGTGAAATCTTTTACTATCATATATCCACTTTCCTATTTCTAGTAATTACTTTTGTATAAGCATTTTTTCAAATGCTTTTCTTAAACTGGTCATACATTAATAGCAAGTTAAACGCCAATCCCTGCAGAATCTGAATAAAAAAACAAAAATTTTTTTTGACAAATTGCCTATTCTCCCCTGAGCTAAAAATATTTAAATATGTTTATCCAAAATAAATGAATGATTTCTGTCTAGGTGGTCTGACTTCATTATAATTTGTCCCTTGAAAATTGTTAAGTGGAATGCTACTTTAAAACAAGCGGCGAATGTTGGGTTTATGTTTTGCATTTCTGATGCATGGTAAAATGATTGTTATGAATAGGACTAGCCCTGTTCCATTACCGCTCTGTCTGCTTCAGGTACTTTACTATATTGCTTCTGCTCATCGAACTGCTTCAAGAAGTGCTCAGGTCATTATCCCAAAAGATAGAACCACAGCAATCCATTTGCTGCTGGTTTTGTAATGATGGAGTTCTTATGGTGGCTGGCTGAACTAAAGATACACTTTGCACTAGCATTTAATGCATATAAATATGGCAAAGTCTTTGCAGACTTTTTTTTTTTATGAATAGTTACAGTTCCTGAATGGTTTCAATTAAATATGGCCTTTACGGTCATTGTGTGACTCACAATATGAAGACATATATTTTTGATTCTGAGCTTTCTTATTAAAAATTGGTGGTGACTCAACTTGTCACAAATACAAAAAAATAAACAGGAATATTCATGGATGGTGTCTGGTGTAGCTACAGCCAAGGAATAGTAAACTTGGTAAACAAGTACTATACTTAGTATATCTAGAAATTACTAGTATTTTCATTTCAGTGTTAGGAAAAGGTTGCGTATGGAGAAGTAAAAACTTAAGAATTTACTTTTGGAGCTGTGATATCTTGATGGTGACTGTTAGAAACTACAAGAAATGCATCAGAATATGTTTTCAGGGTACGGAATGACACTCACTCCATTATCTTATCCATTGTCTGAAATGTTAGCTCTAAAATGTTCAAAGAGATACCTTAAATATCACTGTTTTTTCTATATGTTTTTATTTTCAAAGATGAGTAAACAAATTCACAGAAACCCATTTCTGTCATGTAACAACAAAAACACACACAGTGTGTTTCATATGAAGACCTGTAATCACTATGATATAGGTGTGTGAATTGAGATAATGATACTGTGGGGAAAACCTGATTATTATATTCACATCTATATATATAATTCACTAAGGGCACGCAAGACAGTGAGCGCAAGCAAGACAGAGAACCACGCCCGCCAACTCACAGAGCCCAGCCCGCCAACTCTAAGACCATGGGATACGCTCGACAGAGCCCCGCCAGCCAACTCTAACCCTCCTCCCGCATCATGGGATACGCATGACAGAGCCCCACCCACCAACTGTAACCCTCCTCCTGTGTCTACCATCGCTCTCGAGGCATGTGCACTGCCTGCTCATGTGCCCGCACGCAACAACTCACCAAACACAGCCTCAGTCGCTTTCGTCTGTGCTACAGTCCACATGAGAGAGACACACACAGGCGTGCAAGAGAGAGACACACACACAGGCGCACGAGAGAGAGACACACACACAGGCGCGCGCGTGTATGCATTGTGGTTGCAATGTTACTTTTCTTGGTGGTTTATTAAATTACGGATTTTTTTCCCTGTGCTTAAAACTCATTAAAAAAAAGTGTTTTTAGTGAGCGGTTTGTAGCGCTATAGCGCAAACTCTTGCAGTGTTAGTTTTCTCTGTTGTTCAAGGTTTTCTCAGTGTTATTCAATGTTTTTACATTTATTTTACTATTACGCTGTTCATTCTATGGTATAATTAACTATATTTGTGCTTAAAAACTTAAAAAAATATATATTTATTTACAGTTCGTACGGTCTGGAACGGATTCATTGTATTTATATACAATCCTATGGGGGAATTTAGGTTCCACTGTATATATAATCGACCAAGTCGCCCGACCATGGGGTACACACGACAAAGTCCCGACCGCCCACTCTAACCCTCCTCCCGCGTCATGGGGAATGCACAACAGAGCCCGCCCGCCTCCTCTCGCATCCACTCTCGCTCTCGAGGCATGTGCACTGCTTGCTCATGTGCCCATCCCCAACATGTCACCAAACACATCCTCACTCGCTTTGGTCTGTGCTACAGTCCTCATGCAGCTGTGAGCCACGTTGACTGTTCACGTTGATAATTATGCGGCGTATGCTACACCGCGGGCTGGCTAGTATCTTATAAATGTTGTTGACAAAATTCTCCATCTGAATGTTATATTTTTATGTGCTACTTGCCTCATGTAGTTTTTAGTTTTAATATTGTTTGCTGTTGTCTAGTGTTGGTTGCCATAGATGGGTTTTTTAGTTTTTCACAGTCATGAAAACATGAGATTACATTTCTTTTTTTCAGCCATCACTAGAAACTACATGGAGTAAGAAACAAATTAAAAGATCATTCTTGGGTCAAGTACTCTTTTAGTATGTGTATTATGTAGGCTTCTGTAAACATGGCCATTTCATTATTTACCTTTGTGTTGAATGTAATAAAAATTAATCTACTTCTGTATTTTATTATTCTTCTTTGGAAACCATAATAGCATAAAATTTTTGGCAGTCATAATTTATTTTTCATTAAAAAAATTTCAAATAAAAAAATATATAAAACTAAAACAGACATGAGCAAGTAGTTATGACAAGTGGTTACTATATGAATGAAAAATCTCATGTCCTGTCAACAGCAAAATATCAATAAAACAAGATGTCTGTCTATTATCTTTATGACATATTTAACTGATATTTAAGAGGAAATGAGTTTATACTAATTATATGTATCCCACATAAATGAAAATGGCTTAATAAGAGAATATTTTCCTCATAACAATAAAATATTTGACTAATATTCTTAAAATACTAACATGCACGATTTTGTTTCTTAGTAGCATGATTTATTATATACTTGATATATTTATCACAAAATGCCAAGATGTGTATTTCATAATAACCTTATAATTACAAGATTTTCTCTTTTGAAAATTTATCTCATAAAAATGAGATAACAATGTTGTGTTTATGATTTAATGATTCAACAAGGCCAGCAGAATAAATCTTTTTGAAAATATGTTGTACTGTATTTCAGTAAAGGAAATTAACTAATATATAAATGCAGCAATTTACATTTATGTGGATTGTTACTTTTGTTGCTTATGATTGCACTTATTTTTACCAGCCTGATATTTTTTTCACTTTATGTAATTTCAATTTCCAGTCAAAGTGTTGTATTAACTAAACCTAAAGGCAGAATCTTAAAGAGATTTACATGAGTAAGGCACTGCAGTCTATCCTAGTAGCAACAGACATAAGGCATCAACCAACCCAGGGCAGAATGCCAGTCTACCATGCAAAACTCTCATATGCAAGCCTAAACCACGCTTAGAGCGAGAACAACAGAAACATCAAAGTAGCCATTTAACCTGAACATCAAATCATATCAATGTTTCTGAAAATCAGAATACCTGGAGAAAAAGCCAAACAGATAAGGGAGACTCCACACTAATCCAAGTCCATTTAGCTGCACTACAGTGCCAATAAAAAACTATAATTTACAGAGAAACAGATTATTATAATAAAAGACAGGCTAGGGATCACACAGACAGCCTGTTATGGGTGAACTTGTCATTTTACGTCTAAATCCTTAGACATTAGATGGCAGTGCCCGTTGTATTATTGCTCTTTTACTTTTAGTCCCATAACAAAGTAGAGTTGTGTTTTTATATCTATCTATTATAGAAAAAAATCTTGGGTCGAGACATGATGATCTTGGAGAGACACTTTGAAGTCCTGCAAGACTACTTGCACGTCACGCCCTACTTACAAACAATTTTTTGGAGACACTTTAACGTCCCATGAAACAAGGAAGTGAGACAAAAGGACAGCTGCTGTACAGGCTTTTAAATGATAGTCGCGCAACACGACATACAGAACACGCAGCACATTAGCAGCAGCTTCCTTACGGGCATTTAAATGATCAACGTGTAGCACAACATGCAGATCACACATCTCCTTAGCATGCGTTCAGCCAGCCCCTCCTTCACAATGTGAGTGGCAGAGACGAGAAGTAGCGAGCTTGAAGCATTACCCCCAAGTTGGGGGGTTGGCAAGCAAAGCATATATATATTAGGGCTGGGCAAGTTAACACATTATTATTGCGTTAACGTATTAATTAACGCCGGCAATTATTTTATCCCGCAGTTTTTGTTATTATTATTATTATTTTGAAAGCCTCAGTCTCGCTAGCAATTAATAGCGATCACTGATGTTCTTGTTCCAGCGCTTTTTGATACACTTTTGCTAGAAGAAAAGTTAGCTTTGTTGATTTGACCTTGACTCCCTAAGCATGCATAAGTAGCGAAGCGCAAACAGCTTCTAAAATGGCATTTGAAGAGATACCAAAGTGAACACTCAAAATAAAATAATCTGTGGATGACTTTTTTCGTATTATCGCTGAATTGGACTCTAATTTGTCAGATTTTGATTTTGATGCAATTGATCTGGAGATGTAGATCAAAAACGAAAGTGAGGTATAGGCATCAGCTGATCGGTCCCCAGCTGATTGTGGTGCTGAACACGTTCATGTAGCTGATGCACCTATGGCAATGTTTGCCTGGGAGGACAGACATGATGACAGGAAGTACAAACCATATTGCGTCTCACTGCAACTGTCACCCCCGCCCACCTGTCTCATAAAGACAGTCAGGCAGCCAGCCCACCGTGCGTTCCTGCTTGCTTTCAAGCCGCCCTCCGCGCAGCCACTGATGCCGCAAACTGCAAACAGGCACCAACAGCAGGCACAACAGGCAGCAACAGACGTTTTATGTTGATTTATGTGGGGGTTTTTTGGAAAAAAATATTAGCCCTCAAAGAGTTGCCACTGAACATAGACTGTTTATGCTGCTCCCTGATAAAAGAAAATGTTTCTGCTGGTATCTGTTCAGATAAAAAAGAAAACAGATTTAGAAATGTTAACTTGATGTTGCTCGGAAGGTGCCTGTTATAATGTTATGATCGTGGCTCTGGACTCTGAGGGTAACTTGTTTTTCTATAACAAACTAGATAAAACGTTAATGCCCTGGCAGTGGCAAATAGCTTTGGTTTTATATTTGATTTGATTACATTAATGTTTAAGTTGAGATTTACAAGAAATATTTTAACTGCTACTATGTAAAGGGAATACTGTTGTTAAAAAGCACCTTATTTGTTTAAAGTGTTTGCAAACCAAATACACACAATACTCTTCTTTTGAGTTCATTATTGAATTTTGCACATAATGTGATTGTTGTGATTGTCTACGATTAATTGCAGACAATCATGTGATTAGAAATTTTAATCGCTTCCCAGCACTAATATACTCATATATATATATATAGTGGAGGACTTCCGGCTTCCCATGCCGGTCCTCACCCCCAGGCCGCCAGGAGGAGCTCTCCCGACAGCAGGATCGTGCCCCGAGGTCCAGCAGGGCCTTATGGACTTTGTAGTGTTTATACACAGCCCTGCTGGATACATTGGGGACCACCAGGAGTCGCTGTGGGGGGGCTTATGGGCTCTGTGATGCCGTATGACCCGGGAGTACGTCACGGTCACATGACGGGAAGAAATGTTGTGCTCCCGGGTTGAAGTGGTGGATTGATTGCCCTGACCCGGAAGGAATAAGGAACTGTGGACTGCTGGGACAGGAACACCTCCGGGTCAGGGGCTATAAAAGGACGAAGGCTCAGTCCAGACGCTGAGCTGTGCTGGGAGGGAGAGGAGCAAAGTGTCTGGGCGAGGAGGAGTGATTTGGTTTATTGTTTTTAATAGTGTGGAAGGTGCTTGGTGCACATTGGTGGGAAACGAAAATAAAGAGTCTTGGACTTTTACCTGGTGTTTGGAGTCATCCCTGAGGGTTCAAGGGAGCACTAGCGCCCCCTACTGCCACAATATATATATATATATATATATATATATATAGCCTGCAAACAGTACAGTTCCAATGAAGCACAGCACAAGGTATCCTGGGACTGTTGGGAGTTACTTAATGTTAGAGGGCAATTGGGTAGTAGTGCTTGAGCCATTAAGATGTTTTACTGATTTTGCTGTTAAGAAATATACCTGACATCAGTGGACCCAAATGAGTCAAGTCATCTATCAATGAAATAAAGTCAAGATCACATGACAGCAGCAATATAAGCATTTTTCTTAAATGATTAAACATTTGCTCCATCCAACTCTGAAGGAAACCACAGTGTATGAGTAGAGTAAAAGCTAGAGTATATGCTGTATCTATGCATACTGCTCATTTTCATGATGCTTCTACATATAAATTGGAAAAAAAAGTGGAAAGGAGTTAAAAACAAGAGAACACATACCGTAAAATCTCAGAGTCCAATTTTCTGGTGCTTAATGAAAGAGAACATCATATTTTATTTCTTTTCCATATCTGGAGAAATCTGAAAACAATAAAATTAGTCTTTATTGTGCAAGTAATATCAAGGACACTATCATTGGGTTCTTGCTATCAGGCTGCATATATAATCAGGGCTTTAAGTGAAGTGCAGGTGAAATAATAAATGTACTGCAGGCATGATTGTTTACAAAAGCATTTTATCATATCTTCTGCCGGTATGTGGATGATAATCTTTGCACAGCACAAGAAAGACAGATATTTCAGTAAATGGGATACCAACTGGGTATTGTAAATGTCAAACATTTAAAGTACCATCATGTAAAACATACTATATGCAAGAACATACCAGCATGATAGTAATAATAAAAAAAGGAACCTTTACTTACTCTAGAATATAACAAAGATTCCATCTACACATACCTGCTGTTGGAAAAATGAGAGATGGATTCTGGTCAAACCCAGTCACGTCACCGCCCTATATCTAGCCTGACTGTGTGACCTTTCACTTCAGCGGTGGCATGACACCAATGGGGTCATAAGAGAGGAGCGGGGAATGTGGTAGTCCGAAGGAGGAATTTGGAATCGAGAAAAGCGGCGTGGGGGTGTATGGGAGGTTGCAGCCAGCGTGGGGAAGGGTTTGGAAGAGGAGGAATAGGAATCAAGAAATGCTGTGTGGGCTGTGTGTGGGGGGACCGGGTTTGAAGAGGAAGCAGGACGAACCAGATGAGAAATATATATAAGAGATTATATATATAAGAGATTATTGAGTGCAAACTGATCGCTCTCCAAAATTCTGAAACAATCATATTTCCCAGAATCTCTCTCCTTCCTTCCAACACCAATTTCTCTTTTAAATTTAAACACACACAATTCCCACTCAGACTCACCTTTTCTATGATTATCAACAAGTCTCAAGGACAAACATTTGCAAAGATTTGCGTTAATCTACAACAGCCAGTCTTCAGCCACGGTCAGTTGTATGTGGCTTTTTCTAGGGTTAGATCTTTCGACTCATTAACTGTCATCTTCAGCAAAACACCTATTCACAACTGCGTCTTTCAAGAAGTATTTCTTTCTTCTTGATTTCTGCATTCCTTTCTCACAGTTTTCCGTTTCCATTCTTACACCGCCCTATGCTACAGTGGGCGTTGGCTAGAATAAAATAATGTGCAAATACTGCTATTTCCAAATAATAAAATAAAAATGAGTAAAAATAAATCACATCTTTACAAAATAAAGATGAACAAATAACACAAAGTTCCGAATCTCAGTTTTTCACAACAAAGCTTTTGAAGCCGATACCTACAGTAGGTAACATGTATGTTTGAACAGTGCAAACTACTTACAGTGATGAGATATCCTGTACACTGACAGTATAATAGTGCATATGCACTTTGTGGTGTAGCGGGTCCGCAGCTTCAAAAAAAAAAAAAAAGGCCAGTTTCAAAACAATAAAGCCGTGTCACTCACCATGGGCGCAATTGCACGACCGCAGGGAGTTAATGAGGTAGTTGGAGTGAGTCGCACCTGCACGTGCGGGTCCGATCGTTCTCAGTTGTTTTATTGGCTTCCTGTGGCATCTGATTAAAGCCCACGGAGATGGGAGTGTATATATATGGGTCAGCAGGGGGAAAAAAGAAGGGGGAATCAAAGAAAAGGAGAAAAGACATGAGGTTAAAAGATATGAAAGGCAGCCTTGGGAATGGCGATCTGGTTCTTGCAGTGAAGCTGTGACCATTTAGCAGTGAACAGGAGCCCCACATGACAAAAAAGTCTCTCACAGGCTGCAAGACGTAGGAAGTTTGTGTGTGGTCATGTGACTGCATGGCTACGTTCGATTGGTGAAACAGTCATGCAGTAGATCCGCTGGCAACTTCTCTCTTGCAAAAATACAGTTTAATGTATAAATGGAAAAAAGTAACAAGTCGAGTGTTGCCTAATGTAGCGGAGTAAGAGCAGCGTTTCTTCTTCACAAATGTACTCAAGTAAAAGTAAAAAGTATGGCGCAGTAAAACTACTCTTAGAAGTACAATTTTTTAAAAAAGTTACTCAAGTAAATGTAATGGAGTAAATGTAACTCGTTACTTCCCACCTCTGATTGTAACAAATATTTAAGGAAAGACATTCTTCAGCTACATACCAAAACTTTTCTAGTTGCTTTACAGATTGAGCAACATCTTAATATGAATGTACAGAACACACATTAATCTAAGAAGTATAAAAGATTTGCTTTTAGTGCATGATACAGATAGGATAATAGAAATTACCCACACCACCTGCAGCAGGACTGTGGCTGCTAAATAAATCTTTTGCCAGTAGCTGGTTGCAGTGAGTCAACACTGACTTACATTGCATTTTAGCCATTAGTCTTTTTGGCTAATATAGGTTTGCTATATTGAAACATCATTCTTGAGAATTTCTGACCGGTGTTCTGGAAGAAAGGGAATCGTAATGTTGATTCCTTTATCAAGCAAATAAAACATTAACTACTTTTTTGTGAAAGTTAAAAGCAACTACATTTTTTAATTGTGTACAGCATTGCTCCAAATACAATGGGACCATAAAAAAAGTGCACCACCATACAACCTGATGTAATGCAATTATCTATAGACAAGTGTAGTTTCTTTTATAATGTATTGTCATCACAAGGCACATACATACTATACTCTCAATTTCAATTTAGCATTTTAATCACTTATGCATGAAAAACTGACAAGTGTTTCACTACTGTTTAAAGAAGCATGAATTTTGCACGAAAAAAACATAAATAACTTTTCTACTTTTATGAGAGCATGTACCCTGTATATCATGAAGTAAGATGTGATTAAAGTGCAGTCTACCATATGTAGGACAAAAACCACATAAAGCAGCTTATGTTGTATTAAATCAAGAGAGCCACTGTGCAAGGCCAGTACATCCTCAAAATGTAATAAATGTTAGCAATGACACTCTTTTTCATCTCAGTTCAGCAACTAAAACAAAACAAATCGTAGCACATACCCTTTAAAATCTTTCATTGACCAAACAGATACTCCTTTTTAGTTTTTGTGTGTACAGTTTGTTGCACTGATACTGTAACAACAGGCAGATCGATAACACCTGTGCATTTCTATGTTCACTTGAAGGCAATCCTGAGTTGATTTCTTCATATTTGTATGTAAAGCTTAAGAAATCTTAAATATTTCAATCAAGAGGAAGGACTCACGCTGATAAGTACACACAAAGCAGAGAGTTGTTATTTTTATGTGTAATTGGTTGCCAAACAACTTGCATATACAGTTTTATGCTTCTAATCCAATGTATCCTTGTGTGTTTTATATAGCAGGATTATCCCCTCCAATCCCCCACTGTCAGTATTAGTAATATGCTCACTTTGAGGTGAAGACACATGTGATAATTACCATTTACATAGACACCTACCTTCAAGACCATTTTGATAAAATACTAGCAATAGATATTCTTTGGCTGAGCTAATTACACTAAACAAGGCTCAGTGCTTATCTCAGACATAATCTCACCATGTGCTCCCCATTTTCTCCAGTTGCTTCGCTTCTGATACTAAATTGGCATTAAATGAGGAAGACTGTTTTTTTCTGATATTTTTTCTGTTTTCCTTTCTAGCACCAGAATCACCACAAATTTTTAGTTACTATAACTACTGATGATACATCATGTGGCATCTAAATCCTTTTGTTTTCATTATCGGCCAATCAGGTTTGCATCATGAAAAACCACAGATAGCCTAACACAGCTTGAATATCAGTAAAAAATTAATACTTTCATTTCACACAGCATCTTGCTTGTACATATTTTTAATTAAAATGTTTTTCAAACATTGAAAATGTATACTAACATTTTCCAGCATGTAGTGTTTAATTGTGAAAAGCAACACAGTACTTTTCCTTCTGCTGGACACTTGACAAGATTAAGTAGAGTCTAATATCTTTCTGTGTTAATAGTTTAAAATTTCAGCCATGTCATTATATTTTACAGTACATACATGTGTGTGTCTTTGTAAACGGCAGTGGCAAGTTGGCAAATCAAAAAGCATCCAGCATCAGCAGACAGCACAGATTCCTGAATCTTCTGCAAGCAGCTCTGCACACATAATACTGGAAGTTTATGCCCTTTTTCTTTGTTTTGTCACATGTATATCTTCCCACCTGGCAGTGCATCCACACTTTTGCAATGGCTGCCCCCTTAATCATGCATCATGTTGCGTTTTGAACTTTGGGGTGACTTCTTCCGTCTTATTTTGGATATAGTACTAAGCATGCTTGTCTTTCTGGCAAATAGCTTGTTGGCCATGGAAAGTGGTGTAAAAAGATTGCAATAGTGAGATTTCTACCTTTGTCTATGAAAGACTTAATGAGTTCATATCACTACTGTCTCAGACTATCTTCCCCCAGCGTTTGAGTAGGATCATTCTCCAGGCAGGGAATGATGTTTAGTATATATTTAAACTTTACATCAGAAGCTGAGTGAAAGGGTATGCACATTGCATCTGGTAGTAACTTTAAGAATATGGGTGGCAAAAGTATACTTCAATCAAAATTTTTTTCCTATGCAATGCTGGAACATGTATTGAATCACATACAGACAAAATGATTTGATAGGAGATCCTGTATCATTAAATAATATGATTTTTTTATCCTATGAAATGATGGCACTAGTATAGAATCACATGGAGATATAAGTGATTGATGGTAGGTGCGTATACTAACAATATTTTTCTAAATGCCACCTAATATATGGTCAATTTCCACATTGCATTGGTTACTCCACCTTCAACCACAGCACATTCTTGGATGAATCAACATTAAGTAAAGATAAGCAACTATTTCAAGCCACATTTTCATATATTATGAGGCTGTGTTTGTGAAAACATTGTGAGCAGGCCGCCATCCAGCACAGTGGCCTTTGCCTGTGGCTTACTTTGTCCAAATTGTGCAATCTTCTCCATTACAATTGATGCTGGCTGTGTACTAATCACTCAGAGTTGTTTGGCAAGAGGGTGGGTGGCAATTAAGAAAGGTCTGCACTCCTCAGCCTTTTGGAAAAAAAAACCTTTGCTGTTACTAGAACCAAGAACCAGGAGTCTGTCCAACAAATGAATCAGAGATTCAGAAGAAATATTGTGGATTCCATCCAGGTATGGAACAGTGGAATAATTTTTGTCCTTACACAGATATTTCAGGAAAGATGTGAATTTTTCCAAAGCTGTCTATATGTTGTTTGTCAATTTGGAAAGAAAAAAAAAAAAGCTTATGACTATTAACAAAACAGAATCTTGTTAAAGAAACAGTGAACAAGAGATTGAAGTAAATTGTTACTGGTCAGGAGGAAATTCTTCAGGAGAGGAAGGCCTGGTCATTCCAGACGATTGCCTTGCAACCATGCCCATCACTAGGAAAAAAGGAAAGCAAATGATAATGCTGATGATGATAAAAAGAATATCTGTAATTCTTTGTTCTTAAGCAGCACAACAGTAGGATTTCAAATGCAACATTCACACTTCATGCTCAGCATATTACTCTATTAGTTTATCAGCTGAGAAATATTCTGACAGGTATTTGTTAAATTATTACGTTTTGTAAAAGGAACACAATCAGAACTTTTAAACAACATAGCAGCTGTCTGTTCAACTGAACTTAAAGCATAACATGTACATTGTATTCAAGCTATCATATGAAGATGTAACTCTGCTAGTTTGACTAAGCAATCTTGTTTTTTGTTATACCTTTATTCTTTAGTTGTGGTTATAAAAGCAGAAGAGCAGTGGCCTCAGCTGTGGAGTTTCATATCTATCTCTTTTATGCTCACTCTCATTTAATTTGGTATTTTGGATCATCAATGTTTAAATGCATTTTTCACATGTGTTGTAAAAGGCAGCTGTGTAGTTCACAGTTGAATTGAAAGTAGAGCTCTGGGGTTTTACAATGACATATATTGGTTTGCACAGAAAACATAGCCAGAGGACCTATCCGGGCTTTATCAGGAGTTTCATGCGTTACAGAGGAAACAAGCATCGGCTTCATTTCACTCTCTTTCACAGATGTTTAAAAAAATACTTTTGTAAAGTGTTCTCTGAAATCTTATACTTTCAACATTCCATTACAATAAATACTTCTAGTGTGATTCTGAAGTGTACATTTACTCACATGGTTAACACAGATGTCTTCTTAATAGTTTCATTCAGCATTTTATAATAGTTCTGAGGTTGCTTAGCAATAAAATTGCTAGATAAAGCCACTGGCCTGAGACAGAGCTGGAAAGAGGCATCTGTATATTGTAGTGCAGAAGGAGAAAGGTTCCCACAGCTCTCAATTAACAGTCAATGCTTCTAAGCAAAGTTCTACGCGCTTTTCCTTTATAAATCCCAATCAACGTGAATTTTAACACACATGGATGTGCCTACAGCCCTACCCCAACTCCTCCCAAAATGTCACCTATTTGAATATGAAAATCTATAAATAATAGCCCTGTCTGTTCACTGTTTTGTTAAAAGACAGTAGCAAAATTTCAGCGAATGGGAAATGGAGGTCCTGCTCAGTGAAGTGGAGGCAAAGAAAAAAATACTATTTGGTGGCTTAACCAGTGGTATAAGCAACAGAAGGAAACTGATGGAGTGGCACAGCATAGCAAAGGCACTCAAACGTTCAAGTTCAGAAAGTGCCTGAAATAAAAAAGTAGTGGTCACATATTAAAGTTGATGTGAAAAGGCGAGTCGCAGCCCACCATCTGAGTGCCATACGGAAGCATATTAGGGACACAGGTAAGAAAAAAAATAGGTCTGTGTCAAGATTAAAGTCGAAATGTTAACTTTAATCTGGAAATGTCCATTTTAATCTTGTTGTTTATATTGTCATTAAAGTAGAATGTCGTAACCTTCATCTTAAAATAGCTTGTTTAAAAGTCGCTTGTTAAATGCTTCGTATTCTAAGTGTTCTCCGACCCAGTCGTTAATCTCTACGTGCTTCTTAAACTGACAGGCAGCGATTGACACACAGAATGCATAACATTCGTGATATTACAGTTCTCTGAACATTTTACAATACTAAGATGTATACTTATGTCATTTTCATTAAAAAATGCATTAAACTATGTATTAAACATGTGGGGCATGGTGGCTCAGCTGCTTTGCATTAAGGCAGTCACGTTCCGGGTGTCCTCTGCCTGGAGTTTGTATGTTTTCCTGGTGAATTTCCCCCATGTGCTTCAGTTTCCTACCAAAGGCATGCAGATTAGGGGATTTGGTGATGACACTACTAGCCTATGTATGTGTGTGCTCGTATTCACCTTCCGATTACCTGCTGCCCTGTCCAGGGATTGTTTCTGCCTCGCGCACAATGCTTGCTGTTATGGGCATTACCATGGATGGATGGATGGATGGCATAATTAGTTTAGATGTGTTATGTTTGATTTAGAGCTCACATGGGATGATCAATTTTGTAACCTTGTTCTGTAACGCTTGTTTCAGAACAGTTCCCAGGATGATGTTGCTCGATTATATTGACCACTTTTGTAAGTTGCTTTGGATAAAAGTGCCTTCTAAGTGAAGAAATATAAATGTAAATCTTTGAATAAGATCATCTGATTCGTACTTAGTCCTTTTATAAACTAGTCTTCCTTTCAGTGTTTTCTTGTTTAATTTACAAAGCTAAACAATATATTTATATGTCAGGAGTCCCCAGTGCTCCCTGCATTGAAGTTGCATTTTCTTCCAATGTCCATGTGTGTTTCTTACAGGTGCTTCGGTTGTCTTCTACAGTCCCAAGACATGCAGGTCTGGTGTTCATTCTGTGATGGGCTGGCACCTTCTCCAGGTTTTGTTTCTGCCTTTCATCTGATGTTTGCTAAGATAGGCTCCAGCTGCCTGAATAATCAGGTTAGGAAGACAGAAGGATGGATAGGTATATTTCTGGGACATCCTCCCTTGCCATTCATTTTGCCCACTGTCATTGCTCCTGTTTGTATCTGTTTCTGTTGCTATGAAACACTAATTATGCAGACGTCACATGATGAGATGGGCAGGGCAAAAAACGGACATGGCGGCATTACTCTAGCGTTGTTTAATTGTGTGCCTCTCACAAGTAACCCTCCTATAACCTCTGCCTATTTTTGAATTCTGTCTTTGGTCAGTGATTTTGATGCCTTTTATCTGAATATTACTGCCTCATTATATACAACCTTCCTCTTTAACCCTTGATTACTCTTTTGAATCATGGATTTGTTTTGCCTTATCACTGTATCTCACTATGTATTGCTCACTCCAATCTGAACTCTGACCCCAGTTCCCACATCCTGCCACACTTTAGTGGGCAGTGGGCAACACTGCAGTTGCACAACTCAGCTTTTCCCTGAAGGAGCCGGCATTGAGGGGCTGAACCATGTGTGCTGGTCTTTATGGTGCAATAGGATGGCACCATATCTAGAGGAATGCCACAATAAAGAAAAAATAATGATGTTTTATAATTCTGCAGAAAGTAGTTTTGTGTTAGGATTGAGCTAAATAGGGTTCAGGCTTTCTTATTTTGGATTCATTTTACCACTCAAAACACTGGGAATGACAATGAAGAATACATTTTCAGATACTATCAAGATATTATTAAATATGCAACAACTGAAAAAAATCAAAATGTAACTGAAAAACAGAATGTTGATCCAATTCCTTGAATAAACTTTATTTTCTCCCTAAAAGTTTCCTTTAGTAAGTAATTTATTTTCTAATCCTGCTTTTTCCTTTGAATGGTCACTGAGAGCTGATCCTATCCTGACAGCACTGGGCTTGAGACAGAAACGTTAAGTCTATTAAAGGGTACTCACATGTACAAGGAGATTCTTTAGAGTTAGCTGATCATTTAAAATACACATCACTGCATGAGTGGGCTGGAAACCGACTCCAGGTAAGTGGAGCTTGTGATGCAGCAGTACTCACCACTACATCATCATGGGGTGCAAAGAAGGATATCAACTTGTATAAATTGCTGCCATTATTCTGCAACTTCCACTCCTCATTAAATATCTTTTTGAAATGTACCTGGGGCACTTGTTTAAAATAAATATGTAAATAAGAAAATAATACACAGGGAGAAACCAAAGTGAAGAAAATATTATAATGTATCTCATAATCTTCAGTTTCACGCCCCATCACTTTAAACTGTTTTTTAACTTTGCAACTCAGGTAGCCACTGAAGCAGCAGGAGGGTGTGCAGAATTTAAATAATACTTGGCCGCCTGTCTCATCAGCATATCATGTGAACGTTAACAGGAAAAGCTTCGTTTTGACTTATGGCTCGATACTCCACCTTGTGGATATAAAAAAAACTGCCATACTACACAGGCAAAAGAAAGCAGTGCATAGCCTCAGAGGAGAATGTCATAATAATAATAATAAATACAGTTATGTTGCCAAAAGAGGACAATACTCTAAATAACCAAACTGGTGATTCCTTAATAAAATCCTTTAGCACAAAAATGACAAAAGAGCCAGCAGTAGATCCGAAATTAAGGCGGCTCAACAAATTATTTAAATTGTTCTTTGCTTTGTTTTGTGGTTTTTAAGCCAGATTCATATTCCTCTGGCAATTTCATACTTCATACTCTACCTACAACTTGGAATATAACCAGAAAATGTCAATGAAGTATACCAGAGCGACTACCCACAATTGCTTTTCATAGCAAAAGTTTATTTATTGATTGTTTACTTTGAATATGCTGTTATTTCAAACTCCCATTCATTTTACACTCATGGTAACTGTATACCCCCATGTCTGTTTGATTTTTTTTCACAGTAATCGATCCATCCCAAAGCAGGTAAATTTGACTGGTTGACTCTACATTTTCCATGTATTTCCATGTATGTATCTGTGTTTGTGTTTTCCACATTGCATTTCCTATAGAATAGAATGACCGCCCAAGCAGAGATTGTTCTCACTATCCAGCGCCGTCACTGGAATGGAAAAGGTGGGTTCGAAAATGGATAAATGGATGAATGGCCATTTACAGTATGTGGTCTGCACACACAAGGCCAGCTACAGAATTCATGAAGTACCCTTACTGAAACACTTCCATACTTATTGTATAATATAATTGATTGACTATGTCATGAACTTTTATTAAATTTAGCATGTTTAATTGCTTAATGATGCTGACAAATTATGTTAGTTCAACTGAACTAAAAATGTTTGCTGCTGATTTTTGTTTGTACTTTGCATCTCATGCTTCTCATTTCACTTTCCAATATTAGTCGGCCAGTATTGATGGATTCCATTTGCAATGTCCTGGTGAAACCTTTCACCATGTTCGTCAATGACTGCAGAAAGAATAGCGGGGAAGAAATTCAAGGAGAAAATTATTCTTTAGCAACATGGTGTACTTCATGGTTTTGTATGCTTTAAACATGTTGGTAGTTGTTTGGTGCTCTTTAGTTACCAAGAAAATTCTCAAAAGCATCCTTGGATGTCTTCCATACAGTTTTCTCTGGCCTCACTAGTGTTATATTTCAGCCCGGGTTCTTTGCTGATTCTTTGTGAGTCATTTTTTTATGTCAATGTTACTTTTGTTAATTATTATCTGCTCTAAATCCTTTGCCTTTTTTAGGTTCCATGTGTTTTGTGAGTTGTCCCCAAATAGGCGTGGCCACCTGTCAATCACTACTAGAAACTGCCCTCCACCCTAAATATCCAGAGGGTCTCCCACAGTTACAGCCAGTTCATTTCGTTTGTGCCAGAAAGTTTGGTGAGTGTTTCTTTGTATAGTTCTGTGCTTTTATGACTCTTTGGATTTTAGACCATATTGTTCTGTTTTTAACCATTCTTTGAATATCTGTATTGGGACTTATTATTTTCTTTGAATTTCCTTTTGTGTTACAGGCAACTTCTTTTTGCCTTTTGTGCCACACCAGAGCCTCACTCTTGTGGAAGAGCATTGTTTGTGTGGAATAAATCTTTTATTTATAAAGGCTTTGTGTTTGTCCTTATTACTAGCTGGGGTTTGATAATAATATTCATCTTTAGTGAACATTTTTGGATGTGTTTTTGAGATTATGTGATTTGTGACTCCTAGTTCATAGCAACTATCAGATCTTCAAACCACTTGTCACTAATGACTTGTTTGATTTGTCAAATAATAAAAATGCTTTCCTTAATTTTGGCATCACGTATTCGTAGAAACATCTGCCTCAGATATCGAAATTTGTCACCCTTCTTTTTCATCGCTTTCATCAAATTTTTCATCAGTCCATGTTTTATATGAAGAGAGTTGTCAAGTGGCTTATGGGCTACACTTTTCTACCCTAGAGCCAAATTTTTATGGAGCAACCAATTCTTTAAAATTTAATGACACTCTTTAGCATGGACACCCCAGTCACAAGTGAAACAACAGCACTTGGTATATGAGAGCTGCAATCTTTTTTGCATTGAAAATACTTTATGGTCACAACTGATATTTCAGTTGTAGTTATTGTGCTGTACTGTATATGTTTGCTTTTAATATTAGATATAATTGTAATAAAACTCTACATTATAGGAAAATGTAGATATGATTTTTGTAATAAGCAGTGAAAAATCTATAAAATAAACCTAAAAGTGTTCAGGAAGCAAAATCTTCTTTGCGCAGTGTTATCGATTGATCAGAAAAAAGAGGAATTGTAGCAAAATTATATATAGCAAAGCTTATTTCTCTCTTAAGATATAATATAAATCACCATTCAATTTAATTTATTTTAATATAGTGCTCTTCACCGAGTGAAGGTGCAGACCACTGTGACAAGTTCTCAAATAAAATGCAAGTGTAGATTTTATGAATTGTTAACTAAGAATCAATACACATAAAGACACAGGATTTTTTAAATTCATAGGAATATAAAGTAGCTTGAAAATGATTAATTAATTAATCAATTAATTAATAATTGAACAATAGCCAGTTGACAACAAGGATCAATTTCTACTTATTTCCCCCTTGACCTAATAAGCAAAGATAATATACTACAATGCACTAACAGCACTATAAATCAGTTCAGTAAAAAAATGTTTTCTAATTAATAAGAGTTAAAGAAATTATATTTCTTACTTTGAGACTATGAAGAGTCATGCTTCTTGGATGGAGGCATTGAGGTGCTTGTATTTTATTTGGAAAAGTGAAAGAGTGATGAGCAAATTATCTTCATGGTCTCCTCCTGAAGATACTTCCAATACTTCTGTGTCGCGTCTTCAGTGCATTAGAAAAGAAGCATACATATGTGGCAAGCCTCACACGTACAACAGCAGATGTGTGCAATTTGTTCAATTTCTTATGTTAGCTTTATTTATATTAATGAACAGTACTTGACAATCCCATTCACATCTTTTTCTTTTTGTCGATTAACATTCAATCCTCATTTACAATGTAAATATATTTTTTTAATTTTATGGAAGCAGAAAATATGTCCTTAAATGAATTTTACTACATTGTGTTTCTGTCTGTCAGGGGTTAGTGAGGCATTTTTAGAGAAAAAAAATCCATAGCTGAACATTGTTGCAAATAATCATCATTGCGGATGTGAAACAGTGGGGTACCTCATCGCAAGGACCCTTATTTATGAAATTATTCATCTGGCATAGCAGTTAAACTTTGAGATCATTAAGATCTTTAAACTGAGACAAGATTTTGCTTCAGAGGTTCAAGGCTAGCAGGAATCAATGTGCTGTATTGGACCTGATGCTCTTATTTCTCCAAAAAAGTTTAATGTTCTAGTCAAGAGAGGACCCTGCTCTGAAGATTTCTTCAATCTTCTTTATTCCAGTAGTCTTATATGTTCAGATTTTTAAAATGTATTAAAATTGTGTTTAATTAATAATCATGAATTAATACATTTACTGTATATTTCATAATTAATATTTAAGTTAACACAAAGATAGCAATTACATACAAAATGTCAACTGATTTGCTAATGATTTTAAACTTTTCATGTCAATTAAAATATAGATTTTAAGGCTTACTCAACAAGGCTGATAACTCCAATGTTATATATCTAAATTACAGATTAGTGTTATTTGTATATACAGTGGCAAGAAAAAGTATGTGAACCCTTTGGAAATAACCATATTTATGTATAAATTAGTCTTAAAATATGGTCTGAGCTTCATGTAAGCCATAATAATGAATTGGCACATTCTTTCTTAACTAATAATGCACAAATTATTGTGTTGTTCTTATGCATACTGAATACATTATTCAAATATTCACAGAATAGGTTGTAAAAAGTTTGTGAAAAGTCTGTGAATCCATAGACTAGGAAAGAGTCAGGAGTTGGGAAAGTTAGGGTCCATCTTAGGGTGTGAGATGGGGCTTAGAGATACTTTTGAGTTTGCTATTCAGAAGAACAATTTGCTGAAGTGAAGCATGCCTTGCAAAAAAGAGGCCCCAGAATATCTATGAACAAGAACTGTTAATTTGCATAAAGCTGAAAAGGGTTACAAAGTAATTTCTGAAAATGTATAGTGGATAAAAATTAGTCCACAGTTAAACAAATTACGTATAAATGGAGATAATTCTCTCCCTAGAAGTAAGCGTCCAGACAAGATGACTCAAAAGGCACAACACAGAATGCTCAATGAGGTACAAAAAGTAACAGCTAAAGACTTGAATGAATCATTTGAAAAGGTTAACATCTCTGTTCGTGAGTCTAAAATATGCAAAACATTGAATAGTATATGGCGTAAAATGGACAGACCATACCAACATGAAAACATCATTGATGAAGTATGATGGAAGGAACGTTGTGTTACTAAGCTGATTTGCTGCCTTGGGGCCTGGAAAGCTTGCCGTCATCAAGCGGCAAATTAATTCCCAAGTTTATCAATGTATCCAATATAATAAATGGACAACGACCATAATCAAAGTAAACCTCCTACAGAATGGTTTCAAAAAAAGAAAATCTGTCTTTTGGAGTGGGCCAGTCAGAGCCTAGACATTAACCCAATAGATATGCTCAAGGAAGCCACTCACACCAGATATCCTAAGAGTGTGGATGAAGAGAAACAGTTCTGTAATGGGGAATGGTCCAGAATTCTTTCTGAACATTGAGCAGGTGTGATCCACAGGGCCAGATGTGCTTGCTAGAGGTTATCGTTGCCAAGGAGGTTCAATCAGTTATTAATTCCAAAGTGTAAACTGTGAATGTTTAATTTGTATGTTCAATAAAGACACATAATATTTTACAGTAATTGTGTTTTATTAGTATAAGCATATTGTGAAGATCAGATCTCTTATGACCAATTAATACAGAAAACCAGATAATTCCAAAGTGATGACATACTTTTTCTTGGTAATTCCTACTTTTAGTCGTTGTGGCACAAGATGAGCAAAAGAACAGATGTTTTTACTCCAAATGCTTTATTTTACCTCACTTTATAACACAGAAATGAAAATGAATAAAAATTCTTATTTATTAGCCTATGTTTGGTGAGTGTCATTGTGGTTTGAGTGGGCTAGATCCACAGCTGCTTCATGTCTTCCATTTAAGGCTGCTGAAATAGTTTCCAGATCCAACTTCCTGACAACCATTCATCCATCCGTTCATTTTTAAACCCACTTATTCTGGGCAGGGCTGCGGGGAAGCAGAAGCTTGTTGGGTTCCATGGGTGCCACCAGGGGGTGCTGCGGTGACTGGGGGGGATCTTATTTGTTGGCCTTCAGAAGTGCTCCCGGGCCAAGCCATCAAAACACCGGAAGTACTTTTGGGTTTTATTTAAAAGGAGCTGCCTGCCTCAGCTGTGGGCACCAGAGTCAGTAGGAAGGGTAACAAAACTTGCAGAGAGGAGTGGAGGAGGCAGCGAACGTGAGAAAGAGCGAGAGAGACAAAGAGAGAGAAAAAAACAGAGTATTGCTTGCTGTGTGCTATTTCGCTTATTTGTACTTGTGGCTGCGGCATGGGAAACGCTTACAAACGAAGAGTTTCCCACAATAAAATCACTCTTGTTCAATTTGTACTTGTGTTCAAGTCCTTTGTCTCAGGTTTGGGGAGCTGGAGAGACCCCTAAAGTCCACAGTGGATAGATAGCTACCGAATAGCAGTTCAGAAGTTTTTTCTTAAGTACTGATGACCTATCCTTGGTTGCTTAAAAGTTCCAAGAGAACTCCCAGGATTCTTAATAAAAGCTTTTTAAAGAACTGTAAAAAATGTACATAAAAGTTCAGTTTAAAAGGACTGTACAAGGCTTACCATAGTTATTTCAGCAGTATGTTAAAAGTAGCACTTTGTCTAAGATTTAAAAGATATTTACAACATTCTGCATTGTGTAAAGGAGAATGTACCTGTAATAGTTTATTGAAAATCTCCAAAAGTGTAAACATTTCCAAAATCATGCATGCAATGTTGCAAATGTTGTTTAACTGAACCAGTTTAATTATAATAATTCAGCACTAAGTTAATCATTATTGTCACCCTTCTGCAAACCTGCACAGTCAGTGACTATACAAATTAATTTTTATTAGGTCATTTTAAAATAAGCTGTCAAAAACAAAATATATTTCACTTCATTCTTCTGAAAACTCAATTAAAAAATTACATCATATAATTATAATACAAATTGGAATTGACTATTGTATTCTGTTTCATGACCACATCCATGAGGAGTGCATCTCTATTACTAAAGCCCCAGTGTACTTTATGTGTATTATTATATAACTGTGTGACTGTAACCTCAGGCCAAGTCAAATTAAACAACCTCTGTACCTTTTTAAAGTAAGGGGTTTTTGGACTTTAGCTTCAGAATGATATAGCAGAGGTGCTTTAAAACATTATGGAAGAATCAAACATTGCAGATACCTAGGATCCAGCACTTCTAAAGTGTAATGCAATGCAACCATAAGCAGATCTATTATTAATTCACACAAGGCATGAAATTCAAAATAACAGACTTTAATTCATGCTGCAATGCATGGAAGCCATGGCAATTTGGAGAAGTGTTAAGTATTTTTCACAGACTTATAAAGGGAATTGACAATTTCTGTCTATGTGAGAAGCATTTTAAGTGTGATGCACCCTAGCGAGCAGTCATTGGGATGGCCCTTAATCATGAATGCTTCTTTTATGCATTTTATACTTAATCTATCAAAAACTAAAAAGTGTATACTTTTTCACTTTATTAGGAAATTACATATTGATTTGATTATTTTGCTGTAACAAAAATAATATGCATCTATGCATCTTAATCCAAACAGTTGAATCTTTTCTAGCCAATGCTGACTTTTCTTAATGGTGTGGGTGTACACATTACTTCTCACTTTAATGGTGTTGGTGTGTCCACTGTCCTGCTTTATCTTAACTATTAGGTATCAAAACTCTTAACTCTTAAATAACCTTTTTCTTATTTCTAAAAGAAAAAAACAATGTTATTATCAAAACTACTCAGATAAATGTTTACTCTGAGATGTAATATTCTACATTTTGCCTTGGAATCTCCACAGCTTTGATTATTTATCTGAGTTCAGACATTTTGAATGATAAATATTTAAAAAACAGAATTCCTCAGACAATTACCTTATACAATACTACTTATTATTGTAGGAGTAAAGTTAGACAGTTTAACATCTGTGGCAGAGCGACGGGCATTAAGTAAACTCCTGTCAATCATGAAGAATCCACTGCATCCACTGAACAGTGTCATTTCCAGGCAGAGGAGTAGCTTCAGTGACAGACTTTTGTCACTGTCTTGCTCTACTGACAGACTGAGGAGATCGTTCCTCCCCACACTATGCGACTCTTCAATTCCACCCGGGGGAGTAAATGCTAACATTACTTAAAGTTATTGTCTGCTTTTACATGCATTTTTATTACTATTTAATTTAATATTGTTTTTTGTATCAGTATACTGCTGCTGGATTATGTGAATTTCCCCTTTGGATTAATAAAGTATCTATCTATCTATCTATCTATCTAAAATTAATTTAGTGTCTGCATTGGAAAGCACAGTTTTTATAATTCTTGCATCCTAGCTTCACGGTCCTGGGCTGAAATTCCAGCTTGGCCACTGTCTGTGTGGAGTTTATACGTGCTTCTGAAGTGCACAGGGATATTCTGACTTTTCCTTCCTGAACACTTCTCAGTATATCCCTTGGATTTTGGCCTGTTAATCAGAAAAATCATCTTTCAGTTTTCCTATCATGTGCTGTTTTATTACAAGGACATCTTGTTGTGTTTTCCTGTCCTATTATAAGTATTCTTTTTCATTACAATAACCACAACTAGAACATGCGTAGTGATCTAAAAGTAGTGGTACTGCTATTGTAATGCACCTCGGACTTACCATTGTGAATGAGACAGTTGCGTTAAAGAGACTCGTTACATTGAAAAGACCTGGCCGCTCTAATCTTTTGGGCAGAAAAGTGTGTCACATAAACCTCTTGTTGACCCAACAAATGCATTTTTGCCTTCTCTTCATATAAAACTTGGACTGATGAAAAAGTCTGTGAAAACAAGGAACAAGGAAGGTGGGGGAGTTCAGTATCTGAGAGAGATATTTCCATGAAAAGCTGATGCAAATGTTAAGGAAGGTATTTTTGTTGATCCACAAATCAGACACGTCAGCAATTACAAGTGGTTTGAAGATCTGCTAGTTGTTATGAACTTGGAGTCACAAACCACATAATCTCAAAGACACTTCTGAATATGTCCACTAAGTGGTGGATATTATCATCAAACCCTGACTAATAATAAGAGCAAACACAGATTTAATCTACACAAACAATGCTCCTCCACAAGAGTGAAGCAGCGGCGGAGTGGCTTGTAACACAAAAGGCAATCCAAAGAAAACAAGTCCCCATACAGATATTCAAAGAATGTTCAAAAATAGAGCAAAATGGTCTAAAATTCAAAGAGACACAAAAGCACAGAACTATAATTTTCTGTTTTCACACTTTGACTTATTCTCTGCTACGAATGGTGCAGTTAGTGATGAAAATAGTGAAAAATTTCACCAAAACATTGTCACAATGCAAAAACTGTTATCAGGGAAAGTGGAATTCATCAATGCAATGTGTCAGCATATTGAGTGATTAAATATGCTCAATTAAATAAAAATAAAATTGAATGTTTTGCCAAATTCATATGTAATACAGTCAATGTGATATTACACTTGTTCTTAACTTGAAGCTGTCTATCATAATCAGCAAAAATTTTTCAGGAAGCAAAACCTTTTGAAAAATAATGCAGCCCTTTGTTATCACCTCATAACTGACATGAGGAGGGGACGCTGGCGCATGCATGCTGTTGCCGCTCCTCCAATGTTAACAACACTTTTCATAAACTTTGCCTTAATCCTGCACTTTTTTACGTTTTATTTCTTTATTGTACATATAGTTCATGGATGCAGCTGACTCGAATTGTATGGATTTGGATTCTTTTTTGCTGACTTTGTGGAGTTTACCTTGACTGGAAACAACTGAATCTGTGGATCACGGGACGAGACCTACGAACATTTCTTTGCACCTGGCAATCTAGGAGCTTGGGATGATCTGTCTCCTTGATTATAGTTGCTATGCTGGTCTGCTCTCGATTCATTTTATTGTGCTTTAGGACTAAGAACTGATCTGATGTTGTGGCTCTGGGGTGATCACGCATGTAATACCCAGCATTACTTGTTTGTAGCTGTATGTTGGAACCGCCAAATCCTGATACCTCCTCCTGCTATGCTTTCTACTGCTTTGCTATCGCCGCCACCACACCTGCCCGTCTCACCGGCTCCACTGTGCTGTGCTGCTTCACCACTGCTACCAGATAACTATTGCTCAGTATCTTACTAAAATAATCTCGTGACAAACTCCTTCATATTAAACAGTTTGTCTAGAGCAAATGGTCTGACTGGAATATCCTAAAAGACACAAAATATATACATCGCGGGTCAGGTTGCCGCCACTGCCGGGCTGCAAATGAAAAGATCACAGGCAGCATATGCTCAGAAATACGCCGTCCTACTCATGGCCCTGGAAATAGAAGTGTCAGTGTGCCAAATTTACAGTATGTCAAAATAAATTCCGATCACAGCTCTGTGCAAAAAGAAGTCTCATCAACTAATATTGCATTGTTTAATTCGAGATCTCTTAATGGCAAAGCATTGGTGCTGTCAGAATTCATCATTGAAACAAAACATAATATGCTGTGTTTAACGGGGACTTGGCAAAAACCAAATGAATTTACGTCTCTCACAGAGGCGACTCCACCTGGTTACACTTTCCTCACAGAGCCTCGTAGCTCAAAACAAAGTGGAGAACTTGCAGTAACTGTCAGAGTGGATTTAAACATCAAAAGAATCCCAATTGATTGTCCATTGTCTTTCGAGTGTCTGGCTCTTAAACTATAATGGAATCAGGTCCTGTCTTACTCATTGTTCTTTATCATCCTCCAAAATACAATCCATCCTTCTCATCTGATCTGACCGATATATTAACCCGCTTAAGTTCCTTTTCCCAGACTCATTCTTCTTGGTGATTTCAACATCCATATTGACATCCCCACATCTAAACTGAGAAATGAATTCCTATCCTTACTGGACTCTTTTGACTTGACACAACATGTTGATTTCCCCACCCACTCTGGTGGTCATATATTGGATCTGATCTGCACGTCTGGACTATCTGTTGCCAACATTTACAGCACTGATTTGGGACTTTCCGACCATAAAGCAGTACTTTTCACTGTCTCATTACCTCTCCATCATCTTACCTGTAAATGACAAATTTCTTACAGAAACCTTAAAAATATCTCTCCCTCTATCCTTTCTGGATCCATTTCTGATCTTTTACTGTCTTCACTTATTCCATCAACACTAGATAGTCTTGTTGACCACTATAACTCAGCCCTTCATTCAGCATTAGATAAAACAGCTCCTTTAAAACATAAGGAGGTTTCCTTTAAGTGTTCAGCTCCTTGGTATAATTCAGAATTGCGATCTATGAAAGCAGCTGGCCAACAACTTGAGAGAATGTCACGTAAGTCTGGCCTCGCTGTGCACATCCAGGCTTTCTCTGACCACCAAAGAGCTTACAGAGAAGCACTAACTGCTGCCAAGAACACCCATTATGGCAGAATAATAGAAAGTGGCCACGATAACCCAAGGGTTTTGTCCTCTATAGTTAATAAACTACTCCAACCTGCATCTGGCCCAACTACCTCTTCTACTGAAGTCTGTGAGAAATTCCACCACTTTTTCCGTAACAAAGTTAAAGATCTAAATAATTCAACTGACATAAATACATCATCTGTTTATATCTTTCCCTGTTTTCCCACTCCATCAAGCTCCTTCTCTAAGTTCTCACCAGTCACATCATGATTTTGTTAATGAACTGCTTTGTAAGATGAGGCCGACTACTTGTGTACTGGACCCCATCCCCACCACACTACTTAAATCCTGCCTTAAATGCCATAATCCCGACCATTGCAACAATAATAAACTCATCCCTTGACACTGGCTTTGTGCCGCTCACTTTTAAAATCGCTTCTGTAACCACCATGTTAAAAAAGTCTGGCCTTGATGCTGACAATCTTAACAATTTTCGGCCTATTTCTCACTTACCTTTTCTGTCAAAAGTTCATGAGCATGTTGTAGCTTCCCAACTCACCAACTACTTAACTTCTAATAATTTGATGGAACCCTTTCAGTCTGGTTTCATAGCACGGCACAGCTGTGAAACTGAACTGCTATGGGTAACCAATGATTTGCTTATTGCAGCAGACTCTGGACAAACCAGCATATTAATTCTGTTAGACCTCTGTGCAGTATTTGATACTGTCACACATGAAATTCTACTGTCCAGAATGGAGAACATGCTGGGTATCTCTGGCACTGCCCTCCAGTGGTTCAAGTCCTATCTGACTGATAGACAAGAGTTTGTTAGTTTTGGCAACAGCAGATCCAGCTCAGTACCAGTCACACAAGGAGTTCCTCTGGGCTCTGTCCCCTTGGCCACATTATTCATAGCTTTGGACTGGGTTATCATTTTTATGCAGACGATACTCGACTCTATTTCAATGTTAAAAGTGGAACTTCATCAGCGCTTTCACAGCTCACAACCTGTCTTAGTGAAATTAAAACCTGGATGGAGCAGAACTCTTTAAATTTAAATTGCAACAAAACTGAACTCCTGCAAATTGGGACTAAAGTGCAACTTAATAAAATGAGCTCCTTCCCAGTTCATCTTGGTGGTGATCTCATCAGACCTGCCTCCACTGCAAAGAATCTTGGTGTCATTTTTGATTCATCCCTTTTTTATTCCACCCACATAAATCACATTAAGAAACTTTCTTACTTTCACCTCCGTAACATATCACATGTTCGCTCCTTCTTCTCCTTTTCTAATGCTGAGAAACTTGCTCATGCTTTTATCACATCCCGCATAGATTATTGTAACTCGCTGTTGGCAGGTGCCCCTTCTAATCTTATATCACAGCTCCAGCTTATTCAAAACTCGGTTGCAAGAGTCCTTACACGAAGCAGCAACAGTGAGCATATAACACCCATCCTGCTCCGTCTTCACTGGCTCCCTGTGTCTTACAGAATCGAATATAAAATTCTACTAATAACCTACAAAGCCTTAAATGACCTTGTGCCAAACTACATCAGTGACCTTCTCCATCACTATGTGCCTGTCTGCCCACTAAGGTCCTCTGATTCTGGCAATCTTGTTGTACCCCACACTAATCTACACTCCATGGGTGACAGGGCCTTCAGCTGTATAGCGCACAGACTCTGGAATGACCTACCAAAATTAATCAGATCAGCTGACTCCATGAAATCTTTTAAAAAACAACTCAAAGCTCATCTGTTCAGGAAGGCTTTTAGCTCTACGTGACTTTACTACCCTTCTTTCAGTTTACCTCTATGTCAAGATGCTCATGTAACCTGAGTGTGTGTGTGCTAGACCATCAATTATGTTGTCTGTTAGGCTTTTTCTCTGAATTTACTATCTTACTCTTCTTTATTTATTTATCTGGTTTAGTACAATGCTATATGCTGTATACCCTGCTGTTCTTTCTTAAACTCTGAGAAGTGCCTTGAGCATGGGAAAGGCACTATATAAATAAAATGTATTATTATTATTATTATTATTATTATTATTATTATTATTGTTATTATTGCCTCTCATTTGGTCCAGTGTGAGTGAGCATTGTTGAACACACAAGTCGTGTGCCCTGTACTGATTTGAAGGCCCATTCACGCCTGAGTCTTGCTCCTGCAAAGCTGTATTAGAATAATGTGATTCAGATAATGTCTGGGTGAAATTATTTACAGTCATAGTATTTCAGACTTCAAAACAGAAGCATTAAATAAGAATGCTGAGTACTTGAATATCTTCATAGTGCTCACTGTGAGAAATACTACTTTCTAATTTAGAGAAAGAATGGTTTCAGGAGAGAGTGTGCTTATAAGAAAAATGTTTAGACTACTGAAAGTGTACGGAAACTAAATCTCTTGCAAATGTCTTATACTATATCGATAGATCACTTGCAGTAATGTTCAAATGTAGAGAATAGTCAACATTTAATATAAATGAGCAATATACTAGCCACATGTAGAAAAAAAAATAGCGTGGCAATATTTTTGAAGAATTTTGAACTGAACAGTGGGGCAGGGTCTGGTTTCTAATAGTTCCAGTATCCTAATTTCAAACCTATTGCTTATTTGTGGTCCATTTATAGAGTTTGCATATGGTCTCTCCAGGTGCCTCATGTATAAATTGTGCATACGCACAACAATCTTGCGTACACCCATTTCCACGATCACATCACGATGTACAAAATCTAAACTTATCGTAAAGCCACACACATTCTCACACCAGCTGAAACCATTGTGTACGCACGTTTTCGTCTCTGTTTTGCAACCTGCCGCCGCCCAGCGTCAAAGCAGTGCTACTGTTCCTGTGTGGTTTTCCTTTATTTTTTAGATTCACATTCCTAATGCAGCTTTATCAAATACACTGAAATTAACCACATATTTTTTAGTTTAAGGCATCTGATTGTAATCAACCTGTAACAATATAATGTTACACTGAATGGCCAAACTATTCCAAATACCATAGCTGCTTTAGCATTATTACTCTCAGAGCACCACTCAGAGTATTTTAACCTACTGTATTTGAATGTGGAATCACAGCTCTACAGCAGCTGATCAGAAAGCTCTATGGTAGATAGTTTCAACAGCGGAGAGAATTATCGGGGTACAGTTTCTTGCACATGCTGCCTCAGCCATAAGCACAGTCTGTTTGAAATTCTCCCATACGGCAAATGCTTTAGAGTCTTTCTTGTACGGACCTCTCGGTTCAAAAACAGTTTTATCCCAAGAGCTATCAAGTGCTCCCAGGAGAACTGTTTGAACTTATAAGTAAGATAATAAGTACCTCACTGTAAACTTGCACTACAGTTGTAATATTGCACAACCTGAGCCACTTATGCTTTCATATTGTATATTTTTCATAGTTTTTTTTTTTAATTTTATTATTATTATTATTAGCATTTTATAGGAAAATAAGTTTATGGAGGATTTCCATCTCATTGTGCCATACAATAACAATAAAGGAATTCAATTCAATTGAGACCGCATATTTATATATGATGACGACTATCTTCTAAGTTGATTTAGATTTCCAAGCGCTATTTCTTGGAGCTCTTGATAATCATTTTTAAGATGAAATGCAGTAAAGTATATATATTACATTATACAGATATATTTTTAACTTCACTTAAATATTGTATACTATTAATAATTAAACGTGTGGATACGGTGGACAGTGGTAGAAATGAGTTGGTACCACGTTCAGGTATTGTTCCTGCCTTGTGCTGTATGCTTGCTGGGACTGGTGCAACCCTGGATGGTTAGAAGGATGGAATTATTAAACATGTATTTCAAAGATATTTTAATGTTCCTTAAATGTTTTGAAGAATCGCGTTCTAAGCTTAGAGATGGCTTAACATTTATTAAAGAGCTGATTGCGTGGTGATTGGTTACATGGAGAAAGAAAAGGAAGGACAGGAATTGGGGGTTGGTACATTTGAAAGAGACAGTACTGCTGCAATAAATTATTTCATCGAGGATCACGCACAGCACAGGAAGCATCTTGCAGGAGACAGTAACAATCACTGGATGAGGCGTCAGCTCATCGCTACCACTGTGCCATTGTGCCCCTCTTGTGTAATATATGCTTTAATTCCTATTATCATGAAAGTGATTTCAAGTATACATCTTAGAAGAACACATAGAATACAAAGCAGTTAACGTGCTACTTTAGATAAGATGGGATTTGAGAAACTAGTAAATTAAACGATTTTAAGATGAAGTTTATGACGTTCTACTTTAATAAAAAAATAAACAACGTGAATAAAGTGGAAATTTCAAGATTAAAGTTAACATTTCAAGTTTTTTTTCCCACTGTGTCCATTTTTTTTCTTTTCTCTGTACCCTAATAAGCTTCCATATGACACTCAGATAGCGGCGACTTTGATATCTGACCACTTCTTTTTTATTTCGGGCACTGTGCGACTTTCTGAACTTGGACGTTCGATTAGCTCCCTTTTGTTGCTTATGCAACTTTTTAAACCAACAAATATTACGTTATTTCTATTGATTTTCATATTCAAATAGGCGTACTTCTGGGAGGAGATGGGGTGGTGCAGCAGTTGCGTGCAGAAGCATTACATTTCACGTGACCAGAATTTATGTAGCGGAACTGCGTGGAAGTTGGTTTACACATGGTTTTCCGCATCTGAATTTTTTTGTGCATACACACATTTCAACTTTTGTCCATATGCCATGTTTTAGTGTGAATTCTACACACGGCGTTATGCATGAGACTCTAGGTGTTTTCCTTTCATATTTCCAATGTTCTCATTGTAAACTCAAAGACATTCAGGTTAGATTAATGAGCAGTTGTAAACCAGCCCTGTGTAATTGGGTTCTGCAATGGACTGGATTCACTGTTGCCTGGAGAGAGGTTCTGGACCCCAATAACCCAGAATAAGGGTAGAGAACTTTATTTAGAGAAAAACCAAGCAAAATGACACCTTTTATTGACTAACTAAAATGATTACAATAAAAGGTGTCATTTTGCTTGGCTTTTCTCTACATTCATAATGGCTAACATGGTACAACACTCTAGTACTACAGAACTTTATGTTATAAACTTTTCAAATGAAACTTCGCATCGATGTTGACACTGATCACTAGTATGAGTGCGGAAAGGAAGCAACGGGTTCAGTTGATTGTTGTCTCAAAAATATTTAATTTGGAATACAGGAAATTATTAATCAAAATGCCACCATTTTATAGAGTACTGTAAATAATACTGGTGCTGTATTAAGTGTTGCTGTCTTTTCTCTCCAGAGACCTGGGTCCATCTCTCTCTCTAATAAATGCTGCTGAATGTGCACATTAGCCCCCTTTAATATGGATCTTCTCTGGGTACATTAAATTCCCTGACATCAAGGCTTTTGTGTTACTATAACTTAACTAAGCATGAATGTGTTTTGGTGCAAGCATTGAATGTGACCTGTGATTAACTCTTGTTCCAATCAAAATCTTTCTTTGACAAGACAATCTGTGGTTCCTCGAGATCTTGTAATAGAAAAACAAGACTCAAACATACTGCAGTGGGGTATTTAAAATCATAAAATAAAAAATCATATTTTCTTATCATAATTATATTTTGTTTTGATATATTGCAGCTAAATAATTATTTTCTAGGCATTGCAATGTGGACAACATTCATTATTCAGTTAGCAGGTGCAGGTATAATTGTATATCTCTATAAATAAGTAATAATGAGGTTACCAAACAGATCACGGTATCAGTTGTGGAAATGCACGAGCCTCTCAGGTTATACAGTCATGTGTAGAGGAGCAGTACATAACAATGTCCTTTTTTTCTGTAAGATTTCTATTTTTAGTCAATTGCAAGCATTGTCAACGAAAGGATGAGCAATTTAACCATACTTTAAAAAGATGCAGCCATCTATCCAATAAAGAAAGAATTACTCCTGCCTCTCCTTGGTTATTAGGGCTGCCTAGGATTCCAACCAGCCCATTTCTAGGAAAGGATAATATGAGCTGTTTTACCAAAATGTTACAGTTCAAAGTAAATTGTTCAAGCATTATAAGTAAACTCTTAACCTTTTATTGAAAAATGCAAGAATTAGTATTTGAAGCTGGACTAAAAGCATAGTATGTAAGGACAACTTACATTAATTTATTTCAGGAGTATTTATACTTAAAGCTAAAATGTAATCTTTAATAAACAGGTGAATCTTTTTTTTCTTTTTTTTCTTATTATTAATATAATATTATAATGGGTGGCACCGTGGCGCAGTGGGTAACGCTTCTGCCTCACAGTTAGGAGATCCAGGTTCGGTTCCCGGGTCCTCCCTGCATGGAGTTTGCATGTTCTCCCTGTGTCTGCGTGGGTTTCCTCCCAAAGTCCAAAGAAATGCAGGTTAGGTGCATTGGCGATACTAAACTGTCCCTAGTGTGTGCTTGGTGTGTGTGTGTGTGTGTGTGCCCTGCGGTGGGCTGGCGCCCTGTCCAGGGTTTGTTTCCTGCCTTGCACCCTGTGTTGGCTGGGATTGGCTCCATCAGACCCCCGTGACCCTGTAGTTAGGATACAGTGGGTTGGATAATGGATAGATAATATTGTAATCTGCTGATCCTTATATACTACATGATCAAAAGTATGTGGACACTCAAACATCACTCCCATTTGTGCTTGTTGAACATCTGTTTCCAAAATGATGGCCATTAAAATGGTGTTAGTTCTCCTTTTGCTTTTACAACAGCCTCCACATTTCTGGGAAGGCTCTCCAATAAATTTTGGAACACGTTCCTGGGGATTTGTTTCCATTCAGTCTCAAGAGCATTAAGGAGGTTGGACTCTGATGTTAAGTGTTCCAGTTCATTCCAAAGGTATTGAGTGGGCTTGAGGTCATAATTTTGTGCAGGTCCGTCAAGATTTTCTGTAGCAGTCTCAGCAATCCATTTCTTCTGTATATGTATCTTGCCTTGTGCATGGAGGTTTTGTCATGCTGAAACAGGAAAGGGTCTTCTTCAAACTGTTGCCTCAAGGTTGGAAGTCTGTTATATGTAGCATTAAGGTTTCCCTTCACTGGAATTAAGTGGCCTATTCAAACTACTCCAAACCATTACTCCTCCTCCATAAAACTTTACAGTTGGCCCAATTTATCTGGGCAAGTAGCGTTCTTCTGGCATCCATCAAGCCTAAATATATCCAGTAGACCTCCAGATAGTGAAGCATGATTCATCACTTCAAAGAATACATTTCGACCGTTCCATTGTTCAGATTAACACAAGTAAATGCTAGGCATAGCACATTGTAATCTTAGGCTTGCATATGGTTACTTGGTCATGGAAACCAATTACATGATGTCCTCAATGAACAGTTCTTGTGCTGACATTACTTCCAGAAGCAGTATGGAATTCAGCAGTGAGTGTCACTAAGCTCTTCAGTATGGCCTGTTCTCCTGCTACTGTTCACCTATGAACACTGCATGGCTGGATGCTTCATACTTGGTGCCAGCTAGCAAGCAATCAGTGTGGCTGAAATAGCTGAATCCACTACTTAGAAGGTGGGTGTCCATGTACTTTGTGGTATGTTGTTGTATAGTATATTGTAAAATCAGTCAACATCTTTAGTTAGTGTAACATTTATTAAGAATGCTGCACATCCTCTCTTTGATATACAGTGGTGTGAAAAACTATTTGCCCCCTTCCTGATTTCTTATTCTTTTGCATTTTTGTCACACAAAATGTTTCTGATCATCAAACACATGTAACCATTAGTCAAATATAACACAAGTAAACACAAAATGCAGTTTTTAAATGATGGTTTTTATTATTTAGGGAGAAAAAAAATCCAAACCTACATGGCCCTGTGTAAAAAAGTAATTGCCCCCTTGTTAAAAAATAACCTAACTGTGGTGTATCACACCTGAGTTCAATTTCCGTAGCTACCCCCAGGCCTGATTACTGCCACACCTGTTTCAATCAAGAAATCACTTAAATAGGAGCTGCCTGACACAGAGAAGTAGACCAAAAGCACCTCAAAAGCTAGACATCATGCCAAGATCCAAAGAAATTCAGGAACAAATGAGAACAGAAGTAATTGAGATCTATCAGTCTGGTAAAGGTTATAAAGCCATTTCTAAAGCTTTGGGACTCCAGCGAACCACAGTGAGAGCCATTATCCACAAATGGCAAAAACATGGAACAGTGGTGAACCTTCCCAGGAGTGGCCGGCCGACCAAAATTACCCCAAGAGCGCAGAGACGACTCATCCGAGAGGTCACAAAAGACCCCAGGACAACGTCTAAAGAACTGCAGGCCCCACTTGCCTCAATTAAGGCAAATTAAAGAAAGAGACTAGGCAAAAACGGCCTGCATGGCAGATTTCCAAGACGCAAACCACTGTTAAGCAAAAAGAACATTAGGGCTTGTCTCAATTTTGCTAAGAAACATCTCAGTGATTGCCAAGACTTTTGGGAAAATACCTTGTGGACTGATGAGACAAAAGTTGAACTTTTTGGAAGGCAAATGTCCCGTTACATCTGGCGTAAAAGGAACACAGCATTTCAGAAAAAGAACATCATACCAACAGTAAAATATGGTGGTGGTAGTGTGATGGTCTGGGGTTGTTTTGCTGCTTCAGGACCTGGAAGGCTTGCTGTGATAGATGGAACCATGAATTCTACTGTCTACCAAAAAATCCTGAAGAAGAATGTCCGGCCATCTGTTTGTCAGCTCAAGCTGAAGCGATCTTGGGTGCTGCAACAGGACAATGACCCAAAACACACCAGCAAATCCACCTCTGAATGGCTGAAGAAAAACAAAATGAAGACTTTGGAGTGGCCTAGTCAAAGTCCTGACCTGAATCCAATTGAGATGCTATGGCATGACCTTAAAAAGGCGGTTCATGCTAGAAAACCCTCAAATAAAGCTGAATTACAACAATTCTGCAAAGATGAGTGGGCCAAACTTCCTCCAGAGCGCTGTAAAAGACTCATTGCAAGTTATCGCAAACGCTTGATTGCAGTTATTGCTGCTAAGGGTGGCCCAACCAGTTATTAGGTTCAGGGGGCAATTACTTTTTCACACAGGGCCATGTAGGTTTGGATTTTTTTTTCTCCCTAAATAATAAAAACCATCATTTAAAAACTGCATTTTGTGTTTACTTGTGTTATATTTGACTAATGGTTAAATGTGTTTGATGATCAGAAACATTTTGTGTGACAAACATGCAAAAGAATAAGAAATCAGGAAGGGGGCAAATAGTTTTTCACACCACTGTAGAGTACTTTAGTACTTTTAGCCAACAAGTTATTAAATAGAAGTGTGTTATGATATGCTTCAAGGGCTCCTTCATTCTTACAGCCATATTCCTTTATAATGTCATTTAATAAGTGGTTTAAATCTTCCTCTTCTCAGTTTCTCTTCCTGGTATCTTAACTGTGGCACTTCTCTACTGCCAGGCTCTTCTCCTGCCCATGCAAAGATCTTCTGAGATACTTGGAGCCTGGGATTCATCAGATGGAGGGATTCTGTCACCTGATTGGACAGCCCAGCACAGGCTCTACTACAGAATGCCCAGGAGGCAGCCAGTTAGCCGAGGTCTCCAGCATTGTGACTGTGTCTGACTGTGCCTTTGACTTTCTCTCTTACTGTGGAGCCCCACCAGAGGTTTATTTTCTTCAGGGATTGCTCATGGCAGGGTTTGTCAACTGGCCGTAGATCAACAATCATTTAATTGACAGATATAGTTGTTTTCCATTAATGTTAATTAGTTTCAAAATACTTTGTTTTCCGTGTGTTTAATCAAATTTGTGTCTTTATGTGTACTATTTCTGCACTTTGTAACTTGTAACATTTATACTTGCATTTTACTTGAGAACTTGTCACAACTCTCTGTGCCTGCAGTCAGTGAAAAGCACTATACAAAATTAAAGTGAATTGAACTGAATTGAATGGAATGCCCCACTGTGAATGAAGACAATATCAAGCGAAAAGAGGACACGCACTTTGAGTATCATCTACTCATAAGTGAAACTGAATAAGAAGACCACTTTGTCTCCTGAACAGCCTGAAGTCTTCAAGGGATGGCGTCAACAAGGTAATTTTATTGGGGAGTTTGATCCATATCACCTTCCGTATCACCGAGTTTTTTCAGATGTGTCTGCCACACATTTATGCTATGAACCTCATGTTCCACCTTATCTCAGAGGTTCTCATTGGAGTAAAACAAAGTCACTGTCCTGTTTGAAGAACCAGCTTAAAATTACAGTAGGTGTGCTTTATGATTAGGTTCTGGAACATATGAGCTGACATATCAAAGATACAGGATGTCAGTATACTTTCAAATTATTAAGATTTTATTTTAACTGGTATCAGAGTTAGTTTCTGAGATTTTTAAATTCCATAAATGGGCATAGTCATCTTATAAAATACATCGTAGACATTAACATTGTTAAAATTTAGCTACACCAGACATTTGGATGTGTTTTTAACTTCTACTATTTTTGTTCCTAATCAAGAAATTCCATCTTCCTGCATTTTGGTTTCAGTGTTCTCCTGAGCCTGCTAAGTTATTTATGAGACAGTGGCTGTGATTATTGCTGTATGAAAATGGTTTGAAGAACAAGTTCCTGTGGGGAAACAAAAACTCAGAAATATATGTAATTAAAATGCCAGATCAAATAAAAAGTAAAAGCCATGAATTATGAAGTGTGCAGGAGAGGTTTCAGTGGATCAGCAGTGACCCTAAGTGGATGTGGATCTAAGATACTTTATCCAATAGAGCTGTCCCCTCATTTAGGTTAAAGCAACACAACCAGCTTCCACCAGAAAAACATGAAACGCTCACCAGTGAAAATCTGCCACAGCCCAGGCAGATTCAAAATATTTACTAAACCAACTGATAAAACGTACGTTCTGCTATGGAGGATCATCCACTGATTGAAATATAAACATAAAACTTAGGGCGAAAAAATAAATCATTGGGCAGCCTGATGGGAAAAGTTGGCTGAATTTCCTCAGAATGAGACCTACAGTAGTGACCAACTCTCCACAGGCATAACACACTGGCTATCAGAGAATTCAGTTTTTGTCTAACTTGTGTAATTTCTAATACTATTCTTGATGGACTTTTCACAGTTGCATTGTGCAAACAAAATATTAAAATGCCTTTTGAAATCTTAAGAGGTAGTCCAAGCAGACAGCTGACAGCCTTTAATTAAACTCTCTACTTTAACTGTCAAGTCCACCACCATCCATCCTTCAGTCGTGTTCCCCACCTCTGCTACGCTCTCATGGGGTCAGGGGGCTGGAGGGGAATCCCAAGCTATCATTCTGTATTTCATCATGAGAGGGTCCAGCAGTACTTAAGCATAATCCCATTCTCTTCACAGTCATAGCTCTTGTGAGGATTGCTTTACAGCTGTCAGCTTAAGGTTACGAGACTTACCTCATCACTCTGCGAGACGCCCTAATTTAATAACTCTCTTTTTAGTCTGTTATACATTTGCAAGAAATATGTTTTTATGCAATGAAATGTATCTGTGATTCATGTAACTTTCTACATATTCTCATATGTCATCATTTGGGTGCACTGTAAATGATAATAGCACTGGTTGCTTCAAAAAACTTATTAGAACTGTAAACCCCTAAGCCAGTGGTATATTGATATAAAGGATGAGGACAATGATTTACAGTATATTGATTGATCGTCTGCTAAACAGCATATAAGGTGGTTCAAAAGGAGATACATACTAAACACTGATTTTTGTGAATTATTAACTTATCTTGTTTTCCACTTAAATATTGGTTATAAGATATTTTTAAAAGGTCAAAATCTTGATTTCAGCTTTCGCATCTGTAAAACCTGAAAATTTCATGAGGGTCTTGATATCCATATCTGGGAGGTGAGGCACCAATAACAGCACTAATAATGTAATTGAACCTCCCATGTTATCATTTTCACTTACATGAGGGTTTAAAACGTAATGGTTTCAACTTTATTTGCCTACTACCTAAAAATACTGGCATTCTATGACAAAATAATATACATTGGAGGATTTTGTGTTCCTGGGGGAGGAAGGGTTGTCAAAACGTTTTTATTTGAGCCTTACATTCGCAGGGATTGAGCTTATTACCGAAATAAAAGCGTACTGTTTTAATGTTTAATTCAGTGATCTCTTTCTGTATTGCATTTGCAGTTAAGACATATTAGGATTTGGATAATATAAGGAAAACCGCGTGCAGTAAAAAAAGAAGAAAAAAAAAGAGATAATGGTGCAAACATCGTGTCTACTGGCTAAATAAATAAATACTTGCAGGCACCCAATCGCAATCGATAGCCATGTGAACTCGCCCACGAACAGCCTGACAGCCTCGCAGCGTGTCTGGGTGACACTTTTAAAAGGGCGGCTACAATGAGCCTGTTGATTTAACTGCGGGCTATTTACATTACAAGATTTCTCTCCGGAGAGATTGGTTGGCTCCTCTATAAATATTGGGAGCGAGACCCGGTGAGAGACAGTGCAGCTTGAAACTTCGGAGGACTTTCTCTCTCCTGCAGCTAATGACAAAGGTAAGTCTGCTTTCTCATGCATTCAGTGTGCACTTTTAAAACCTTTTTGAAGTGTTATATTAACGATCGTTGGATCTTTGTAAATTATAAATGCAACTTTCGGGAAACGCATTCTGCACGTTTGAGATTTAGGAAACTGTAGTTCTCATCTACTTGAAATCGTTTGTAGCTTTCAGCAGTCAACTTCAATTTTCTTTTCTTTTTTATTTAAGCAGTCTTCCTTTTTATCTAAAATCGCTAATGTCATCTTTTAAAAGCGCGACATATGTTCTTTTGTGAATTAGGAGCAAAGCAGCCCCTGTTAATTGAAATCAGTGCTTTGCTCAAACTTTCGTATAAGGACTTCTGCGAAACCAGCGCGCTGTGTGCTTATTTGTATATGCGGTGTGTCAATTAACGCCGTCTGTTTGTATTCTAGCAGCCCATGGCGGTAATGAGAAGGTGCCTATGGTGGATGTTGGCTGTGAGCGCCTGTCTAATACTGACGGTCCGAGCAGAGTGCGGTAAAGACTGTGCTTACTGCGCCTACCAGCTGCAGGATCGCCGCCCAGAACTCAACACCGTCGTAAGTACGAAGAGCTCCCTGATTACAGTTTGTAAATGACGACTTACTTGGACAGTCAATTTCTTACTTCAATATATATACGATGCAAAGGGTTAAATTGACTGTTACAGTGCCAAATTAAAATATAAAAGTGTACTTAGGAACAATACTTTCGAATACACACTTTCAAGTATTAATTTAACACTGGCGATTTTTCTTGTTTCTTTCTGTGTGTATTAACTATGAACGGGCTGAGTAAATGCAATGGCAACAAATAAGAACGAGAGTTCAGCACCACGGACAGCTCTGGGAGACTGAAAACGACCAACACATATTCAGCAAATACATGGTCACTAGTAAATTTGACGGTGTCGAGCTTCGTCCTGAGTTATTCTTTCTTTGCAAGGAGGATGTACTTTATAGCTATGAAGACCTGCAAGAGAATCTATAAGTTTCTAAGTGCAGCGATTCCGAGGCAACAGAGCCATACACTTTTGAAACTTTTTGATACAATTATTACACTTTAAGTATTGGTTAATAAGAAAATGTATTGGCGTTAATAGAATATTTCCGAATAAATCTGTTAAGGGTTTTTATTGCTGAACGCTCTTATGCTAACGGTGACGGTTCTCATTTTAATTAAGAGGTGGTCAAGGTTCAAAAAAGCAGTAATCAAATTAATTCTGATGTTCAATTCCAATAGTTAGGTATTACACCACATAATACAGTCTTATTTCCAATGACATAATCATTGCTATCTATCTATCTATCTATCTATCATATAGTGCCTTTCATATCTATCTATCTATCTATCTATCTATCTATCTATCTATCTATCTATCTATCTATCTATCTATCTATCTATCTGTCTATCCACTCTTCAAGATAGCGGTTCTTTAATGGCACTTTACTGTGTTTTCGGGTAAACTATTGCTTTTCAAGAACCATTAAATTCTGGGAATCCCTTTACATATTAAATTCGTTCTTTGAGCTTTAAAAAGGTTACTAATACGTTGACAAAACAAAAATCTTTAATGTTTACAGTAAGCTACCTAAGGGGATACTGACATATTAAGAAAACTTGAACTTAACCTATGTTACTGTATGCAGCAAGAGTCCTTTTAAAATAAGGAACCCACTGGTATTTCATAAACCTGTTAACCGTTTATGGCTATTTATGGAACCTATTACACATCTGAATAAATAATGGTTCTTTCTGGAACCTTCATTTGGATGGTTCTTTTGGGAACCACAAATGGTTTCCCTTTGGCATCGCTCTTAAGAACCTGCTTTTAAGAGTGATACCCACATATCTACAACAGCGCCCGAACTAGTATGGCAGGCAGTGTGGTGCAGTGGTTAAGGCTTTGGACTCAAATTCCGACATTGTGTGGCTCTGAGAAATCGCTTCAACCGCCTGCGTGCTCCAATTAGTAAAATGAATGTAACCAATTCTATCTTAAATATTGTGAGTCTCCCTGGATAAAGGTGTCGCCCAAATAAATACATGTAAACGCAATCGCACTTTAGAGGAACAATTACGACATATCCAGTAAGGGAATATCTTTGTAAACAATATTTTAAAATAAATCGTTACGTATTGAATTGAAAATGTGCGCGAGTCAGTCGTATTAGGGTTATTTATAATTGTCCAATACCCGTTCTGAGCATCTATCTTTAAAAAGCAATAACTGCAAACAATGAAGGTCGATCAGTCATCCATCATTATCTCTGCCGACTCATCGAGTCCCTTATCGCCCGGACTGGCTGAGTTAAATGGGGGCGTTCATGAACGAGCCTTGAAGCCGTATCTCCACATTCGCTCATGCCAGCCATTACAGAGTAGCCAACCCGTCTTAATTGCAAGTGTTGGGTACGGAAACCTAAACCCCATATTGGGAAACACTCCAAGCGTACAGCAATCAAGCGGGATTCTAAGCCAAGATGCTGGAGCTTTTGTAGAAGTAATGCACCACTGTCCAAATTTTTACCTATAAAATTAAAACTCAAATGAATAAATATTAAAATATCACGTTTTCTATGAAAATGTCACAAAAGCTCAAAATGCTGTTAGTCGCTCGCTCACTCTCCTCGCCACCAGAGGACGCATTTCTTAACACAGCGATGTTCATTTCAGACCAGCAATGTATTACTTAAACATTTGTTGCGTGTTATTCAATTAAACAGATGGGTCGGGACGGACTATTTATTACGGAGTAAAGCTGAGTGAAAAACGGACTGTCCATATATAACTATGTAACTAGATTACCTTGTGCCAGTTGAGACAGATCATAATCCTAAAATCAACAAGCAAGAATTTCAATGTTTGTTTAAAAATATTCTGCCTTTCTTATTTGAAACAAATAAATTTACAGCCAGGCAGTATTTATGATGTTCTTAAATTTGGAATGAAGCCTCGAAAAATTGGTAATTTTATTAAGATTTTTTTTTCTTTTTTGCCAATGAAGACTAATTAATTAGAATTTATATTAATGTCTTTCAATCAACTTATTGACAGGGGAAAGCTGTTTTAATTTGAATCGGTTTATTCTAAAACAACACATCATTAACCTGGCAAAACTGTTAGCAGCTCGCATCCCGCCTTCTGTTCGTTGCTCCTCTTCTTCAGTTCTTCCTTTTCAGAGCACGCAGACTGAGAAACGTTAAGTTTATCAAAGAAAATCAGCCGGCATATTGGCAAGTGGCACACAAGAGGATTGTATTTGACAGACAGGTTAATTTAAAGAAGGTGCCTCTTGTGCCTTGTTCTCACACTGACGTGTCTTCCATTTTCTGTACGATTTCTGGACTGCTTGTTCTGATGAGGGTCATTGTGAACTCACGAGTTCCTATCTGCATCATATTAACGAATACTATTCATATTTCGCATATTGTTAAACGTTAATCATAAAAGGATTCGTACAGACTGTTTTAAAATGTTCTGGGGATTTGATAAGGAAACTCAAGCTGTTAAACAAGCATTGCAGCTGCGCCTTGTGAATGCTGTAAAGTCGAAGCATTGCATTTCAGTGCCTTATATTTCATTCATATTTAAGTGGTATACACATAGAGTTTCTACAATAAAGCTCGTTTTTATTTTAGCATAGACACGTGTTGCAAAGCTAAACTGACAGCTGAGAAAGAATCAAAGGACAAAGTGCCTGAAAGACTTCAATGCTTTCATACATTTTTATGTTAACGCTATGGTGCATTTCCAGTCTTGTTTGTGTTTTTGTGTTTAAAGAGTAATGTGCTGTACAGAAAGATGTCCTTTTAAATACATAGAAGTTACAGGGGTAGAAAATAGAACCAACGTGAGTACTTAGCGCAGATTCAGCGCCAATCGTGCTTTGACTTTTCTTTGGAAAATAACGGACGTATATAGGATAACAGGTCACATCGTTTAATTTTTTGCGCCTTATACCTTTAAATCGTCACCCCAGAAATAAAGAGGTGACTAAATGTCTATGCAGGAAGTGAAAAGTGTTTACAGCACATGTAAAAGTCCAGCTGAGACCCCCTGAAGTGTCTCATCCGCTGCAGGACCCTGCTTACTGTTAGGAGTTAAGATCATTTGGCTTTTTCTTTTTTAATCTCGTCCAGTGTTTTTCACTTCCTCCAGTCTGACAAATTACTGTAATACTAAGAAGGATTCTGGAAAAAGGATAAGCGTAAGCGCCACTGCAACTGGACAGGTTGTTGACACATCTTAGTTATGATTGTTATAACTTTGCAGCAAATTATAAAGGATTTAAGTCTGTATGCTTTCACTCTAAATTGCAGTCAAGTTTAGAAGTAACATTTTCCCATATTTTTTCAGCAGATTTAGAGAATTTGTGTACGCCTATATTATGTGTAGACATCCGTGTAAGTTGCTTGCTCTAAAAGTGAGTAAAATGAGTAACATATTTTAGAATATCATAACACTTTTCAAGGGAAAATTTTCATTTATTTTTGAAAGTTCTTCAAGAGTAGGGTAAGCTGCTATAAAGGGTTGCATTGCTGCCTTACAGGACTTGCCCTGGGTCTGAGCTGGGGTGTCCCCTGTGCATTCTGTTCATGTTGATATGAAGATGAATGGTATTTTCTGTGTGCAGAGCTATTTTGTAATGAGCAGATTTGAGGAGAATATTGGCTTTATGAAAACTTGCCGCAAACAGAATAAGTCCAAGAGTGGCCAGCCGGTGTCTGTTACTGCTAGTACTGTTGACTCAGATGTGAGATTCTAGCAGGCGTTTTGTGTCAACTTTATCCTGTCAGGATTCCAATTTCATTCTGCAGTTCAGGTTAATTGCTAAAATGCAAAATAAAGCATCCCCCATATCTGTGTGCTGGTGAGTTGGGGTCCTGCTTTGTGCATGTTGGTGCCCACTACACCAGAATGCTGATAAGTGTACTATGTACACAGAGCCTGGATACAACAAAATACTTCTCCAGCAGTGAAATGTTCTGCTTCTTTTGTACCTACAAACTTCATTGACATATTCATTATGTAAAAAGAGTCATTTTATAATAATACACACTATATGCCTAAATAGTTTCACAAATAAGCGTAGTCCAGTTCAGGCATGGTTGGGATTTTGGCCAAACCCAGCGCCAGCCCTAAATGGAGGGCCGTCTTAACAGCATCATAAGCCCCCTGGGCAAAGCAGTGCACTGGGAAAACAGAAACATCGTGGGCCCCTATACTTCTGGGGACCCAGCCAGTGTCCATTGTGCCCATACATTAAGACGGCCCTGGATACTGGACCAGAATGGAGAAGTCATTTGAGAACAGAAGAACAATCACACAGACAGAAAATGGAAACTCAGAGAAGAAGGCAATCTCGACAGAGAGTCTAAGTGACATGAGGTACACTGGGATATAAAACTGCAGAACCATCACACACACAGAAAATGGAAACTTCAAGAAGAAGGCACTTTAGACAGAGAGTCTAAGTGGCATGAGGTACATTCATGGGTGTCTTACCAGCATCATAGGCCCCGGGCAAAGTAGTGCACTGGGGCTCCAGTTTTGATAGCAAAACAGAAACATCCACAGCCATCAGAAACTTCAGGGGACCCGGCCAGTGCCCATTGTGCTTATACGTTAAGATGGCCCCAATGGAGAGCCACATCATTGTCGGTCCACCGTTCTATCTAAATTATTGCAGGTATATGCAGGTTGCAGTTCTTCTTTGAAAAGTTTCCTCCCTTTTTATTTTTCCTTGATTTTCTTTTATAAGAATCAATGTAATGGCGTTCTGCTAGCCCTGGTAATATCAACTGAACCAAGTACTTATCACCTAAAGAATTTTCTTCAATGGAAGAAAACAAAAAAATAAAGATGAAACAACCCAACCATGCGCAAATTGCTAAGAAGAATACTTTGTGTGCTCCTTTATTGATTTCTACCGATGACAATTGAAGCTGAAGTAATTGATCAAGCTGAGTAAACCACACTATACCGATAGAAAATAAATCAATATAAATTAATCATTTCATATTATATTATTATAATATAGCATAAATTGACTATAATTAAAAGAAAAAAGAAATCTTATTATATTACAATCAATTTGAATTGTAATTTATTATACTGAATAGTTGTTTATGCTAAACACTTGTAAAAGTTACTGCTGCCTGATGGATTAAAGAGTATTGGTAACAGATTAGAGCGGATCTGAAATACACAAGGCAGCTATAAATGCAGTTTATATTTAAATGCAAATAATGTCTTAACAAGTGGTAAGCTCTAATGTTTTCTTCCCAATTAAGCAAGTTTTACTTTGTTTTTTATATCATTGTACTTCCTATTAGAAGTATTTTGTTTAAGTCAATAAGCTGCAGTAGAAAGACTTCACTTCCTAACCTGCTTATCTAGTTTAGATTATGGGGAGCTGGCGTCTACTCTGCTAACACTGTGTGCAAAGCTAGAGCCGACCCCAAAGATGATGTCATTAGTCCATCACATGCCACACCTATGGGCACACCCCCACAAAGCCAGTTTAGACTTGCCAATGACGTAGTACGCATGTCTTTGGGGGGTGTGAAGAAAACCCTGAGATAATCCTGCATAGACATGGAAGGATATGCAGACGTTGAAGACACGGTGACCAGACTGAGATCTGAACCCAGGGTTCTGTAGCTGTGATGTATTGGTAGTAATGGTAACCACTCCACCCATAATGACCATAGTTATCTTAACATTGATGATCTGTAAATTATTTTTTTATTCTAAATTTTATAAAGGTGGCCTTTTAGATAGTATGACATTAATTAAATAATATGGATGTCTAAGCTTTCGATTACTTCCTTTTGACTATTTTGAATTTTTTTGTTTAGTGTGTTTCCATATCTCTGTTTAGTAATACCAGTGTATCGCCACACAATTAAATTTGATTTGTTAAAACAAAGACGAATGAATTTAAGATGTTGGTATTTTTGTACATAAAATTTGTAGTGCTGCAAGGACCTGAGTTCAGTTCCAAACCTTGTCAGCATCTGCATGTACATCTTGGCTTCATTTACTTTCATGCAGATTTAGCTAAATCGTGACTCTGAACTGGCCTTGTCTGAGAGACGGTGTGATTGTCTTATACCCAAAGATGCCAAGCTGGGCTACTGCTCTCAGCTACACTGAAATAGAAAGTGAGTTCAAATGAAGTCATAAAAATAATAATACATTTTATTTATGTAGCACCTTTCCCATACTCAGGAAGCATTAGCTAAGCCCTAATTTCTCAACAGTCAGTATTCACACATTTCAAGCCTGAAAACAGTATGCCATTTTTTAAATACTGAAGTTTCAGAGAGTTGTATTGGTTATTCTGTGTACAGCGTAGAATAAACAAGTTGTTTGAATGATAAAAGTAAAATGTTTGCTTTTGGAGGGTGGGGTTATTAAGGACACTATGGCTGGAAACTGTATATTGACTTGCACTGGCACCCGTGTACCACCTGGTGGTCCTGCTAGATTAAAGATCAACTCTCTGTGTTATCTTTTGGACATAAAATCAATGAAGACGTATCCGCTGTAAAAATCTCCTCAACATCAACTCATGCTGCAAATGGCACTTGCTGTCTTTGATGTGCCAATGGCATGGTTGGCTATCACTTCCAAATTAGCTACCCTGTAGTTCAGATCATCACATACTTATTGACAGTCTTAGCTATTGCCTGAGGATGAGTGATGTCTATGAAAAAGAAGTTTAAGGAACAAACTCCTTTAATTTAGGTGGCACATTGGGGCAGTGATAGAACTCAGCCTCGAAGTAAGGAGACCAGGGTTCATGTCCTGGATCCTCCCTGTGGGAAGTCTGTATGTTCTCCCCTTGGGGTCCTTTAGGTGTTCTGGTTTCCTCCCACTGCACAAAGACATGCAGGTTAGGTGATTGTCAGTCAGTCATTTACTAACCTGCTTAGTCCTGAACATGGTCATGGGGTTCTATTGGAGTCTATCCCAGGCAGCATAGAGCACAAGGCAGGAACAAACCCTAGGCAGGGCACCAGACTATTGCAGGATGAACACACTTATACACTCATCCACACACACACCCCAGCCACCACACTAGGGCCGATCCAGCATGTGTCTGGACCGTGCGAGGACTGTGGAGGTATCCAGAGGAACCCCACGCAAACATGGGAAGAACATGTAGACTCCACACCAGGAGGACCGGGAAGAGAGCCCTGGTTTTTTAACTGCAATGCAGCAGCACTACCACTGTGCCAAGGTGCCTGGTTAGGTGAAATGGCATCGCTAAATTTGCCCTAGTCTGTTTGGTGTGTATGTGTGTGTGTTCACCCTGTGATGGATTGGCACCCTGTCCAGAGTTGGTTCCTGCCTTGTGCACTGTGTTAGGTTGGTTAGACTTCTACCCCACCCACAACCCTGGTCTAGTTTCAAAATGACATGACTCCTTCAAGATTTAAAACAATGAGACTTCTAAGGTGGTGTAGTTGTTGTACAGCTGCTGCTTCACAAAACCCACCTCCTGGGTTTGAGTTCTGTGCCTGTCATTGCCTGTGTGGAGCTTGCATTCTCCTCCTATGTCTGCTTTGCTCTTGGTATTTTCGTTTTCCTTCTAACACCTCTAAGTATGTTCTGGGAAGGTTAGTTCTAAAGTGGCCCTCTGGGAAAATTAGTATGAGTCTATGTTTGAGTGGAATCCGTGATGGACTGGTACCATGTTCAGGGCTGTTTATTGCCTTCTTACCAGTGCTGCCAGCCACCCTGTGACCCAGAGCACAGCTGGGAATGTTATTTAATATATTGTGTATTCTGTCACTGTCAACACAAAAATATGACACTTTTCTAAAGGTCCATCCATCAATTATCCAACCCGGTATATTCTAAATACAGGGTCACGGGGGTCTGCTGGTGCCAATTGCAGCCAACACAGGGTGCAAGGCAGGAAACAAACCCCGGGCAGGGTGCCAGCCCAACGCAGGGACCGCACACACACACACACACACCCACCCACACACCAAGCACACACTAGGAACAATTTACAATCGCCAATGCACCTAACCTGCATGTCTTTGGACTGTGGGAGGAAATGTTTTCTAAAGCTAAAAAGTAAAAACATTTAATCAAGTTTTATTCATCTATGTAGGATGTCCTGCTCTCCTCAATGGAGTGTTTTACATTAATAATAATAATCCATCCATCCATCCATTTTCCAACCCACTGAATCCAAACACAGGGTCACAGGGGTCTGCTGGAGCCAATCCCAGCCAACACAGGGCACAAGGCAGGAACCAATCCCAGGCAGGGTGCAAACCCATCGCAGGACACACATAAACACCATGCACACACTAGGGCCAATTTAGAATCGCCAATGCACCTAACCTGCATGTCTTTGGACTGTGGGAGGAAACCCACGCAGACACGGGGAGAACATGAGAAGCGAACCCGGGTCTCCTAACTGCAAGGCAGCAGTGCTACCACTGCGCCACCGTGCCACCCTAATAATAATAATAACAATAATAAAACATTATATTTATATAGTGCCTTTCCCTTACTCAAGGCAAATAAGAATGAAAAAATGTATCATTTGCATTTTGTAGTGCTAGAAATAGAATGCTATCTTTGCTTTACCATGTATAAGTTATAAAACCAAGTATAACTGAAAGGATTTTGCCTTTTCTACACCAAAAATAATATTGACTTGTTTCATTCAGGGTTGTGGAGAGCCAGTGCCTCTCCAGGGTAGCACTCTGTACAAAGCAGGAACCAACCCTAGATGGAGCATCATCAGTCCCTTACAGGGCACACACATGCACACAGCCACAGTAATTGATACATTCATAGAAAAAATGATAACAAAAATGAATTGAAATATTGAGATAAATGTAAAGAGCATGTCACTGTAGATAATACATAGTTAGACATTAACGTTGATCGGCTGTTTCAACTCACCTAAGATAATGTATATTTTGAAATTAGCTTTGTGAAAGAATGTCTTCAAAACGATCATTTCTATGACTGTAGAATTCAGGATACTTCTGGAATGTTATGCTCGTCTTGTCATTAATACTTTGCTGAGGAAAACATCAGCAGCTTTAAATTCTATGGGGCCCACATCATTGAGGACTTGCCACTAAGCAGCACCTACCGTATCTTGCTAAGAAAAGTCAACAGCAACTTTACTTTTGAGAAAGCTAACAAAAGTCAATCTGTCCTCCCAGATCTAAACTAACCTCCACAGTGCAGATTAACAACATCCCAGTCAGATGTGGCACGTGCAATAGGTGGACTTCAAGGTCATGAAAGGCATGGTAAAAATCATGCGATATTGTACAATTTTATGCCAGACTTTAGAGCATTAGAACATTTGTGATGAGAGCAGACCATTAAGTCTAACAAGTTCATCCATTATATTTGCCTAGATTGTCCAAAATAAAATGGAGTCAAGATCTTTCTCTAGCACTGCTATGTCTTTTTTTTTTGTAAAATGAAGTACAAAACTGTACCCGATTCTCCAGATGATGCTTCGCTGGTATGTTAAATAATTTAAGCATAACTTCCGTTGATGTCGACTCCACACATTATGACATATAGTGCCTTCAGAAAGTAGTAAGACCTCTTGAATTTTTACACATTTTGTTATGTTGTAACTTTATTCTAAAAACATTTAAGTTATTTTTTTCCTTATTAGCAAGGCTTAATACCCCTCATTGTCAAAGTGAAAACAACTAAAAATTTTGCAAGTTCATTTTAAAACGTTTTAAGACACATAAATCAGTGCTTTGCTGAAGCACCTTTGGCAGCGAGTACATCCTGGAGTCTTCTGGTATGAAGCGACAAGCTTTGCACATCTGGATTTGGCGGTTTTCAAAATTCTTCTCCTCTGATACTCTCAAGCTGTGGCAGGTTAGACGGAGACCATCAATGGATAGCTGTTTTCAAGTCTCCTCCAAGATGTCTGACTGGGTTCAAATCTGGACCACTCAAGAACAAGCCAATCCTGTGTTGAGTCTGAGTCTGAGGTCCAGATCACTATGGAGATGGTTTTCATTCAGGATATCTCTGTACTTTTTTCCATGCAGTTTTCCTCCACCCTGACTTTTCCTTCAAAATTTTAAGCACTTCAATCTAGCTAGAGTGTCATTAAAAAGTATATGTGTAATTTCTACTATAATAAGCAAGCCATGATGTTTAAATCTGCTGTGTATATACAGAACTAAACCCTTTATTCTGTGCTCATTTTAAACTTACATTATTTTCTTTCAGACATGTACACTTGAATGTGAAGGCAAAGTTTCCACCACAAAGTCCTGGGAAGCATGTAAAGATATCTTACAAGGAAGTAAACCTGACATTTTAACAGATGATGGACGTGCCTCTTCTGAAAGCATCACAAATGAGAGTGAGGAGCACCAGCTGGCAAAGAAGTATGGGGGCTTCATGAAACGTTATGGAGGCTTCATGAAGAAAACTGCAGAACTTTACAATGTAGAGCCAGATGAGGAAAATGAGGGGACAGAAATTATAGCAAAGAGATATGGTGGCTTTATGAAGAAAGATATGGAAAACAGCCCACCGGTTGATACAGAAAGCATTTTAAAGGAACTTTTAATGCATGAAGCAGAATCTGACATGGAAAGCAATGGTGATCATGATGGTGAGATCATGAAAAGGTATGGCGGGTTCATGAGAAGCATCAAGAGAAGTCTAGACCTTGAAGATGGAATTAAAGACCTCCAGAAACGATATGGTGGCTTCATGAGAAGAGTGGGCAGACCAGACTGGAAAGAGAACCAAAAAAGATATGGTGGATTTTTCAAGCGTCCGAAAGCAGAAACAAGTGAGTCTAACTCTGAAGAGCTTGCAGATGTGGAAAAAAGATACGGAGGATTTATGGGTTATTAGGATCCGAATGAAAAGACTTTCTCCAATACCATACATTATTGTTTTACTGTCTTGCTTGCATTGTACAGTTTTTTTAAGGTAAAGAAACTTTCATAAAGTCTATCCCTTTTAGTTTTTTTTCCCAGCTAGATATGCATTATTTCATATGATGTGTATCTTGGAGGTATCTTTGGCTAATCTTTGTTTTACTGCTGCACCCCTTCTACATACAAAGCCACTGCAATGTACCATGGTGAACCCGTGACACCCCTAAAAAGGACACGATGCACATGACATTGTCAGATATTGTTATGTGGGATGTGTTCTGTCTCATCTGTAAACTGGACCACCTTCCAGCTATTTTGTTAAATAATGAAATATCTTTATCAAGAATGGGGATGCGCTGTGTTATGGAAAAGAAATTTTGTTTACATTCAGTGTGTATTTTGTCCTTAAGGCTTAAAGCTGTATTTTGTTATATGCTCTCTATTTTTCCATTTGAATTTAAGGTGTATCTCCTACTGCTTAGTTGTATAGAATCAAATAAATTCATTTTAACTGCAGGACCTAGAGCTTGTGTTGTGATTTAACATTAGCCTGAAAATTTAGCTTAACTTTTATTTGTCCACACAGCACAACACATTCTCCCTATTAATTCATTTTTTGTATAAGTGAATGGTAACAAAGAAACTGTAGACAAAATCAGTTTTAGGTATCACTTTTATATTTTGTAAAAATAAAAACATAACATAAAAGTACTAAAAATAAAACCCACATGACTTCTGGATTAAGAAGTTGAAGAGTTTTATAATGGTGTGCAATAATAAACATATACAGTAAGCAGCAACAGTCATTAGTATATAAATCAAATACACACCACTGTTGTTGGCAAGTTCTCCTTGGTGTCTGCTGAGGTTTATGTGTTGAGTACTCCAGCTTTCATCCTACATGTCCAAAGATATTTTTTCAGGTTAATTGGCAAATTTGGCCTGATCTCCGGGTGTACGTGTGAGTGAGCTCTGATATGTGCCAATACCCTGTGCTACCAGGACAGGTTCCGGACTTCACGACCCTGACTTGGATTAAGCAGCTCTGGGAATGTTATATTAGGTTAAGCTACTCAAAAAAGCATTGTATAACATTACTGTAAGTTAGTGACTCAAATAGAAACTATTTATAAAGCTCCTATTAGTTTAGTAAAACATTATGGATTTTTGCATTTTAGAGTATTATCAATACATATGCAGAGAAATGTGTCTGTATTATAATAAGTACTCGATGAAAGATTCAAAGCACAGTCTAATGAAGATAAGCAACAGTTCAGACTAATTTTCAAATGACACAGTAGTACATATACATATGAAATTTGACATTTTCTCTCGCGGGATTTCACTTTCACCAAACAACAAATCTTTTAATTCTCGCGGATATGCCTCTTCATTGGGAAGAAACACTACTTTTCCCTGATGGCAACACGAATTAGACGATCAACAAGTCTCCGACTTAAATCTGAACAATACATTCGATCTCTTTTCGCTGTTCCGTTATTTCACCGAGTAATAATTTCCATTTGTTTGCGCTAATGTGATAATTACTAACATTTTTTTGAGACTTTTAAATTTTTGTACTTCCATTGTCTCTAACCTGCTCTGCATGTGTATCGCACCAACATTTTTTAATTCTTTACGACATTCTACTTTGTCATCTACTTTTTGACTTTTATTTCCGGCCCCAGACGTGGTAAACTCTCTTGGCACAAAGTCTCTCACAGGACGTGAAAGTGTCTCTATCTAAGAAAATCACTTCTCGTCTCTTTTCCCAAGATTTTTTTTATTATAACTGACAATATATTTATGTTTCATTTTCAGTCATATTAAAGAATATTAAAATGTAATTATCTAGAAGCCTCTCATCCTTTTTGAATGTTTCTATTTTAACCTTTAATACAGATCTTCCTTTTACAACATACAGTAGCCATTTAAACACAATACACTCTTTTAAAGTTTTCATTAGTAAACATTGACTCTTTGTGGCTAGAGAACTATATTAAGGGTTTTCTTGGCCTTCTGTTTAATCTTTCAGTTTATACCTTTAAGGATCTAGTCCCTTCCAAAATTTTGTGAGATCACATACAATTCAATTATGTGGATACTGCTCTCTGTTTATTGATTAGATTTCATACCCTGTACCAAAACTACAGAATGGAAGTTATTTTAGATTATATTTTTCTGTTTTTGTTCATTACAAACACTCCCAAAAACTTTAGGCTTTGATAAATGCTTTAAGAGTTGTGGATTGCAATTACTCAAGATGACAGGTATGCCTTCCTAGTGATCTGTACAGGACTATGGAAATGAGTTCTAATTCATCCTCCTAGTTCACGGGTCCTCAATCACGGTCCTGGAGAGCCGCAGTGGCTGCAGGTTTTTGCTCCAACCCAGTTGCTTAATAAAAAGCACTTATTGCTAAAGTAACACTTCTGCTTCACTTTAGTGATTTTGAGCCCTTATTGCTTAATTTTGTCTTAAACAGCTATTTTAATTGCTCCTTATTATCAATAACATGCAATTGACAAGAGACAGCAGCATTTCTCCATTTAGCTTATTTACATTTACACCTGAGTGTATTTATCTGCACTATTGGGTTTAATTAAATACTTGGAAGAAAAATGAAGAGAAAAAAGTGAAGGACTGAGAATTACTCGTCCATTTTAGCCTTCAAATCATTTGCATGATAGAAAGGGAAAGAAAATCTAGGATATGAGAATGACCTGACATAGCAGAGTAAATTTAATTTCATAGCTTGTTAGTGCTTTATTGGCAAGAATTGCTTTCTAATTAAGCAACCAGGTCAGAACAAAAACCTGCAGCCACTGCGGCTCTCCAGGACTGGGATTGAGGACCCCTGTCCTAGTTACAGAGGTGTACAAACTCCACTCATCCAACTATTTAATGAACTTGCCACTTCCATTCCAGGATAATGAGGTGCCCAAACATATATCTCCATTGTCATGGGGAAGTCATCAGCTAACTCTGTATTATATGCTTCTACATTTAAAAATGTATTTTGTAACAGTCTTGTACAGAGCTTTGTCAGTGAAACACTGATTGGCTTTTAATTGATACAATCTTTTATTTTTTTATTTTTGTTACATTTCTGTGAATCACACCAGGAAGGTGTACTTTGATGTGTCACAATGTCTCATATCATCACTGCAATGGTCTAAATAATGGCACGACACTTAACTATTCTTCTGTGACTTGGATAAACAAAACTTCTAAAACTCTTTGTGTGTATCTTTCTAGCATTTCACAGTTTCCAATCCTTAATTTTCCTTTCAGCTTTAATCTCTAGTTTACGTTCTGGTTTTGGTGTAACAGAAAGAAACTGACTCTTGGTATCAAACCTTATTTCTTGAATACAATTGTTTTCCTGGTCCTGTGCATTGTATTATTTCTTACAGTTCAATCCACTGGCAGTACACTCCAGATACCCACCCAATTACAGAGCACTTCCACACCACTCAGGGGCAACTGTGCGACAGACAACTCGGTGAAAAGACAACTCGGTGACAGACAACTCAGCAAAAACACAAGTGGGCAACAGACAACTCGGCGAAAGGACAACTTGGCAAAAGACAATTCGGCGAAAAAACACCTCAGCGAAAATACAACTCGCCGACATCCTTTTCCAGTTAGTTAATAGTTAGGTTTAAAGAGATTTTTTTAATGATATTTAAATGGCAACGTAGGGTGCTGGAAAATCCACAGAATCACCTGCTTTATGAAAGTCCCAATACGTTGTGAGTAAAGATATTCCTTAAGTCTTACTCGCAGGTCACCTTTTGTATTCTAAATATTGTTATCATACGATTACAATCAATACAATTTATATAAAGTATTAGCAATTTTTTTGTTGCAGAAGATTAAATTTCATTCATCAATTATATAAATTTATTTTCAACATTTTAAATCACATTGTCATTTAAATATAATTAAAAAAATCTCTTTGAACCTAACCTAAAGGATGTCGCCGAGTTGTATTTCGCCAAGCTGTTTCTTCGCTGGGTTGTCCTTTGCCGAGCTGTCTTTTCGCTGAGTTGTCTTTTCGCCGAGTTGACTGTCGCCAAGTTGTCACCGAACCCTTCCACACATATGAGCACACAGTCACAGAAGTCAGTTTACTTATGATAATTTGTTCCTGTTTGCTATTATTATTTGTTACAACAAGTGCTTCCTGGTGTCTCACTGCAATACAATTCCACAATTCCATCAGGATAAATTTTGACCCCTCCACCCCTGAATTGATTGAAATGTAATTCAAAATGCTGTGATTCCCCTAATTTACATGACACGCAGATTTACTGGGGCGACTTCCTTTATTTTTGTGTACTGAAACCTAAGGGTATTTGTGTTACTGTTTATATAAATGTGTGAGTTCTGCTTTCCATTTTCTATGTACTTTGTACTTTTCCTTTAATTTTGTTTTGAAACTTGAAGACACTAATCAAAATCAACTTTGTAGTTTTCTAGTCGTCACAAACTGCCCAAAACTGATGTGATCTTTGGAATATATTTAGTATGTTTTTGGAAGCAACATCTTCCAACTTTTCCAGCACTCCTGCTAAAATCTTTACAGGTCCAGGAGTTTTATTTGTTTTTATTACACTCCATTACTGAAACACATTTGATACTTTCATTTCAACTCGTTAATATAGAACATGTTTTTTTGCCACCTGTGACATTAATTGTTATTCTTGTGCGAACATAAAAAATGTACATAAATCAACAGTTTTTTTATTTTTTGCTAACTATAAATCATTTTTCCCTGTTGCGCTATAAATTGTCATACGGAAAGTCGTTTATATTGAAGTAGTTGCATGAAATAAGCATCATTCAATATTCATAAAATAATATTTAAAAAGCCAAAAAGATCATCTTCAATAGTTGCATATAATGCCATTTGTGAAAGTTATTTGTCTAAAGTTTAAGGTTAAGCATTCCTACCTTCAAGCCATAGACCTTGGGACAGTCGGAGCAGGCGAGAGCAGCTTTTTTCCACCTTATCAGATAGGAAGTCATTGTCAAAGTGCACTATCACTTAATGAACCTTCTTCCACAGGGGATATTTCTTGACTTGGATCTACCAGTTTCCAATTGTATGGTACAGTTAGGCGTTGACTGGAGCACAGGCAATACACACAACTTTTGTCTACGTTTTGTCCCACCCAGTCCTGTTACTGTCTATTGCTATGCAACATTAATTGTGCCAGAGTCACATGATGGTAGGGACAGTGGGATCCCAACTAGAGGTCTTTGCTAGAGCAGCATTCATCCTGCCCTTGTGAAGGCTTCAGGTCTAATGCTTCTGTTTATTATGGTTTAAGATTTTTTTTTCTTTAACACTTACCTGCCACTTCTGATATTTTGTTCAGCTCTTTTATTTCTTTGTTTTTCTTCTAACCTCCTGTCTACATTTTTGATTACTGTTTTGGCATACAGATTTGTATATTTGTAGAATCCACTTATTTTTACACATGAATTTCTGAGTTATTTGGTTTCAGTACATATAGAATCTAATTCTGTTTGTAGATCTGCTTTTGAGTTAAAATTGAAAAGTTATTTTTTATTACCATTTTGTTTTTTGTTATTTATGCAAGGCTTTGGACTGATCCCACATCATTCTACCCAGTGATGTCAATGGATGTGACATATGAATATCACAGTGTTCTCACTTTCATTTATCCCTCGTGGATGTAAGATCTCTTGTTCTCTTTAGTGCTAGTTAGCATTATTTCAGGTAGGCCCTAGCATCACAATTAATCTGATGGTTTTGACCTCTGCAACTTCTGACTTCTGACTGTGTTTTGCTGTATTGCCCTGGTAGCTTGTTCTCATTTTGTACGCTACTGTGTAATATTTATCTTACATTTCATCGCGACTGTTTTGTTTTTGGCTCACCCTGATCTGTATTCCACAATAGGTACACACAGCTTTTATGATTTTTGGGGTGTTTATACATGGAATGTTTAGTTTTGTATATATTTTATAGTTTCCTTTTAATTTTTCTTTTGGTTATTAATTATAACCATTTTTTCGTGGCTGTATTTTTGCTTTTGATTTACATGCACAGGCATTGACATTTTATTCTACTTTGTTGTTAATAACAATGTTTTGTTGCTACTCTGTGGTGGCCAGGGGTGGCATCATCAGACCACAGCACTATCTGCAGCAGCCATGTTTCTGGATATTCAAAACAAAATGTTACTGTGATAGCTTGTGAACATCTTACTTAGGTAGTGAGGCTTTTCAGTTAACGTATCAGGATTTGATGTTTTTGCCACTCATTGTTTTTTTTCATCTTTACCTCAGCTCATTCTTTGTCTATGCATTTCACTCTTCTCCTGGTTCTTCAGACTTTTTTGTAAGCAGCTAGTCGCGCTTCACAGGTCAACACACCCGACAGCTCAGCTTTACCTCTGGAGGGCCAGCGCTTGGAGGATGTGCCATAAGCGCTGCCTTTTCTGTTAGCCTATCTGGGCGACACTTACCTAAGGGTAGGTCTTCAGGGTGATTTCAGCTTCACTGCTACATGATTAACACTGATACCCACAAAACAATCATATAGATAGATACTGAAGCCAATATACCTTTAGCAACAACTTTTTTCAAGAGTGCAAGTTGTGTTCAAACGAATTATTTATAAATGCATTGAAAACACGTCAAGCACCTCCTGACTTAATGTATGAGGAAACCCCCACTTATGATACAATGATCAAATGGTCTTGATATTGAGCTATGCCAGAATTTGGGCCCTCTAGGCTGGAAAAAAAGAAAAAAAATGTAGACCATATTTTCTGCAAGAAATTACAGCCTTATGATAAAGAGCAAACAAATAAGTGCCTTCAGCACTAATGGTCAGAAGGACTTGAAGATGTGCATCGACTGACCCCAGGGGTTATTTGGGATACAAAGGGTCCAAGTTACTCCTTTTTGCAATCTTTGAAAAAATGGGGATCGGTAATTTAGGATATTATTTGATGATCAAGACCATGACCGGCTTTTTGACATTTGATTTTCTATTGGTGGTCCTAGCCCTCTAAGAGCCACTCCCAAATTTCAAACATAAGCATGTGCAGCATGTGAGGTGTCAGTGATTAATGAGTATGATGTTATTTTTGGTTTTTGATACTTTACTAGGGATCTAGCCCTCCAAAGGCCAATATGAGAGGGTGACAATTTTTTAAAATATATTATAATCAAGGATATTTAGACTTTAAACTTTTAAACTGAAGCACACATTATACTCTATGTATATACATTATACTATTCTATTCTATTCTTGCTGATTATGTACTTTTACCTCATTATGTAAAACTTTATATTTCATATGAACACCCTATATTGGGGTGCAGGCCCGCCACCAGAAATATTTGGGCCCCAGACAACTGGGTACGTGTGGGCCTCTCTGCCTTCCCCCGGGTCCCCACATGCCAAAACCTTCAAATACGTATACAAAATGATCAAAATGTAGTTTATCCGACAGCGACAATGCTGCATTTATGAATACCATACTTGATGAGTTAAGCCTTCTCGCACATCAAAGTTTGACTGCGAGAAGGAAAGCCAGTGCTAACGGAAGCTCGTAGCGGAGTTGAAATAATAAATTAATGAGATTGGCCTATGTATTATCTAACGTGTAACGGTATTAATGCAACGAATAGGAGTAACATCTAAACATTTTAATATATACTAATGGTTAGGGTTATCTACATGGTGTACAATCAGTATGGTAACTTGCTGTATCAGACTTCAAAGTTTTCAAAAAATCCGGGTGATCCAGAATCTTTAGTGATACACACAAAACCAACGCACACTCGTCACTGCTTTAAAAGCAACAATAAACACCCAAGCGAATGAATTATCAAACTACGGAGACGGACTTCTGCTACACCATACACGCCAACATCCACGATAGTGCACAACAATATCGCTGTTGTCTGAGACAGAACAGCGCTTGTGTGTGTGAAACAGAAGTATTCAATTACAGCGGCGAAGTCAATCCATCATCCACGTACCCTGTACAACAAACATACTACTCAACGTCAAGCTCAAGGATGTCGGCGTCGGCTCTCCTTTGTCTTTGAGAAGCGTGCCGCTGCCGGCCCCCTTTGACAAGCGTGCTTCACACGGCACGAGCACGATATCTACTTGCGTGGAGCGTGCGGCTATTAAAACACTTACTTGTATTGTTGTAAGCTAAATGATTTAACTTTTCTATTACATGTAACTTGAATAATTGTCCAAATATATATCTATGTGCACAACATCAGCATAAAAAAAATCAAGTGTGAAGGGGCCCCCTTCTGTTAGGGCCCTGGACCAGAGTCCCATTTGTCCCCCCCGGCGGCGGGCCTGTGGGGTGGCTTACACTAATTCAGAGTTTGTGTCTTAGTAGTGATTTAGCAAATCAACAGACATTTAGAAAGCCTTCCTCAAATTCTGCTGAATATTATTATAAGGCACCTTACAGTAATTAGTTTTAGTTGATTTGGGACTTTCAAACAATTGCATTAGGCAATATAAACCTATACAGTAATTTTAAAATGAATGTAGTTTTGCACAGTACATATTCTTCAATTGCAGAGCATGGCTCCTTAATTATTTAGTTCTCTTTTACTACAGAAAAGTTTCCATCAGTCCACATATTTCACTTGCTTAAAACCAGCAGTCTAAAAGGACAATAAACAATTTTGGTCAGCCCTCTCTTTTGGCAGAAAATGAAAAAAGATTACTGCAGTTTGGGGAAGAAGCAATTTTTACAAGCACTTTAATTAGAGCCCACTGAAGTAAACAATGATTTGGAGCAAAATGCTGTTCACGGAATAGATTGCTCTGTGTAGGCTGAGGCACGATCCACAAGTCTGTCAAATTTATGTCATGCAGGACTGTTTTTTTCACTTTCATTGTTCTCATAAGCAGATGACTCAGCTCATCAAAGCTACTGAACTATATACTACATTTTTTGTTTTTACAACAATGCAAAACTGCATAGTGCAGCCTTTATACTGAAAGTGTTTTGTCACTAAACATCAAGCTTTGGCTGATGAATAATGAGAATAATGCCAAGGAGGACAAAACAATAAGCCAAAAGAGATTAATTATGAAAAGAACAATATAAATGAATACAGAAATGAAAATTAAATACAAACTAACAGAATGGGCTAAATAAACATATAAAGTCACACTTGGCATTACTATGTCTCTGCATATGTGTGGGATGACATGACCATTTCTTAACAACTCCATACTGTGCCCAAGCAGCACTCCTTCCTTCTATCTTTCTGTCTTCCTCTGAATTTTCTTCCTTATTCTACTTCTAATGACTCCACACTTAATGGAGCATTGAGCCGAAAGGACATTTAAGCCCAAAACAGCAATTATGCTCAGAATGAGAATCACACTCATCCTCTTTCTGGGTCCTTGTGTTCCTGCAACTCTGAGCTCCAGCTTACTCTTTAGGACAATTATCATTATTATTATTATTGTGGCCTGATATTCTTCAGATAGTAAAAGGATAAATACATATATATATATATATATATATATATATATATATATATATATA
>JANRMT010062819.1:62436354-62454296 GCA_026402145.1 Polypterus bichir lapradei
AAGAAAGAAAGAAAGAAAGAAAGAAAGAAAGAAAGAAAGAAAGAAAGGGAAGAGAATCCATTTCCTCAACTTAAATGCTAATTCTAAAATGTTATTGCTTAGATCCTGTCAGGTTTTGAAGAAGTTGTGTACAGATCCTCTAAGTGAGAACTTGATTTTTTCCAGTTTTAGATAATATATAACATTAGTTATGCACTGACTTAACAGAGGAGAGTTAGGATTCTTGGGCGGCACAGTGGCGCAGTGGGTAGCGCTGTTGCCTCGCAGTTAGGAGACCTGAGTTCGCTTCCCAGGTCCTGCGTGGGTTTCCTCCGGGTGCTCCGGTTTCCTCCCACAGTCCAAAAACATGCAGGTTAGGTGTGTGTCTCTAGTGTGTGCTTGGTGTGTCGGTGTGTGAGTGCGCCCTGCCCGGGGTTTGTTTCCTGCCTTGCACCCTGTGTTGGCTGGGATTGGCTCCAGCAGACCCCCGTAACCCTATAGTTTGGATATAGCGGGTTGGAAAATGGATGGATGAGTTAGGATTCTTCCAGTTGAGCAAGATAAGTCTACGTGATAATAGTGAAGCAAAGGCAATCACAGTTTATTTGTCCTTCTCCACTTTAAGCCCTTCTGGAAGTACACCAAACACAGCTATTAGTGGATTAGGAGGGATTGTGAAATAAAGTAAAAGGATAAATACATATATTTTTTATTTTATATCCATCTGTCTGAACATTTTCTCCTGATTTTTTCATTACAGGCTTGAGAACAGCTAAAACCCATAAAGGCAGCAGCAGGATAAGTAAAACTTTGATATTTTTATATGAATTACACAAATGTTAAATTATTAATTTTATCCACGAATCAGTCTATTACTGTGAGGCTGGTGTGACTCACCACGTTCATTATGGATTGGTGTACTCTTGCATCCTATAAGCTTGAAACACACACACACACACACACACACACCCAGACAGAGGCATTGATTATGAGTGATTCCTGTACAGCTTCTCACTCCTCAGTACTCTACATATGGACTAAATAACTTTTGCATAAACTGCACACTGGTGTCCCCAGATATAATCTTGATACTAAACGCTAACACACCATGGTCCCCAAGAATAACCTAGATGTGTGGAGGCTGATACTACACCCACGGGAAAATTGTACTTCTCAGAGGTTGATCGTTGATGGCTCATGAGACTTCACAGAGATTCTCATTTATGTTTCATTTAAGAATCAGCTTTGTCACAGATTTCCATCCATCCATTATCCAACCCACTATATCCTAACTACAGGGTCACGGGGGTCTGCTGGAGCCAATCCCAGTCAACACAGGGCACAAGGCAGGAAACAAACGCCAGGCAGGGGCGCCAGGCAGGGGCGCCAGTCCACCACAGTTGTCGCAGATGTTTTTCCTAAAATCCCTTATGAGACATAGCTTTAGACAAAAAGGAGACATGCGATATAACCGTGGTAAAAAAATAGTCAAAACTGAGAATTTGGTATATTTTGTGAGATCTCTCTTTCAAGGCTTCACATTTTGTACTTAATATTGGACTGATGCCTTTATCCAACATGTTTCACAACATTTGATATATGATTAATGACATTTCTTTTGTTTTTCCAACTGGAGTACAGGCAGATAAAGTGAGTTGCTCGTGACCACACAGTGGTGTCAGAAGTGGGATTTTAACCCACAACTTTAGGATTTAAAACCCAAAGTCTTAACCACTATGCCACTTGCCTTGTCTTCCAGAATGACTTTGTTCTAACTGGAGCGCAAGAATATCAATTAGAGCAACTAATAGTATTATTCTGAAGCAAGGACTATAGTTTTGTAATCATAGTAAAGTGTTTTATTAGTATCGCTTATACATTATATTACTGAGCATACAATGCAAATACTTTTAAATTGCAAAAAAAAAAAAAAAAAGTCACAACACTGCTTGGAAGATCTGAGGCCATTGCATGACTTTGCTGAAATCTCAGCTGAAACTCAAGAGGAGATTCTGATGAGAACACCGGGGTATTTTGTCTCAGGTGAAAAATCTATGAAGCATGAGACACATGACAATGTTTCCATTTTATTTCTCTTTGATCTCATTGTCATTAAGAAGAAAACAAAAAGATATTAAGGAGATCACTTTCTTGATTTTTCATTCCTGTGGGCAGGTATTGATCCCTATGATGAAGCACAAAGGGGTCAATAGCAGTGTGTGTGTTTTTATTTAAATAAAATCTGTGTGATCAGGTTTGGAGGGCCATCAGTGTGAACAGCAGTGTAACAGAGCTGCTCCGGGGTATTGATAGAGAATCAGCTGGCCTGGTAGTCAAATGCAGATGTGTATGACAGTCTATTTCCTCATTAATACTCTGAGGTTTGCAATCATGACGCCTGCATCCAATGAAGGATAGAAAAGGAGCCTAAGGAGGGAACAGGGGGAGAACAAAATGGAAATCAGTTGAAAATTAAGCTAAAGGCAGAATTGGGCAGGTGAGCTAGTGTGATTTAGAAAACGCAGAGCAGTTGGTAGCCTAGCCAGGCAGTGAGAGCAATGGTGCTCCGAGGGCAGGTTGTTCCTGCTGAGTACTATGGGAGAGCAGGGAGCAATTAAGTGCTACAAGAGGTTCTGGAAATGTGAATGGCGGCAGCAAAAACGAGGAGGTCCTGCTCTGAGTGTCCCAGTGGGTACTGCCTGAGATGACTGGAATGAGAGTTGGGGTGAGGGGCCTGTGGCTATCGGAGTGTCCATCTGTTGCAAGACCTGAGAAGGGTGAGCTGGGGAGACAGGAAGAGAAAAATTAGTTGGAACAGCAGAGATGAGCTGAAGGGAAAGTAACTCAGTGTCTGCATAGTTTTATGGAACTTATATATTCCATCCATCCATCTGTCATCCAACCTGCTATATCCTAACTACAGGGTTACGGGGGTCAATCCCAGCCAACACAGGGCACAAGTCAGGAAACAAACCCTGGGCATGGCGCCAGCCAACCACAGGAACTTATATTATATATTGCTGATCTTAACTCTACATCAAGAGCGCTTGATTTATTTATTGACTTATTTATTTGTAGAACACTGTACATTTCAGGCCTTGGTTTTTGAATCCTTGACTGTAGTTAATAAAAGCACTGTTGTACTTTGCACTATACTCTTGCCTGTTATGTCCTCATTGCCTTGTTCATCTTTGTTCATGATTATCAACAGTCCTGAGTTCAAGAAGGTGACGGCAGCTGAAGCCAACCTGGACTACCACAGTACCACCCCTGACCCCTCTGGTCATAGTTTCATCCCGCTCCTGGCTGCTACTCACAAAATTCCATCCCATGTCTGTCTGCTTTCTCGCATTCTAGCAAAAGGTTTCATTCTGCTCCAAACCACATACCCGGCTTTCCCCACTAAAAGGCACTTGTACTGGTCTCATAGCCTGATAATAAAAATAATAAATTACATCTATATAGCTCTTTTCTAGCTTTGTAACCACTTTATAAAGACAGATGGGAGCCATTTCAACCAGTAAGTGGATTCTTAAAACATCAGCTGTCTTTTTTGAGACATAAAATAGTAGTCTGTCTGGTATTTATAAAATCCATTAAGTTGTCCATCACTTTGTCTTGATCGTTGGTTAGACTGTGTAAACAAACAACAGACCTACATATTTTGTCCAATCCAATTGCAAGAAATGTATGCATTGAACCTCCAATCGGTGTATCTCATGTACAGCACAGGATTTGTTAAAGAAAAGAACACTTAGCAGGTTGACTCAGGTGACAGCAGGGAGGACTGGCCTGAGCCACATTGCTATTAAACACCAACTTTTAAATATAAAAGGTGTCCAAAAAACAAAACTGCACAAATATAGACAAGAAAAAAATTTTAAAAAACTTCTCATTTTTTCCACTGGTATGTAATGAGTAAGAAGCTGAATGTAGATTCAGGAGAGTTGTCAATGTGCAACTTCAAGCCCTAAGGGAGACAGCTCATCAGCAGAAATTACACATGATTTGGTGAGGCTAGTTTCAAAAAGTTTTAATAAAACTGATAGCTTTTAAAATTAATGAGGACTTCTGTTGTAGCTATCTTCATGTCTACTTTAGATGTTAAAATTCAGGCAGTGGTTGCACTGCTATCTCGCATTTTTAATATACTTCATGCATTGGCATGGGTTTTTTTCCCACAGTCCAAAGAAATTCAGGTTGGTGAACTGGCATTGCCATATTGGCCCTAGTGTGTGAGTTTGGCTGTCTTTTCACCCTAACATGGACTGGCATCAAGTCTAGGTATTGTTCATGAATGTGCCCACTGATTGCTGGCATAGGCTACAGTTGCACTGCCCAGGATAAGCGGGTTAAGGAAACAGTTGGATGGATGAATGTTAAAACGTCGGTATGCTGAAAAAAAAATTGTTGAAAAAGTATGTTTTTGTGTTTTTTCTTTTTCGCTGTGTGAAAAGGTGCTATATAGGCGCCCGACCCGGCACAGAGAGACAGGGAGGCATGTGTAAAAGTAAAACAAATATTTATCGTCTTCCCCGTGTCCCTCAGGTACAGCACAGTCCCATAAGCACAACAGAAACAAAAAAACAAACAAAAAGCACACTGGTCTTCACCACCACTCCTCCCGGCAAGCGTTGTCCTCATCCTCCTGACTCTGGCTCCCGTAATGGTGGCTGCTGGCTTCTTTTATAGCCCACCCGGAAGTGCTGCAGATGCTTGATAACCTGCATCTGGCTGCACTTCCAGGTGTGGCTGCATTGCCACCCAGACGGGCTCAGGAAACCGTGCAGCTCCCCTTGGCGATGGACACGAAGCCCAACAAGGCTAAGCTCTGAAGTCCCATGCCTGTGGCCCCGATGCAACCCAGGGGGCCTGCCACCAAGCGTTCCGGGGGAAGTAGTGTATAGTCCATGGCGGTTCCCCCAGACCAAGTGTCGAAGGAGTGTCCCGGCCGGACATGGGCCCCAGCCATCCACCACAGGTGTTATCGGAAAGAAAGAACAAACATGTAAGTCCATAAAGATATCGAAAATGATCAGATTGTTTGATTAGAAAAAATTAATAAAGATCCATTGTGTTTGAAATCATGTGTCAACTTTTGATTGCATCCCTGAACCCATTTATCTTCTTTGAGCAAAATCTGGACAACCTCTCAGATTGATGGATGCACCTGCTTTGACAAGCTAAGACAAGCATTTAAAATGTGAGCTTCCTATGCATGCACCAGGCAAGATGGCAGTCCCAGTGCAGTGGAGCACGCCACTAACCCTGTCCACACAAAGGTAAGCAGTCAGACCAGTGATCACCATCATTCATTTTCCTTACAAGTTGTTATGCATATCCACTACAATTCCGGGAATGATTCATTTGGTAAATTAGTAAAATAAAAATGAGACATTGCTACATCACAGATGTGCACATACTATCTAACAGTAAAACAGTATCGATTATAACATTGATGATAAATAGTAATAGTAGAATAAGTAATAAATATATAGTTCATTTATTTTTTAAGAATTTTTCAAAGAGGTTCACCTATGCCCTGACTGCACGCTCCCGACCACAGGAATAAAGTCTAATCACCTGTGTCCCCTTACTACTCTTAAGTTTAAGTCACAAACAACAGAAAATTGAATTGGGTCCTATGGGATTTCCACAGGAAGTTAGTGCCACTAATCAACCAATGATACGTGCGTTACTTTCACAATTCTTTCCTCTATTGGAGACGTACCCCTCAGCCATGGGCCATCTGTGTAAAGCTCCAAAGTTAAAATGCAGTTCATTCTGAGCTCAACTAAAGCAGTCTGGTGTGGTCTTTCAAGCAAAATGCTTGCAGTTGCAAGATGATGACTTAGTTCTCCAGGGGCCTCATTTATAAAACTTTGCATGAATTCAAGCATGAAATGATATGCATGCCAAAAAAACAGGAACATGCATACGTCAAAAAAAAAAATCAGACTTATACAACCTAGTGTACGTGCATTTCTATTTAATTTGCCCTTCATGATGCTCAATCACCTTGTAAATGTGAGTATGTGAACACGCCTGGAATGCCTCCCTGAAACATCCGTATGGAGCATGCTCCTCACACATATGCAGTCATTTTGCTGCAGACCGTCATTAGGTGGTGGAGCAGCTCCCTTCTGATGCCACCTGCATTCAACAGTATTTGGCTGCTGTGAAAGAAAATGTAACTGCTTGCAAGCTACTATAGCTACTGCTATAACGGCAGGTTAGTCATGCAGTAGTCTGTCACAAGACAGGGTGCAGTAAGCCGACCGAGGATAATTTCTTTTTATGGAACTCATCCGTGGTTAGACACAGGAAAGGTGACTTTTCCTTCTTTAGGGCCCCTTTTGCAATGTGTGCAAAATAGAGATGGTTAGCCAATGTAAGATGTAAGATGAAATGCTTAGATAAACATATTGTGCTTATTGATAAGTAAGGAGAAGGGGGAGGCAGGAAAGACATTAAAAGACATTGCAATTCTGCCTTGCAACATGGAATCCACGTACTCATCAGGGACTGAATAAAGACTGATTGATTGAACTATTCCCGTCTTCCTCATCAGTTACTTCCGCACTGCTTAACTGAGGGTGCATAATTATGGGTGGCATTAAAGCCCCTTTTCTCTGCATTGTGAGGGTCTGGGAATGGCATAAGGAGCCAGGTAGCCGCTATTATCTGGCACATGTAATGATATGATTGCTCTTAGAACGAATAGTACAAGCCATCTGAAAAAGTGAGGGTTCAGTCAGTTACGTGACCAACAAGCCAGCCACCACATACAGTTCTGTCACATCTGTCAAAGCTACTTTGCCTCAGAACAAATGAATCACATTACAGTATGTTTTATGTATGTCTTCTTCATTCTGTCTTTTTCTTCCATCAGTTTGTTGCTGACGATGAGGCCACAAAATGTCTCCATTTTATTCATTTCTATGACTTCTATCCTACATTTGTCCTCTTTCCTCAAGCATAAGTATTTAGAGCCATACATCATACCTGGAATTACCAGGGTTTCATACACTTTGACTTTTGTTTTGACTGCTTTATATTTTGATTTCCATAGCTTGTTTAGTTTTCCAAAGACTGCAGAAACGAGTCCAATTATTCTTTTGACATCTGCCGTTTTATGTATGTACACATACACTATATGAAAGCTGGATGTCATGCTTTGTCAGACAGTTAATAGCTTCCAGCACAGCAGGCATGATGGAGTGAGGCTTGGCTGAGATGTTCCTGACCTATCAGGCAGTTCCTGAGAAGTGAAAGCAGGTAGCCAATATCAACTGATGGAAAACTAAAAAAGTTCTTTTGTTCAAATAACTAACAATGCCCTCATATACAGTAAGGGAACTAAAATATAGCCTGTTCGTCATATTAGTTGTTTACAGTAATGGCTCAAGGATATTTGTTGCTATGAGTGTGAGTTGTCATTCAGCTGGTTTGGCTGCATTTTCCTGCTTGATCAAGGCTGTGTCGACTTTCCATTTTCTCTGAAATGCTGCATATGCGTGAGTCAGAGTTTCAGTAAATATACGCATATTCCCCTGTTAAGGTATCTTTTAAATTTCCTGATATTTGTGTGAGAAGTGGTATACACACATTTCAAACCCCTTTTTATGCGTTTATAAATGAGGTCCAAGGATAATCAGTAAAATTTTTATTTAACGTTGCAATGTGTTTAACAAAATAAAACTGTTATTCAGTTTCTTGTACCATAATTCATAATGAAAGCACACATGGCATTAAACTCTTTATGGAAGTCTAATCCACCCAACTTAATTTCATTTTATTTGGTACTATAAATGTTTATTCAGCTAATACTGATTGATAACATAGGTCTTTCACCCTTATCATCTGAAAAAGAGGCTGACATTTATACTCTTGCTTTCTAAACTAAAAGTTTCCTTCTGCATACAGAGACAGTTATTACTTAGGCCACTGAGAACAAAGAACAGAAGGAATGGGCCTGCTGCTTTTTATGTGGCCAGGAGTTCTAAGCCCAGCAGAAGACGTGACAAGGACTCGCAGGCCTTGAACAAAAATCCCTGGCAAGAATGAATTTAAGAATAGGATCATATTTAAGGTTAGCACAGTCAATGTATGCATTCTTTGTGACAAAAGTTCTACAAGATTCCTAATGGATAAATTGGAATTAGCATAACAATGACACAAGACTGTGATCTTGTAGTATGTTCAGGTGACTTAATTGTATTATTATGGTTCAGATTTCAAATAGCGATAGTCAACATGCTGGAGCAAAGATTCTGGATTTGTTGGTCATGATCATCCAGGTGGGGCATTCATTTGAAAATGTGGTTTTCCAAACAAGGAATGTCTAAGTGAGAAATTGATCACATCAGGCATGAAGGCCATTACCAGTTATCTGTTAACTCATACTTGTGCATGATTCCATTCACTGCTCAGTTATTGGGGTGCCCTCAATCAGATACAATAAATTATTTGGCTTATTTTCTGGTAGGACATGTGAAAATATCAAGATTCTTAAGTAAGGAACACCTAGGCAAAGGAGACATCTATAGCACATTACCTCCAGATGCCAGAGACAGACTTGACAATATTCAAGGATGCCACATAGCAGATGTCAGAATTTAACCTGAAGTTATTGCAATCTGCCAAGGAAAGAGTGACTACACTCCTGAAGTGGTATAACTGAAACAGAAGGCTAAATTTGGAGGGAGTTCAAAAATAAGTATGTAAGCATTGCAGAAAACCTTTGATGGCTGATAAGCAGAGAAATCCAAGTTGGAAAACCACATGAAATATGCTCTTTCCGGCTTCAGCCACCTTCAACTGACATGCATATGGATTAATAGTGCAATAACCATCCAAGACGAGATCCTCAACTGCAGCAGGAAAGCCACAACAGGTGGTGTGAGTACAAACAAAAGAATAGACTTTTTTCAAATGCACTGTGGACACTATCAGCAAGGTACTGGTGAACACAGGTCATCATTAGTTTAAAACAAAAAAGTTCAAAATCAAGTCTTCTATGGCAGAGGTGTGAGAGAATAATGTAGCAATAACAGTAGATGAGTATTTTGGTTTGCAGTGCATATTGAAATATATAAGCATTTGTTTTAGATATGTCATACAGTTATCCTGGAAGTTATTAAGTACACAAAAGACAAGTATGTACCAGAGGAAGGATGATATCGTATACAAAATGTCCTGTAAACAACAAGATTGGACAGTTGTCACATACACAGAACCCTCAAGGGTAGTGTCTCAAACCAAAGTATATGAGAAGAGCAAGAATATAATAAAATATACTTTTATTTTTAATAAGTCATTTGGGTGTAGACCAACATTCCAACCAAAGTAAATGAATGTAGTGATTGACTCTGTTTTGTAAATTCACTTGCTTATAAAATAGACCGATACCTTAGTATTCTGACTATTCTGTAACAGACTGCTGTGATGGATGCTCCCTTACTTCAGCATGGTGCTGCAAAGGTAAATAAGTGATGAAGATGGACAAGCTTTTCTTCTGCCTGCAAAATGACTCAAAAAGGATTTTATTAAATGTGTCCTGGTACAGGATAAGTTTCTTTCTTTAATTAACATGTTTGACTTCTACCACAGAGGAAGTCAGGAAAATGGCCTGCACTAGACGTGGTCCATCATTTTTGCCAGATATACTGTACAAATGATGCAAAGGCCCAGCAAGACTTCTTTTGTAGAACCTCTGTGACAATGTTAAAGGACAGCGGTGAGAATGGGATCAAGTGGATCACACTGGTGATACAGGACAGCTAGAACTCAGGGTAGAGGCATCGCACCATATTGTTGTTCTATAAATGCAAGGGAAAAAGAAGGGAACACATGGACCACCAAGGCATTAAAATCTTACCAGTCCCGAGGACAGCCTTCACTTGCATAGTACTGGAGCAAGTGAATGGTCTTCTTCTAAAATACTGAAGAAGGGAACAGATGAACTGTACACCATGCAGACCAACTGTGGATAGAGTATTCATGTTAATTACTCTCATGCAAACCCAGTCAAGTGTTACATTGACTACTGTAGGCTGCTACATAGACCCCATGGCCACTTTTGGATCAGTCATCTAAAGTGCTGCGACTCTTCCTTCACCGCCTGGGTCAAAATGACACTAATGATGGATGATGAAACCACATACCAGTTCCATACTGAAACTGACATTAGGCAAGTTTGCATAATATTTCTCATCCTTTTCTATCTTCTATTAATAAGATCCTAGTTGGGCAAACTATAACCAGTGGGCTGCTCAAATAAATCTATAAAATTCCAGCCCTTGTGAAGTTTTCTTAACAAGATAATGCTAGAAATGGCTGGTGTAAGAATAGTCGTCTGCCATGCGGTGTCATAATAATTAAAAATAATTAAACTCAGCTTTTACCATGCAAATAGGGAGAGCCTGTAGCACTGCCATATTGAGGGCTAAGTGTGGATGTTTTAGTTGCTTGCTTGACTGCCTTTGTCTTGCACATTTTTTTAAAGCATATTTAATTTGCTTATGGTGTTTTATCAGCCATTGATTTGGTCAGCAGCGGTACCCCTAAAGGCAAAATTTCGAGTGTGACTCTGAGTCTATGTACAAATCAACTAGAGCTTGATTACAAATGTGAAAGAAAGACTTTGGAGACAGAAAGGTTTTCTGGTAGCAAATCGAAGTAAAGGAAAGTTTCTGTGTGATTTTCTGCACTCTTTTTTCTTCAGGTGTCCATCACATTCAGTACATCTACCATAGAGATTATAGGATCATATAACTCTTTCATTAGCTGTATTATTTATATACAGTATAAAAAGTTTCTGTTCAATAATAAAATGTTTTGCCTAAGACTTTTAATCTATTCAGATACTTTGGTATCTTTCTATCTATACAAATTCTATCTGTTCTATCTATACTATTCTCTTTATTTTGATTGGTGTAAAGGATGCATTTTACAGCTTGTTTTATTGTTCTATATTATTCTAATGTTGTGAAATCTGAGTGTATTACCCTCTTTTATAGCAGTGACTTGTGACACCAGTGACAGACCACACACAAAATAGAGATATGCACATTAAAATTGCAAATAAAATGAGGCTGCAATGACATTACAGAAATAATGCTAAAAATTATAAACAATACAAATAACAGGAAAACTGTTCAAAAATTTAAAATGATGCAACATATATATCACCTCATTCTTGATACTTTCTCTCTCCAGTTCTGTCTGTCATCCGTGCCCTCTAGTGTCCTGAGGATTTGTTTCGCTGTCTTTCCCAAGCATCACTTATTCTAGCGCTACTGCAGAGTACTGACACATTAAATAATTTATAATAGCCTTCCCAATCTGGTGCTTGCAACACTGTTTTGACATTGGCAGTATGAGTCTCTATCAATTATCTACAGAGATTTTATACATGACTGTACTCTTCCTACTGATCAACCCTAGCTGGTCAGGCATGAATTTACAATCTAAATGCATTTATCTATATACAGTATATACAGTATGCTGTGCTTAGATTTTACTTCATTGTAAATCTATTTTATTATATGTATACTAATATCCCATAACTCTGGACCTATAGATAAATGACTGAATAGTATACACCAACTCTTTTTGTGACAGTAAAGCGTTTTTGATTTACACCAGAGTTTGCGGCTTTACAGTCGTTTCACAAGGTAGACCACCGGTACTGACTCATATTCCAAGGCTAGCAGAATAAAAGATTCAAACACAGGTGAGTGTTGCACTTTGCCATTGACAGTTTAAAAATTCTGAAAATCAGTGACTTGGTTGAAGTGTCTTCAAGTCTGAGATGAGCATGACAGGATGTCAGGCTTTGAACAAAAGTAATTAGCCTTCTGGGAGTAAAGAGAATAAACTAGATTGATGAAGTCTGAGTTCGTAAAATGGCTTTGTTAAAAAGAATAATGACTGAATGCTTCAAGGCAGAATAAGAAAGGTCGGCAATGACTAATTAGCAAGATATATTTTTTTCAAACTTGAAGGCTTTTGGCAATCTGTTATTGTATTTTAGGTTGTAAAATGAATGCTCCTTTCCTGCTTCATAATTCATCTAATCATTTCCTTACTCAATGTAAACTTCAGAATTTATGCTTAAATGATATAACAGCTTTTCTCATAATTGTATTTTTATTACATTAGCTTAGTGCAATAGTGGATAGTTTGGCATGGTGATGTGGTTGATAGTCGGGTGACATTCTTTCTGGAGTCTGCATGTTCTTCAGGTGTTTGTGTGATCTTTTCTTAAGCTGCCATATTCTTACTCCCACAGATGTATAGCTTAGCATACATGTAATTTGTGACTTAAAAGTGTAGGGGTGCATGCGTGAGTATATAATGGCATCATATTTTGTGTAGATTCTTGCCTTGCACCTGATGCTTCTGGGATTCTTCTCTAAGGCTTGGATCAAGCAGGGTTGTATCATTAGTGGCAAGAATACTTACTAACCTTCCTCTGCTCTCTCGCTCTTCACTTCACTTGGTGCCACTGTTCTCCTTCCAAGCTGCTCTTCTGTCCATGAAAGACGTCTGAAATGCTGGAAGCCTTGGAATCAGTGGATAGAAAGATTATGTTGTCATATTAGAGGGTCCAGCACAGACTCTATTGCAGAATTCCCAAGAAGGGGTGGGAAGCCTGATGGCTAAGGTCTCCAGGACTGTGCCTATGAGTTTCTCTGATTTAGCTTACCTTGGACCACCCCAGAGGTTTACTTTCTTCACAGAAGCTGCTGATTGGAGTTTTTTGCTTTTCTTTCCTCCATTGCCAAATGGCGAATGTTCAACATTCTATGATTAATTCATGGACATCATGGATATTGTTAGGTTCTATTTCTCTTAATCAGCTTCAATCACTTTGTTTTCCTATTATTTTAAACAAATACAGTCATATGAAAAAGTTTGGGAAACCCTTTTATTTCTTCGGATTTTTGTTTCTCATTGGCTGAGCTTTCAAAGTAGCAACTTCCTTTTAATATATGACATGCCTTATGAAAACAGTAGTATTTCAGCAGTGACATTAAGTTTATTGGATTAACAGAAAATATGCAATATGCATCATAACAAAATTAGAGATATTACATCAATACTTAGTTGATTCTCCTTTTGCAAATATAACAGCCTCTAGACGCCACCTATAGCCTTTGATGAGTATCTGGATTCTGGATGGAGGTATTTTTGACCCCATTCTTCATACAAAATCTCTGCAGTTCAGCTCAATTTGATGTCTGCCGAGCATGGACAGCCTGCTTCAAATCATCCCATAGATTTCTGATGATATTCAAGTCAGGAGACTGTGACGGCCATTCCAGAACATTGTACTTCTCCCTCTGCATGAATGACTTTGTAGATTTCAAACTGTGTTTTGGGTCATTGTCTTGTTGGAATATCCAACCCCTGCGTAACTTCAACTTTGTGACTGATGCTTGAACATTATCCTGAAGAATTTATTGATATTTGGTTGAATTCATCCGACCCTCGACTTTAACAAGGGCCCCAGTCCCTGAACTAGCCACACAGCCTCCACAGCATGATGGAACCTCCACCAAATTTGTCAGTGGGTAGTTTCTTGGAATGCAGTGTTCTTCTTCCGCCAAAGAAAGTGCTTTTTGTTATGACCAAATAACTCAATTTTTGACTCATCAGTCCAAAGCACTTTGTTCCAAAATAAATCTGGCTTGTCTAAATGAGCATTTGAAACAGCATTACAACAGGCATTACAACAAGCAACTCTGTTTGTGGCGTGAGCGCAGAAAGGGCTTCTTTCTCATTACCCTGCCATACAGATGTTCTTTGTGCAAATTGTGCTGAATTGTAGAACGATGTACAGATACACCATCTGCAGCAAGATGTTCTTGAAGGTCTTTGGAGGTGATCTGTGAGTTGTCTGTAACCATTCTCACATTCCTGCGTGTATGCCACTCCTGTATTTTTCTTGGCCTGCCAGATCTGGGTTTAACAGCAACTGTGCCTGTGGCCTTCCATTTCCTGATTACATTCCTTGCAGTTGAAATTGACATTTTAAACCTCTGAGATAGCTTTTTGTAGCCTTCTCCTAAACCATGATACTGAACAATCTTTGTTTTCAGATCTTTTGAGAGTTGCTTTGAGGATCCCATGCTGTCACTCTTCAGAAGAGAGTCAAAGAGAATCACAACTTGCAATTGACCACCTTAAATACCTTCTCATGACTGGACACACCTGTCTATGAAGTTCAAGGCTTAACAAGCTAATCCAACCAATTTGGTGTTGCACGTAATCAGCATTGAGCAGTTACATGCATTCAAATCAGCAAAATTACAAGGGTACCCAAATTTTTGCACAGCCAGTTTTTCACATTTGATTTAATTTCATACAAATAAATACTGCTTCACTAAAAATCTTTGTTCGGAAAACACCCCAGTACTCAGATGTTCCTAGGAAATAAAAGACATACCACTGTTATCTTTTTTTTTGAAAGTAGAGTCAATTATTATGCAGGCTGAGAGGGGTTCCCAAACTTTCTCATATGACTGTATGTACCATTACGTATATTTATTTTGTAATTAGTAATTTGTAACTTGAACTTGCTACAGTGGTCTAAGTCTGCACTTAGTGATGAACACTATACAAAATAAACAAAACTGAATAGAATTGAAAGAAAATACACCTTTCAGATCTGAGCTTGTCAAACATGGAAATATTGCTCCCATATCAAAATTTACCAGCTATTGCATCCTAACCTTTAGGTTATTTTTTTTAAAAGGCTGTAATTTCATTCATTCATTCATTGGTAGGATGTTCAGAGTTGCAGCTGGGCAGAGCCTGTGCCAGTAGCACCGAGCACAATGTGAAGTGTCACCCTGCCACCAAGCCTCCATACTATAATGTGAATCATAATTTTCTGACAAGCACATACTGAAAGATAAATGACATTACTACTGGTGAATGTATACGCTCCATGAGAAACCAGATGGAATGGAACGCCTGTAGCTTCCATCATTATCAAAGTGCGACTGCAGGAGGAGCAGTGGCTCTACTCTGAGCTCCTCCTGGATGATCGAGTATTACCTAATGTTTTGATTACATAATATTAATGAGTCTTAACTGTGTGCATTAGCTGTGTTATTTTAGTAGCCGTTGAACATTTTCGTTTTGTTTTGTTTTTCGATCTCCTCTTCCGTTGTGCTGTATAGTTAGGGCTATGTGCTGGTCTTCTGTATGTGTGCCACTGCTACCTTCCATTGGTTTAATGGACACAAACTGGGATTGGCGTGTTACAACACCAACCTGTGGCAGTTCGCTAGACAGGACGAAGTTGTGCTTGCTGTAGTCTTTGATAAAGTAATGTGGACATTATAGTGTACCGTGTTAATACTATGGGGCTTCGCTGCCACTTATCAGAGAGCATAAAAAGGGGTTGAGGAAATGTGATGGTGGTTACTTTTTGAAGTCCCTGGTGTTAATAAAAGTTAAGATTTGTTATTCAGCGCACAGGTGGTGATTTTTCTGAAATTGATGAAGCTATATTTGGCATCTGACCCCATGAAAATCCAGTGCTCCACTGCTAGATTTGTTCTGGTGACAACCTTAAGGTAAAGTCTACGACAATGAGTGAAAAAACAGTCAAAATTCTGCAGTGGCACAATAGTTAGTTGCTGCATTTTTCAAGATGAAGACTTGGGTTCAAACTCCAATATGGGTAGAAATTCCTTTCCTTTATTTTTCTCATGTCCCTAATGAATGTGCTTCTGTTAAACTTTTCCTGCAGTTCTGAAGCTACCCGCTTTGCATTACCTATGCATTACCTATGAAAATAACACATTTTTACCTGCAGGACTCCCTGGTAGCATCTCTTTCTCATAGATCTGAGATCGGTGTCAAAGCCCTGTCTTGCCACATTCATCCTCATCAGTCGAGATTGGATTGGAATGCATCACAAAGATAACCCATTAGATAACAGAAGCTCCTGTTTGTACCTACCCATCAGCTGCACTAGAAGGGACACATCAAAAAACAACAGACATGCAAAATGCTAACTTCTGTTCATATTGTGACATGTGAGTCCCTGTCTTGCACCCCAAAACATGAGGCTGAGTCTCAGTACTTTAGCAAAACCAGCTTTATTCAGCTTAAAACTGGAACAGTACGGTTATTTATTGTACCGGGATGTACCACTCTCCTATACACAGACAGAGCAATCAGGCAGGGTAATGGCCAAGTAATACAGTTCGCTCCATTTATAATATTCATTGCATCACCCATCGATGACAGGTGCTTATAGTATGACCGCGGTCGGCTCGGATTTACTTTTGCAGCAAGCCACTGCAGCTCTGGGAGCCTGTGGTTGCCCCGTCAATGGAGAAGCTATCTTTCACAGACTTTAGGACACTCATCGGCATGTCATCCTGTTGGAGGGAGTCCCAAAAGAGTTTAGAAACCTCACAATACACACCAGCTGAATCAACAGGAACACATCAAAAAAGGACATACGATGAAATGCCAAAACTGTTTAGCTATGCCAATACAAATACATCAAATAGTTGAGCAAGCCTCGCAACAAAATGGGGGGTTTTGTTTTGTTGGCTAGTCTTCCAAGAATAGGTGCCATTTGAAGTAAGGAGATACAGTATATGCATACTCTATATCAGGAGTGGCAAACTCCAGGCCTGGAGTGCCGCAGTGGCTACATGTTTTCATTCTAACCATTTTCCTAATCAGTGACTAGTTTTCACTGCTAATTAAATTTTTCCCTATCACTTTAAAAGCCCTGTCAGAAGAGTTGAGCCCTCTGAATTGATTCCTTTCTTCATTAAATGACAACCAAGCAGAAATGAGATGTGAAACGAGCTGACCAGATGACCAGTTAAACTGGGGCTTCAAACTCCAACCAATTTCAGGATTATCTGAATAATAATGACAACTGTCAATTAAGTCAGCTGCAACAGAGATACCAGACTCGATCCTGCAGAGTTTTCCAGGAGAAGTGTTTGCGGAAGAAACAAGTGATGTTCTGAGAAATAATGATCAGTTCTTGTGCACAAAAAATTTGGATGGTGTTATCAGAAAAAGAAAATAATTTTTAGAAATGTCTTGTTTTGGCAGAATGAGAGCAATAACAAGGCATACATTTAAATAACGTGTTTCAGTTATCTTCTAATAAAGTAATTGGTTCCAGTGAAAATGGTGTCCATCCAAGATCTGAGTTTGAGACCCTCCAAGCTAATTGACTTACTCTGTATCTCATTATTGTTTGACTGCTGGTTAAGGAACACATGAGCAGTGAAGAGTTTTGAATTTTGAAAAGCAAGTCATTTAAAATTAAGGTAAGGAATGCCTTCCGTTAGCAACAGTAATTAAGAAAGTAGCTTATACAAAGCTTGATGCTGTGTGATTTTGGAAAGTGAGCACTTTTCTTTACCAATTTAGTCTACTATTTAATCATTCTGATGAAAAATACTACTAGCTAGTTTACTACTTTGGGGCTATATTTTAATATGAAAAATGCTTCCACAGCATGAAGTAATTTAGGGTTTTAATTTTAATTTTTTTTTATTTCTTGTGTCTTTTTGGGACATTATTCCAACAAAATCTCAATTTATCTCTGCAATGTTGTTTTTAAACTTAGCATTTAGTTTTTAAATGTATTTTCTATGACAGATCCATGAAAGTGTTAACTTTAGTTCAATTGTAGAATCTCTGAGCATCCCATTGATTCTCACCATGACCTTGAAAAATAAACATTATTAAAAAAAATGATTTATCAGTAGGCTCATCTTTACATGAGAGGCAAGCCACTTAAGAGGTTACGATAATTCCAAAATATTTTCAAAAAATAAGACATCGTTTAACACGCAGTGACCATTGTTCAGAAATGTAATATTAACTCATACACATTATACAAAAAATATATACTTTCACCAGCCACTTTATTAGGTGCTCCTTGGTAGTACCAGGTTGGACCC
>JANRMT010062819.1:62454306-62467367 GCA_026402145.1 Polypterus bichir lapradei
AACAAAGTACTGGCAACATTACTCAGGGATTTTGGTCATATGGACATGACAGCATCACACAGTTGCTGAAAATTTGTCAGCAGCACATCAATCATGATTATCGCCCATTCTACCACATCTCAAAGCTGCTCTATTGGTTTGAGGTCTGATGGCTGTGGAGGCCATTTGAGTACAGTGAACTCATTGTTCTGTTCAAGAACTAGTTGGAGATGATCTGAGCTTTGTCGTTATCCTGCTGGAAGTAGTCATCAGAAGATGGGTGCACGGAAGTCATAAAGGGATGGACATGGTCACAATACTCAGGTAGTCTGTGGCATTTAAATGATGTTCAGTTGGTACTAATGGGCCCAAAGTGTGCCAAGATAATATCCTCCACACCTCAGTCTTCTATTGTCCAATTTTGGTGAGCCTGTGCAAACAGTAGCCTCAGTTACCTGTTCTTAGCGGACAGGAGTGGCACCCAGTGTGGTCTCATGTCGATGTAGCTCATCTACTTCAAGGTTTGACGTGTTGTGCGTTCAGAGATGCTCTTCTGCATACTTTGATTTTAATGAGTGCTTATCTGAGTTACTGTTGCCTTTCTATCAGCTGGAACCAGTCTGGCCATTGTCCTGTGACCTCTGGCATCAACAAGGCACTATTGCCCATCCCACATTCAAAGTCACTTAAATCACCTTTCTTCTACATACAGTCATTTCTTCTAATATATATGGGTGGCAGCTAAAGGGTCTAAATGAGAGCAGTTCCACGCCAGACCAAGGGGTGGTGGAGTGCGCTGACTTTTTTCTTGCTTTTCTGCAGACCATTCACGGAAAATTCCACCTGGCCCTAATGATGTCACTTCTGTTTCTGCTGCCCTCCTCCCCATCTCTGATGTCATCACTTCTGGTTCTTTTGTGGGGTGGGGGGAGGTGGTGGTGTGTGGCCTCCTGATGATGTCACTTCTGGCTCAGGCCCTTCTGATGATGTAATTTTCAGTGCAAGGCACAATGATGTCACTTCCTGTGTAGAACCTATTGATGAAGAGACTTCCGGTTCCGGCCTTTTTGATGAAGTCATGTCCAGGTCCGAACCTATGGAAGAGGACCCTTCTGCTTCCACCCTTGATGACTTCACTTCCCTTTTTTGGCCTTTAAAGCCGCCATATTCTACAAAACTCATCAGTTCTGTTTTGGACTCCGTTCTGAGCACATCAGTGTTAGCAATTTACCCTGTTGCAGCCAGGGAATATTGGCTGACCCAAACCTTTTTATCTTGTGTCCAGAGTGCTACAGTGCAGCCCCCTGGGTTGCTGTGGCTCCACGGATTCCTACAGGGCTTCATGGGAGTTGGAATTCGGGACAGCCCTTTTGGATTCCGTATGGACTGCCAGGTGGAGCAGCAGAGTTAAATGGTTAACCATTTTTATCTTTCACACAAATTTCCTTTAATTTCACTAATTATTTATCACCAATAAGATAATACTGAATTTACTATCTCAGCACCAGTACAAACTTGTGATCATTAAGAAGAAATTATAAAAATAATGCAATTTTGTTCTTATAAGAAAATTCAGTTTCCTTAATCACTTTCCTAAATATTTTCAAATTAGCTTTATACTATGTTTAATGTATCAAAAATCAATGAGAGCTTTCAATCCATAGTCATTAATTAATTATTCTTGTGCTGTACCATTCACATATTATGCACATTGTGCTCACAATATCACAGTCAAGAAAACATAGATTTCTATGTCAGTACACTAACATTGACATGGATACCTGCTAGGAAAAGCTTCAATAAGCTTCAATAAGCTGTTTTCTTCTCTTATTTCCTTATTGGCAAAACTGTTTTATTAACAATTTACTTCTGTGAATGTTTCAAACTAACTTTAACAACTCATTATTACACTCCATAATTCAATAAGCTTAAAATCAAGTAACAACAGCTGTCTGGAATCTTTTTAGCTATCATCTGTAAATGTGTACAATACATATAGAACTGCTTCAATTTTCTAATATGAAAACCCTCTTTAAACATTGTCAGACATTTAATAGAACAACCTCTCTTATTCTAAATACATTATATGCTATCATTGACAAATTGCTTCTAAATATTTTAAGCTTAAAAAAATCTGCCATTTAACATTTCCTGAAAAGACTTAATTATTACACAAAAACACAACCAAAGATAATGCCCTGTCATTAGTGGAACATTGTGTGGGCTTGTAGAGTACTTCTGTAGTCTTGAAAACCCCCAAAACAACCATGGTGTGTCAAAAGGATTCAAAATTGTCTGCTGGTTAACACTAAAATGGTAAAATGAAGAGGCTATGTAAAATTCAAAAGTCAGAATTTGATAAAAAATCAAATTCAAGCATTTGACTATTAAGTCCTGTTCTTGTGAAAGCTGTTCATTTTATGGCTGCCTATGTATATATACTAGGGGTCTTAGCCCCTGATCGCTTCGCTCACCAACCCCCCTTTTCAGTGGTACGCAACAGCCACTTCACGTCTCTGCCACTCGTGTTGTGAAGAGGGGACATGGTTGCTCCTCTGAAACCCCCTCTTAAACAGTGATACAATGGGAAACAAATACACTTTTTTTTTACCTCCTCTTTGCTCGATCAGCTGCTGGCTTGCTGCTGCTGCTGTGCCACCACCACCTCCGCCGCCACCGCCCCGTGTGATCTGCATCTTGCTCGATGCTTCAAATATTTAAAAGCATATACAGCAGCTGTCTTTGTCATTTACTCTTTGTCTTTTATTTCCAGCCCCGGGCGTGGTTAAATCACTTGGCACAAAGTCTCACGGGACGTGAATTCTTGATATTTTAGTTTATAATTTAAAAATGGAATAAGAATCTGAAAATCTAACAACATCACATTAAAGTTCAATTAATTCTGAAAAAATTGATACCAAACATATCTATGTAGGTTTTAAAATAAGCCTGATTTAAAGTATGACAACAAACGTGACATTAAAACATCACATAAAATCGTTGCACTTTTAGGCTTAAGATTTTACATATAATGAGTAGATATATATATATATATATATATATATATATATATACATACACTTATCATTAAGAAGACATTGACTTCAGTTTCTACAAAACTTTAGTTCTCATCATATGTTACTTACCAAAGATCATCAATAATATGCTTCATCATTTACCAATTGTCACTCATATGTGGCTTATTAAAGCTAAAAGCAATCATTTCGAGTTAATTCTTTTTATTTCCTTTTCCATCATTTCTGCTTTAAGCTAGAAGTGTAGTGCCCAAGCCTGTGGACTTCCTGTCTGTTTTGTTTGTATGATCGCACTAAATTCCAATCACTTTATTGTGTTAACAGAACACCTGTGACACATGCATAACAAGAAAGGCACCAACTAACCTTATCAGTTCTTTTCTTAGCGGGGGAATAGGAAAAAATGTCAAAACCAGCTACAGTATATTACTGTTACCTGTAACCTCTTACCTGTCTCACCCACTGTCCATATTGTACTCCACATATTCAACACCTCTAATAACAGGCTACTCACTGAGGGGGGCTGTTTTTACTTCATCCCAGGATATCACCAATAGAGGCCTTCACAAGAGTGTCCTCAAGTGAGTGCCCTTACAGGTTTGCAGCTAGACAAGGATTTACAATCTAGTGTCTAGTGTCAGAGAGACTAGCTTCAAGCCTTCCATTAAAATGGCATTAAATCCAATAGCAGCAAATATGAGTAATACAAAGAAGCCTGGGTGGGTTTTCATTCAGTCCCAGACGATTCAGTTCAGTTCCCTTAGTACTAGATTATGGATGAGATATTGAAACAGCATAGCCATTAGCTAAACAAACCAGCTTATGGACTTAATGGTCTCCTCAGATTTCTCAAATTTCCAAAAATGAAAAGAAAGGTTCCTTGTCAGACAAAGAGGGCAAGAGCAAGAGCCTCTGAAAGTGTCCAACAGCTAAGGAGATAACAAGCTCCACTTAAATATCGGTGTTTGCACATGAGCTGAGCTCTTTACAAAAGTGTCAGAAAGCAACTGAACTACAAGAACTCAGTTTGAAAAAGTCTAATAAAAGACAGCAATCCTCCTCCCTTCTCGTCAAAATTAGGCACACACACTTGGCTTTCTTTCAGCTGGCAGAGCAGAAATTTTCATTATCATCAAGCTTGGGGTCAATTGCAATGAGAAAAAAAAGCTGCACTTTCCGAGTCATCAAGTCACCTTTGCCTTTCAGCTTTCCCAAAACACACTTCACTCCTGTTCAGCTACAAACATTAAAGCAGCTATCATACGGCAATCTTTATGGACCAGGAGAAGTGTTTGTGGAAGTGAATAAGAGTAGTTAGACAAGCAGGTGTTGATTCACTAGAGACAGGAAAATCATCCATTGCTAAACAGCAAAATGAACTTGAATGATAGAATGGGCAGATCAGAGATATAACTAAACCTATTACTCACTGTCACAGGCGGCTGGGGGTGGAGCCCAGCCGGGACGCCCGAGGGGACCGGAGGAGGGCTGGTGCCTCCTCCCGACCACGTGGGGGCAAACTCCTTGGTTTTGTTGATGGCCTCGGGTAAGGGGCTTGGAAGCCCAATCCTGTAGGGGCCCATGGCCACCACCAGGCGGCGCCCCGGTGCCTGAAGAAACCTGGAGCCCAGGACTTCCGCCACACCAGAAAGTGCTGGGGGGAAGAGGAGCAGGAACACCCAGAGGATTTCCGGCTACACAGTTGGTGCTTCCGCCACATGGGGGTGTGTCAGCGGAAGCGCCTCAGGAAGCACCTGGAGCCCATCCGGGCGTACATAAAAGGGGCCGCCTCCCTCCAGTCAACACCAAGAGTCGGGTGGAAGTGGACGGAGCTCGGAGGAGAGGAGTGGAGGCGGTCTGAGGACTGTGCAAGGCATTGTCGTGCGGCCAGGACTTGAAGGAGTGATTGGTGCTGTGGCACTGGGTTTGTGCACTTTACCACTTGTAAATAGTGTAAATAAACACGTGTGTGGCGAAATAACATGTCTACCTGTCTGTGTCCGGGCTGTACCCCACATCACTCAAGAACACAGCCTTGTTTTCAGTTTTTCCTTTAGCTAAATTAAAACTTAGATGTGCTACACTGACTGCAGCTTGTCTTTACATAACCCAGCCAACATGTTGTCACAAAATGCACTGCAGGTACACATACAGTAGAAGCTTAGAAAAGAATGGTATTGTGGGAATGGAACTCTATAATGTCAACATTGAAAGCTGTCAAGAAATAAAAAATAAAGAAAATAAAGAAACCAGCATAAGATTATTTAAAGCCTCATATCAAATTTCTCTGACTAAATGCATGACCCAATGCCACTCATAGCAACTGCTACAACAGTATCATACAAAATGGCTACATTGATGAGAAAGAAAAGTGGAATTGTGGGAAAATGCTAAATATTTAGCAGAATTGATCTCAGTGAATAACAACAAAACCCTTAACAAGAAAACGAAGGATTAAAAAGAAATGAACATAAAGCCAGAAAAAATTCAATACAAAACAAGATCATGATAGCCCTGACAAAGTCCAAAATATTCTTCTACGCTCAAAATATAAAAAAAAAAACTAATTTAAGCAATCATGTATGTTGTTTTTGAATTTACATCAATAATTGACTGAAATTAGGTGTATTTTACAAATAAAAATATGATCTGAGTACAGCTATACTAAAATGATGGTGTATGTACTTAGGTGTATGTACTAAATCACACATACACACACTCACACGTATTGTACATTGCTACCCAAAAGTGTCTCACTCTAATCCAGACCACTATACAATAATCAAAGAAAAATATTACTTATAATCACGTTTTCAGTACATGTAATAAAAAAGATCATATGCTAATCTGAAACTATTGGTGCTCCAGTTATTTCAGTTAGCTAAAAAAAGTGTATAAACTCACCTGAAATTGCACTGTAATGTTTTTGCAAACTTAGAATACTAAGTACACCGGCAGCATCAATCTGACACGAAGAAAGGAGAATACAGAAGGTAGTGCATTGTGGATGGAGTAAGCTGCGTGTAAAAAACACAGAGACAGCTCACTCTCCATGCTTCTGCTGACACAGCAGACCCAGTGAATTATGCAAATGTAAAATGAACTGTGCTCTTTCTTTGTGAACATGGAAGGACCAATGGAACATATTATTTTGGCATGAAAGAGGTAGCTTTTAGAAAAAAAAATGATTTCAGTACAGCTGTATTGAAATTCTGGCACACATATTGAATCACATAGAAACTCACATGTATTGACACACACACACAAATGTATGGCAGATGTGTACATAAGCAAAGAAAGCAACTGTTTTTTCTTGCTTTTGTATACATTGTCGGATATGCAGTGTCTGTGCATTTCAATGTTTTCACAAACTTTGCAATACTAAGTACACATCCAACCTAAATTTGATGTGTCCTGTGATCTACAGCACTAAGCTTACACGCAGCTCGCTCCTTCCACAATATGCCATCTTACCCAGATTGGTGCTGGCTGTATGCTTCATATACTGACAGCTTTGCTGCTATCAGACACTTGGCACACTTTGATGCTGGTCATGTACTTTGTATTGAAAAATATTACATATAAGGTAAAACATTGTGGACATTTATTTAAGGGATTTTTTTCCACTGCTCTCAGGCAGGTTTCATTCTAAAACAGTAATTATTATTTGGAAAATTTGTTTTCAGTTTAATTAGTTTAATTGCAGCTTACATGAGTTTAAATATAATAAAAATAAATCTTTTTTGATTTTATTTAAAAAAAAAACTCCAGTAATCACTGTGATATAAATTAAGTCAGAAGGACTTCATTTTAGACATTAAACTTCTATACTTTGTCGGCAACTGTGATTAAAATAATAAGGTAATATATGGCTTCTAGTGTGGGAAGATTGCCATTCTAACAATGGATGAGGAGGGCAGCGCAGGAAGGAGTAATGTGCCATTGGTAAGTGGTAATACATAAGGTACATCAGCCTCCAGTGTCTAGTGGACATCCTTCTGGTCTGCTCAAGCCAAACCTAGTTAGTCCTTGTGCCTGCAATACTGAGAAGTGAAAGGCTGTGCAGTCATCACTCATAATTAATCAGTGCGTAAGTGCATTTCGTTTGTGTGTCTCTGTGTGTATGCGTTGAGCCCATAATAAATCTAGTGAACATGCCACAATAACACACAAGGAAATGAAAAAGTAAAACAAAGAACAGGTATCCTCTTTACTGCAAAGACTTGGGATCGTGGGGGAACAAACTAAGTGACAAGTATAATCGGAATAAAAAAGAGAGTTGTTAAATGCTTTATTATTATCTCTGGTGTAGCTTGTTTACCTGAAAATTCAATGTTATTCTGATTTAAGAGCGGCGTTTAGTGGTGGCAAGTGGGCCAACCACCCCAGGCCCCGCGCCTAAGGGGGCCCTGCATTTGAGGCCCGCGTGTCCCGTTCAAGCATATCTGTCAAGTTATATTCTCCAGTTATATTTTGATAAAGTCTGCCTGTTATGTTGCAAAAATTTTGCTGAATACTGTAATGAGAAAATCTGGTGTATGTTTACATTATTTTTATTAAATTCTCACACAAGTTTATACAGTCCACACATACTGGTAACAGCGTTTGACATAACCAGCCCCGTCTGGGGTTGGTCAGCCCTAGGCCCCGCACACCCCTAAGACCGCCTCTGTTCTGATTTAAATGTGCATACTTTATTACTCTCCATTTTCCGTCACTGTGTATTTTGATTTTAAATAATAACTGCTGCTTTTATTGTACTTCATTATTTTTATTTATTTATTTTATTATTATTTTATTATTTTATTTATTTTTATTTATCGAAGACTTTGTGCATAGTATGGAGAAAGCATTTTGTCCCAAAGAAGTGTGTATGAATGGATAGAGAAGCTCAAGGAAGGTTGGACAAGTGTCAGCCATGAAGAAAGAGCTGGACACCTGTCCATGTCCATGCTGATGACAATATTGAGCGTGCACGTGAAAGGAGTCTGTTAAATAGATGAGTGACGGTAGATGATGCAGAAAATCATTTGCAAATCAACCATGGCTCTGCGTATGCAATAATCCACAACAGACTTGGGCTTCGAAAGAAGATGGGATGAAGATTCACGTCTTATGAAGAGGTGCATTTATGGCTCACAGCTCAGCCTAAAACATTTTTTAATGAAGGAATATGAAGGTTTGTTGCCAGATAGACAAAGTGTATTGAAAAGTAGGAAGATTATGCCGAAAAATGATGTATTTGTCTTCTGAAAGTTGATTAAAATAAATTCTACAGCTGGAGTGCAGATAATTTTTGACCCACCCTTGTATATTGCAAGTACCATGGAGGATAGGCAGGCAGATCAAGGGAACAGGTTCTTGCTCAACTGGAAGCATATAATGGATGGACCAGCAGAAACTGGGCGCCAGGAACAGTTCCCTCCCCCCTATTACAGGTGCCAGTGGTCCTCCCAGTTTGGACACCCGCAGTGGTACATGGAAATTGGAGTCCAGAAGCACAGCCCTATCCTGGTCCCTTGGTGGCATTAGAAAACTTTATCAGGGGAGGACTTCCCTGGTTTGTGTCTAACCTAGAAGTGCTTCCAGGAGGACATACTGCGGCACTGTAAGCATTCCTGGGTTCAGCTTAAAAAGAAGCCCACCATCTCAAATGGACGAGTCAGAGTCAGGAGGCAGCAGGTGACACTTAGCAAGAGGAGCGGAAGGAAGGAGACACTTTGATTGTAATTGTGGTTGGTTGTTTCTGCACATTAGGTGATTTATTTGTAATAAAATACTTTATTTGAACCCAGGACTATGTTGTGTCTGTGGTTTGGGGCTATGCAGTTACACACACAATGCATTCAGAAAGTTTTTAGACTCTTTCTCTTTCTACAGACTCTATTCTGTTGCAGATTTAAGTTTAAATGGATAAATTTGCTATTTTTGACCATCAATCCATACTCAAGAACCCATAATGAGTGAGAGTGTGTTTTCAAAAAGGCTTATTCTAATACTTTAATTTCAATGGTCACCCTCTTTCTCTTTGGTTTACAAAACAGGATTTCTGAGCATGGGTTGAGTGCTGACATCAGTCATTCAGTGTTTGCTGATGGGTGCCCTGTGAACTTCAGGGCATGTTTATTGTTTTATGCCAGCATTTGTACATAAAGTTTATTTTCTGATTACCACTAAGCAGATATGCATTGCTTTTTGTGCCATTTATCCTTTTAAAAGAGTATTTGCTTTTTTAGCATCTGCACAAGAGCAAAATCAAACATATGAAAGAGAACAGAAGTAGGTACTTGCATTGTTTTGTAAATCATTTTAATATTTTAAAACTTGTGCAGTTCTTGCTTTAGGTATCTAAAATTACATATTCACTAGTCAAAATTTAGATTAGAGCTATCTGTAATTACATTTTTGCTATTCAAAATTCAAATACCAGGTATTTGTAATTCCATTTTAGTAATCCAAACTGAGGAACTTTTTTCAAAGACTTTTTATTTTATAGCCCTCAGTTAGCGATATCTGTAATTACATTTTGACTAAAAATTCAAACCACAGATATCTTTAATATGTGTGAATCAAAGATATTGAAAATGTAATTTTACTTGTAACAGTGTAAATGAGGATATTTTTATTTCTAATTTTAACTAGTGATGGAGTTCCTGATATAGAGGGATCACAAAGAAAATTTTAAAATGGAAGACCTGGCATTGTAATCATTCATTTGTTATGAAGAAAATAAGTCCATCATAGCAAGACTTTGTCAAAAATAAATTCGTACTACAGACTGCTAGAAAGAGTTACATTTGTGCTTGCTATGCATCTAATAGCTATTTGACCGTATCTGAGGATTGCGGCAGGCCATAGGAATATTTTGGGTAAAAGCAGGACATAAAAACATGTCAAGATGTAAATAACAGTGGATATACGCATTAGGAAGGGATAACTTGTATTAAAATGTTGGCTTTGAAATTATTGAAAATTTGTTAAAATTCCTTCCTGTAAAAATTATTTGAAACAAGTAAGCTTGCATTCAATAACAGAAGAACTCGTGTGCCCATAGGACAGCAGGTTTAATACGCATCACAGGAAAGACAAGAGAGAAAGTCATCTGTACAGCAAAGGTGTGTAAACAGACAGTCAACAGGAGAGGAAGTGTGACACTAACAGTTGTGTTTCTAATATATTATAAATGGTTTGAATGAGTGCTTCCACACACTATTTTTCAAAATTTCTGGACTTCTGTGTTGAAGACTATTAGGACTACAATTTTTGTTTGTCCAAGCTTTCATTTTTAAAAAGTTCTTGTTATGCTTCTACTCCCCTAGTTATTCTTTGCTGACACTTTATTTTGAATTTTAACATTTTCTCAAATCCTTAAAATGCAGTGAGTGTAGCCAGTCACCTAAGAGGAGAACTTAAATTCCTCTCTCAGCCTCTGTAGACTGTGGCAGCTTTGGCATACTTTGTTTGTGCTCCTGCGTCTTTTTTTATGTTCTTTAATAAAAGCTATTATTGTTCCTTTTTTGTTATTCATGACATTTTTTGGGGAGAATTTCTTTTACTATTGGAAATCCTAATTCTAGTTTGTTAAGGCCTGGTTTTACGTTTTGATTTGAGATTTTCCCTTAGACTCCCTTCTGTTGCTCAGATCTGTTTGTTTGATTATCTCTCTTATTATGATTAAGTTTGGAAATTTTGTTAACATATTTCACTTCTTTTGTTCTTCTTTTAGTTTTACTTTTGTACATTTTGTATTACATTGGAAGCTGGCATTTATTTAATTTTTGATTTTTCAATCTTAAAATTTTGCATTCTGAATTTTGGGAATTTAATTTGTAAATTAATTAAATATTAAAAGCTTTGTCTAGGCAAGGTGTTTGGATGGTTTTGGCCTTCCACGTTGGGGTTCATCATAACAAAGACCTTTCAGATTCATTACTTCTCAATACAACCTCCATGATTCTCAGTACATGTATTCCAGTTCATTGTCTGTTATGATCTTGTCACATACTTAACAACTTAAACAATGTTCCTACATGTGTGTCTATGGTAGAATGGCTAAATCCCATTTGAGGTTTGTCAAATGGCATTTAAATGACTCAGAGAGCATGAGAAACAAAGCTTCTCTGGTCTAACGAGACAAAAACTTACTTCTTTGGGTAAAACTCCAAGCACTATGTCTGGTTAGGACCAGGCACTGCTCATCACCTGCCTAATAACAGTGAAGAATGTTAGTTGTAGCATCCTGCTTTGAGGTTGCTTCTCAACAAAGAGACTGGAAGAATTGAGGAAAGGACAAATGTAGCCAGATACAGAGAGGTGCTTAAAGAAAACCCGCTGCAGATTTTATGCAGCCTCAGACTGGGTCTACAATTCACCTTTCAGCATGACAATGACCTGACGTATACAGCCTGGACAATGGGACAGATCTCTTACTGTTCTCAAGTTACCCAGCCAGAGAGCAGAATTAAGCCCCATAAAACATCTTTACACTTCCCATTCAATGAAGCTTGAGAAGATCTGCCAGGATGAACTGGAAAAACTGCCCAAATTTAGATGTGCAAAGCATGTAGGGACTTACCCAGGTAGACTCAAAGCTGTAATTGCAGCCAAAGTAGCTTCTACAAAGTTCTGAATTAAGGGTCTGAATATTTATATGACTGAGAGATTTGAGTTTTTGATTTTAAATAAATTTGTACATCATTCTGAAAACATGTTTTAATATGTTTTCATTATGGGTTATTGAATATAGATTGATAACCAAAAATAGTAAATTTGTCCATAAAAATTAAAATTAAACTTCTTTACAAAGACTTAAGTTAACAACCAGAAGGTCTTTATTTTTACCAACAAGTTTCCTCTGTTGTGATACATTCCTTCTGGACCTACTCACTTCATTAGTTAATTGCACAATATAGCTGATGCATTAAAACATTCATTTCTGTAATGTCTTTAAAGCAGGAACTCAATGAAAAGGAGAAGGCTTAATGTGAGCTTTTAGGAACTTGTAAGCTTTGTTTCGTATTTTCGTTCTTACCGGTGGTTGTTCTATAAAAGCACTCAGAACAGTGACCATCAGGTTGCATTAATGCAATTCATTTTGAAACCTGTTTTGAGCTTTTAGGTATAAAGTTCCTTACTTCTTTTTACAGCCTGTATCATCAAGAACCTACTGATCAGACAGAATTAGAGGCACCAAGTATTCTTATCAATATTTATACTCATACTGGCAGAGAGAAAAAGAAATGTTCACTTTGAAATTCTGATATTAACAATTGATAGATAACTAGCACATTCATATATTATCAAAAACTGAAGGCTACATATTTTATTATATTCTAAATGTAAATGTGTTTTCATTAGACTTCCAAGTTAGCATCCATGAATAGCAACGACACAGTCTGTAAAACAGGGATATGGAATATGTAAAAAATGAATACCCTAGGACAAAAGAGAGTCCTGCTCTCATAGAATGACATGTAAAAGAGAGTCAAAAAAATCTATCAGTTAGTTCCATGCTACTTGGGAGATATAGCTAGCCACATAAGTCGCTGCTTCCAGTTCAAGTCTTCTTTTTATTTAATCTGTAAATGCTGTCAGCTTAGCATTTCAATGTGCCTTGCATAAGCAGTTATCCATATTAAAACATGTATCAATACAGTGTGTTAACCAGTTCAGTATAGCTGGGAAACATCAATACTTTCCAGTCATTTATGGCCTTTGATTACTTTAATTTTATAAATGAAATGTTTCTTTGCCAGGTTTATGTAACAACAAGCTAAAAGCCTTATCCTATTGGCATGATGATAGGACACAGAGGGTTATGAAGGGAGGGTCATTTCATTCTGGAAGTAACGCATATTATCAGAATTTCAGTTTTCAAAATATGCATGAAAAACTATGGTGTAATAAAATGCTTTTACAGTAATAAGAAATCAGTGGAGAATAAGCAATGCTGCTCTAACACCACTAATGCCAACGAGCATCTGGCTTTGCTGAGAGTGAACTCCAATCCTATAACTGAAAAATAAATATATAAAAACATATATATAT
>JANRMT010062819.1:62476814-62500639 GCA_026402145.1 Polypterus bichir lapradei
TAGATAGATAGATAGATAGATAGATAGATAGATAGATAGATAGATAGCAGTCAGGTACAGACTCAAAATTTAACCGCTATTCTAAAATGCATGACCAAAACAGTGGCTTTTAGTGTCACTAACAAAGAGTTATAGTGGATATAAGCCATAAGCATTCACAAGTAGCTGAAATAAGATGATACTAGAACAACAGGAGGTAGTCATTGAAAGACGCTCATACATTCTTCCATTTTCCTTACCCATTAACTAACTAATGGTCCCAGTGCCAGACACTATCCCAATAGATAGATAGATAGATAGATAGATAGATAGATAGATAGATAGATAGATAGATAGATAGATAGATAGATAGATACTTTATTAATCCCAAGGGGAAATTCACATACTTCAGCAGCAACATACTGATAAAGAACAATTTTAAATTAAAGAGTGAAAACAGAGAAAACAGAATCATGCAGAAGATGACAGCTTCAAATAACTCCCAGGAAATCCATCTGATAAAACCATGTGGGGTGTATGCCTTCACTTAGCCTTCTAAAAGGCACAATGATGGCCTCAGCATTTTGAACATGCGTGAGGGCAATAGACTAGCCCCCTATCTATTTCTAATTCCTGTGACTCTCCACTGGATTTTAGTGAGTCTGAGAATGTCATGTTACAGTATTTTACAACTGACAAGTGAAGTTAAAGGGCTTAAATATAGTTAATGGCACACAATTGAGAGACAAAATAGAAATAGAATGCCCAAATTGTAAACACACTCAAAAGTGGCATCTTTCAGGATGTGGAAGTTTACTTAAGATAACAAAGAGGTTAATGGCGCATTTAAACAACCTAACATTACCAGACCCACCTAATTCAGAGCTTCAGAGCAAACAAGGCAGGAACCATGAACTAGTCCTTCGTAAGGCCCACTCATACACACCCTACATTCACGGAAAAGTGATTTTGATTTGCCAGTCAATCTAATACATAGACTGTCTTGGGAATGTGAGAAGAAAATCTACACAAACATAGGGAGAATGTGCAAACTACATGCAGACAAAAACTGGGGACCGGATTCAAACCGGAATGCTGAATCTGTAGGCTTAACCACTGAACTACCGCTGCTGCGTAATTGCATAGTTAATCTTTAAAAGCCTGTCTTTTCACTAGAATCGTGTTTTTGTGATGTACTTTTTTTTCTTACTAGGAACTAAAGCTCATTTTCTTAGGTGAGTCATCACTGGGAGTGTTCTTTCATATGTTTAATGGTATATTTATTATAATTAATCACTTCAGTTGAATTTAATGTGATACAGAAGTTGCTTTGAGCACCTTTACATTTTCATCTTTTTAATTTACTCTCAAATTATTCCCCCATTCTGAAGATATTTTATATATATGTACCCACAATTTTAGAAAACCAAAAAATATGAAGAATGAACTCTTCAGATGGCGCTTCCACAAATACATAATAAAATGATTAAATGAAACTGACATTAACAAAGAAGCATATTTACCTTCTAAATCAATCTCACAATAAAACACAATAATGTGCCCACACTGACTTCTAATTCTGTTTTATTTTCTTTACCCACAGATGGCACACTGTAGTTTCCAAATAAAATCATCCCTCTGGGTAGCTCGTACATGTTCTGCTCACTGCACTGACACAATGAGATACTATTAGCCTCACAGCTGCAAATAAATAAACAATTTAATAAATAAATGAAAACAATGCAGACACACTTGGAAATCCCACCTGCATGGTCCTGAGTTTGTGCTTTGCGAGTGCCAGCTCACATGGAGTTTTATTGGCCTTAGAAACAGAAGAGGCTATTACTGAATTCTGAGTACCTCTCAAACCACAGAGACAGTTAAAGCTATGAAAAGTGTTCAAATGGCTGAAATAATGTCAATAGGAGTTTGAATTTCAATGCTTTTGACAAACAGATTTTTTGTTTAACAATGGCTAAATCTTATTTTAATAAAATGACAACCAATATCCGTCCATCCATCCATCCATCTATTTAGCCTACTTGCTTCAATTTAAGAGAGGTGCAGCATATCTTAGCAGCATTAGGTTCAAAGTACTGTAGAAATCAAACCTAGATGGGGTGTGTGGACGAAGGTTCAAGACAACAGCAGGCAGGCACCTATTCAAACAAACAGAATTCTTTTATTTCTTACACTTGGTGAGTAGAGGGTCTTTGCCTTACAGAGCTCTAAGTGCAAAAAGCCCCCTCATAGGGGGTGACTTGCATTTTATAACAGAGATCTTCAAAGCAGCGGTTAGAAAAATAAGCTCAGTTTCATCCAAAGGTCACAGAACATTCTTACACAATTTGTTGGTTACAACGGAAAGCAGAAATTCTAGTCTTTTCTTATATTTTTAATTAAGCTTATCAGAAAACTTGTCATACATGATGTTTGGCATCTTAATTGGACAATAAAGTAGCCAAGAACTGCATTCCACTCTGGCAGCCCTACTCTATGTAAGCACGCTTATTTATCTGTTAATAATAATACCTAGCCATACAGAGAACATGCAGATTTTCATACAGAAGCTAATAATAGATTTTAACTTCCATTCCACAGGTGGCAGTCCTTTGCGTGGTACATTTAAACCATAAATCATACGCTTAGAATATTCAAATCAGGGTGATTAGTTTACATACGTAAAAAGTGTTAGGGATTTGGGAGGAAATCAAAATTCAAGGAAAATCATGGGCCACCAAAGTGTACTAAACATAACAGTATGGCCTGTGTTTAAGTGGGCGTTTTCACAAGGTGCTCAGCTTTTTCCTTTTTCCTAAATTCCAAAAGATGTATGTTAGATTAATTTGCAGTTCAAAGTCAGCCAGAAGTGTGGAGAGCACTTTGGAGTTCCCCTCTAATTCTGATGGACTAGGCTTTGGGGCTCACAACACAGAAATGAATTGAGTTTTGTGGCATAGTGGTTAGCACTGCTGACACACTGCACATTCATTCATTTTAACCCTACACCTCAAAAAATACAGATTACTTTTTTATCTTTTATTGAATGTATTAAAATCATGTCACATTCCATACAATCAAGTCAAACTTAACAAAACTAAATTCAATTCAACTCCCACCCATGAGAAAGAGAGGAAGGCCAACAACAAGAGCAAAAGTATAGATAGTACTAAAGAATGAAAGTCCCAACATAAATGCTTATTCTAAAATATTATTGATTAGATCCTGCCAGGTTTTAAAAAAGTTTTGAACAAATTCTCTAAGTGAGAATTTGATTTTTTTTCAATTTCATATAGTATAGAACATCAGTTACCCACTGACTTAAAAGAGGTCTGCTACAATTCTTCCAGTTGAGCAAGATACGTCTACGTACCAATAGTGTAGTAAAGGCAATTACAGTTTGCTTGTCCTTCTTCACTTTAAGTCCATCTGGAGGTACACCAAACACAGCTGTTAGTGGGTTAGGGATGATTGTGTCACCAAAGCTGTCTGACAGGCATTTAAAGATTTTTTTCCAGAATGATCTTAATTTGGTGCAGGCCCAAAACATGTGGCCTAGTGAGGCTGGTGCTCGATTGTGACATTCACAGGTTGGATCTTGCCCTGGAAACATTTTGTACAATTCTAAATAAGATAGATGTGCTCAATAAAAGATTTTAAGTTGAATAATTGAATGCTTTGCAAATATGGAGCTCAAGTGAATTCTGTGAGTGGCTGCCTTCAATTCCATTTCTGAAATTTTGAGTAAGAGATCCTTTTCCCACTGTACTCTGGCATCTTTAAAAGGATGGGACTTTAAAATGTTTTATATATTATAGAAATGCTGTCTGGAATAGAAATAGGTGAGAGGTGAGGAAAATTGGGCAGATTTCGCTTAGCAAAGTTGCTAATTTGGAGATAGCAGAAACAATTGTGTTCATGGGAGACTAAATTTGGAGTGTAATTGTTCATAGGATGCAAATGTTATTTACATATAGGGTGGTCCAGATCTAATTATGCAATTTTCATTACACTATAACTTATTAAGTTTATTACAAAGAAAAAAAAATCCCAGACCATCGAGAACTATGCGAACTGACGACATGAAGAATCGTGTTCGTGTTGAACTGGAATCATCCCTGTATAAATCAAAGTCATCCAGACGATTTGGATCTGCATAATTAGAGCTGGACCACCCTGTAAAAATCTCTAAATGATTTAATCCCATTCGTTTTCCAAACATGTGTAAAACTGTGTAAGTATGAGAGGGTTGAAAAAGGTGGTTATCATGTAGAGGTGCCACAGATAAAATATCCTCTAACTTGAAGTGCTTCCTACATTGGTTCCATATTGTGAGTAAATGAAGGACAAATTGGATTGTTAGTATATTGGCAATAACTTGTATGTCGGTTAAGTTAATTGGTGGATTTTGTTTAGCCCCATGAGTGTGTGTTTATGTTAGTTTCTCTGTGCAATGAACTGTTGCTCTGTCCAGGCCTGGAGCCTCATGCATAATGCCGTGTGTAGAATTCGCACTATAACATGACATAAGCACAAAAGCCGAAATGTGCTTACGCACAGAGAAATCCAGATGCAGGAATCTGTGCGTTTGCCAACTTCTGCTTTTTTCCACTACATAAATCCTGGTCAGTGTGAAAAGTAACGCTCGTGCATGCGCCTGCTGTCCTGCCCCAGTTCCTCCCAGAATTACGCCTCTTTGAATATGCAAATCAATATAAATAGTCCTTAAGCTCAGCGTTCTGTGAAAAGACAATGGGAAAAGCACGGGGGAAAGTATAAGAATTTCAGCGAATACCAAGTGGAGGCAAAGGAAAAACGTACTATTTATTGATTTAAACAGTGGAATAAACAACAAAAGGAAGATGATCAAGTGACATAGCGTGTTGGAGAAACTTGAAAGCTCACGTTCACAAAGTCGCACAGTGCCCGAAATAAAAAAGAAGTCACATATCAAAGTCACCGTAAAAAGGCAAGTTGTAGCCCACCGTCTGAGTGTCATATGAAAGCTTATTAGGGTACAGACAAAAAGAAATAGGCACACAGTGGGAAAAAAAGCATGAAACACAAACTTTAATCTCAAAATTTCCACTTTAATCACGTAGTTTATTTTGTCATTAAAGTAGAGCATCATAAACTTCATCTTAAAATCAGTTAATCAGTTTAATAAAGCATGTTAAATGTTTTGTTTTGTATTTGATCTTCTATGTGCTCTATGTGTGTGAATCACTACGTGCTTCCGTTCTTTCTCTTTCTCTGACAGGACACAGAATCCATTACATTCGTGATATTACAGCTTTCTGAATAATTAAAATGAGATGTATACGTGATATCATTTTCATGATGACAGGAATGAAAGCATGGTATTAAACATGGGAACACGGTGGCGTAGTAATTGTTCATGTCTCACACAAGATCAGATGAGGGAAATTGTGTTTTACCACATGAAAGGCTAGCAATAATACTATAACTGGGAATTGAGGACATGGTGTGTTAATAGATCCAAAATTGGCAAAAACACAGGAAGCAAATTGTCATGGTGTGAGAAACTTTATCATTAGACGTTGTTAAAAGTGATGTCTCTCTGGGGCCAAGTCTGTGGATGCTGATGATTTTAATGTAAATATATATATATAAACAACAAGCTGGTTATATTAGCAGATGATACCAAATAGGTAGAATGGAAGATAACCTAGAATCAGTTGAATGGTTACAGAGGGACTTGAACAGCATACCGGCTTGGACAGATATGTGGCAGATTAAATTTAATGTAAGTAAATGTAGGGTATTACACATAGAACGTAAAATATTAGATTTAAATACACAACAGGGGAGGTTAATATTTGAAAGTACATGTTATGAGAAGGACCTAGGAGTCATAGTGTACTCATCCGTATTTAGAGAGTGGACAGAAGCCATTAAGTAGGCTAATAGAATGATAGTTTATAAAGCACGACGTGTAGAGTCTAAGTCAAGGAGGCAACGTTCAAGTTATACAATGCACTAGTGAGGCCTCCCCTGCTTGCAGTAATGGCATCTGGGCTGCAAAAAAGTCATAGCAGTACTAGAGAAAGTCCTAGTACTTTAGAGAACAACTACAATTTTTGACTAACATTTTTGTTTTGATCCAATTGATACATTAGATGATTAGACCTCCATTGCTCTCGGTAACAAATTACATCACTCAACTCATCTCAAAATCAACTGAAATCAAAATGAATACTTTGATATCAGTCCAGAAACATATATCAAATTTATCAATTTTTAACTTCACGTCCTTTTGTATGTGTCTTGTGTGAGTACAGCTAAGATCTATATCTTTTATTACTTTGGCTAATAGTTAACTCATCATAGTGTATTGAGTCTTCAGTAAACTGACGGTTGAATTTTAGAATGAAGAGACGTAAAGATAAGGCAGCTGAGTGATATGCACTGCCTAAAATGGCAAGACAATGTTATTCATATTTTGTTCATCACTCATCTTTTCAATGTACATTATGGTCATCCAGTTCCCATCAAATTGATTTTTCAAGACTGAAATTTGGAATGAGACATAGACCAAAATTTAAATTCTGCTTGTTTTTAATTTAGTATTGCCTTACATTAAAAATACATGAAAATAAACACAGAAGCATTTTGAGTTCCCAAAGAGAAAATAACTCTTTTTCTTCCAGGGCCGCAGGACTATTACTATGGCACAGCTAGGGTTGTATTCCTTATCCAGGTTTATTTATTGTTTACTTAACTTTATGTTATTATTTAAATATAATTTTTCACGTTATTTTCTCATTTCTATTTTTGTTTTTGTTCTGTTTTTGTTATTTATGTAACATCGTGATTTTATTGACGTAGTGTTTATTATATGGGCATTTTTATTTGGTCATGAGTTTATACAAATGTTAGGTTTCAACTCCCCCAATTTCACTACAGCCTAACAACTCCTAGCCAACAATGGAATAGGAGCGTGAACCATTAATCTGACTCCAAATTACTTTCAGTCTAAAACACCATATTCTTCTTTATGAGATGAATTAGTTATAGGCTGCTATAAAATATGAGATAGCTTGACTTACTATCATTGGAAAAGCATTAGGTTATACACCCCTAGAAAGTAATATGACTATGAATAATAATCTCCTTTTCATATGTAACCTTAGAGGTTTATGCTAAAACCTCAGGGACTACAAAGCAATATTAGCATGTGTTAAATAAATAATATTTCATGAAACCTCAGAGGCTAAGTACCATTTCTTACCATGTGTTTAAGAATAAAACCTCAGAGACAAGGCAGCTTAACTCAACATGTTCTAGATTTAATTCAAAGCCTGTTATTTCTTTGAACCCTGTCCTCCCCGGTGTTTTGGCACTATAATCCTATTGGCCTCCCCAGCAGTTTTCAACAATTCTGAAAACTAAAAATTTTGATGTTTAAAAGAAAAATTTCAATATATGATGATAAACCACAATGTTACAACAACTGATTCATACTAAAGAACAAACTGCATCACTTGCAGTCTTGCCATTTTCATCCTTTTATATATTCCCTTTCACAGATCTAATGTCAAAACTGTACTTTTGAGTGAGTTTTTAGTGCCAGAAGCAACGAACAAGAAGACTTCACAGGATTTATGCCACCTTCTGATCAATTGCCTCACTTCCCTACCCCAGGTGGGGTTCTCAGTTTTGGCATGAAGCATCCAAACTCCCTCAGGTGCAGTGTGACCCGCTCAGGGGACAATGGCAGATGGGGAGTTTTATTGGAGTATTACACCCATGTACCAGAGGTGTTATAAGACAGGCTCAGGGAGAAGCAGAAGGGCAAAGGTGCACTTTGTCTGCTTGTATTTCTTGGCCCACCCTACACATCTGATGGTTTGAAGTGCTCCCACGATAAAGCACAACTGAAATACTTTATGTATAATTCTGGAAACCTAAGAGCAAAAACAAATATAACCTTCAGCAAAAAAACAGCAGCATAAATTGTGTAAGAAGAGTAAAAGTGTAATTAAACAGTGGACTGTTACGTGCATAGTCTAATACAGAGAAGGCCGGTATGCTGAATTATGATGGTAGATAGGTCGAGCAACCTTTTGGGAATATGCCTCTACAGCAGTGGACTCCAAGATTAAGGGAGTAGTGTGGCGTAACAATAGCTTTATGTAACCCCTATGCATAGGCCGTTATTCAGGCCAGCATAGTTATGACAGAAGATGGATGGGCCGTTATACTGTCCTTTCGGAAATATAATGCTAGGGGGTTGGCTTTCTAGGTTCAAAAGGTTAAATAATACTCTCCAAATATGAATATTCAGGGTGTGAACCTCAGAGGCGGAGTTCCAGCATGTGTCCACAGAAAAAGGGCCTGTATTCTTTTCAGCATTAATTACAATGATAGCAGGCAGATAATCAGTACAATAAATGACAATTTATTAATAGAAAATTTAAAATAATATACAGTATCAAAATTCAATAAAGTTACAAAAACTGTAAATGAAGAATACTATGTGCATTCTGGAATAGGGACATACTTATCTTCCTTTTGTACATCCAATCTTATCCTTTTTATACATTGAGAACCTAAAGTTAGACAGGGGTTAAAGTTCATCCAAATGAGAAAATGTGTGGCTATAAAAAATTCATAACAGTTGACATCAGTGCTGTTGAAAAATACAAAAGAGGGGAAGACAGGCTGACATTTTGCAAGTCATGAAGCCCACAGTTTTACCCGTGAGAAAGCATACCTGGAGTTTAATTCATTAATATGCATATTTATAAACTGATTTTTTTTCAGAAATAGTATACTATGACCAAAACATACCTTTCTGAAAATAACCCAAAGGATTCTTCATAGTAATAGCACTAAATTAAGACCAACCATGACTATGAAGATATTACACATACCATATAAATTCTTAAATGAATTTGAAAAATATAAGAAGACATAAATCTGTGTGTCTGTCTATATGGTGCAGTGGTGGAAGACTTTCAACAGTTGATTTCTTAGGAAAAAGATATTTTTTCTGGAATGAAAGAGGTCTTGTGAAATAAAAGGAACTCTTTCTTTCCTGGAGACAAAAAAGGCCGTTTATTACTAATGTAAATACAATTTTTTAAGTTACATGCCCCAGTTTCCTACAGTTGATTTTTTATGTTTTATCTTCAGTATACATTTAGTGATTTTTGTCATCTGCTCTGCCCTTTGTTAACGGAGTCTAAGGAGAAGGGGCCACCTAATTAGGAGTACTGGCTCTAGTGGTATTTAAGTCAAAGCTGAAGAAGATTCAACAACACTGGCATTGTGTTCTTGACTTTGATTTTCTGGCCTTTGATTTTTTTTTACTTCATATATTTGGTGTGACGCTATGTGATGGAGACCTTGTGTACTTCTGATAGATTGGTCCAAGGGTAGTTTGATTCTTGCTCTTGTCACTGCCTGTTTGGAATCTGCACCATCTCCCTATGTCTGTTTTCTACAGGTTTCCTCCCACACTCTAAAGAAGAGTCTTCAATTGACTTTGGATGTGTAAATGAATGCGCCTTGTAACCTTTGTTATTTAGCAATAGGTTCTGACTATTCATCAGAGTGCAAAACTAACATTTAAATACACATAGGTAGACAGACAGAGAGTGTTGGTTAAAAGTACATTTTTCACATTTAACAGTAAACCCGTAAAATCTAATTTTTAATATGTCCTATTTTGTTCAGCCTTTTTTTAACTAGAAATAAACATAAGGTAATTGGTCATTCATGAAGAAATTGCTTTTATGTAATAAAAACAAATCCCAAATGTTAAAAACATGCCTTTTATCACTTTGTTGAGATGTTCTACATCTGTTGTATTTACTGAACCGAATGAGTGCCTATAATTTGTTTGTAGACTGTGAAAAGTCCATTAAGGTAGCATTACATTAAAATCTTTAAAATGCATTATCTTTCTTTGCTCTTTCAAATACTACACATAAACAGACTCTGAACAGGCTAAATTGGTCTGGTATGTTACACTGATGAAAATCCACAGTCCAGGATTAGCTGATGTAGCCATCCATATTTTCCCATTATGGTGATATTGAGCAATACACATCTATACACTTGTAAATTTGGAGAAAGCATTTGCTATTAAGTTCAAATAAAAATATTTATATTAACAATGATTTATTTATAGCAGATTACAAATCATTAGTCCACTGATAAAAATATTAAATAACACTGATATAAAACAATACAATACATGCACACATATACACTGTGCCTTGTTTCACATTTTCTTATGCTGCAGCCTTGTGTTAAAATCATTTAAATTCGTTTTTCCACCACATCAAGCAACACTTAGTAACTCCAGAATGACAAAGTGAAAACTGAATTTTACAAATGTATATACATTTATCTCTCTATTATACAGTATTAAAAAAGCTTTCTGTCGTGTCCTTGTTATTTACCTTTGACCATTCTCCTCCACACCACTCGCCCAATCATTACTCTTACTGCGCACATCCTCTCTCTGTACCACCCCAAGACACTCTCAGTGCTAATTCGCCCTTCAACACAGTTGATTATAATGGCAAGGCAGAAAAGCAAATTATCTATTCAAGTATGTTGAATATATGTTGCGTTAGAAAAAAGCGGCAAGAGCTGTAAATGAATGTCGAAAAAAAGAAAATTAACAAAAAAGAGCTGCATATAATAAAAATCAAGAACAAAGACAATCGTCCAATAAACGAAAAAGAAAAAAAATATCCCGAACACTATGCGAACATTAATGCAAAAAGCATTTTTTATAAAATGTAAGTTAGAGGATAAAGTAATTCATAATATTGTGTTTGACATGGCATTAATGTAATTTAATTTTTTATTTACTTTTTATTGTGCTTTATTACAATTTACTGTTTAACTTTTTTACTTTTACTTTTTACTACAATTTATTATTCATTGGTATTTAAAATAAACAGTTGTAGTGAGACACTCAAGTAACTGATTTTCTATCTATAATAACTAAGGACCAGACCATCTTCCTGCCGCTTTCTCTAATCGCTTTCTCTAATGGAGGAGTGCCCTGATGCCAATTGAGCGGCTCAGTGCCCACCCCGGGGGCTGGCAAGCGAAGCAAGAATCACTTTGAGACAAATACTCAGATTCTTTGCTATGACCATCTGTCTCATGTGCATCCCATTCCACTGATCATCATTGAGATGTTTCTACACCTTGTTTGGAGTCCACCTGTGGTCAGTTCATTTTATTGCATGTTTTCTAAAGGCCATGGGGTTTAGGTGCTGTTCCATTAAACATTTGAAGTCGCATGATCTAAGCCATGTGGCTGTGATACAATCATTGATGGTGGATGTGGTGGTTCCTCCATCTCAGAAACATTCCTCCTTCATAACGTTTTCAAGATTTACATTATTCTGAGCCTACAGAGAATGGTGCCTTGAGTAAAAACATCAAGTGAGTGGCAATTACCTGGGCAGAAACATTTTACCTTTGAGAGAGATCTGAGGAGAACAGACAGACATTTTTACTGTTAGCTAACAGAAAAGCTGCTTAAATAACAGCTTTCTATACCGGTGATGTACAGAAAACGTTTTTGAATGCACAACTTGTTGGACCTTAAGGAAGACATGTTACAGCAGTAGAATTTCACGTTGAATTCCATTTCTGTTTTCTAAAAAAAGATGATGAGGCAACTGAAGCTACAAAAGGACACATGATCACCCAAACAGGATGACTAAAGACTGGAAACGTGATTCCTTGTTGGATGAAATTCAATGTTTGATGCACCATGCAGATGGCAGGGTCGGAATTTGGTGTAAATGTCACAAATAGATGGATCCATTCTTCCTTCTGTTTTTAAGCCAAGAATATTTGAAGGCTATCAACTCCTATTTCAGTTAGTTAATTGCTATGCCAGCAGAATTGTAACGAGCCAGATTTTGCACTTTTACTACATACACAGTATAATGTACATAGAGAAGTGCAGAGGATAGGACAGCCACCCCACAACTGTACGGTTCTGGGTTTGAACTTGAGCACTGTCTGAACATGTGTCTGCATGAGCATTTTTCTGAATAAAATCTGGTTTTCCTGCCATATCTGTAAGATGTGTCCAGTACGTTACTTGGTGACCCTAAAATGGCCCTGTAAACAGATCTGTGAGTTACCTTGTACGGCACCTGAAACTTAGTTATGCCCAACATTTTGCACTTCCATTTGTAATTCAGTAATTCCCTCTGTTTCTCATTCAGCCTTCAACTCGCAGTGAATATAAAGCATTTCCCTACCTCTTTATCACTATGCTCTCGGATTGTCAAGGGAGCACCGCTCATATTATCCTGCAGTTAGCGTACAATATTGTCATAATCTTTATCACAATCAGTAGGTCATTAAACAATTATTAAAATGAGTATGACATCAACTATAAACAGACAATTTATATGCAAAGCATTTAACAGGAATATCCAGAGTTACTGTTAAACAGCAGGTGTGCGGGAGTCATATGTTTGTTTTTACTTGCCAAATCAATCTTTTTTCCACTTTTTTAAAGTATGGGATCACGAACACAGATAAGAGCTTCACTTAGCTTTTTATGCTTTCTTTTAGCATTTTTATTTTGCTCTTCCCATACTGTTTATTTGCTACTGTATCTGTCATGAAGCTTCTTTGTTGATTTACTTTTTTCGTCCTGTTACTTTGTAAGCATTTAAACCACACCGACACCACTACTGAAATCTTTAGAAAGTAAAGCACTCAGCGCAAAGGCCACTTTAACGCTGGCATACTATTGAGGCCATCCTACTCCGGCAGTCTTGTAATTCTGATTTATATTTCTATAAGATGTACCGTAGTTCTTCTAGGAATCCTGAGAGGCTGAACTAGAGAAATATCCTAACAGGAGTTGGCAGTGGCACACAGCAACTGTCAAAGGCTTCATTTCACTACAGGGCAGCAGGGAGATCAGCGTGTAGCTGTCAGTTATTTTAAATTATTTTGGAAACCCCCTCTGCTTCTTTCACAGAACACTGCAAGTTTCTATTATGCGCAACCATTAAATATACTGTATAAGTGATTGTTTTTAGTAAAATGAAAGAATTAACTGTAAATCCATCTTCTAAATTAAAAAAAAGAAAATCCATACATACAGTAAATTCAGAAAATACTCAGATCCCTTTACTTTCTACAAACTTCATTTTGTTGTAGGTTTAATTTTAAATGGATAGGTTTTCCATTTTTGCTCATGAATCTGCATTCAATAAACCGTAATGGCAACATGAAAGCTTGTTTTGAAAAAGGTTTGCAAATTTATTAAAAATCTAAAACTAAAACATCTCATTTAGGTAAGTATTCAGACCCTTAATTCAGAACTTTGTAGAAGCCCCTTTGGCAGCAGCTCCAGCTTTGATTCTTCTTGGGTAAGTGTCTACAGTCTTTGCACGCCTGTATTTAGACAGTTGATCCCATTCTATCTGGTAGATCCATTCTCACTCCACTAGACTGAAGACGAAGCTTCTGTAAACTTCCATCTTCAGGTCTCTCCACAGAGTGGGGTTTAAGTCTGGGCTCTGGATGGGCCACTCAAGGACAGTAAGAGACTTGTCCTGAAGCCACACCAGTATTGTCTTGGTTGTATGCTTTGGATCATTGTCTTCCTAGTCTGAGGTCACATACACTCTGAAGCAGCTGTTCCTGATGACCCTCTTAGTGTTTGACTGCATTCACCCTTCCCTCAATTCTAACCAGTCTCTCTGTCCCAGCCAATGAGAAGCACTCCCATAGCAGGAAGCTGCCACCACCATGTGTCACTGTAGGAATGATATTAGGTAGGTGGCAAGTAGTGCCTGGTCTTCGCCAGACATAGTGCTTGGAAATCTGCCCAAATAGTTCAATTTTTGTCTCATTATGCCAGAGAATCTTTCTCCTCATGCTCTTAGAGTCCTTTAAATTCAGTCGGACAAACTTCAATTAGGAGTTAGCCACTCTACCTTACTGATTAATGGCGCACCACTGAGATGATCATCCTTCCATCAGGTTCTCAACAGATGACTTCTGAAGCTCTGTTAGATTGACCATTTGGTTTTTGGTCACCTCTCTGACCAAGACCTTTATTCCTGGGTTACTCAGTTTGGCCACAAGGAAAGCTCTAAGAAGAGTCCTAATGGTTCCAAACATCTTCTTTTCCACAATTATGGAGACCACTATGATCCTGGAAACAATCATACATGCCTTTGCCCTGATCGATTTGATCCCAGAGGTCTACAGGGAGTTCTTAGGAATGCAAAGTTTGGTTTTTGTCCTGACAAGCAGTGTGAATTGAGGGACCTCATATCCACAGATGCATGCCTTTCTGAACAACGTCCAATCGATTCAGTTTGCCACAAGTGAACTCCAACCAAGCTCTAGACACATCTCAAGGATAATTAAAGTGAACAGGATGGACCTGACCGCAAATTAGAGTGACACGGCAAAGGGTCTGAATATTTGTATACTGCAAAGATTTCAGTTTTTGATTTTGAATACATTTGCAAACCTTACTGAAAGCATGTTTTTACTTTGTCATTATTGGTTATTGAGTGTAAATTGATGTGAAAAAATAGCAAATGCATCCATTTAAAATTAAATCTACAATGCAATAAAGTGTGAACAAAGTGAAGGGGTCTGAATGCTTTCCTAACCCAATGTATATAAGGAGAATGTACAAACTACACAGTCAATTACAGATTCATCCATACACCTACGCAGTCACCAATTCAGTATACATTGTCACAGATGTCTGGGGTTCTTACCTGGCCGGGATGCCTGGAGGGACTGGATAGAGACATTAAAAGCTTCCGGGTCAGGAGGACACAACCGCCCTGGAGCAGGAGAGGACTACTGGAGAGGAAGAGAGATATTCCAACTCGTTGGGACCCATGGCCACCGCCAGGGGGTGCCTTAAGCTTCCTAGAACCCGGGAGAACTTTACTTCTGCCACACTTGGCAAGATGGTGGAGGAACCTGCCAGGGATGCCCGGAGTGCTTCCGGGGCAAAGGGCAGCACTTCCGCCACACCAGGAAGTGCTGCCGGAAGATCGTCACCAGCCACCTGGAGCACATCCAGGCGGGAATAAAAGGCGCCGCCTCCTTATACTCGAGGAGTTAGAGTTGGGAGTGGGAGCAGGACAAAGCTCTCAGGAGAAGATTGGCGGCTAAGGACTGAGTTCATTGTGGGAGATTACTGCTGTGTGCTTTGTGTCGTGTTTGGGACTGTGTTTATTTATATTAAATAAACATGTGCAATTTATAAAGATGTGGTTTCCGACTGGTGGTGTCCAGGCAAGTCTCACAACATATATCTGTGGAATATGGGAGGAAATCAATTGTATACGAAGGAATGTGCAAACCTCATGCAGTGATCATGTTGGAATTTGAACCTATTCTCTGCAGGAGCACTGACCACTGTCCTATTCCAGTGTTTTATAAATAAATGTACTGTTGTCAATAACTGTACATAAAGTGTTAAGGACTGGTCTCTTCCTTGTACCTGATGCTGCCATGACCATCCAGTCCTCTAACCTTGAAATGGATTTAAAAAGTTCAATAAAAAATTGGTGGATGGGATTTTAGCTAGAAAGTCAACATCATGAGAATTATTTATGAGGGGAGTGCTAACCATTATTTTAATTCTACAAATATTTCTTTTTCAATTAGGGAAAATGAGGTTGTGCAAGTGAGTATACGTTGGCAAGAACTTGCACCTCATTTAGATTTAGGTTTATCTATAAGGCATAAGTTTAATTTCCTGTGCCCCTAACTGGATTCAAGCAGTTCAGGAAATGGGGAAACAGATACATTTCAGGTTTGTTCTTTTATTTACTTAGAAGACTCTTCAATTCAACACGGAATAACAAAATAGCTTCCATGCTTCTGTAGGCAAGAAGAGTGCTGTAGTAATGAAGGATATGGATTTTGAAGCGCAAGGTTGTTGGTTTAAGCCCCTCCTGCGGCACCCGATGTGATACAGGTTACATAACTTAAATTGCCTGTGCACTATTTTTTAAATAATATCATAGGTAAACAATTGTATTGCATTAAATCTGGTAAGGTCTATAGAAATATATAATAATATGGCTGGAACACGGCTAGATAAATTAGCTTACTCTGAGTCACAAAGTGTTTCACTGATAGGGACTAAAACAACACCCCTGTGGTTTACACTCATAAACCTTATCCATCATGTCACACTGTGTGTCTTACTGCAAAGTAATTTATTTATCAAGAACTCATTCACAACTAAAAGTAACTTAAAGGCAAGTTTAACACAAATGTTAGAAAACATCATAACTGCTGGAGCAGTTGGTTGGGTGATGCAGCTTGACTATTGTTTAAAAAATGCCAGGTAAACAGAGACTGGTAATAATACATGCTGGAAGAGTGATTGAAAGTTATAAATACCAGGGGACAAATATAGACCCCAACCTGATAATAGAGAAGCCATCTGCAAAGTCCTATAATTATGTCAGTCTTTTTATAAATCTTTTCTTATGTTCTGCTGAACTGGTTTTGAAATTTTAATGTCAGCAACAAAAATAACAAAATAACAAGCTCTCAACAATCAAATCTAACAGACCTGTTTATTAAGCAAGTATTACAAAATGCAGAGTGTATTTCCTCTGACAAGACTCACTCACAACATTCTCAATTACTTATCCTAGGAGCATTAGTCTTAATCTTATAGATAATCTTCTAAATAAGGTGAATTGTAATAAACAACTACAGGCTTAAATCATGGGATGAAACATTGTCATTTATACAAATCAATGGCCAAGTCTTCATGTTGGTTTAATTTTTATGAGTAATATGTTACACTACAAGTATTAGTAACTGCTACATTTTATTTATTTGTAAAAAGTTTATGCCTGATGGCTGTGTTCTCTGTGATGTGGTTTTAATGTTATGTCATGGTCTCTCTATAAAACCTGCTGATAAACCAAAGGACCCTCTGGAGACAATAAAATATAATTGATTTTAATTGTCTTCATGCTGGGTGCTTCAAGCCTGTTTCTGGTTGATGGGGCTGAACCACTTGGCCCTGCAGTAGTCTTAGTTTGGGTGTGTTTGGATGTGTTTATGTGTGAATGTTCAAACTACATTTTCCAGCTTAGTAATTGGCTATAGATTGGCATTAATATGAGAATTACCCTCATTTTCTCTTTCATTGTGCACTTGCCAGTTTAAGGTTTACCTAGACAGTCCCAAGTGGCACATTCCAGTCAAGCATACTCAAAATGGCAAAAGGGTGTAAGGCCTTGAAAAGAGATCCATAAACTAGGCCCGAGCCTACTGTAGTGTGCCCAGCAAAGGCTTAACCCTAGGCAGCTTTACCCTCCAACTCCACAGGCAGGCATTGGGCCTGTCCACAGCTCAGAAATGAGCAACAGACTTTTAAAGATTGAATTACTTTAAATGTCCCAAAACATATCAAAATGCCTATCAGCAGAATGGAAAACCGTCGCTTGAGAACAATTCCACAAATAATTTTAACATAAGAAGAATTTATTTACATAAACAAAAGAAGAACAAAAAAATGGGGAAAAAGGAAAATAAGGCAAAAGGACTTGCCTAAAAAGGAAATTCAAGGCAAACAAGTCAAAATCCATAAAACAAGAGCAAAATTCAAGAACAGCAGTAGTAGTCCAAGAAGACAAAATATAACAAGAAAAAATAAGTTGTCAATGAAGCATTTAAGGATCTATTTCCCCAGCCCCATAATATATTGGCTAAGGGTGGTCCTTCACTGGTGGCATCAGGGTGGCCCCGTCTCTTGGGGTTTACACCAATTAAACACAAGGATCACAATACATAGATACAGTACCATATAATGAATAAACAATAATATTAATAAAAAATACATACTGTAATTACAATAAACATATGAACAATAATAAATTTAAATAAACAAAGAAGATACAAAAAGGAGAATAAACATAAGCCTGGAAGCAAACTCCAATGAACAGATATGAAAAGATCACAATCACTTGCTTTCATAAAGATACCCACAATAGGTTGAAGAAAAAAAAAAGAAAGGAGATTAATATTAGGAATGCATTAAGTTCAAGACATCATGCTCCATTTTCATTTTCCCCCACTGCTGAGGAAGATTCCCAAAGAATACAGCAATAAGATGCAAATTTTCAAAGAACAGCAGGGTCCTGCTCCTTTTGCAAAGATATGGGGAGTGCCACACACCCTTTTCCAGTATCCTCATGACACCCCATGCTCTCCCAATCCGTCTACTGACTTCATAGGAAGACATGAATCTCGCTGCTGATGTAAGTAAACCTCTCAACGTGGTTGACACTCTCTCTGCAGTCAGACATACTGTTGATGATTGTGCCCAAGAGGCCATTAAAGGCCTGCATCTTGGCTTTTATCCAGGACACTAGCAAGCCCAGACACTCAGATTCCTCACTCAATCTCTCAGAAGGCCCATTCAGAGAGTCCATTGACTCCACAAAGATCACAGCATCATTATCGTTCCTCACCAACAGATGCCACACAGGCGTTTGACCCCACAACCCTACTGAACACCCAGTCCATGCAAGCACTAAACAGGGTAGGAGCAAGAACACACCCCTGACGAACCCCACAATCAACTGGGAAAAACTAAGAGGTTCTGCCTCCGTTCTGTAAAGCACTTACAGTACCAATTTACAGGCCGGCCATGACATCCTGCAACTTCAGGGGGATCCTGCGAAGTTTCAGGATGTCCACCAGGGCAGCGTGTTCAACTGAGTTAAATGCTTTACAAAAATCAACAAAGGCTGCCTTCCCTACCCTCAGCTGGTTCACCACCTGTGCGATCTCACAATCTGTGGGCGGTCCAGAGGATCAGAGGATTAGCCTCAAGAACCGTGGACCCAGATATGTCCAGCTTCCTAGCCAGAGGATCAGCTTTAAACAGTTGCTCAAAGTAGCCAGCCCAGAGGGTCACAACTGCAGTGTCATCCATAAGGATTGTTCCATCACCCTACCTGACTGCAACTCTCTGAGGAAAAGATTCAGACGTGCGTAATGCTTTGATTCCTCTGTAAGCAGGACGCAGGTCACTGGACCACAGATGGTGTGTCACTTGCTCACAGATTCTACCAACAAAGGCCTCCTTTTTTGCCCTCAGAGCCCTTGCAGCCATCCTTCTCAGTTCCCATTACAGACTGAAGCTGCCATCAAGCCATGCACTGTGACTCCTCTCAATAATATCCAGTGTGCCCTGCAAGATGAAAAATCTCCTTCTGGGAATACCAACAACACCAACACAGCCTTCAGCAATCTTCAGGGTCTTGTCACAGAAGGTCTCCCACATCACATTAGATTTGGAAGTCACACCCAAGTTCCTCACATAAACTGTGTGCATACTCATTAGAAACAGTCTCAACAGCAAAGTCCAGCCTCATTCTCTTAGCAGGTGGTAGCCTACTGGACCTAAGCAGGATCTTCAGAGTAGCAACAACAAGTGTCACAAACTGGGTACTTCTGTAGACCCTGCAGTTTTGTAAGAGCCTCCAGTGTCTGCCCATAAGGATGTGATTGATCTCCTTCACTGCACCACCAGTATTGGAGCTTAAAGTCCAACGATATGGCTCAGGGTGCTAGAATCAGGATCCAGCAATCTGCAGACCCTGACCTTTTGCAAAGTCAAGTAATATGGAGCCACTTTCACCACGGTCGCCAGACCCATGGGTACCGATTAAATCCTCATAGTCAGTCCTGTCAGTGCCAGTGGTCACCCATAACCAGAGAAATATCACCTCGTGGGCACCCATTAACCACTGAGCGAACGGTAAAACTATTAAATTCTAAACTTGAGGTATTGCTGTCATAATTTAAGTAATCATTGCCAATATTTTTTTTTGAGTAGCTGGGTGGCTATGGGGCAGTTTACTCAATGTTTAAATCTGTATTGTTGTGTTTTGTTAAATAATGAAGATATCAGAATGTATCACAAGAATCTGATCTGAGACCAGGCACCAGCACAACATTGTCTGATTTTTGTGATATGACAAGCATGTATACCTTGATATCTATTAGCAAAAGCGGGACAGATATTATTAGCTAGATAATAATGTTAATGTTAAAGAAGTGTGCACACATAACAACAACAACATTTATTTATATAGCACATTGTCATGCAAATGATGTAGCTCAAAGTACTTTACAAGACAAAGAAAGATAAAAGAAAAATGTAAAGATAAGTTTAGGCAATACTAAGTAACAAAGAATACAGTAAGGTCCGATGGCCAGGAGGACAGAAAAAACAAACAAAAAAAACTCCAGGGGCTGGAGAAAAAAATAAATCTGCAGGGGCTCCAAGGCCATGAGACCGCCAAGACCCCACTGGGCATTTTACCTAACATCAATGATCTAAATCAGTCCTCGTGGACTTCAGGCTTCACGTGGATGAGTTAGATGATGATGGTCATGTCAACATCTGGCCGTCAATCCATCAATGTATGGACTGTATGGTGCCCTTGATCAGGCGGTGGTGGTGCAGATCGCCACCACAGAAAAAAAATAGGGGTTAGTACGGATTGCAAAATATGATAAAAATGATAATTAAATGAATATACAGAATATCAGGGTTACACTAAAATGAAGCTATAAGAAAGCCATGTTAAAATAATGAGTTTTTAGCAGTCTTTTAAAGTGCTCCACCGTATTAGCCTGGCAAATTTCTATTGGTAAGCTATTCCAGATATAACAGAAAATTCTGGTAAGGCTCACCACATAAAGCACTACTGATGTGATTTTATGCAACGTGTCTTGTATTTTCAATCAGCCAAAAAGTATTTAATCATTATTTATTGAAGTTACTTTTCATTAAACAGTTTACACCCTAAATCCACTGAAATGGTACAACAAAGAGATAGCACTTCATTGTACTCACTCCATTAAGTTAAATTAATGTTGCATATAGTAAAGAGACTATGTGTTTTGCCTGATGTTTATGACTAACATAACAAGAACTGACAACAAATAAGCAAAAACAGATATTTTAATATTGAGGGAACAACTGAAAGATATGAAGGTTACACTTCCTGAATCTTAAAATTGTCGAGTTATCTAAATTTCTCTGAATCACAGTGATACTTGAGACAATGAGACGTTTTCTCAGGCAACCAATGAGCTAGAAATGACTGTATGTACTGCATGGCTGCTTTTGACTGATTGCACATTGTAACAGAATATCTTTGTAACTGATCTGTTTTGCTGCTCAGAGAAAATGAGCCTTTACTACCAATAGGGATCAATTAGTGATTTTAGTCTCTGAAATTGATTGTTTTAGTTAATTATAAGTAGAGCTGCTCAGAAAGGTGTATTCTACTCTATGTATTGTATTACTGTTGGAAAAAACGTAAGGTAGACCACCTACATTTTTCTTCTCATCTCACTACCAGGGACTATAGTATCATTCTCTATAGAAAATGAAAGGACCTCAGGCACATTTTACACCTCTTAGTTCTGTGATTTTGCTTGTTTATGTTTATACCATTAGGATGAGTTTGCTCCTTTTGTAGACTGGCAGATTTTTGTTTCACAAGTGTCCCAGCTCTTGCTGCTGTTCAAAGAGCCACTGTAGTATGGTTTGTGCAGAGTTTTAGATGCATCTGCCTTTACCTTTTAAGGAACATTAAGGAACAGAGGTATAGCATTTACAAAGATATCAGAGTTCACGGGGTAGGATAACAGAGCACAAAAATGGAAAGCACAAAGAGGGAGAGAGAGATGCAAGAAAAGCCATTGTTAAAAATGATTCCCAACTTAATGCTAATTTCAACTCAACTATTATCCAAACAAGAAAAGAGTGATGCGTCTGGTTTATTAGGCACCTGAGTTAACCACTTCTTAGCTCTAGTTAAGACATATCAATTGCCTTGGACCAGCTGCTAATACACTATCTTCATCAGTGAATAACATTGTGGCATCAAATAAGCAGAAAGTGCTGGGAGAATAGAAGACTAAATGTTAAGTAACAACTATGATGAGGCTTCTATCTATTATTTACTGTATTTACTTCACAGTGACATATATATAGTAGCCACAAGGGGCACCAGATAGCCCTAAACCACAGACACATCTATACAGCTAATAATATATGAATAAAATAAAGGGCTTTTATTCCACAAAGCACTTTCCATTGAACACTTCTCCAACAATTAGCCACAACTATACAATCAACCAATAATAAATCATTGATTCTTCCTCCTGCTCTCCTCCACTGAGTGTTGTCCGTTGCCTCCCGACTATGACTCTCATTCATGTGTGGCAGTTTTAAATCCGGACCTGGAAACTGCTTCTGGTCTCTTGTACCAGTCATCTGAAGCACTTCCGGGTCGTGCCGAAACCAGGGCAGTCCTCCCCTGACAGTGTCCTCTGGCGGACCCCAAAGACCCAGACAGGGTTGCATTTCCGGACTCCATTTTCCATGCAACCCTGCGGGTGTCCTAATTATGTTTAGCCCTGTGGCACACTGCCACCTGCTGCGAGGGGGAATAACTTCATCCTGGTCAGTTTTTTTTCAGTCCTTCCATTATGGCCTCCTGGCTGGGTATGAAACCTTCCATTATCCTGGCCAGGATGCCTGTCCTTCCTCCATAGAACCCACAATATACATTGTCACATGTATGCACTTGGCTGACAGCTTAAAGGGCTCTGGTGATGGTAGTTACTCCCCAAACCAGGGGTTAATTCTGTGTTCTAATGCCATCTCTCTCCCTCCCTCTGCAGAACAGAAGACAGATGGCCATTCCACCTCTGATGTCACTTCCGTAGTCTACCCTCCTTGACCTGACCCTTCCTGCGTGGAACCCAGATGACCAGATGTTCTACCATATTTTTTAAACTCACTGTTGGATTCCCGGCTGAAAAGACATTTGTGTCAACTTGGTACAAAGATCAATTAATTCTTTTGTTTTACATTATACGGGGTCACGGATGTGCATCAGATTTTTTTACATGTTGGTTCTCTTATCTCACTATACATATATATATATATGTTTGGGCCATATATATGTGTGTGTGTATGTCAAACTCAGACTTTCTTATTTATAAACTAAAATTAAATGGAAGAAATTGAATAATAATATTTATAGTATTTCAAGAAATATGTATGTTTAAGTAATATAATGAACCCATCAATCTATTTTCTTAGCCACTTAACTAGTTTAAATCAAGTGTGGCTGTCCGAACAGTAGAAGACATAATGCAGCTACCAACACTGGAGAGGACACTAGTTCATAGCAGAGCGCACTAACATACATATACTGTATGTGAAGAAGACTAAATATTAAGTAACAGCTATGATGAGGCTTGAGAAAAAAAAATGCTTTCTTAGGTCGAACATGCAAAGTCCATGTAGGCAATGTCTGGACTCTGGTTTGAACCCGGGACTCTGTAACTGAAAGACAGTATAACTGACCACTGTGTCTTATTGTAGTGTTTAATGTTTACAAATAAGACATCTTTGTGCATGTTTCCTGAAAGGATGACAACACAAATTGCATATTGTAGGTATCCCTTAAGCAGAGGTGTTGTAATGGCAGACTATGCACAAGGTAATAAAAAGATACATCCCAATGGCGTCACCTGAGAGGTTGACAAAACTCATTCATTATGTTTATTCTTTCACAACCTAGAGCATAACTGCCAAGTCTGAGTGACATGTCTCTGCACAATATTAGTGGTTGAAGTATAAAAAATAGAAAATGTGTAATGTCCAAGCATTTATAGCTGAAGGCCATATTCCTTGACAAAATATCAATAATTTATTATGGGAAAAATACAGGTGGCAGGAGTACATACTACACAAACACACACACACACACACA